>CM035629.1:77487205-78112205 GCA_020496765.1 Gossypium stocksii
ATCTTTAGTATACAAGCATATTAGATTAAAATGTGAGGCTACATGAATATGTGAGCATGTGTATAAGCTTAAGTTTAGCATTGTAATTACAATGTATGCTTTCGGTCAAAGGAGAATTTAGATGGATAAAATGAAATTATCTATGTGATACAAATTGATGTTTAAAAGAAGTAAAAATGTCATGGATGAAAGATAGTAGTATTTTAGTCATGGTTATATTCGGCCAAAGGAAAGAGGTTTTCCATTAATAAAACTATACTTTAACTTCAAATGAGTTCATTGCTTAAAACTTACTAAGCAAAGAAATGCTTACTCTGTTGCCTAAATTTTCTATTTTATAGATCTCATTCGTTAGCTACGGTTTTGGGAATCACAAGATCGAAGTCGTCCATACTATCAAAGCTCTTTCGGTACTTAGTAGCTAAACTTTGAATATGGCATGTATAGGCTTAACTTTTGATGATAATTAAGTATTGT
This sequence comes from Gossypium stocksii, assembly GCA_020496765.1. Classification (NCBI taxonomy): domain Eukaryota; kingdom Viridiplantae; phylum Streptophyta; class Magnoliopsida; order Malvales; family Malvaceae; genus Gossypium; species Gossypium stocksii. The sequence goes on from CM035629.1 coordinate 77,487,683, forward strand.
TTTGATGATGTATATTTATATAGCCATGCGAAGATGGCTTGCTATGTTATCTTTTATTTGAATATGGATTTTAAGCTTGATAATTTTGGTTGTAGATGAATGTGAAAGCTATGTGCATTTGATTGTAAATGCTTGATATATATATATATATATATAGTGCATTTTAAGGTTTACGTAAGGGAAGCATGTATGGGTTGAATGTGATCAAGAATGTTTAAATGTGGAAAGTTTGGAATGAGTGTGTGCATGCGGTAAGTGTGTATGAATTGAATGGTGCATATTAGAAACTATAATTTTGAACTTGATAATATGGATATGAAGCATGAGTAGAACCGAATAGACTATAGGTTGCATAGAGATTTTATTCATGAGAACTTTTGGTACTTGGTTGATGATATTCGGCATTTCCTATTTCAATAAATGACATGAATGAATGAGATGTTACATGATGCAAGATGTATTTGATGTATGATTGAAAAATGCTTGAAACGTTTTGTGATTTGATGTACCTATTGGATGAAATGTGTATATATGCATATCCAGTTCTAATACATAGGTTGTGCATTTGGCTTAAGTTTAATAACATTACCATATGATTAGTAACTTTTATTTAACATGTATAATTGGCTAAATGTGAATTTGTCATGCATGCTCATATGTTTTAAACTATTGAGTACTTGAAATCATATGGAGTAGACATACATATGAACTTATACTTTTCAATTGAATTTATTATATTTATATTCTTAGGCTATTATCCGCAAAGGTACAAATATGAATTATACAAATAGAGTATAGACAAAAAAATTTAGTATTTGTCTAGTAATGCCTCATAATCCCTCCGATGACGGATACGGGATTAGGGGTGTTACAATGTTCACAAGCCAATTAAAAGCAATTAATTTAAGTCAAACCAAGTCTTAAGTAATGATATAATTTCACATACAACTAATGTGCTCTTAAGCACCTCAAATGATACTTTACCATCTTGTAATCAAATATACAAGCTTACATAACTTATCAATTTCACTTATGTGCACATATGTTACCAAATATGCTTAAATCATTCATATATCAATATGATATCTATTAACAAACCATTTAAAAATATACCAACAGGTTATAACCTTATCCATACACGTCAAAACATAATCATCACATGCCATTCTAATGGCTTGTCATAACCAAAACATTTACATGGAAATATTGGTTAATCAACCTATACATGCCATTATTACCTTAATTGATTTACTGTATATACCTTAATGGGCCGTTGGATAGTGTGAGTGATCTCTGCCAAGCTTCCAATCCAACGAGCCTCTGAGTTACTATAAGGCAAGGAAAAGTAAAATAGAGTAAGCATATAATGCTTAGTAAGTTCATATAACATCGTAATTAACTTACCATTCATTTTATATTCAAGATAAACATGCAAATCACATTCAATCATCTTGATCACAAGCCCTAACACACATCCTCATCACCATTGTTAGCCAAATATTTCATTCATATATCAAGTAACATATATGGGCTCAACAATCGTTAGATTTCAATGTACTTATACTTTTCACATCATGTATTCATATAACGTATACAAATCATACCCCTGTATTTCAAGTACATTTTTTGTAATAATTTCTCTTGAGTTTAGATTATTTCACGTCAAAACTTTGTCCATTAAATCATTTGAAATATCATTTTCACACAGGTAGAACACTCGAGATGTACAAATCTTTAATCACGAATGAACATATTTATCAAACATGTTTCATGTTCATATATCATCATCTTAGATTTCTATATATTAAGTATCCTCATTTTCATGTATTTTAGGTAGATACATGTAATAATTCATTTCATGTTCATATCTTCTCATGTCAGGATTTTACCCGTTGAATCATTAAAAACATCGATGGATACGAGGGTAGTACACATAATGTGTACAATTAGTAATTCATCAATTCAAGGCCGAGAGTACTCATTAGAGCATTTAAATAGAAAGCTCTCTCCCAAGCATTATAACAGGAAGCTCATAAGAGCCATAATCGGGAAGTTCGCAAAGAACCATATCGGAAAGCTCACAAAAGCCATGTGAAAGCACATTTGGGCATGGTAACAGAAAGTTCACAAAGAAATTATAGCTGGAAGCTCCAAAGAGCACTAAACGGGAAGCTCCAAAGAGCATTTATCAGAATGCACTGGATAGCTTATGACGGGAAGTTCAAGCAAGTAGTATCAGGAAGCTTAGGAGAGCCTATAATAGGAGGTTCACAAAGAACCTATAAATAGAACGTGTAACGCCCCAAAAACATAAAGTCTTTAATTTTGTATGTTATGACACAAATTGCATTTTTGCTTTAATGGCTAAAATGATTTGTGTATGTTTGGGAGTGTTAGAGAAGCTTGGGTTCAAGTCTTAGCTTTTGCAAAATTTTTGGTTTTCTTTTGAATGAATCTGGACATTAGCATATAGACTTTATAAATAAATGTAGTTGAAATGTGACAGAAATAAGCTTGTGGTTCAGAGGTAAGTGGTATGAGGAGTATGGCATGAGGTCTGAGGTTCAAGACACGATAATGTAAAGGCGTATTTATTTTGCTACTCTTACTGTGTAAAAAGCAGAGGTTGTTTGAACCTCTACCGAGTGAAGTTTGACTTGGCTTGGGAGTGATATATAGAGAAAAATGAAGGAGAGGATTATGGAGCGATTGTAGGAGGAAAAATGGGAGTTTGAAGCTGAGAGAGTTTGTGTCAAATTTGCAAGGGAGAACTCATAGTTTCGGCTGTGGGAGGGGTGTGTGACATTTCGGCAATTGAGAGCATTTTACTGTGTTTTGAGATTTATTTGTTCTTCTTTTCTTTCCAGTTTGTCTGCTTCTTTTGCTACTGTAGTTCTCTTTTTTGTTGTCAATTTTTGGTAAGCCAAATTCTCCTCTTACCTTTCGGATTTAGTGCCTTACGATCTTTTGGTAGCAATCACTGTCCCCCTCAATTTCTTTTCACCTAGTTGGCATAAACCTCTGTCTTCCACTTTCTCTCACAACCCTAACCTATTACACTCTCCTTTCATCCCTCTCCATTTACCTTCTCTTCTTTCCTTTCTCTTTGCCCTCAACCCTTGCTGATTTGTGCTCTTTTCTCACTTTTCTACCTTGCTTTTCTTGGTCGAATATAACATCCTTTTTGTTCAGGCTAAATACTACTGCTCTTCCTCTCTGTTTCGTTTCTACAAGAGGTATTGGGAAATCAGTAAGTGTTGTGTTTCCCTCTCTTCGTGTTAATTAGTTATCTCTTATACATTCTCTTAGAGCCGAAGGTTTTCCTCATATCTTCTGATTATGTTTCTCGTTCTATCTTCATGATGGGATGGTTGTTTGGTTTCAAGTATTTCAGGGGAGTAAAGATGTGCAAGCGTTTTGGAAGCAATCAAAACCCTTTTCTCTCATCGATCAATTAAGGTAATATAATACCTTACTTTTTGGGTTAGGCTAAATGTTGTCCATGTTGTTATGGGATAATATTTGTGGATCTAAGCCAGATGTCTAATTGATTCTATCTAACAAGATCTTTCATTAGTGCAGATAATCGACAAGGAGCGCCTATTTGATTTTAGCCAGTGATCTTAGGGTAATAGGTTGTATTATTATCAGTCAAGGTTAGTAGTAATTGAAGGTTTGGGGATTGAATGTTTGAGAACCTTAACGATTGGAAGGCTAACAATATGCCTTATTGGAATGTAGGTCTTGGGCTCGTGAGCAGTTCGTTCAACTTCGCTAACATGTGTGTAATCTAAGCCATTCAACTGTAGAGGCCACCATGGTCGTTCTCATGGGCTTAGGCTATTTTGGGCCATGTTGGGCCAAAATGGGCCGTGTAGGTCCAATGGACTCGTGGGCTATGGAGTTTGCATATCCATTGGCTAAATCTGGGCTAAATGGGCCACACGAACGTGTGGGCCCACTGGGGCCGGGTAATGGGCCTTGGGCCCATTTACACTATTATGACTATTTAGGTTATATAAGTTGCTGTAGGCGACTGTAGACCCTCTATGAGGTCGGTATGTGTACCAGGATCTCAAAATAGGTAAAATGACCAAAATACCCATAAAGGGTAAAATGACTATTCTACCCCTAATAGATAAAAATAACCGTTATACCCCTAGAAGTAGATTGACTGATGTATTTATGATATAAACATGATTGTTACTGAGCATGACATTCTGCATACTCGTATGATTTATGACATGACATACTGTATAGGGTTGGGATACTATTATGGAGGAAGTATACTATACTGATGGCTTTGCCATATATACTGTTACTGGCAGCTTTGCTGCGATACTATTACTGGCACCTCGATGCCAAATCTGTGTGTTTTCTTAATAACTGATGACTGTTTAGACTGAAATAAAATACTAAAATTACTTTAGATATAAGACTGGACTGTGACACTCTAGTTAGAGTAAACTGAAACTGTAGGAAACTAAAAACTATAGTGAGACCTCGATCTACGAAAATAACCCTAATTGTTGCTTTTTATAAAACTTCTATTAATAATTATTGAAATTGTAAAATTGATACATACGATTTCTAAAACAAATAATATGGTAGATATGAGCACTAGAGGTACGTGCAGATGGTGTACGAGAGGCCACGGTAGAGGCCATGGAAGTGCTAGGGCTGGGTCTTCGGCATCAGGCCACATGCCTAACATTGAGGCAAAGGAGGAACCAGCTTCACCGATAACTAAGATGGGATCTTATAGCCAGACGATTGTGGATGATACACTATCCCAAGCTATGCTTTGAATTTTGGAGAGGGTCGGTGGGACGAGTACGGGTGCTGTGGGCTAAGGGTCAATTTCAGAATGACTCCGATCAAATGGAGCGAAAATTTTTAAGGGTATTGCTGGAGTAGCCCCTAATGCGGCTGAATACTAGTTAGAAGCCACAGAGAGAAAAATGGACAATCTCGATTGCACTTCTGAGCAAAAACTAAAAGGTGTAGTGTCATTACTACGAGATGAGGCCTATCAATGGTGGCTTACTGTGAGAGAGGATACTCAGGCCAACCGGTTAACATGGGAATTCTTTAAAGCTGCTTTTCAAGGAAAGTAAGTGGGCACAAGTTATGTGAATGCCCGTAGAAGGGAATTTCTGAGCTTGACTTAGGGGAATAAATCTATGGTAGAATATGAGACAGAGTTCTTATGACTTGGCCGCTATGCTTGTGGGATGGTGGCGACTAAATATGAACGTTTTGTGTGATTCACGGACATCCTCCAAGATGAGTTACGAGTCCTAATAGCTACGTAGAGGGAGCGAGATTTTGCTACCCTAGTAGAAAAGGTAAAAATCGCTGAGGACGTGAAGCACTCTGAGCGTGAGAACTGTGATAAAGATAGTGGTAGAAATAAGAGGGATTTAGGGCCCTCAGGTTCTTTTGTTGGGTCTAAAAAGAAGGCCAAGTTTGATGGGCCAGTTCAAGCTGGGGTTCCTGTTGCGAGATTACAGCCTTGTGCAGATTGTAGGAGACATCACCTGGGTGAGTGCTGGAAGAAGATTAGAGCGTGTTTTAGATATGGGTCTATGGAGCATTCAAGTTAAAAATTGTCCTTAGAGACCTATTCAGATGCAAGCTACAGGACAGGGTTATGTACAGCCAGTGAGACGCGTCCAACAACCACCAAGAGGTCATAGTTAGGCCAGAGGTGGAAATGGTATGGGACGAGGTCGTGGAGCACCAGGTAGAGGTGTTGGTAATACTGAGGTGAGGTAGTTAGCTTTTGTATATGCTGCACGTTGCCGAGAGGATGGAGATGCCCAAATGTTATAACCGATATGCTCCTAATTCATAATGTACCCTATACTACTCTGACTGATATTGGGTCTACGCATTCACACATTGCATGCACTGTGTCTGGGACTTTGGGCATTCTGTTTCAAAGTACTATTAGTAAGATGATTGTGATAAGTCCACTAGGACAGCCGATAAGGGTAGATAAGTTGTTCAGTAATGTGCCCCTAGAGGTTCAAGGAGTTATCTTTCTAGTGGATTTGATAGAGCTACCGTTTGGTGAATTCGACCTAATCTTGGGGATGGATTGGTTGGTGAAACACCAAGCAAGTTTGGATTATGCTACTAAGTGTATGATACTAAAGACTATTGAGGATGAGGAGGTGGTTGTGATTGGGGAGTGATATCGCGTGAGATGAAGTAATAAAATTTATAAAGAACTTGATCACACCAAAACCAACTAATATCACGACGTTGAGGCAAGCGCACCTGTCGAACAGTAGTATAGCTTAGTGGCAAGACCGAGTTATCATACCCAAGGGAACCAAAAGTACTAGTACTTACTTCTTTTCTATTATCTAGCTTAAAAATAAAAGAGGGTTATTTAAACTAATTTTAAAACTAACCAAGAAAGTGTCAAGAGTAAATTGGGAAAACTTTTCGGGAAAAGCTGATTGATATGGACAATACTCAAGGGAGAATCCACCTAGACTTCACTTATTATTATTTTCTTGAACTATATGATTTCTTTACTTGACTTGATCCGTAGAGATCCCTAACTTATGCTAAACCCTCCGTCGAGGCGTAGAGCAACTAGGCCTAAGTTGTTAATTAAAGTTCCCTTATTAATTAACTCCCTAGGTTGCATTAATTCGATCTATGGCTCCCCATATTAGGTTTGACCCTAATCCAGTAGATTTATGTCGCCCTATGTCTAGGGTTTCATGCAACTCTGCTTAATTAAGGTAGATCTACTCTTATCACAGGGAATTTTGCTCCTCTGCTCTAAGCACATCTAATTCTTGAAATAATACCTAGGATTATTAAATCAAGAATGAAGGACGCATAATTAAGAACAATTTGAGTATTTATCAAATAAATTAAGAATAAATAACAAGATCTGTCTTAGGTTTCATCCCCCTCAAGTATTTGAGGGGTTTAATTGATAATAAAGAAGGAAAACATCTCAGAAGATATAAAATAACAAGACATAAAAGAAACCAAAAACCCCTGAAGGAATTTAGGGAGATCCTCTATATTGCTGCAGAATTCCGGCTTCTGAGATGAATTAATCGGCTTTCTCCCTCGGAGTAATCCCTTGCTTCTACCCTTAGTGTGGTAGAAAAACGAGAGGAAAAATATCTAAAAACACCTCCATGATTCTGCCTCATGAGGTCTTTATATAGATAGCTTGTGGGGAGCCTTTCTTAGCCTCTAAGCATCCCAATTCGAGTGAAATTCCCCTTCCTCACTACTAGAACACGCCCGTGTGCCACGCCCGTGTGACTTCGACAAAGGCCGTGTACTTTTATCGGTGGAGGCACGGCCGTGTGACTTGTCCGTGCTTGTCGGGGACTTGACCGTGTGATCTTCATGTGGCACGGCTGTGTGGCATTTCTTTGCCCGTGTTGTTCGCACATTTTGGCCCATTTTTCATCATTTTTTGCCCGTTTTCCGTTCTTTCTTCTTCCCTATGCTCTCCTGAGTATAAGATATAAAAAGGAAGGATTACGAGCATCAATTCTCACTAAATTGATAAGAATCCATCCAAAATATAGGCTAAACATGAGGTAAAAATATGTATAATTTAGTGTTTATAAAATACCCCCACACTTAAGCCTTTCCTTGTCCTCAAGCAAAATTTCAATCCCTAAAAAGAGTTATTCTTCTCAACCTACACTTTTTATCAATAATATTTCAAACTAATCTACAGGTAATCATACAATGAAACATTCAATCAGAAGAACATTAAAGATTCAATTACTCTAAGTTGAGAATTTTATCATTGAAAACATAAGTCTCTTCTTTCCTTCTAAGTAGTTATCTCTCCATCTTAATTAACAAGAGTTGACATCCTCACTAAAGGTTCACTCTATCCACTCCAAGTGTTTAGGGTTCAAAATTTAAGCACTCTCTAGTCAACTTGAAAAGTTATTACCATAAGCTTGTAAGAAAATCAAATCTCCACCACTATAATTTGATATGATACATCGATCAAAAGGTCTTTTAATGGTTGTAATGGGGCTTGGTTAGGGGTGTTGGCACAGGCTGCAAAAGAGGGTTAGAATCAAGATTGAATTGAACAATTATCTAGCTAGGAAAATCTCTATCACTGGAACATATTTTCAAAGCTTAATAACATCATTTTGGTAGCCTTAAGAGAGAAATATGCAAAAACTTCATTTGAACTATTATATATTACAACTGAATTTGACTGTATATACACATTGTTTTTTTTTGAACAATTCAAGTAATACAATGAATTGAGTAAAGATTTACATACTGGAAAAGAGAATAAAGCTTAGATAATAAACTCAACTCAAATCTCGACAAAAATAGGGATCAAAAAGTAATTGAATGGAAAATTCAACAAAAATGGGTTATTAGTTAATAATTAGAGGGTAAGTCAAGGAAAAGGTTGTTACGCTCAATGGGGTTCACTAGGGGTTAGATTATGGAGGTAGGCTTTTGTGGAGTAAGTGGGTTGAATCCTAGGTGCCTTTATTATCTCGGTATATCAAATCAATGATGTGGTCTCGACATGTATAATCAAAGCAAGTTCTAGAATAATAATTCAATGTTGACTCACTCAAAGCAATAATAAAAGTGAGCACGAAAGAATGTATGCTCAAAAAGGCTCAAATTCTCACTAGAATTATGGCTTTTGATGTCATTCTTGTGAAATTCAAATCTTAAGATAATACTTAAAATTAGGGAAGATAACTTATGCAAAAAATGGGGTTCTAAAAAATTTCAACTTATCATGCTTGATTCCCTAATGTTTTTAAAGTTTGAATAATCAAAGTAAAATTGCCTATCTCTTAGTTCTCAACATATTAATAAAAATCATAAATCAATCAGAATTAATTCCTAATAGGAAACTGAGGAAAATGCAGAGAACAATGCATGAAGTGCAAATTCAGGGATTTTTATGAAAGATATACTGAATTAAAGTATGTTTCCCCCCACACTTAAGATGTACATTGCCCTCAATGTACAAAGATATAAAAATAGCAATAAAAGTATAATATCATAAGATAGGGAGAGAATCAAAACTCCCTGAATTGTGGATGAATTTTGTGAGGAAGGGTTGGCAATTGTGGCAGGGTGCTCCCTTTTTCATAGAAGTTTGAGCTATAAAGCTCCTTTGAAACTGTGAAGGGATTTATTAGTCGTGGGAGGTGAAGATGAAGAGGGGTTGCTTCATTAGGAGATGGTCGGATAAAATAAACAGAATAAATAAAAAAATGAAAATTCAAATAAAAAAATAATTAAAAATAAACCTAAAAAGGAAAATAAAGTTAGAAGAAAAGGTGAAAATAAGGATTAGTGTTTAAGAGTTAAAATAAAGTAATAATAAAAGATAAAAGGAAAAATAAAAGTAAAACAAAATAAAGATGAAAATAAAGATAAAAGAGGATCTAGTCCTCTGATGGATCTCTTGGTGGTGGGGAAATGCCGAGGTGCTGACATATGTGCGCTAAGGTGGCGTCGATGTAATCGAGGCACTGCTCAAATCGGTCTAGGCGCTCGTGTATGACAGCGTGTGGGACTGCTGTCTAGGTAGGTCGTCTGGGGTATGATGGCTCGACGGGTGCATCCTCATCAGGTGGTGGCGATGGGGCATCATCAACAACGTCCTCTGGGTCCTCGCCTTCCTGGACAAGACGGAAGTGAAAGTGGCCGCCACCTGGCCGTCGCTCTACCATCCTCATGGAGAGCATGCTCTGGATGCCCTGGGAGGACATCTGGCCAAGTAGGGTGTACGAGGATGTCTGGGCTACGGTGTTGAGTAGGCCAAAGTAGCGGCCTAGTCGTGTGATGTACGGGCCCATAGATACGACTCCCTTGCGGTGCCTCTCAGTCTGGTGTTACATGGCCAACGCTATGAAGTAGGCAAGGTCGATGGGGTAGCCATTGGCTATGTACCAGAGGAAATAGTCGTCGTGAGTGTTGACGATGCTTGTACTCTCCCGTCTACCTGTCAAGGTGTGAGTAAAGAGGGCGTGAATATACCTGAGAGAAGGAGGGAGGGCGGATGCCTTGCTGACGCTGAGATTATAGATCTGTCACCCTGGAGCAATCTCGTTCTAGCAGTCGAAGGGTCGGATGTGGATGCGCCTGGAAAGAGTAGGGAAGTCTTCTTCTACCATGAACTTCTCGGTATAGAGACCGAGAGCCGTGCCAAACTCTGGGACACTCAGCTATCGCACAAGACCTCTTAATCGGAATTGGACCGTGTCGGGATCGTCGAATCTATTCATGACGGTCTGGAGGTGGAATGTGGAGCAGAACTCGAGAGTGATTTCTAGGTAGGTGGGCTCCACAATCTTAAAGAGCTGGTCCCATGGGTCGGTAGCTAGCAGAGCTCGGACATCGTCCACCAAGTTTACTTGCACGAGGGCCTCCTAGTCGATACACTGACCCATAGAAATAGTGCGGGCCTGGAGTAACTAATAGTGTTCCTCCTAGGAGTCTTTGGTGAAAGTGATGAACGGATGGCGTGTCTCAGAGGTGGGCCTCCATGAAGAACTTCCCGGTCCCTTTCGTTTCTTGGAGGCGGGGACAGCAGCTTTTCTGGCACGCGATGATGACATGGTATCTGAAAAAAACAAAAGTATTAGTCCTAAATATTGAGATTAAAAGTGATTTAAAATGTGAATTGATATTTTTCCTAAAATAACAAATGAGGAGTAACCTGAATAGTAAAATCTAATCATATTAAAAACCTTATAACAAAAACTAAGAACTATAGGCATGTATCTATTAACTTATGAGAAAAATGGCATGCAAATATGTGTCCAAGTGGAAAAATAAAATGAAATCAAAATGGCAAGCAAAAATAGAATTAAGTGGCATGTAATCCTAATTGATTCTATATTAGTCTAGATTATTCATCCTATATTTCCTAGTTCTATGCTTGTATCAACAATTTAGGCAAAAGTAAAATGAAATAAAAATTAAATAAATAAAATAAAACAAAAATAAATGAGAAAAATGAGAAAATAGAACCAATTATGCTGTTGGACGGTCGTGGGGCTATTACACGGGTGTGGGAAGGATGAAATCGTGTATGGTGGCGTTTGGAGGGCTGTGGCGGCGTTTGTGGTGGCTTAGGGGGAAGTTTGGGTGAGAAATGTTAGGGTTTGAGTGAAAAAGGGAAGTGAAAAATGCCTCCTATTTATACATTTTGGGTCACACGGGCATGTAACACGCTCGTGGTTTTCGAAAATCAGAGGTTTTAACGCACCATGTTCTAATGAGCACGCCCGTGTTGTTGGTTCACACGGCCATAGAAGATCAGGTCCTCGTTACTCACACAGTCGTGTAATGGTTTACACGGCCGTGTACGATCGTGTTCGTGTTTCACACGGTCGTGTGTTATGTGCCACGGGCGTGTGAATTTTGACAGTGTAACAGCCCACTTTAGACCCTAGTCGGAACGGGTGGTTTCGGGACCACTTAACCGAGTCGAATTATTATTTTTATTGCTTTAATATGTTTTACAGCATGATAGAATCACGGTGTGAAAGTTTGATTTAGAAATTTTATCGTTTGACTGGTTAATTTGATAAAAAGGATTAAATCGCGTAAAGCGATAAATTAGAGTTCTATTTTATAAATGGCTTATTTGAGCATGGCTTTATAAAAGGAGGTACTTGCATGGCAATTATGCCATTTTTATTTGGATTGGTTGGTAATGGACCATTATGTCCATATTTTATAATGTTTTTAAATGGTTTTACAAAAGGGCAAAATTGGTATATGACTAATATATGTTATAATAGTTATAATAAAACAAAATATCTTTTATAATCAATTGTTCCTCACCGATTCTTCATCAAAACATTAAGGGTTTTACACTTTCAAGCATTCGGCCACTTTAAGCTCCAAATTGAGGTTCGTTTTTATTCTGTTTTCGATAATTTTTTATGTTTTTGAGATAGTTGCTTCGTATACTAGCCGACCCGTACCTCAATTTTTTATTTTGTGAATGTCTTTGAAAAATGCAATTGATGAATCTATGATATTTTGGAAGATTTTGATGAATTATTGTATATTATGTGAGAAAATACAAGAATTTTCAAGTAAATTTTGATGAAAATGAGTTTAAGAATTTATTTGTAAAAAGGTAGAATTTTTGAGGTTAAATTTGTGATTAATTGAAAGATATGTACTTGTACAAGTCCCTTGAATATTCGGCTCAGGGAAATTTAGGGATTATTTGTGTAATTTGCCATTTTGTGATAAAAGGACTATTTTGCAAAGTATTAAAATTATAGGGGCTAAATTGCAAATATGCCAAAATACATGTTTTGGACTAAATTGAATAAGTTAGTGATTAAATAGCTAAATTTGTATTAATATAGATAAAGACGACCAAATTCCGGAACTTGATCGGGGAAAATGGAAAATAGACGAGTAGATACAAGATTACAAGGTAAGTTCGTATAACGAATTTGATGTATTTATATATGTTCATACGTATTGTTATTTGAAAATATGAAATGCTAGATGATTAAATAGCCTAATGGAACGAGTATATATGAGATTGAAATAGAAATGTTAAATTGTTACAAGTGATAAATTGAATACCGAGCCCCGTTAGAACCGTAGAAGTCGATAGGATACAAGTGACATGTCACTAGGGCTACAGGGTGGTTCGAGCTCCTGCATTTGTTGCGGACTCACCACGTGCTCATGAGCTACAGGTTTATCCTTCGGGATTACATGTTCAGCCTACGGGCTTACCGATTATCCTTCGGGATTATATGTTCAGCCTCTGGGCTTGCCGTACAGGCTCGAAAGAGCATATATGACGCATTGACGGATTACAGGTTATATGTATATACACTGTGTGTGTATCACCCGAGTATCTTTCGATGTTCTTATAGGTTCAATGGGCAATACCGATACATGTTACAGGAAAGGTTAATTGATATTTGAATATATGAGAGAGATGTTATGTGAATACATGAATGGTATAAGGTACATGTTATAAGAGTTATGTGCTATACATGAGATAATGAAGTATATGAAATACATGACATATGAATTGTATGAATGGAATGATATTAGTTACATGATCAACATGTTATATGAGAAAGTGCAAAATGAAGGCATATTATGCCATATGATTTACAAGATTTGTATATGTTACTTGAAATGAAGTACTTGATAAGCTTTTATATATGATATGTTATGAAACTACATGAACTAATGAGTGTGAGCTTGTGCAATAGGCTATAAGATCATATGTTTGTAATGGCCTTACTTATGGATACCTCATTGAAATGGTAAGTTTCATTTCATGTTATATGGACTTACTAAGCTTTAGAAGCTTACTTTGTTCATTTCCTTCACTGTCTTATAGATTCGGAAGCTAGCTCGATAATCGGACGAGTCGGAGATCGCCATCACACTATCTATCAAACTTTGGTACTTTTGAAACTTTTGTAAACGAAATGGTCATGGCATGTATAGGCTAGATATTTTGTGAGCATGATATAATTTGGTAAATGATCAAGCTATGAGATGTGGCTTGGGTCATATATGAATATAATCAAGTACTTGAGTTGTCCTTTAGCTATATCTTCTTATGGAAAGATATGGGATTTTGATGAGGTTATAAGCTTGCATAATTGATATGTATATATGTGTGGATGAGTGCATGGAATTGGTCATTTAGGCCTTTGAGTTGGTGTGCTTGATTTGTGAATGAATTGAGATGATTTTGGGTCCATTTTGTGCTTGAATTGGTATGTTTTAGGTTGGTAGAATGGCATGAAATGTTGTTGGTTAATGGCTGGTAGAAATGACCCATATTGGGTGGCAAATTGGCTTAAACCAAGCCTATATTGTGCCACACAGCCAGGGAACACGGGCGTGCGCTTCGACCATGTGTCCCCTACACCTTAATGTTTTGGTCAGTTTTGGTACACGGCCTAGACACACGGGCGTGTCTGGTAATTTGTAGCCGTGTGAAATTTGGTAGTATAGTCACACGGTCTGCTCTGTTTTGTACACGGGCGTGTCAGGTAACCGTGTGATATTTGACAGTTTTGACCATGGGGTAAGGGCACGAGTGTGCCTAGGCCGTGGGCGACACATGACCTAACCCCATGGGCGTGTTGGACAGCCTGTGGGATAAGTCAGATTCGACCACGGGCTGAAAGGTTTGGGCGTGTCTGGAGGGACATGGCCGTGTGTGAAGAACACGGGCAAGGGGCACGGCCGTGTGTCCCTAACTTAAAAATTTCACAAATTTTCCCTATCTTTTAGCATGTTTCCAATTAGATTTCCAATAGTTATATGCATCATTTTATGATCAATTGAAGCATGCTCTAATGACAGATGATACGTGATGTTCTTGATTAAAAAGTTTGAAATTTTACTGTTCCGATATATGTTACAAGTCTGGTAATGCCCCTTACCTATTCTGGCGACGGTTACGGGATAGGGGTGTTACAGATAGTGTCTTCCAGGGGCTAAGGACACGGGTGTGGGGATTTGTGTAAGCCTGTGTTGATACTGCAGCGTTGCCACGGCCATGTCGCACGGCCATGGGCCATTGTTGATAGCCCGTGTGAAATTCGTAAGGTCGCCACGGCCATATCGCACGGCCGTGGGCATTTATCGATGGCCCGTGTTTTTGGGAAAATTTTACTCTGTTTGTGCACTGTCTGGGTGCACGATCGTGCCCCTGTTTTTAAGTATGCACATGTCCTAAGGCACGCCCGTGTGCCTGGCCGTGTGGTCCTAAATTTCTGCATTTAAAGAGTTAGTTTATGCATGAAAAAATTCTAAAAATTTTAAAGAAAAGAAAGTTACTAAGTTAGTGCTCGGGTTGGCTCCCGAGAAGTGTTTATTTAGAGTCTAAGCTTGACTCTACCTAGATGTGTCAAGAAGGGGTGTGGTGAACCCGAAGCTCCTCCCTGTTTTCTGCAAAATTCTCACCTCTATAATGTTTAAGCCTATGGCCATTTACCTTGAACGTATCGTGGTTAGGGTGAGTTACCTCAATGGTGCCGTATGGAAAGACATTTAGAACAGTGAATGGACCTGACCACCTTAACTTGAGTTTTTCAGGGAATAGTTTCAGCCTTGAGTTGTAAAGTAAGATGAGATCACCTGTTTTGAACTGCTTAGGGTCTTTCAGCCTTTTGTCATGGCGTCGCTTCATGGCTTCCTTATATCGTCGTGAGTTCTCGTAAGCATTGAAGTGCCATTCATCAAGCTCATTCAACTGCATTAATCTCTTCTCTCCTGCACTTTTAAAATCAAGGTTTAAAAATTTTATAGCCCAGAATGCTTTATGTTCAAGTTCAAATGGTAGATGGCAGTTTTTTCCATAAATAAGTTTATAGGGAGATGTTCTTATGGGTGTTTTAAAAGCAGTTCTATAGGCCCATAATGCATCATCTAACTTTCTTGACCAGTCTTTCCTATTTGTTTCCATGGTTTTCTGTAGAATGCGTTTTAGCTCCCTATTGGTCACTTCGACTTGACCACTAGTTTGTGGATGATAAGGGGTTGTTGTTCTATGATGTACTCCATACCTTTTTAAGACCTTTTCAAATTGGGTATTGCAAAATGTGTGCCCCTATCACTAATGAGTATCCTAGGTGTTCCAAATCGAGAGAAAAGTTTTTTCAAAAAGCGTACTACCACTCTAGCATCATTCGTAGGTAAGGCTTGGGCTTCTACCCATTTTGACATGTAATCTACTGCTACTAGTATGTATTTATTCCTAAATGAATTAGGGAACGGACCCATGAAATCAATACCCCATACATCAAATATTTCACATGAAAGTATATAGTTCTGAGGCATTTCATTATGCTGAGAGATATTACCTGTTCGTTGGCATTTATCACAAGAGGTCACATACCTGTTGGCGTCTCTGAAAAGTGTAGGCCAGTAAAAGCCTGATTTAAGTACCTTATGAGCAGTTCTAGTTCCACTGTGATGTCCTCCTTTGGGTCCTGAGTGGCAATGATTCAAAATTTGATATGCTTCTATGTCATCAACGCATCTTCGTATAACCTGATCTGTATAAATTCGAAAAAGAAAAGGATCTTCCCAAAAGTAGTTCTTCACATTAGCAAAGAATCGCTTCTTTTGCTGATGGGTTAGCCCTTTTGGGGTTATGTGAGCTGCTAAATAATTTGCAAAATCAGCAAACCAAGGAGTTGTCGTACCTGCTAAGGCTAGGAGTTGTTCCTCAGGGAATAGATCGTTTATCTTGTCGAGGTACTTGGGCTGTGTGTTTTCTAGTCTTGAGAGGTGATCTGCCGCCAAATTTTCAGCTCCTTTCTTGTCCTTTATTTCCAAGTCGAATTCCTGTAACAATAGAATCCATCTTATTAATCGAGGTTTTGCATCAGTTTTAGTTAAGAGGTAGCGAAGAGCTGAATGATCAGTATAAATAATGACTTTTGACAAAATTAAATAAGATCTAAATTTGTCAAATGCAAAAATAACATCTAGCAATTCTTTCTTTGTGGCCGTGTAATTTGCTTGAGCAGTTGTCAAGGTTCTGCTAGCATAATAGATCGGCTGGAAGTGTTTGTCCCTCCGCTGTCCCAAAACTGCACCTACTGCAAAATCACTTGCATCGCACATTAGTTCAAAAGGTAGATTCCAATCAGGTGAAATCATAATCAGGGCGTTAACTAACTTTTCCTTAAGGTTGTTGAAAGATTCCAGACATTCTTGGTCAAAGTTGAAGGGTACGTCTTTTTCTAGTAATTTAGTTAAAGGCTTAGCTATTTTAGAAAAGTCTTTAATGAATCTTCGATAAACACCAGCGTGTCCTAAAAAGCTTCTTATAGCCTTAACTGAATTAGGAGGAGGTAGTTTTTCAATAGTTTCAATTTTTGCTTTATCTACCTCTATCCCTTTACTAGAAATTTTATGTCCTAAAACAATACCCTCTTGAACCATAAAGTGGCATTTTTCCCAGTATAGCACTAAATTTGTTTCTTCACATCTGATCAAAACACGTTCTAGATTATTAAGACAAAGTTGGAAAGAATTACCGAAAACTGAGAAATCATCCATAAATACCTCCATGATGTCTTCCACGAATTCATTGAAGATAGCTACCATGCATCGCTGAAAAGTAGCAGGAGCGTTACATAAACCAAAAGGCATTCTACAATAAGCAAACGTACTGTATGGGTATGTGAATGTTGTTTTCTCCTGATCTTCCGGAGCTATCGGGATCTAAAAGTAACCAGAGAGGCCATCTAGGAAACAATAATACATATGACCTAATAATCTTTCCAACATCTGATCAATAAAAGGAAATGAGAAATGATCTTTCCGAGTGGCGTCATTTAGCTTCTTGTAATCAACGCAAACTCTCCATCCTGTGACTGTTCTTGTAGGTATTAACTCTTCCTTGTCATTAGATAGCACGGTCAATCCACCTTTCTTAGGAACAACTTGCACAGGGCTTACCCAAGAACTGCCAGAAATAGGATAGATAATACCTGCATCTAGAAGTTTAATTACCTCGGCTTTTACAACTTCTTTCATGTTGGGATTCAATCGTCTCTGGGCTTGCACTGATGGTTTGAATTTGTCCTCCATTAAAATTTTGTGGGTGCAAAAAGAAGGATTAATTCCCTTGATATCTGAAATTTTCCAAGCTATAGCACGTTTGTGTTCTCTTAACACATGGAGTAGTTCCTCTATCTCTGCAACGCTTAAATCGGATGCGATAATGACTGGTAAAGTTGATTCTTCCCCTAAAAAGGCATATTCTAAATGATCTGGCAATTGTTTTAGTTCTAATTTAGGGGGTTCAGTAATTGAAGGTTTCTGTCTAAATTCATCACTCATCTTTAAATTTTCATAACTTATGTGCCTAGTGATGATTTCATTAGAATCCAACTATTTCCTTACTTTGTTAATTTCGGGGGTGGTTTCATCTTTCCTCCCACCTTGAACAAGATACAGTTCCAACGTGTCTGTGAGAGAAAGTTCCTGGAGATTATCTTGAACAAAATAGTCAATAATATCAACAAAATAACACGAATCATTTTGTTCTTTAGAGAATCTCATGGCATCATAAATTTTAAAGACAACTTCTTCCTCGCCAACTTTAAGTACTAATTTGCCATCCCCTACATCAATAACAGCTCTAGCAGTGGCTAAAAATGGTCGTCCCAAAATTAAAGGTACTTCAATATCCTCATCCATGTCAAGCACAACAAAATCAATAGGGAATATAAATTTATCTACCTTCACTAGCACATCTTCAATGATTCCCCTAGGATATTTAACAGATCTATCGGCTAATTGAATACTCATCCTAGTGGGTTTGGGTTCCCCGAGACCTAGTTGTTTAAACATTTTGTAAGGCATGAGATTAATGCTAGCACCTAAATCAGCTAAATATTTATTAATAAGTAAACTACCAATCAGACAAGGGATAGTAAAACTCCTTGGATCTTTCAGTTTTGCTGGCAGTTTATTTTAGAGAATAGCTGAGCATTCCTCGTTGAGTTCTACTGTGGCCAATTCTTCCAACTTCTTTTTATTTGTCAGAAGTTCTTTGAGGAACTTCGCATACTTCGGCATCTGTGAAATTGCTTCAACAAAAGGTAAGTTAATGTGTAATTGTTTAAAAAGTTCAAGAAACTTACCGAATTGAGCGTCTGTATGGTCTTTCTTCAATTTTGCCGAATATGGGATGCGCGGTTTGTATTCCTTGAGTGGCGGTGGAGTGTTATCCTTGGGTTCCGCTGCCTTTTCTTCTGAAAGTTCTGGGATAGTCTTCTTTTCTGGTTCAGCTAGGACCTTTCCATCTCTTAAAGTAATCGCTTTGACATGTTCTCTAGGATTTGGCTCAGTGTTACTTGGTAATCCTCCTTGTGGTCTTTCTGAAATTAATTTTGCAAGTTGACCAATTTGGTTTTCAAGCCCTTGAATTGATGCTTGCTGATTTTTTAGTGTCGTTTCAGTATTTTGAAAATGGGTTTCTGATGTGGCCATAAATTTGGTAAACATCTCTTAAAGATTCGGCTTCTTCTCAAGTTGCAGTGGTGGTTGCTAGAATCCTGGAGGAGGTCGTTGTCTTTGATTTCCTTGTCCTCCCCATGAAAAATTTGGGTGAAATTTTGAGATCTAGAATTGTTACCTATATAGTTGGCTTGTTCAATTTCCATGCTGTGTCCATAAGATGTGAAATTTGGATTAAACGTGTTTCCTTGAGTCGTGTCGCATTGCATCACTGGTTGTGCCTGCGTAGAATTAACAAAATTATCAAACCTTTTATTTAAAAATTCTACTTGGTTAGTAAGCATGGCGACAGCATCAATATTATAAACTCCTGTGGCTTTTGTTGGCTTTGTCCTCATGACTTGCCACTGATAATTATTCAATGACATCTCTTTAATAAATTCATAAGCTGCTTCAGTTGTTTTATTATTGATCGTCCCTCCTGCGGCTGCATCGATCATTTGTCTAGTTGACGGGTTTAAACCGTTGTGGAAGGTTTGAACTTGTAGCCACAAAGGTAAAACATGATGAGGGCACCTTCTCAAAAGATCTTTGTATCTCTCCCATGCATCGTATAGTGTTTCTAAATCCATCTGCACAAAAGAAGAAATATAGTTTCGTAATTTGGCTGTTTTAGCCGGAGGAGAATATTTGAGTAAAAACTTTTCGGTCATTTGCTCCTATGTTGTAATTGAGCCTCGTGGTAAAGAATTTAACCACTGTTTGGCTTTATTTCTCAAAGAGAATGGAAATAGCCTCAATCGAATGGCATCATCAGAAACGCCATTTATTTTGAAGGTATCACAAAGTTCCAAAAAATTGGCTATGTGTGAGTTTGGATCTTCATCCTGTAAACCATCAAACTGAACCAATTGTTGTATCATCTGAATAGTGTTAGGCTTTAACTCAAAATTATTAGCAGCAATAGTAGGTCTAAGAATGCCAGTTTGGGTACCAGCCAAACTAGGTTTAGCATAATCATACATAGTTCGAGGAGCTTCTTCTTGATTTGCTGGTGGTGTGCCTATTGCGGGAGGTGGTGGAACATTTTGATTTGCTTCCATCTCTTCTGTAGGTTCTGGCTCTTGCTCAGGTTCTTGTTCTAGATAATGTAAACTGCGTCTAATTTCTCTGCGATTTCTACGAACTGTTGCTTCTAGATTGTCGTCAAAAAGTAGTGGTCCTGTTGGGTTGTTTCTAGTCATAAACTAAAGATACCTAAAAAGAGAAAGCAAAGAAAACTCAAAAATTTAAAAGAAAATAAAAATAAAAATAAATAAAAACTGAAAATAAAAATAAAAGAAAAATAAATAAATAAATATATATATTAATGGCTAAAGTAATAGAAATCAAGCTTTTGTAATATTTTTGGTCCCCGGCAACGGCGCCAAAAACTTGATATCGCGTGAAATGAAGTAATAAAATTTATAAAGAACTTGATCACACCAAAACCAACTAATATCACGACGTTGAGGCAAGCGCACCTGTCGAACAGTAGTATAGCTTAGTGGCAAGACCGAGTTATCGTACCCAAGGGAACCAAAAGTACTAGTGCTTACTTCTTTTCTATTATCTAGCCTAAAAATAAAATAGGGTTATTTAAACTAATTTTAAAACTAACTAAGAAAGTGTAAAGAGTACTTTGGGAAAACTTTTAGGGAAAAGCTGATTGATATGGACAATACTCAAGGGAGAATCCACCTAGACTTCTCTTGTTATTATTTTCTTGAACTATATGATTTTTTTACTTGACTTGATCCGTAAAGATATCTAACTTATGCTAAACCCTCCGTCGAGGTGTAGAGCAACTAGGCCTAAGTTGTTAATTAAAGTTCCCTTATTAATTAACTCCCTAGGTTGCATTAATTCGATCTATGGCTCCCCATATTAGGTTTGACCCTAATCCGGTATATTTATGTCGCCCTATGTCTAGGGTTCCAAGCAACTCCGCTTAATTATGGTAGATCTACTCTTATCACAGGGACTTTTGCTCCTCTGCTCTAAGCACATCTAATTCTTGAAATAATACCTAGGATTATTAAATCAAGAATGAAGAACGCATAATTAAGAACAATTCAAGTATTTATCAAATAAATCAAGAATAAATAACAAGATCTATCTTAGGTTTCATCCCCCTCAAGTATTTGAGGGGTTTAGTTCATAATAAAGAAGGAAAACATTTCAGAAGATATAAAATAACAAAACATAAAAGAAACCAAAAACCCCTGAAGGAATTTAGGGAGATCCTCTATGTTGCTGCAGAATTCCAGCTTCTGAGATGAATTAATCGGCTTTCTCCCTTAGAGTAATCCCTTGCTTCTACCCTCAGTGTGGCAGAAAAACGAGAGGAAAAATATATAAAAACACCTCCATGCTTCTGCCTCATGAGGTCTTTATATAGAGAGCTTGTGGGGAGCCTTTCTTAGCCTCTAAGCATCCCAATTCGAGTGAAATTCCCCTTCCTCACGACTAGAACACGCCCGTGTTCAACGCCCGTGTGACTTCGACAGAGGCCGTGTACTTTTATCGGTGGAGGCACGGCCGTGTGACCTGGCCATGCTTGTTGGGGGCTTGACCGTGTGATCTTCATGTGGCACGGCCGTGTGGCATTTCTTTGCCCGTGTTGTTCGCACATTTTGGCCCATTTTTCATCATTTTTTGCCCGTTTTTCGTTCTTTCTTCTTCCCTATGCTGTCCTGAGTATAAGATATAAAAAGGAAGGAATAAGAGCACCAATTCTCACAAAATTGATAAGAATCCATCCAAAATATAGGCTAAACATGAGGTAAAAATATGTATAATTTAGTGTTTATCAGGGAGCGAAGGGATTATCTATCAAATGTAATCACCGCATTAAGGGTCGAGAAACTGGTTCATCAGGGCTGTGAGGCGTTTCTAGCCTATATTGGTGTATCTGATTCTGGGGGTCCTTTTGTCGAAGATGTTAGAACTGTTAAGGATTTTCCTAATGTATTTCCTAATGAGCTCCCTAGGTTGCCTTAGAACTGTGAGGTCGAATTTGGTATTGAGCTCCTGCCTAGAATAGCTCCAGTGTCCATTACTCCTTATACGATGGCACCGAATGAGTTGGTCGACTTAAAGGCTCAAATTCAAGAGCTACTGGACTGTAATGCCCTAATTTTTGGGTTTCTCTTAGATTGTTCTTTATCTGATAAAATGGTTAAACTCTGGCATTTGGGTGTGTAATGCATGTTTGGGGAGTGTTAATGGGCCTATGGAAGGCCCAGGTGATGGCCAAAACTCAGGTAAAATTTTGTATTTTTTGACTTAGAAGATAGGGGGCTCTTGGAAGTAGGTGTTATAAGAAAATATGTGTGAAATGAGACATAAGTTGGCCAGTGGTGGAGTGGCAATATGACGCCACTTAAGAGCTATAAAAGTGGCGCCTAAGAGAGCTTGGAGGTCCAAGGTTCAAGCCCCAGAGTATGCAAAGGTGGCGTTTTATTTTTGTGCTTGAACAGGTAAGAGTTTGAAGTAAAGTTAAACTCTGCTTGGAGAGAAATTTGAATCGGTCATAGGAGTGAATCAAGGAGCAAATTAAGGACTTTTGAATTTGAATGAAAGTGGTCGGCCAAGGGACTCTCCATGGTGAAGAATCGGTAATTCAAGTTGGGTAAGGCATTTTTCGGCAATTGGGAGTTTATGTACCGATTTCCTTAGGTTTTTGCATTTTCTCTTCTCTTGCAGTTTCTAGTAGGTACATTAGGGCACCATTCTGTTATTTTTCCTGCTTTCTAGCTTAGTAGCCGAATCTCACATCCCAAAAGAACCCCTGCCAACTTCTCACTTTTTGGACCGAAAACACTTTTGTTCTTCTTCTTCTCCTATCGTCATCTTCTTCTCAACTTGCATTCATAAACCGACTCCTTACCACCATTCTCCTGCTAGTCGAATCTATCTTCTCCCTGTCAACTTAACTCCTCTTTTCCATCTCACTTTCATTACCGATTGCTCTCTGGTCTCATACTTCTCTTTTTTTCCTTCATTTCTGTTGTCGACATCTTTCATAACTCCATAGCCGAACCCTCTTGTGTTTAAACTCTTTTCAACACTCTTCTTCCCTCTTAGTAGCAAGTGCGGCTATTGTGGATTGGGGCTAGATCGGTAAGTAATCAAGAACTTTTCTTCGTTGGTTGATCACGGTTTAAAGCATAAGCCGAAACCCCATTTTGGGAGGCTAACGATTTAGTCTAAGGGTTATGTGGTCTTTTCTTTTGTTCTATTTTCGCTAGTGTGGGCAAGAGACGTGCAGCAAAGGAGTTTGAAGGCTAACGCAAGTGGACAGTGGGATCTAGTCCATATTCGGCTGAAGGTAGGGACTTTAGGGGACTTAGGCCACGTTGGTCGATTTTGGTAAGGATGTACGGCTCTTTGGTTATCGTATACTAGACTAAAAACTAGTGTTCAATTATAGGTTCTCCACACGTGGGTTTCGTCAGCGCTTCGATAGTTAACAGGTGTCTACCTTATCTCCACTATAGACTAGAACGGCAAAGGCCGTAATGACCTAAAACTGACTGAAAGTGACCGAAAAATCAGTATTGGGAAGATCCGTGAGTAACCATTTCCTCTATTGTGGCTAAACTTAGAATTGACAGTGATAGAATTGCAAAGTGTGCAATTCCAAACGTTTTGGTAAGTTGGGGCTTTGATGGGCCAAATATGGGCCCAATGGGCTTCCGAGCCCACATCGGTAAAAATTGTCATTAAGGGCATTCTGACGGTATTTTGAGAATAAATCGGTTAAAATGTACGATCTGAACGTTAAAATTGGATTTAACGGGCTTAAGACGTTAATGGACTTAGTAAGGCCCATTAGGGGTTTTGGGCTAAAAAGGAGAAAATTGGAAACTAAGGTTAAAAGGACTTCTGTAATCACTAATGGACTAATAATTACTTGGACATGCATAAATCCCTAAAAATCGATAAAATGACTAAAATACCCCTAAGTATAGAAAATTACCATTTTACCCCTAGGTGCAAAATGACCTTTATACCCCTAGGGCAAATTCTGTATGAAATGTATGACTGTCTGTTTCTGTATATCATGTCTCATAATATATGAATATATCTGATGCATGAGATTCTGTATGTTACATGCCATAGTATGTTTACAAATGTTGCATGGGGTATGGGCTTTTATGATGGAGGAAGCGTTCTGGCAGCCTCGCTGCAATCTGATGGCCTCGCCACATATATCTGTTCTGGTAGCCTCGCCACATATATATCTGTTCTGGTGGCTTCGCCACAATATCTGTATCTGGTGACCTTGTCACAATATCTGGCAGCCTCGCTGCAAGTTTCTGTGGTGTGTAGCGGTTGGGTGGGTTGAGTAGTCTCCCCACATGGTGTAAGGCTGGTACGGGGGTGTTATGGATGGATCTGGGTTGGGCTTTCTGTTTGCATATTATATCTGATCTGTATCTGTTATGGGCCTATGGGTTTAACCTGATTCCTGTAACGGGCCGAGGCCCAATTAAATCTGATTCTGAGGCTTGATCTGTTTTGGCCTATAGTTGAGATTATGTTACACACTGAGTTACCAAACTCACCCCCTTAATTTCATCTCTGCAAGTAACCCTCAACCATAGTGGGCTTGGAGCTGTGAGAGATTCGGAGTGGCCACAACATCTACAAGTTCGGGTTTTCATTTTTTTTAGTATCTTAATTTGCTATTATATTTGGGTTTTAATTGTAATAAGGCCGCTATTTAAATTTCTTTGCTGGTTTTATTTTCTTTAATGGTTTAGTTTACATTCTATCAAAACTGCTAGTTATAGGCTGCGCAGGTTTTTCAAAGTCCTAAGAATGTTTTCAAAACTTAACGAGTTCAACGATTGGATAATCTAAAAGCTTAACAAAATGACTTTTCACAAACTTGCTGTTTTAATAAAAATATCACCTAAGTCACCATAAGCAAAAGGTCATAAACGTAGTTATAGGTTCATGTGACACACTAGATCTAGTCATAACGTCCAGGCTGGGTTTAGGGTGTATCGTTGCTTAGAGATGAAGCCTATCAGTGGTGGCTCACGGTGAGAGATGGAACTTCAGCTGGTGAGGTAACATGCGAGCTGTTTAAGACAACCTTTAAAGGGAAATATGTTGGGGCTAGCGATGTGGACGCCCGCAGGAAAGAATTCTTGAATTTAGTT
Organism: Gossypium stocksii; assembly: GCA_020496765.1. Taxonomy (NCBI): domain Eukaryota; kingdom Viridiplantae; phylum Streptophyta; class Magnoliopsida; order Malvales; family Malvaceae; genus Gossypium; species Gossypium stocksii. The sequence goes on from CM035629.1 coordinate 77,512,885, forward strand.
CAGGGAGGTAGGACAGTATCTGAGTACGAGGCTGAGTTTCTGAGGCTGAGCCGGTATGCTTCTGGGATAGTTGCTACTGAATATGAGCGTAGCGTGCGCTTCGAGGATGGTCTGAGGGATGAACTGAGGGTGCTGATTGCTCTGCAGAGGGAGCGTAACTTTGCTGCTTTGGTTGAGAAAGCTAAGATAGCTGAAGAGGTGAAACGGACAGATAGACAGAATCGCGAAAAGGATAGGAACCGCTTCCGGAGGGATTCTAGACCATCAGGTGGGACTAACAGGAATGTTAAGAGAGCAAGAGTGGCAGAACTAGTGCGAGCAGTGCCAATGAATGCTGTTAGACTGCAGGGTTGTAGGAGTTGTGGTAAGGTACATATGGGCGAATGTCGGAAACGTTCTGGAGCTTGTTTTCGATTTGGATCTATGGAGCATAGGGTTAAAGATTGTCCCCAAGAACCAGATCAGGCTCAAGTTATGGATCACAGTTTCCTCAGCCAGTGAGGGGTAGACCACAGGCTCCGAGAGGTCGTGGACAAGGCAAAGGTAGAAATGGCAATGGTCGAGGACGAGGAGCACCTGGCAGGGGTACTGGTTTTGCTGAGGCTCGTCAGCCAGCATTGGTGTATGCAGCTCATCGCCGAAAGGAGGGTAATGCTCCAGACGTCATAGCTGGTACGTTTCTGATTTCTAGTATGCCATACACTGCGTTGATAGATGTTGGATCTACCCATTCTTATGTTGCATGTGCCATATCTGGGTCACTGGGTGTGCGTTCTAAGGAGACAGTGAGTAGGGTATCTGTATTAAGTCCATTGGGTCACTCGGTTAGGGTAGACAAACTGTATAGAGACGTGCCTATAGAAACTCAAGGGAAAATCTTTTCTGGAGACTTGATGGAGCTACCTTTTGGAGAATTTGATCTTATCTTGGGAATGGATTGGCTTTTTAAGCATAGGGCTACTCTAGATTGTGCCGCAAAGCGAATGAGGTTAAAGACTGCAGAAGATGAGGAAGTTATGGTGATAGGTGAACGTAGAGATTATCTGTCCAATGTGGTGTCGACATTGAGAGCCGAGAAGTGGATCCGAAAAGGATGCGAGGCTTATTTGGCATTCATAAGTCAAACAGGAACTGAGGAACTGACTGTAGACAAAGTTAGAACCGTTAAGGAATTCCAAGATGTTTTTCCTGAAGAGCTTCCAGGTTTGCCTCTGAATCGAGAGGTGGAGTTTGGGATTGACCTGTTGCCTGGTACGGCACCGGTGTCCATTGCACCTTATAGGATGGCACTGAAGGAGTTGGTGGAGTTGAAAGCTCAGATTCAAGAGCTGTTAGATAGAGGCTTTATTAGGCCAAGTGTGTCTCCGTGGGGAGCACCAGTGTTGTTCGTGAAGAAGAAAGATAGGTCACTGCGAATATGCATCGATTATTAGCAGTTGAACAAACTGACGATTAAGAATAAGTACCCATTGCCAAGAATCGATGACTTATTTGACCAGCCTAGAGGAGCTTCAGTATTTTCTAAAATCGACCTTCGATCTGGGTACCATCAGTTAAGAGTGAAAGAGGTGGATATTCACAAGACGGCATCCAGAACTCGGTATGGCCACTATGAATTCTTGGTTATGCCATTTGGGCTGACCGATACACCTGCAGCATTTATGGATCTGATGAATCAGTGTTTTAGCCATACTTGGATCGTTTTGTGGTCGTCTTTATTGATGATATTTTGGTCTATTCTGAATCTGAGGAGAAGCATGATGAGCATCTCCGTGTGGTGCTACAAATGTTAAGGGAAAAGGAGCTTTATGCGAAATTTAGTAAGTGCGAGTTCTGGTTGAGGGAGGTAACTTTCTTGGGGCATGTTGTATCTGCTGAGGGGATTAAGGTAGACCCTCGAAAGATTGAAGCAATTCTGGAATGGAAACCACCGAGATCAGTGGCGGAAATTCAAAGTTTTCTGGGTTTAGCTGGGTACTATAGAAGGTTGGTAGAAGGATTTTCTGTGATGGTAGCGCCATTGACAAAACTCATAAGGAAAGGAGTGCCATTTATTTGGACCGAACAGTAGCAAGAAGCTTTTGAGAAGCTAAAGAAGGTTCTGACCGAGGCACCTGTACTGATTCAGCTAGAGTCTGGAAAAGATTTTACCGTGTATAGTGACGCATCACATGTTGGGTTGGGCTGTGTGTTGATGCAAGAGGGTAAAGTGGTTGCTTATGCATCGCGACAGCTTAAAGCTCATGAAGTGAACTATCCTACCCATGATCTGGAGCTGGCAGCAGTAATCTTTGCACTTAAGATTTGGAGACATTATCTGTACGAAGAAAGGTGTATTATATATACAGATCATAAGAGTCTTAAGTACTTGTTGACTCAGAAGGAGCTGAATCTTAGGTAACGGAGATGGATTGAGTTGCTTAAGGATTATGATTGTCCGATTGAGTATTATCCAGGCAAAGCTAATGTGGTGGCTGATGGCCTAAGTCGTAGAGCTGTATCTGATCTGAGAGCGATGTTCGCTTGTTTGAGTCTATATGATGACGGTAGTCTGTTAACGGAACTGCAAGTAAGGCCAACCTGGGTTGATGAGATTAGGGAAAAGCAATCTAAAAATGAATCTCTAGTTTCTCGTTCCCAACAGGTTAAGGATGGGGATACTTCTGAGTTTGGACTTAACAGTGAGGGAGTTCTATGTTTCCGAGGGAGAGTTTGTATTCCTAAAGATTCTGATTTAAGGCAAGCAATTTTAACTGAAGCTCATAGAGGACTGTGTGCTATGCATCCTGGAGGTAATAAGATGTATCATGACTTAAAAGAGTTGTATTGGTGGCCTGGACTGAAGCGAGAGGTAATGGAATCTGTAGGAAAATGTCTGACCTGCCAACAAGTGAAAGCTGAACATCAGCTACCTTCTGGACTTCTGCAACCAGTGAAGGTACCACTTTGGAAGTGGGAGAGGGTGACCATGGATTTTGTGAGTGGGTTGTCCTTGTCGCCGTCGAAGAAGGACTCGATTTGGGTGATTGTAGATAGGTTGACTAAATCTGCTCATTTCATCCCTATTCGTACTGATTATTCGCTTCAGAAGTTAGCCAAATTGTATGTAGTCGAGATTGTTCAACTGCATGGAGTGCCAGTATCAATTATTTCTGATAGAGACCCTAGATTTACATCTCGGTTTTGGCAGAAGTTACATGAGGCGTTGGGAACGCGATTGAACTTTTGCACGGCTTTTCATCCTCAGACTGATGGTCAGTCAGAAAGGGTTATTCAGATTCTGGAAGACATGTTGAGGGGATGTGTTATCGACTTTTGTGGCAGTTGGGAAGATTATTTACCGTTGGCAGAATTTGCGTATCATAACAGTTATCAAGCTAGCATTCGTATGGCACCTTATGAGGCACTGTATGGGCGTAAGTGTCGTTCACCTAGTTGTTGGACTGAACTGGGCTAGCGGCAAGTTCTTGGACCTGAGTTGATAGCAGAGACTAAAGAGAAAGTCAAAGTGATAAGGGATCAGTTAAAAGAGGCATCTGACCGGCAAAAGTCTTATGCAGATCTGAGGCATAAGGAGATTGAGTATTCAGTGGGTGACATGGTCTTTCTGAAGGTCTCGCCTTGGAAGAAGATACTAAGATTTGGTAATAAGTGCAAGCTAAGTCCACAGTTTATTGGGCCTTATCGGGTTCTTAAGCGAGTAGGTCCAGTGGCTTATCAGTTGCAATTACCTCCAGAGCTAAACAGGATTCATGATGTGTTTCATGTATCCATGTTAAGACGATATCGTTCTGACCTTACTTATATCCTACCGGTTGCAGAAGTGGAACTACAGCCTGATTTGTCTTTTAAGGAAGAGCCTGTGCAGATTCTAGATTGAGACGTGAAGGTTCTAAGGAGAAAGTCAATTCCATTAGTAAAGGTACTTTGGTGTAATCATGGCAGAGAGGAAGCTACTTAGGAACCAGAGGAGGCAATGCGTCAACAATACCCCCACTTGTTTGGATCAGGTAAATTTTGAAGACGAAATTTTTTTTAAGGAGGGTAGAGTTGTATCGGCCTAATTTTTGGGTTTCTTTTAGATTGTTCTTTATATGATAAAATGGTTAAACTCTGGTATTTGGATGTGCAATGCATGTTTGGAGAGTGTTAATGGGCCTATGGAAGGCCTAGGTGATGGCCAAAACTCAGGTAAAATTTTGTATTTTTTGACTTAGAAGATAGGGGGCTCTTGGAAGTAGGTGTTATAAGAAAACATATGTGAAATGAGACATAAGTTGGCCAGTGGTGGAGTGGCAATATGACGCCACTTAGAAGCTATAAAAATGGCGCCTAAGAGAGCTTGGAGGTCCAAGGTTCAAGCCCTAGAGTATGAAAAGGTGGCGTTTTATTTTTGTTCTTGAACAGGTAAGAGATTGAAGCAGAGTTAAACTCTGCTTGGAGAGAAATTTGAATCGGTCATAGGAGTGAATCAAGGAGCAAATTAAGGACTTTTGAATTAGAACGAAAGTGGCCGGCCAAGGGACTTTCCACGGTGAAGAATCGACAATTCAAGTTGCGTAAGGCATTTTTCGGCAATTGGGAGTTTATGTGCCGATTTCCTTAGGTTTTTACATTTTCTCTTCCCTTGTCGTTTCTAGTAGGTACATTAGGGCACCCTTCTGTTATTTTTCCTGCTTTCTAGCTTAGCAGCCGAATCTCACATCCCAAAAGAACCCTTGCCGACTTTTCACTTTTTGGACCGAAAACACTTTTGTTCTTCTTCTTCTCCTATCGTCATCTTCTTCTCAACTTGCATTCATAAACCGACTCCTTACCACCATTCTCCTGCTAGCTGAATCTATCTTCTCCCTGTCAACTTAACTCTTCTTCTCCATCTCACTTTCATTACCGATTACTCTCTGGTCTCATACTTCTCTTCTTTTCCTTCCTTTCTGTTGTCGACATCTTCCATAACTCCATAGTCGAACCCTCTTGTGTTTAAACTCTTTTCAACACACATTTTCCATCTTAGTAGCAAGTGGGGTTATTGTGGATTGGGGCTAGATCGGTAAGAATCAAGAACTTTTCTTCGTTAGTTGATCACGATTTAAAGTATAAGTCGAAACCCCATTTTAGGGAGGCTAACGATTTAGTCTAAGGGTCATGTGGTCTTTTCTTTTCTTCTGTTTTCGCTAGTGTGGGCAAGAGACATGCAGCAAAGGAGTTTGAAGGCTAACGCAAGTGGACAGCAGGATCTAGTCTATATTCGGCTGAAGGTAGGGACTTTAAGGGACTTAGGCCACGTTGGTCGATTTTGGTAAGGATGTACGGCTCTTTGGTTATCGTATACTAGACTAAAAAGCTAGTGTTCAATTGTAGGTTCTCCACATGTGGGTTTCGTCAACGCTTCGACAGTTAACATGTGTGTACCCTATCTCCACTATAGACTAGAACAGCAAAGGCCGTAATGACCGAAAACTGACTGATAGTGACTGAAAAATCAGTATTGGGAAGATCCGTGAGTAACCGTTTACTCTGTTGTGGCTAAACTTAGAATTGACGGTGATAGAATTGCAAAGTGTGCAATTCCGAACGTTTTGGTAAGTTGGGGCTTTGATGGGCCAAATATGGGCCCAATGGGCTTCCGAGCCCACATCGGTAAAAATTGTCATTAAGGGCATTCTGACGGTATTTTGAGAATAAATCGGTTAAAATTTACGATCTGAACGTTAAAATTGGATTTAACGGGCTTAAGACGTTAATGGACTTAGTAAGGCCCATTAGGGGTTTTGGGCTAAAAAGGATAAAATTGGAAACTAAGGTTAAAAGGACTTCTGTAATCACTAATGGACTAATAATTATTTGGACATGCATAAATCCCTGAAAATCGGTACAATGACTAAAATACCCCTAAGTATAAAAAATTACCATTTTACCCCTCGGTGCAAAATGACCTTTATACCCCTAAGGCAAATTCTGTATAAAATGTATGACTGTCTGTTTCTGTATATCATGTCTCATAATATATGAATATATCTAATGCATAAGATTCTGTATGTTGCATTCCATAGTATGTTTACATATGTTGCATGGGGTATGGGCTTTTATGATGGAGGAAGCATTCTGGCAGCCTCGCTGCAATTTGGTGGCCTCGCCATATATATCTGTTCTGGTGGCCTCGCCACATATATATCTATTCTGGTGGCTTCGCCACAATATCTGTATCTGGTGACCTCATCACAATATCTGCCAGCCTCGCTGAAAATTTCTGTGGTGTGTAGCGGTTGGGTGGGTCGAGTAGTCTCCCCACATGGTGTAAGGCTGGTACGTAGGTGTTATGGATGGATCTGGGTTGGGCTTTCTATTTGCATATTATATCTGATCTGTATCTGTTATGGGACTATGGGCTTAACCTGATTCCTGTATTGTGCCGAGGCCCAATTAAATCTGATTCTGAGGCTTGATCTGTTTTAGCCTATAGTTGAGATTATGTTACACACTGAGTTACCAAACTCACCCCTTAATTTCATCTCTGCAGGTAACCCTCAACCATAGTGGGCTTGGAGCTATGAGAGATTTGGAGTGGCCACAACATCTGCAAGTTTAGGTTTTCATTTTTTTCTAGTATCTTAATTTGCTATTATATTTGGGTTTTAATTGTAATAAGGCCGCTATTTAAATTTCTTTACTGGTTTTATTTTCTTTAATGGTTTAGTTTACATTCTATCAAAACTGCTAGTTATAGGCTGCGCAGGTTTTTCAAAGTCCTAAGAACGTTTTCAAAACTTAACGAGCTCAACGATTGGATAATCTAAAAGCTTAACAAAATGACTTTTCACAAACTTGCTGTTTTAATAAAAATATCACCTAAGTCACCATAAGCAAAAGGTCATAAACTTAGTTATAGGTTCATGTGACACACCAGATTTGGTCATAATGTCTAGGCCGGGTTTGGGGTGTTACATGGACTTAGGATTCATTCGACCTAGTGTGTCTCCATGGGGAGCACTAATGTTATTCGTAAAGAAGAAGGATGGATCCATGCGCATGTGCATCGATTATCGGCAACTGAATAAACTGAATATCAAGAATAAGTATCCTTTGCCAAGGATAGACGATCTATTTGATCAATTGCGAGGAGCTGTGGTTTTCTCCAAAATTGATCTCCGTTCTGGGTATCATCAACTGAGAGTTAAAGAGGCTGATGTCTACAGATCAGTGTTTAGGACTCATTACAGTCTCTACGAATTCCTAGTGATGTCGCTTGGGCTTACGAACGTGCCAACAGCCTTCATGAATCTGATGAATCGAGTGTTCTAGCCCTATCTGGATCGGTTTGTGGTGATGTTTATAGACAATATACTGGTGTATTCAAAAACTGAAGATAAAGATGATGATCATCTCTGAGTCGTTCTACCGATTTTAAGGGAGAATCAGATATTTGTTAAGTTCAGCAAGTGCGAATTCTGGTTGTAGAGGTGACATTTTTGGGTCACGTGGTATCTACCGAGGTGATAAGGGTTGATCCTTGAAAAGTCGAAGCTGTTCTGGATTGGAAGCCACCTAAGACCGTATTTGAGATTCGAAGTTTTCTGGGTCTGGCTGGATATTATAGACCTTTTGTGAAGGGGTTTTCACAAATTACTGCACCTTTGACTAAGTACTACGTAAAGGAGTACTATTTAACTTGAGTGATAAGCAGCAAGTAAGTTTTGAGAAACTGAAGAAAGTTCTGACTAAGGCCCCTGTCTTGATACAACCAGAATTTGGGAAGGAATTCACTGTCTACAGCAATGTATCACACGTTGGTTTGGGTTGTGTGTTGATGCAAGAGGGTAAGGTGGTTGCTTACACGTCTTGTCAACATAAGCCTCACGAAGTGAATTACACTACACATGACTTGGAGTTAGCCACAGTGGTATTCGTACTAAAAATCTGGAGGCATTACCTGTACGGTGAGAAGTGTATCATTTACACTGATCATAATAGGCTCAAGTACCTCATCACTCAGAAGGAGCTAAATCTTAGGCAGCGAAGGTGGATAGAGTTGCTTAAGGATTATGATTGCTCGATTGAGTACCATCCTGGGAAGGATAACACAGTAGCTGACGCACTGAGCCATAAGGCTGTATCTGATTTAATAGTGATGTTTGCTCATCTTAGCTTGTATGATGATTGTAGCTTGTTGGCTGAGCTGCAAGTTAGACCGATGTAGACTGAGCAAATTAAGGGTAAACAGTTGATGGATGAGACATTGGTTTCTCGTTTTTGACAATTTGAGAATGGGGAGACTTCAGAATTTGGGCTGAATAACAATGGAGTACTGTGTTTCCGTGGGAGAGTCTGTGTACCGAATGACTTTGATTTAAGACTATCTATACTGCAAGAGGCGCATAGTAGTCCATATAATATGCATCCTGGCGGAAACAAGTTATACCGAGATCTACATGAGCTATACTGGCAGCCAAGACTGAAGCGCAAATTTACTGATTTTCTAAGCAAGTGCTTGACATGTCAGCAAGTTAAAGTTGAGCATCAGCTACCTTCAGGCTTACTGTAGCCAGTTAAGATTCCACTTTGGAAGTGAAAGAAGGTAACCATTGATTTTGTGAGTGGGCTGCCCTTAACGGCTACTAAGAAGGATTCGCTATGGGTTATAGTAGACTGATTGACTAAATCTACTCATTTTATACCAGTCCGTATTGATTACTCATTACAGAAACTAGTTAAGCTGTATGTGGCTGAGATTATAAGACTGCATAAGGTACCGGTTTCCATCATATTTGACAGAGACCCTTGTTTCATGTCTCGATTCTGGAAGAAGTTATACGAGGCATTTGGGAAGATTATTTGCCGTTAGCAAAGTTCACGTATAACAATAGTTACTAGTCCAACATTCAGATGGCACCGTACAAGGCATTATATGGTCGTAAGTGTCGTACCCCTACCTGTTGGACTGAATTGGGTGAACGACAAGCTCTGGGCCCTGAGATAGTTTCTTATACTGAAGACAAGGTTAAATCGAGACTGTTTAAAGGTACTGCCAGACAGACAGAAGTCGTATGCAGACTTGAAGCGTAAGAAGATTGAGTACTCTGTGGGGGATTATGTCTTTCTTAAAGTCTCACCGTGGAAGAAGATTCTGAGGTTTGGACGGAAGGGCAAGCTAAGCCCTAAATTCATTGGGCCATATCGTATACTGAAGCGTGTGGGATCAGTCGCCTATCAACTTGAGTTGCCTCTAGAGTTGGATTGGATTCATGATGTATTCCATGTCTCTGTGCTGAGGTGTTATTGCTCTAATCCCAGACATATAGTACCAATTGAAGAGATCAAGGTTAGGTGGAGGAGCCAGTGCAAATATTGGACCATGAGGTTAAAGGTATAGAGGAAGAAATCTATTCCATTGGTTAAAGTGCTATGGCATAATCACAGCTCAGAGGAAGCCACGTGGGAACCGGAGGAGGCTATACGACACCAATACCCTCACCTATTTTGACTAGGTAAAGTCTTTAATTTTGTATGTTATGACACAAATTGCATGTTTTCTTTAATGGCTAAAACGATTTGGGTGTGTTTGGGAATGTTAGAGAAGCTTGGGTTTAAGTCTTGGCTTTTGCAAAATTTTTGGTTTTCTTTTGAATGAATCTGATGGACTTTATAAATAAATGTAGTTGAAATGTGACACAATTGAGCTTGTGGTTCAGAGGTAAGCGGCGTGAGGAGTATGGCATGAGGTCTGAGGTTCAAGACACAACATTGTAAAAGAGTATTTATTTTGCTACTCTTGCTGTGTAAGAAGCAGAAGTTGTTTGAAACTCTACTGAGTGAAGTTTGACTTGGCTTGGGCGTGATATATGGAGAAAATCAAGGAGAGGATTATGGAGCAATTGTAGCAAGAAAAGGGGGAGTTTGAAGGTGAGGGAGTTTGTGTCGAATTTGGTAGGGGAAACTCATAGTTTTGACTGTGGGAGGGGTGTGTATCATTTCGACAATTGAGAGCATTTTAGGGTCTTTGGGGATTTGTTTGTTCTTCTTTTCTTTTCTGTTTCTCTACTTCTTTTGCTACTGTAGTTCTCATTTTTTTGGTTAATTTTTGGCAAGCCAGATTCTCTTCTTACCTTTTGGATTTAGTGCCTCACAATCTTTTGGTAGCAATCACTCTCCCCCTCAATCTCCTTTCACCTAGTTGGCTGAACCTCTGTCTTTCTCTTCCTCTCATAACCCTAACCCATTACACTCTCCTTTCATCCCTCTCCATTTACCTTCTCTTCTTTCTTTTCTCCTTACCCTCAACCCTTGCCGATTTGTGCTCCTCTCTTACTTTTCTACCTTGCTTTTTCTTGGCCAAATATAGCATCTTTTTCTCTTATTCTTTCTCTTAGAGGCTAAGGTTCTCCTCATATCTTCTGATTACGTTTCTCGTTCCATCTTTGCGATGGGATGGTTGTTTGCTTTCAAGTATTTCATGGGAGTAAAGGTGTGCAAGCGTTTTGGAAGCAATCAAAACCCTTTTCTCTTATCGATCAATTAAGGTAATATAATACCTTACTTTTTGGGTTAGGCCAAATGTTGCCCATGTTTTTATGGGATAATATTTGTGGATATAAGCCACATCGCTAATCGATTCCATCTAACAAGATCTTTCATTAGTGCAGATAATCGACAAGGAGCGTTTGCTTGATTTTAGCCAGCAATCTTAGGGTAATAGGCTGTATTATTGTCAGTCAAGGTTAGTAGTAATTGACAGCTTGGGGATTGAATGTTTGAGAACCTTAACGATTGGAAGGCTAATAATATGCCATATTGGAATGTAGGTTTGGGCTCATGAGCATTTCACTCAACTTCGCTAACAGGTGTGTAATCTCACCCCTTTTAACTATAGATCGACAAAAGCCAGAAAGTACGGCGTTTGAGGCCACATGGGCGTACGATTGCTCGTGTGGTAAATTGAGCCCACGAATCGTGGACGTAAGACTGTAACGGCCACCATGAGCGTTCTCATGGGCTTAGGCTGTTTTGGGCAATGTTAGGCCCAAATAGGTCGTGTGGGTCCAATGGTCTCATGGGCCCCACAAGGATTAAATTCACGATACGTGGCAAATACTAGACTGGGCTATGTAGTTTACATAGCCATGGCTAAATCTAGGCTAAATGGGCCACACAAGCGTGTAGGCCCACTAGGGCCAGGTGATGGGCCTTGGGCCCATTTATACTATTATGATCGTTTAGGTTATATAAGTCACTCTAGGCGATTGTAGACCCTCTAAGAGGTCAGTATGTGTACCAGGATCACAAAATAGGTAAAATGACCAAAATACCCATAAAGGGTAAATTGACTATTATACCCCTAGAGGTAGATTGACTGATGTATTTATGATAAACATGACTATTACTGCGCATGACATTCGGCATACTCGTATGATTTATGGCATGATATACTACATGCGGTTGGGATACTATTATGGAGGAAGTATACTGTTCTGGTGGCTTTGCCACATATACTATTATTGAAAACTTTGCTGCCATACTGTCACTAGCAGCTTTAGTGCGATACTATTACTGGCAACTTGGCTGCGATATTGGTGTATTGGCTAGGTGGGTCGATTTTATCTCCACATGGTGTGTTGGTGGTATAGAGTGGTGTGTCTGGCTAGATTAGGGTAGGTTACACTATTGCATTACTACACTATACTATTACTGTATTGGGTTAAGGCCCACACTGATACTGTATTGGGCTAAGGCCCACATTGTACTATTTTTGAATAGGGCCTTGGCCAGACTGTTACTGCATTAGGTATACCGATTGACTGTTTGGGGAATTACACACTGAGTTTTTGTAAACTCACCCTTTCCTTTTAACTGTGCAGGTAGTCCCCAGCCATAGGCGATTTGGTTTTGCGAAGTACTCGGAGGTGGCAACATGACTGTAGTTAACTTACATTTGGTTTTATTTATATTTATTGTTACGTTTTGGGTTTTATTTTTGTATTAAGGCCATTTATGGGATTGTAATTGCCCGATAAAGGGCCTAAATGGAGTAGTGGTTACGAAACCACAAATTCGAGGTCAAAATATTTATTTCGATTGAGTTTTATAATTTATTTTGTGTTTGCAATATTTTGTGAGATTTTCATTACAAAATTTTATTGTTTGTTTGTTCAATTTGATAAATTGGACAAAATTGCAAAATAGTAAAATGTGCATTCTAAAAGGTAAAGGTGTTTAATTGAAATGGGTTCTATTTATATTTTTATGGTTTACAATTTTATGAAATTATTTTTTTAATTTCGTACGAAAATTTAGACTTTTGGGCACTCAATTTAGTCAAAAGGACTAAATTGTAAAAAGTGTAAAAGTTGAGTTCTACATGTTAGAGGTGTCCCATTCTTATGAAATTTTAAATTGAAGGTCCTTAAATGGTAATTAGACCATTGGTTAATTTATTGGACAAAAATGGACATGAAATGGGTGAAAAAGAATTTTTTTAAATTAGGGGCATTTTGGTCATTTAATGATTAAAGGAATTAAAAAAATCAAATTAAAAGCCAATATTTGCTCATCTTCTTCCTCAAGGCCAAAAATAGCATGAAGAAACCATGGCTAGGGTTTTTCAAGCTTCCAAGCTCGATTGTAAGTCCGTTCTAGCCCCGTTTTTAATGATTTTTACATTTTTGCAATCTCGGTAACATGATTTCTCTATTTCTACCATTTATTTGAGCTAGGGTTTGATTTCAAAAATTGACCCATGTTGAATAATTCTATTTTTTGATGTTTTATGATAGATTATGAGGTCTTAAATTATGTTGAATAACTTGTGCTAATCGGTTTTAAGTGAAAACGAGTAAAACGACATAATCGATAAAAATACCTAATGTTCATAAGTATATGTTAGAGTGAGAATTTGATGTTGTTGTTACTAAATAAATGATCAGCATGTTCTAAAACATAAGAATTAGGGAAAAAGTTTACTTTCTGAGTTTTGGGGCAAAAGTATAAATATGTAAAAGTTTAGGGGCAAAACTATAATTTTTCCAAAGTTAGAGTTAAGGACTGTTTTGATAAATGTGAGTATTAAATAAGCAAAATGTGTTATTTTAGATCAAGAAAGATGTGGAATCGACCTTGATTGAGAAAAGGAAAAGATTGTGGACTAAATTGCAAAATTTCTATATTTTGCACCTAGGTAAGTTTGTATGTAAATAATATATCGTTTTTACATATGTTATAATGTTTTGTGATTATATGAGTCGTGGTTGCATATTGAATGCTTACTTGAGGTAAATTATGAATTGAAATTGAGTATGAATAAATTGGTAAAATGTTGAAAAGTTAAAAATTTCCCGGTTGAACCTTCGGAATAGAAATATATGAATGATCTGCTCGGAGAACACATGTGTAGTACTATGTGCAAGCTACTATGTGTTAAAGATTGTTTAGGTCACATGTGTAGTACTAAGTGCAGGCTACTACGTGTACCAGATGGATGGGTCGCATGCGTAGTACTATGTGCAGGTTACTATGTGTACTCGATTATTTTGATCACGTGTGTAGTACTATGTGCAGGCTACTACGTGTATCATATGATATGGGTCACATGTGTAGTACTAAGTGCAGGCTACTATGTGCACCAATTAGCTTCGGCTACAAGGGTGGTACTATGTGCAGGCCTCCGAATATCTGTTACTATTCTGATGTGTTCAATGGGAAAATCTATTAATTGCGAATTTATATGAAAATGTGGTGATAAGTATTAAGGACATGAATATATGTGTTGTAAGCAATGTGCTTGACAAATGATCGAACTTTGGTTCGTTTGATATGGTTAAGTGTTACTATAAAAAAATTTATACAAGGGAATATATGAAAAAGGTGAAATTGGAAATATAGCAGTTTTGGACAGCAGCAGGGGAGTGAATTTGAAAAATCACAAAAAAATGGTAGAAATTGAGTTAGAAGTGGAATGAGATATGAGATTAAAGCTTATTGAATCTATTTTCATATAAAAGAAACAGAGCAAACAAAGGAATTCAGTATGTTGAGATATTTATATGTTTGTAAGACTGGTTTAGATTGATTTCGTGATCCCCTATTCTGAATTGTAAAAATCATTAAAAATTGAAAACAAATAGTTAAGGAACATAATTTAAATGTTTGGATTCCTTATTGAGTCTATCTTCATAAGAAAGAAACGAGAACCTCATTTTAATTAGGTATCAAAAGATAATTAAATCTTAGTGAAGAGTGGTTAGAGCTACTGAACCACGAAACATGGGAGAATTCAATGAATAAACTGTATTAGTTGGCCCAACAAAAAATTCTGAAATTTTTATGGTAAGAATAAATATGAGTCTAGATTCTTGAAAAATTTAAGAATCTTAATTTGGAGCTCCGTAGCTCCAGATAAAAATAATTTAGTGACTGGGACTCGAATGGACAGCTTGTACTGATTTTAAGTAAATGATAATTTTATGTGAGATTAAGATTGTATAATTGTGAAGACATATTTTGGGACTTATAAATGCCATTAATAATGTATTATTATTATTATTATTATTATTATTATTATTATTATTATTATTATTTACATATTCACTTACTAAGCTATAATGCTTACTCCTTTCCCTTTCTTTTTCTTATAGAGTTTCAGATGCTAGCTCGAGTTGGAGGTCACCGGAGATACTATCACACTATCAGGCTAAGGTTAGTATAAAAAAATTTCTAAATATTTATAAGTTTATGGAATGTATAAGGACTTCAATATATGTGTATATATGATAAGAATGTGATTAGATTCTAAATTGAAAGAAATTTTATAGCCGGTTTTGTGTATTTGTAATTGTACAAATCCAGTGATGCCTTGTACCCTATTCCGGATTGAACACTGGTAAGAGGTGTTACATTTAGTGGTATCAGAGTTATGGTTTAGTCGATTCTCGGACTACCGTAATGTGTTTGAGAGAGTCTAGCTATACATGCCATATGTGGACGTGATAGTGTGATATCTCCCGACCCCGATGAAATTGTTTTGTTAAGTAGAGATGCTTTCCAACCGAGCTACCATCGATAATTCAGAAGGGGAATAAGTAAGTATGTATAACTTAGTGAATATATTAATTTATTGAGATGGACCTTTATGGTTCGAGTTAATATACATGTGTGTTAATGGTGTGTAATGGATTAATTAATGGTGATGGAATATGGATAAGATGCTACTATTCCAATTGAATATTATAAATCGATCAATAAGATTGAATCTTTGTAGTGGATAAATGTGATGGGCTTATTATGAATGATAGATACTTATACATGATAATTATGAATGTGTTACCAAAAAAAAAAAAAGCTTGAAAATGTGTTCATGATGAGTTGAAAATTTGAGATGTATAAATCAAATGTCTGATATTGATATTATGTTGATATGAAATGCTATATTATATATGTGTATGTATGAACGTCAAAATTTTTAAAGGCTTTACAATATTCACCCCCTTATCGGTATAGTGTCATATGACGAAGTTCATCAGATTTACATTGAATAAGCTCGTAAGTGAGAAATAAAGAGTTTAGTGGTGGAGTAGTTAATAATGTGATTAGAGAGGGGAAATGACTTAGTAAGTAAAGATGATTATGACTAAAATATCAGATGATTTTTCTGAAGATTAATCAGAATACACAATGTTACTGTTAAAAAAAGAAGAAGAAAAAAAGCTATTTATGAGTAATCGATTTATTCAAGTATGATATCTACAAAAATAATTTACTGGATATTTATTCTAAATTAGTTCTTTTACTGAACCGAATAATGTGGAATTATTCGTGACTTTAGTAGTTAGTTGCACAGTGGTAAAATAGAAAAGATATATGACTGCAACTATTATGATTATATATCTTACAGTAATATTTTTTTGGGTATTTTACATGATTTGTTATATACAGAAATATATGTAATTATTCATTTTCAAATGTGGTTACTATTTTATTGAAAAGTTGGCTAATCATGATGTTAAATGGAATTGTTGAAAGTCTGATTAAAATATGAGCGGTACTGCTTTATCTCTTTTCTGGTTTTCTAATCAATTAAGCTTGAGAGAAAATTTGATAAAAAGATTCATATGATGTGGTTTTCTACTTCTATTGGTTAAAGCTTTAAATTATAAATATAATATAATATATATTCGAGAAAGATATTCATTAGTCAAAGACCATTATATTTACTGTTATAACTCCTGATTCGAATATGGGAGTTTAGTAATATGAATCACAGATGGTGGATATCATGTTATTAGACTGGTTGTTATTGGGACAATTTTCAGTTTTTTCTCTTCTATTTAGGAAGTATTATTGATATTGAAGTATTATTTTATTTATAAGGTTGAGACGTTGATCTTAGTATGGTACTATGGTTTCAATTAGTATGATGGTTACAATTTCAAAAATTTTAAAGCTTCGGTATTGATAATTGATAGTTATACTGATGATACAGTTATTACAGAAAGATGTTTAAACATGATAGTTACAGTTGAGTAATCTATGAAAAATTTTCGGGGCATTTTATGTATCTAGACGTTATCAGAAGTAAATGTGGTTGCTTGTTTTCTGATGAAAGTATCATTGATCTGATTGATTTATGATCATTTTTCTTTTATTTTCCATTAGTATTTTATTCTGTTACGTAAAGATAAGAAGCTGACAGTGAATTCATATGAATTATTCTTCTGTTTCTTCTGGCTGTTGTCCTGTTTGCATCTACATGGAAAATGTATTATCTCTGTTACAATTGACTATAGAATGAATGAACAATGCATATTTTCTTCTTGTTTTTCTGAAGAGTCTCAGGTTCCTAATTATTTCGTACGAGTGGTGTTTCTGAATATACTGTATGGTTTTGTATCTTGAGTTTCCTCATCTCAGTTTTCTTATCATTCTTATGGGTTAATTTATCATGTATGGCATATCTTTAAGGTAAATATTGACAAAGATGAGGATTATGATAGTTCAAGTTCAGATTGTATATTGATTTCCTTTCCCCAGGTAATCTTAGCTATTATCAGTGACTTCGAACAAGATGTTATGTTTCATCTGAGTTAATACAGTTAGTAAGTATTTATGACTGGTATGTTGAAAGAAATATAAGAAATTGTATGTTTGATCTATTGTAACGATATGAAGAAGTGATCACTGTGGAGTGCTAATAAATAGTTAGGATCAACTCAGTAATTTCAATCAGAGTGGGTTGTTCAATTAGAAGGTAAATTAAACTATGTGTATTTATGTGCATCCTCTGGTTCAGAAATGTTGTTGTGTATACATAAATTTATAGACGGACAGTCTGAAGGAAGAATTTATATTCTTAAAGTATGACACGAAGACATATCGATTAGGTTTTTCCTTAACTGAAAGAATGTGTGTGAATACCAACAAATCTATGGGAAAGGTTAAAATATTACAGGTGCTTTAATGAATGTTTTTATTTACCTTGTGAGTATTGGTTTCAATGATTTACCTTGTTGATAGAGTTTCGATTCTAATTAAACGATGTTTTTTTTATAAATTAGAGAAGCTCAGAATTGGATTGATAAGAGTTATGTTAAATGAACGCATCATGAGCTGACTTTTGATTCTGAATTTTAAATTAGATCTGATTACTGATACTATTATTCCAAGACAGAATTGGTGTATTGAGAAATACAGGGTATGCAAAGAGTTTTCGTTTAGAATTCACCGTAGTATTTTATCTATTCATTTAAAAATAAATAAAAACTAGAGTGATTTGAAGTTGAATGAAAAAATGCAATCAGGGTATACAGATATGAAATTTGATATTTTTTATTTGTGAGTCCAGATTTCATTTTGTTATCAGAGTTAAGTTGAATGAAAAAATGCAATTAGGACTGTTATAGTCAATGATGAGTCGGGTGTGATATTGAAACAAAGATAATATGAGTTACGTATCAGAATTTCTCTTATTCCTGGAAAATGAAAGCTGTTATTTGGATTGTGATTGATCGATGATGAAAATCCTTATGATTATTTCAGAATTTGAGGATTATATTATTAATTATGGAAACATTGTGTATGAGACTGAATTGAATTGTGATTATGATAAAAAGTGAAAGCAATTGTGAAAATTGGAAATAGTTTTCGACTGACATAGAAGTATATAGAATTGACACTTAGTTATACTGGATTTCAGTTTGATGACAGTGTTTCTGAAAGTATTATTTTGAAGAGGATTGGTTGCGGATGTTTAAGAAATTTTGAGAAAAGATATTGAATCTCTTTACCAATAAGATTTTCGGGGACGAAAATCCCTAAAGGAGGGGAGAATTGTAATAGCCCGACACAGGGCCTAAACAGAATAGTGGTTACGAAACCACAAATCTGAGGTCAAGATATTTATTCCGATTGAGTTTTATAATTTATTTTGTGTTTGCAATATTTTGTGAAATTTTCGTTACAAAATTTTATTATTTGTTTGTCCAATTTGATAAATTGGACAAAATTGCAAAAGTAGTAAAATGTGCATTCTAGAAGGTAAAGGTGTTTAATTGAAATGGGTTCTATTTATATTTTAATGGTTTACAATTTTATGAAATTATTTTTTTAAAAATTTCGTACAAAAATTTCGACATTTGGGCACTAAATTTAGTCAAAAGGACAAAATTGTAAAAAATGCAAAAGTTGAGTTCTACATGTTAGAGGTGTCCAATTGTTATGAAATTTTAAATTGAAGGTCCTTAAATGGTAATTAGACTATTGGTTAATTTATTGGACAAAAATGGACATGAAATGGGTGAAAAAGAATTTTTTTAAGTTAGGGGCATTTTGGTCATTTAATGATTAAATGAATTAAAAATCAAATTAAAAGCCAATTTTTGCTCATATTCTTCCTTAAGGCCGAAAATAGCATGAAGAAACCATGGCTACGGTTTTTCAAGCTTCCAAGCTCGATTGTAAGTCCGTTCTAGCCTCGTTTTTAATGATTTTTATATTTTTGCAATCTCGGTAACATGATTTCTCTATTTCTACCATTTATTTGAGCTAGGGTTTGATTTCAAAAATTGACCCATGTTGAATAATTGTGTTTTTTGATGTTTTATGATAGATCATGAGGTTTTAAATTATGTTGAATAACTTGTGCTACTCGGTTTTAAGTGAAAACGAGTAAAACGACATAATCGGTAAAAATACCTAATGTTCATAAGTATATGCTAGAGTCAGAATTTGATGTTGTCGTTACTAAATAAATGATTAGCATGTTCTAAAACATAAGAATTAGGGAAAAAAATTTACTTTCCGAGCTTTGGGGAAAAAGTGTAAATATGCAAAAGTTTAGGGGCAAAATTATAATTTTTCCAAAGTTAGAGTTAATGATTGTTTTGATAAACGTAAGTATTAAATAAGCAAAATGTGTTATTTTAGATCAAGAAAGATGTGGAATCGACCTTGATTGGGAAAAGGAAAAGATTGTGGACTAAATTGCAAAATTTCTATATTTTGCACCTAGGTAAGTTTGATTGTAAATAATATATCGTTTTTACATATGTTATAATGTTTTGTTATTATATGAGTCGTGGTTGCATATTGAATGCTCACTTGAGGTAAATTATGAATTGAAATTGAGTATGAATAAATTGGTAAAATGTTGAAAATTTAAGAATTTCCCTGTTGAACCTTCGGAATAGAAATATTTGAATGATCTGCTCTGAGAACATATGTGTAGTTCTATGTACAGGCTAATATGTGTTCAAGATAGTTTAGGTCACGTGTGTAGCACTAAGTGCAGGCTACTACGTGTACCAGATGGATGGGTCGCATGTGTAGTACTATGTGCAAGCTACTATGCGTACTCGATTATTTTGATCATGTGTGTAGTACTATGTAGAGGCTACTACGTGTATCATATGATATTGGTCACATGTGTAGTACTAAGTGCAGGCTACTATGTGCACCAATTAGCTTCGGCTACAAGGGTGGTACTATGTGCAGGCCTCCGAATATCTGTTACTATTCCGATGTGTTCAACAGGAAAATCTATTAATTGTGAATTTATATGCAAATGTGGTGATAAGTATAAGGGCATGAATATATGTGTTGTAAGCAATGTGCTCAATAAATGATCAAACTTTGGTATGTTTGATATGTTTAAGTGTTACTATAAAAAAATTAATACAAGGGAATATATGAAAACAGTGAAATTGGAAATATAGTAGTTTTGGACAGCAGCAGGGGAGTAACTTTGAAAAAAAAAAAAAGGTAGAAATGGAGTTAGAAGTGGAATGATATATTAAATTAAAGCTTATTGAATCTATTTTCATATAAAATAAATAGAGCAAACAAAGGAATTCTTTATTTTGATATATTTATATTTTTGTAGGACTGGTTCAGATTGATTTTGTGATCCCCTATTCTGAATTGTAAAAATTATTAAAAATTTCACAAAAATATTGCAGGAACACAATTTATATGGTTGGATTCCTTATTGAGTCTATTTTCAGAAAAGAGAAACAAGAACCTCATTTGAATTTGGTAGCAAAGGATAATTAAATATTAGTGAAGAGTAGTCAGAGCTGCTGAACCTCGAAAAATGGGAGACTTCAATGAATAAAATGTATTAATTGGCCCAACAAAAAATTCTAAAAATTTTTATGGTAAGAAGAGATATGAGTATAGATTCTGGGAAAATTTACTAATCTTAATTTGTCGCTCCGTAGCTCTGGATAAAAATAACTTAGTGACTAGGACTCGAATGGACAGCTTTTACTAATTTTAAGTAAATGATAATTTTATGTGAGATTAAGATTGTATAATTGTGGAGACATATTTTGGGACTTATAAATGCCATTAATAATGTATTATTATTATTATTTACATATTCACTTACTAAGCTATAATGCTTACTCCTTTCCCTTTCTTTTTCTTATAGAGTTTCAGATGCTAGCTCGAGTTGGAGGTCCCCGGAGATACTATCACACTATCAGGCTAAGGTTAGTATAAAAAACTTTTGAAATATTTATAAGTTTATGGCATGTATAAGGACTTGAATATATGTATATATATGATAAGAATGTGATTAGATTCTAAATGGAAAGAAATTTTATAGCCAGTTTTGTGTATTTGTAATTGTACAAATCTAGTGATGCCTTGTACCCTGTTCCGGCATTTAAAATGGGTAAGAGGTGTTACAGGGATTTAATTTATAGTTGGGCTTTTTTTTTATTTTCTTAAAACTGCTAGTTAGAAGATGACGGGATTTCAAAACAATAACTGTTTTTTTTAGACATGCAATTCAAACTTCAAAGTTTTCTAAAACTCCGACGATTTAAATTAGTTTAGTATACCAATGGCAAATGCTTTGATAAGATGAGTTTTAATAGTAAAGAACTTAATTCATTAAAGTTTTCTATAAAATCAGAACGAGTTTTTAACTGACGTCAAGTTTAGATTAACAAATTCTGATTTTCTGAAAGGCACTATGATGTAGCACGCCAGATTCGGCCATAACGTCTGGGCCAAGTTTGAGGTGTTACAGAATGCTCATTTGAGCATGAGTGTGTCTACAACATAAGCAGATCACGACCAATCAGAATGCTCCATAAAGCATAAATAGGAAGCTCGTAGGAACACTACAATGGGAAGCTTGAGAGGGTTTGTAACGAGATTCTCTTTCGAGTTATGGTATGTCCGCAACATATGCAGGAACATTACCATTTCGAGAAACAAAACCCTGTATCCAATTTAGTTTCGTTATCCAAATGGAACTTATTTATTAGGGATTTTCAGTTATGAGATCACTGACATACACGTATATGACATTTACACAATTTACATATTCATCATTGAATATAAACATATTTAAAACACTTTTCATTTAAACAGAATTTAACATTTATCGAGTATAGTTGGACATGTGATCGATTTTATACATAAGGCATTCATACAATTTGAACATAGAACATTTATTTCAAGCATAAAAATATACTCAATTTGGTTATACGAACTTACCTCGACAATTGTTTGTTTTTGTAAAATTTACTAATTTGATATTTCTCTTTTCCTCATTCTAACTCCGAATTTGGTCTATCCAGATCTATACAAGTAAATTTAACATCAAGTCAATACATTTCATCTCAATTTAGTCCAATTTACATCTTAGGCAAAATTATCATTTTGCCCTAAACTTTTAATTAATGGCGATTTTGTTCCTAGGTTTAGCAAATGAAATTCTTGCAATTTAATCCTTATTTTGAGCCTAGCTGAATTTTATATGTCACCTTAACAACCCATGAATTTCACAAAAATCAAAATTTTTCCATGGGTTTTACAATTTTTTGAATTTAGTCCCTAAATCAACATTTCATGAAAATTTATTTTGGAAAAGTTATTTATCTATCAACAACCTTTCATTTTCTCTCATCAATTTTAAAATTTCAGGATATCCATCCTTGGCACAACTTTGATACTTTGATAACTTTGCAAATTAATCCCCAAAATAGATAGATTAAACTATTTTGATATCAAAAATATAAAAAATTATTAAAAATGGGTCAAGAAAACAAACCTAATTAAGCTTGATTAATTTCCTTTCTCTCTCCTAGGGTTTTCATAACATTTTGGGGAAGAAGATGATATAAAATGATGATATTTAATATTTTTTTATTTATCATCTTTAACTTTTTCAACTTTCCAATTTCATCCCTTTCCTTTTCTAATTTTCCATGGATGAATCATCCAAAAATATCTGCTAACTTTTCTTTAATGGTCTAATTACCATATAAGGACCTCTACTTTAAAGTTTTATAACTATTTACTCCATTTAGCTATTAGAACTCTACTTTTGCACTTTGTGCAATTTGGTCCTTTATTAAAATAAATATGTAATCGGTAAAATTTCTTTAAGATATTTTCATATGACATTATTATCATATTGTACATCATAAAAATATTTTAAAATAAATTTTCTTTTCAAAATTGGATTTGTGGTCCCGAAACCACTATTCTAATTTTTATCGAAAACGGGCTATTACAATCTAGGTTTAAAAACTTTAAAAAATAATATTAATTCAAAATTGGGTTATAAGTAAGATCATGAAAGCTCTCATGAATCACTAGTAACAAATAAGGGAGCAAGACACAAAAATGGCTAAAACATGGTTTTTGTCGCGAAATTGAAGGATGTATGTCACATCACTCAAGACAATAACATGGTGTCACGGATTTAGTAGGTGAATTTCATGGCCATTGTGATAGAAGCTTGACTTCAGTAGAGGAATGTCGCAACCATGAGGATAGACAACTCAAAATTTGCATCTTTTCTTACAAGGTTACCAATCACTTATTTCATTTGGTCTAAAGTAACTCAAAAACATATTTCATCAAATTATAGGTATTAAACACAAACACAAAATTCCATATTAGACATATATAAAATCCTATACATACTTGATCTCAGAGTATCTACATATCCTATCTAGATTCATGCATCACACTCATTACATGGCATGTAAGCAACCCTCCGATATCAATTCACAGCATAACATAGCTAGAAAAATCAAGTAAAAAATTATCTCACTGATTTAGTGTAACAACCCGAATTAGGGGCTAAATAGAATAGTGGTTTCGAAACCATAAATCTGAGCTTTAAAATATTTTTCCGATTGAGTCTTGATATTAATAGGGTGATTGAATGTTTGTGTTTCATTATTTACATGTCCAATTTGATAGGTTGGACTAAATTATGATAGGTGAAAAGTAGGTGTTTTAATTAATAGAAGTACTTGATTGAAATGAGGTTTTAAATCTAAGGTCCTTATTTGGTAATTAGACCATTTTATTTGAGTTTGGACAAAAATACACATGGAAGGAAAAAATTTTAAAGAAGGGCATGAGGGGAATTTTGGTCATTTACATAATTAAAGAAATAAAAAGGGAAATTAAGTCAAAATTGGTGTCCATCTTCTCCTCCTTGTGCCGAAATTAAAGGACACCATAGCAAGGGTTTTGACAACTTTTCAAGCTCATAGTAAGTGACTCCTAGCCCCGTTTTTAATGCTCTTCTTATTTTTAAGATTCTCATAACTTAATTTACCTATTTCTACCACTATTTTGAGCTAGGGTGGATGTTTAAAATTTTACACATGGATGACATAAATGTATTTTGATGTCTAGTCGTAGAATAAGAAATTTTGAAGTGTGGTGAATAACTTTTATTAGGTGATTTTTGGTGAAAAATTGTAAAAATGACTTATTTGTAAAAGGTGAATATTGTGTGGATAACTTGTTAAATGATGGAAATTGTGGGCTTTTGTAAGAGGAAAAATGGTCCAGCTAAGCTTAAAATACAAGAAAATGGAATGAAAATCATTTTTCGAGCCTAGGGACTAAATTATAAAATTTGGAAAGTTAAGGGTCAAACTGTAAAATTTGCTATAGGAAGATTTTGGACCAATTGAGTAATGTGAATGTTGAATGGGTTAAATGTGTCATTATAGATCGAGAGGAACGTGGAATCGACCTTGATCGAGGTAAAGGCAAGGTTTTGGACTAAACAGCAAATTTGACATATTTTGTATCGAGGTAAGTTTATATGTAAATAAAACTTTGTTTAATTATGTTAAAATATTTTGTTATATTATATGAGATGAAATTGAGTATTGGATGGCTGTATGATACAAATTGTGAATTTTGGAAAATAGTAGGGTTAAATGAGAAATTCTCGAGTGAACCTTCGGAATGAAAGAGTGGAGCTATGTGTTGAAACCACTCAGATATGAGATTCGCTTGAAAGAGTGGAGCTTTGTGCTGAAGCCACTTGTAAGTGCAATTGGTTAAACATCGTGGAGCTATGTGTTGTGACAATGAATAAAATGCATTGTATTGACATAGTGGAGTTATGTGATGTTACTGCGATTAAAATGCATTGTGTTGATTTAATAGCGTGGGAGTTATGTGCTGTCACCATGACTATAATGTATTGATTTAATAAGGTGGAGCTTTATGCTGAAACCACCGAGTATCGATCGATAATCTGAAGGGTTCACGAGAAAAAATTACTAAAAGATGATTTGTGTAAACATATGATGTATAAGTGCAGGGATGTGAGCAAGTGCGTATGTGAATAAGTGGATATGTGAGCAAGGGTGTATTTGAGCATGTGCATGGGTAAGTAATTTACATGGGGTGTATGTGAATGTTGGTAAGGTTGAAGTGAGTAAGTGAAAGCATGGTGAGAAATAAAAGTTGTTATGTTAAATTTTGAGCTTGAATTGTGTATGTATTATAATTCCAATTATTTGCATATAGACTTACTAAGCTTAAAGCTCACCCTATTTCTTTTTCCCTTATTTTATAGTGTTGTCAAACTAGCTCGAAATTTGAGAAGCGTTGGAGGATCACCCACACTATCAAGACCCGTTTTGGTATATTGAAATGTAATTTTGAATTATGGCATGTATAGGGACTTGGTTGTTTTATAAGTGTCAAAGTAGTTTAGCTATCATGTGGGTTCATGTCTCTTGATATGTCATTTTGTATTAAGGCCATGTGATATGGTTAATGATGCTATTGGTTGTATCCATATGAGGTAATTCATGATATGGTTAGGTTGCTTGTGTGTGGATGGATTGATATGTGATGGTTAATTGTTAAATGTGGCTATAATGAGTGTCTAAGAGTGTTATGGTGTGTTGTGATAAAATGGTATAAGTTTATATGTGTTTTGGGGTATGAAATGGCTTGGAAAATAGCCTAACTTAGGGCTACTTGGTCGGCCACCATAGCTATGTGAGTAGGGAGTGTGAAATTTGCATGAATTTTTTGGAGAATAGGTATGTCACATGGCCTGCCCACACGAGCATGTTCTGTGGCTGTGTGACCAAATTTGCATGCTAACATCATAAATAGAATACCCCAGTTTTGTACAAAGGTGTATCGAGGCCGTGTAAAGGACACGAGCATGTGCTTGATCGTGTGAAAACCCTTGTAGGTTTGAAATGAAAAATAAATTTGCAATAATTCCACACGGGCGTGCGTGACCACACGGCCTGCCCACACGGGTGTGTCCCTATCTTACACGGGCGTATGCCCTGTTTTGAACTAAAATTTCCAAAATTTCCCTAAATTCTCGGTTTGGTCTCAGACCACCCTCAAATTATGTTTTGTGCCCCGTAGGCCCATTTTAAGGATTGTATGACATATTATGAATAAGTTTTAGTTTGGAACGAAATTTTATAGTTTGACTTTGAGTGATTGGTTGTGCTATTGTCCTGTAATGCCTTGTATCCGGTTCCGGTGTTGAACTCGTGGACTACATTTAGTGGTATCAGAGCTATGGTTTAGTCGGTTCTCAGACTACCGTAGCATGTGTACGAGTCTAGCTATACATGCCATAAAAATATTGTCATAGTATGGTGACTACTGACATTTCTAAACTGTGTCTTGTTTTTATATAGTAATGGAACCTGACCGAACAGCGGCTGATGATGCTGCAAGTAACGCGCCAGCTCCTGCGCAAGGGACTGCCCTTGTAGAAAGTAGGAGACGAGGCTCGGGATGCCTCTCTTTGAATGATGAATGGTTGGTACATTGATTTTATTAGAGCAAATTCTAATGCTCAACCCCCTCCTCCCCCACCTGTGCCACAATTGGTTCCCTAGCTCCACAGGGTATTGATATGGTAAGATTGACGAAACCTCCGGTGGATAAGATACATAAACAAGGGGTCAAAGAGTTTAGAGCAAATGTTGATGATGATCCAGAAAGAGCAGAGGCCTGGCTTGAGAATTCCATATAGGTATTTGATGAATTTTCTTGTACACTTGAGGAGTGTTTACAATATGTTGTATCACTGTTGAAAGACTCAGCCTATCGTTGGTGGAAGATCTTGATATCTGTAGTCTCGAATGAAAGAGTAACATGGGATTTCTTCTTAGAAGAGTTTCAAAAGAAATATATCAGTCAGCGATTTTTCGATCAAAAACGGAAGGAGTTCCTTAAGTTGAAGCAAAGTAAGATGACTATGGCTGAGTATGAACGTGAGTTTGTTAGACTTAGTAAAATTGCACAGGAGTGTGTTTCTACCGACGCAAGGATGTGTAGAAGATTTGAAGATGGCTTAACGAGGACATCAAAGTGCTAGTGGGAATTTTAGAATTAAAAGAATTCGTGGTATTAGTTGACAGAGCTTGTAAAGCAGAGGAGCTAAATAAAGAAAAGAGGAAAGCTGCTATTGAGGCTTGAGATGCTAGAAAACGGCTGATAAGTAAGTCGTTTCAATCTCAACCGAAAAGAGCTAAAAAAATGAACCCTCGGAAGACAACTTTGGTGGAGTATTCCCATCAAGACAAGGGGAAATCGTATGCAGGTTCTAAGGTCCAAGCTACTTTAGGGGCGAGTGTGGGCAATGTGAGATCTAATAAGCCCGAGTGCCAGAATTGTGGTAGGCAGCATTTTGGTTAGTGTTGGGGAAGTTACCGAGGATGCTTTAGTTGTGATTCTCGAGAGCACTTTATTAAAGACTATCCTAAAAAAGTGGAAGAAGAGAGAGTTCAAAGTACCAGGTAGAGTAATACCCTTAGCAAGGGTAGACCCCTGCGAAATGTTGGAGGCAGGACTAGTAGTAAAGGTATGCCGAAAGATGTAGGTGCAAGGTCAAAGACGAAAACCCCTGCTAGAGCATATGCTATACGAGCTCTGGAAGAGGCATCATCTCCTGATGTGATCACTGGTACATTCTCACTTTATAATACTAATGTCATTGCATTGATTGACCCCGGGTCCACTCATTCTTATATTTGTGTGAAGTTAGTGTATAGTAAGAAATTGATTGTTAAGTTGACTGAATTTGTGATTAAAGTGTCCAACCCTTTAGGCAAGTATATGCTAGTAGATAAGGTTTGCAGGAATTGCCCTTTGATGCTTTGAGGTTACTATTTTTCGACCAATCTGATGTTGTTGCCATTTGATGAATTTGATGTTATTTTTGGAATGGATTGGTTGACACTACATGATGCCAAGGTAAATTGTAGACAGAAAACCTTTGAGTTGAAATGGAAAAATGGTGAAATTATTTGGGTTGAAATAGGTGAGTCGAATAAAATGTCGGTTGTGATTTCGTCCATGTCTGCCAAAGGTGCATGAGAAAAGGGTGTGATGCTTAGCTTGCATATGTATTGATACCGAGATAAGTGAGTTGAAGCTTGAATCGGTGCTAGTAGTTTGTGAATTTCTAGATGTGTTTCTGGAAGAGTTACCCGGGTTGCCTCCTATTAGAGAAATCAAGTTTGCCATTGATTTGTTACCTGGGACTGCACCTATTTCTATTGCTCCGTATAGAATGGCTCCGAATGAATTGAGAGAGTTAAAGGCTCAGTTACAAGAGTTGACCAATAAGGGATTTGTGAGACCGAGTTTCTCTCCCTAGGGTGCTCCTATATTATTTGTAAAGAAGAATGATAGGTCAATGAGACTTTGTATCGACTATAGGCAGCTCAAAAAAGTGACTATAAAGAATAAGTATCCATTGCCGAGGATAGATGACTTGTTTGACCAATTAAAGGGAGCAAATGTGCTTTTGAAAATAGATTTGAGATTCCGTTATTATCAGTTAAGAGTTAAAGAGTCGGATGTGCCAAAAACCGCCTTTAGAACAAGGTATAGCCATTATGAATTTCTTGTAATGCCGTTCGGATTAACTAATGCACCGACTATGTTCATGGATTTGATGAACTGAATTTTTTGGAAATATCTGAACAAGTTTGTGGCGGTACTCATAGATGATATATTGATTTATTCCCGAGATGAGTCCGAACATGCTGAGCATTTGATAACAGTAATACAAATTTTGAGAAAAGAGAGATTGTTTGCCAAGTTCAGTAAAAGTGAATTTTGGCTTCATGAAGTCAGATTCTTGGGACATATAGTTTCGAGTTGTGGTATTCAGGTTGATCCGAATAAGATTTTAGAGGTTGTTGATTGTGAAGTCGCCAAAGAATCTAACGAAGGTTAGGAGCTTTTTGGGCTTAGCTGGATATTATTGACATTTTGTTGAGGGTTTCTCCATAATTACTTCACCTTCTAGTAAGTTGCTACAAAAGAGTGCTAAGTTCGAATAGACTAAAAAATGTCAGCAGAGATTTGAAAAGTTGAAAGCGAAATTGACTGAAGCGCCAGTGTTAGTGCAACCCGAGTCGAGAAAAGAGTTTGAAATCTACAGTCATGCATTGTTGAATCGCCTTGGTTGTGTATTGATGCAGGAAGGCAATGTGGTAGCCTATGCCTCGAGACAACTAAAGCCACATAAGAAAAACTACCCGACACACAATTTGGAGTTAGCTGCCATTGTTTTTGCTTTGAATATATGGCGTCATTATTTGTATGGTGAAAAATGTTGGATCTTTACCAACCACAAAAGCTTGAAATACTTGATGAATCAAAAAGAATTGAATTTGAGACAACGGAGGTGACTTAAGTTGTTGAAGGATTATGAACTAGCGATTGAGTATAATCCCGGGAAGGCAAATGTAGTTGCGTATGCTTTGAGTAGGAAATCGTTGTATGCTTTGTGGGCTATGAACACGAGTTTGACTTTTTCTTATGATGGTTCCATCTTAGCCGAGTTGAGGGCTAGACCATTGTTTCTACAACAGATTTGCGAAGCTCAAAGAAATGATAGTGAAATGCAACCCAAGAAAGTTCAGTGCGAAACGGGTGATAACTCTGACTTTCGAGTTGGTTGGGATGATTGCTTGATGTTTCGTGATAGAGTTTGTGTATCGAAAAATGATGAGTTAATTCAAAAAATTTTACATGAGGCACACAGTGGTTGTTTATCAGTACATCCCGGTAGTACTAAGATGTATAACGACTTGAAGAAATTGTATTGGTGGCAGGGCATGAAAAGAGACATTTCAGAGTTTGTGACAAAGTGTTTGATTTGCCAACAAGTGAAGGCGGAGAATCAAGTCCCATCGGGTTTACTTCAGCCAATAATGATTCCCAAGTGGAAATGGGACAGAATTACGATGGACTTAATGACAGGGTTGCCTCTGGCACTGAAAAGGAAAGATGCTATGTGGGTTATCATTTATAGATTGACGAAGTTAGCTCACTTTATTCTAGTATGTGTTGATTACTCACTTGATAAATTGGCTGAATTATATATTGCTGCAATTGTAAGATTACATGGAATACCTATGTCCATCATTTCGGATAGAGATTTGAGGTTCACCTTTAGATTTTGGAAGAAGTTGCAAAAAGCATTGGGTACAAAATTGAATTTTAGTATCGCATTTCACCCGCAGACCGATGGACAATCCAAGAGGGTAATTCGAGTTCTTGAAGATATGCTTCAGTGTTGTGTTTTAGAGTTTGAGAGTAGTTGGGAGAAGTATCTACCTTTGGTAGAATTCGCCTACAACAATAGTTATCAGTCGAGTATACAGATGGCACCGTTTGAGGCATTATATGGTCGTAAGTGCCGAACTCCATTATATTGGACTGAGTTGAATGAGAAATAGATTTATGGTGTTGATCTGGTTAGAGAGACTGAGGAAAAAGTGGAGATAATTTGAAACTGTTTAAAGGCTGCTTCAGACTGGTAAAAGGCTTCTGTTGATTTGAAAAGAAAAGAGATTGAATTTCAAGTTGGTGATAAAGTATTTCTGAAAGTATCACCGTGGAAGAAAATATTGACATTTGGCCGGAAGGGCAAATTAGGTCCACGTTTCATTGGGCCGTACGAGGTTACAGAAAGAATAGGGCTAGTGGCATATCAGCTAGCTTTACTGCCAGAATTGGAAAAGATACATAAGGTGTTTCATGTGTCAAAGTTGCGACGTTAACGTTTGGATCCATCACATGTGATTTCTCCTACAGAGATTGAGATTCAATCGGACATGACAGATGATGAAGAACCAATTAAGATTTTGGCCCAAGAGATCAAACAGTTGAGAAACAAAAGTGTAGCCTTGGTGAAGGTGTTGTGGCAAAGGCATGGTGTAAAAGACGCTATGTGGGAACCGGAGGAAGCCATGAGAAAATAGTACCCAAACCTATTTACTGGTAAGATTTTTAGGGACAAAAATCCCTAAAGGGGGAGAGTTGTTGTAACACCCCTATTCTGTAACCGTTGCCGGGATAGGTAAGGGGCATTACCGGACTTGTAACTCATGTCAGGACAGTAAAATTTTGAACTTTTTCTTGAAATAAAGATCATTCATTTAGATAAATGCTAAATGCAGTCAGGGATAAAATTTAAACTTCTATAAGTACACTTTCAAAAGATGCCATTTTCGCATGGCTTATATACATTAACCAAAATATTATTCCGCTACTAGTCTATTCTATACATGCCATAAGATAACCTAAAACATAGCAGTACCAAACAGTGGATAGTGATAGTGTGACGAGTTGCTGACGATCCCCGAGCAAAGGCCAAAATCGATAATCTATAAAACAAAGAAATGTAACAACAGAGTAAGCTTTCAAGGCTCAGTAAGTCTTAAGTAAAACAATTAACTTTGCTGAATTAAACACATTTATAACTTACACAAGATCCAAGTGAAGTCTCGATCGGCTTAATAAGCCTACACAAGTACATAATACATACCTGGCTAACTTAATGTGCTGAACATCCGTAATTGTTGATTTATTACTAAGTCGCTTAAGGTTAAGCCTTGCACAAATCGCGTTATGAAATGTAAAGATATATTACCATTCGGTCAAATAGTTTAAACCCCATGTATGCACGTATAATTCATCTATTTCATCCAAATTTAAGAGTATATACCTCTTCGCATTTAAAAACATCAATGCTACTTCTAGTTTAATCAGTCGAAATAAAACATAACACTATAATCACATTCGATTTCCATATTTGGAAGCACATATTCATGTTTTAATCTTACATAAACAATGTGATAGAGTCGATACTCGTTGAATATAACTTATAACTATCTCATAAGTGATTCCCCAAGCACATTTGTAATTCAACCGAAATCGAGTTCACATAGCAAGTAAGTATCACTTACCATATACTTAACCTTTGTACACTTACAGTTTCCATAGTTACCAATTACCAATTCAATTTTTCAATACCTCTAACCACTTATTCATATGCTCTCATTTCATGCACACACATAAATGTATATATGTATTTAGGAGCTTAGTTCTTTGGTTCATATTCACATTAATATTTTCAAATAATCGAATCATGACAAGTATTAAAGTTACGTATAAGTATATAAAGGACCAAACATATTCTTTATCACATTTACATAAATGACCAAACGCAATTCATACCTTGCATTTGCACATCCTGCCAAACACAACTCAAGTTAGTAGATTTTCATGAAACTAATTAAATCCTTATCTTAAAGATATACAAATGGTCTTCGGTTTGAAATAATTCAAGGCACTTAGCCATAGCCTACTAGGTTTAAAAATCCGAATCCAGTTACCAGCACCAAGCCTGCGGGACTTTAAGCCTAGATATATCATCATAGTCAATTCACAAAGTTGTATACACATCAATTCACATACCTTCGATTTTCCCATCATGGAAATACGTTAATAAGGTATCACTTCATTCAAACTTATTCATATCTCAATATAGTTAGTCTCATTTCACAAGAGTCATTAGGCCACATCACGTAGTCAACAAGTTTTAACCCGGATACTTTCCAAATTCCATGTATATTTAATCACATGTTACCACATTTCACACAGACTATCACATTTGTAATTTATTAACCTCATTCGAATATAAGCATATAACATGCACCTTAACTTAATGTCATAATATCATTCAACTTTAATACATATTTATATATATATATATAACCCTTTTCAATAAACTTCCAACTAAATAAGCAAGTACACACATGACTTACATTCTTCTCATGACAACCATTCGGATAACCTGCACACCTTTAAATTTTAGCCATTTTGGCCTCACCACCTATATACTTATCTTGTACATCAATTTCAGCAATAGCTTATAAGCAACTCAAATAGTTTCATCAATGTTTACAACAAAAACATAGATTCACTACAAGCTGTTTTCCTGAACAACAGTCATTAAATTATTTGTAACTGGAGCTACGAAACTCCAAATGAAGTGCCGTTAATTTTATCTGAAAATAGGCTCACATATCTTCTATCCATAAAATTTTCAGAATTTTTGATTTGGCCAATCAATACCAGAATTTTCTTAAAGTTTCCCCTATTTCACTGTTTGACTATACTGACCACTCTTCACTACGAATCAAATTTCTCACTGTACAGAATTCAAAATATGTTTTTGATTATTTCATTTGAAACTAGGCTCATTAAGGAGTCTAAGTATATAAATTTTATCTTATAAAAATTTTTGTACAATTTATAATGATTTTCTAAATACAGAACAGGGGATTTCAAAGTCATTCTAACACTGTCTCACACAACTTTAAATATCTCTTTATAGGAAATTCCTTTGCTTACACGGTTTCTTTTATAAGAAACTAGACTCATTAAGCTTTGATTACATATTTTATTAAGCCTCTACTTCCACTCCAAAAATTTATGGTGATTTTCTAAAATCACGTTACTGCTGCTGTCTTAAGCAGATTATTACAATTTGCTCTTAATTTTCCAAGTCCAAACACTTAAGAACTTACCATTTAAGTTTAGGACATATCATGGCCACATCATATCTTATTAAATCAACTCATTATGTTCTATTATGATTAAATTTACTCAACTTTTAATCACTTAAAACTTACCTCGAACTTTCCCAAAA
Organism: Gossypium stocksii; assembly: GCA_020496765.1. Taxonomy (NCBI): domain Eukaryota; kingdom Viridiplantae; phylum Streptophyta; class Magnoliopsida; order Malvales; family Malvaceae; genus Gossypium; species Gossypium stocksii. The sequence goes on from CM035629.1 coordinate 77,546,645, forward strand.
AATTGTGGGTCGGCTATTCTGTCACCTTAGCTTTCCCCTTATCCGATGTTGTCCCTCTATGTTCTTGAGCTTGATTTAAACAATTTAAGTATGTCAACTTTCATATACTTCACTTAATCAAAGCAGGAAATATAATATTCTCTCTATGTCACACATACACATTTGACCTTATAAATATATACACATTCATTTCAATATGACACACACACATTTTTCCTTTACAAAAACGTTCAGCTATATTCCACTATATTATAAGTCACGACTAGCTTATGGATTAAATCAAGTATACATAGTCTTTTGAACTAAACTTATCATTCATGACATAATAGTCATCAAGGGCCGAATATGTTTTCATATAGTGAGCTCCAATTTATGGCTCCTATTAGGTACACATACACTAGGACCATCTTATTATTATTATTATTATTATTATTAATTTTATAACAGCTCAAATCTTGTCCAAGTTTTAGCCTTCTCATGCACTACTCACGGTCAACCAATTACAGCAATCTCATTTACAAATCACAACCACACATACGGCAATTCATTAGCCACAATTATTCATTGAACAAACTATGTCCACATTCCGTCATCATGATGTGAATATCAAAGATGCAACTAAATCACTACAACCAATTATAAATTGAGTCATACATACTAAAGTTTATATATAATCTCCCATGACCGAATACTTAATTTAGTAATTTGGGTCCTAAAAACTCCATCTGTTTTTTGTAATTTCAATCTCATAACTCTTAATTAACTCAAAATGACCGCATGTCACTTTCTTAGCATGCATCTTTTCAATTCGGCTAACATATACACTTATCAAAAATGTTATCTCACAATTCTAACATTAATTTAGCTCTTTTCATTAATCAAACAAAGAATTTACATCCCAAAACATCAAAAAAAAAAAATCCCCTAAGGATCCCAATGTCCATGGCCGAATGCTTCCATAAATTTCAAGAGACATTCATCAAGTATAATTTAACATAAAATCAAATTTATAGAAATTTAATCTCAAAGCACTTCAATAACATGCTACGATGACATTCTATCACCAAAACCCACCAAAGCTTCAAGCTTTCAATTTACACATCAATGGCCGAATGAAACACACATCACCAAATCAAAATTTAACTCATGGGTTATGTCCCTAGTCTAACTATCAACCTAAAATCACCAACATGAAATTAAAATAGCATGATTCAAATACCTCAATGTGTGAAATAGATAGCCGAAATTCACTCTTCTCCCTCCATTAGAATCGGCAATGAAGAACACAAGAAACAAATTTTGTTTTCTTTCACAAATTCTTTTATTTATTAATGACTAATATGATATCACTCCACTTACTTTATTTTAACCAATAAAATAATAAGACAACCAATGAAACAAATTGCATGGTCGGCCACTAACCATGAAATTGACTATTGGACATGCAAACCCATTTGTTTCACTCCATTTCACTATTAGTCCCTTGAATTTTGCCACTTATAATTTTAATTCTTCTCACATGAGTCCTTACTTTTAAATTCACATTCAATTTGACATATTCAAACATTCAAAATTCATACACACATTTATCACTTAAATTAACATAAAATATTTTATTCTAATATTTCTAGGACTCGGTTTAGCGGTCCCGAAACCACTTCCCGACTAGGGTCGAAATAGGGCTGTCACAGTTGTAACAACCCGAATTAGGGCTAAACAGAATAGTGGTTTCAAAACCATGAATCTGGGGTCTAAAATGTTTTTTTAATTGAGTCTTGATATTAATTGGGTTATTGAATGTTTGTGTGAAATGTTGATAGGTGAATTTCATTGTTTGCATGTCCAATTTGATAGGTTGGACTAAATTGTGATTGTTGAAAACTATGTGTTTTAATTCATAGAAGTACTTGATTGAAATGGGGTTTTAAATCTAAGGTCCTTATGTGGTAATTAGACCATTTTATTTGAGTTTGGACAAAAATATCCATGGAAGGGAAAATTTTTAGAGAAGGGCATGAAGGGCATTTTGGTCATTTGCATAATTAAAGAAATAAAAAGGGAAAATAAGTCAAAATTGGTGTCCATCTTCTCCCCCTTTTGCTAAAAATTGAAGGACACCATAGCTAGGGTTTTGACAAATTTTCAAGCTCATAGTAAGTGACTCTTAGCCCAGTTTTAATGCTCTTCGTATGTTTTAGATTCTCGTAACTTGATTTAGTTATTTCTACCACTATTTTACGCTGAGGTTGACGTTTAAAATTTTACCCATGGATGATATACATGTATTTTGATGTCTAGTGGTAGAATAAGAAAGTTTGAATCGTGGTGAATAACTTTTATTAGGTGATTTTTGGTGAAAAAATGTAAAAAAGGACTTATTTGTAAAAGGTGAAATATTGTGTGCATAACTTGTGAAATGATGGAAATTGTGGGCTGCTATAAGAGGAAAAATGGCTCAGCTAAGCTTAAAATACAAGAAAATGGGATTAAAATCATTTATCGAGCCTAGTGACTAAATTGTAAAAATTGGAAAGTTAAGGGTCAAATTGCAAATTTTTGCTATAGGAAGATTTTGGACCAATTTGAGTAATGTGAAAGTTGAATGGGTTAAATGTGTCATTATATGTAACATCCCGAATTAGGGCCTAGTCGAAATAGTGATTTTGAGACCATAAATCTGAAGTAGAAATAATTATTTTATGATTATTATAAGGTCTATGATATGTTTATATGCTTGTGTAAAAATTTCGTGAAGAGATTTTATGTGAAAAGTGTTCAATTTTATTTTAGGGGCTAAATTGAATAAGTTGTAAAAGTTGAGTTCTAAAAGCTTTTAGCATGAAATTGAATTGGATTATTAATTAGAGGTCCTCAAATAGCAATTTGACCAAATTCTAAAATTTTGGACAAAACTGGACATGGAAGGGTGAAATATCAAAGTTTTAAAGTGAAGGGCATTTTGGTCATTTCGCCATTAAATGAATTAAAACATAAAATAAAAGCCAAAAGTATCCATATTTTCTTCTTGCTTGGCCGAACTCTTCATCTTCTTCATGGCTAGGGTTTTCAAGCTTTTCAAGCTCAATAGTAAGTGATTTCGAGACCCGTTTTTCCTGTTCTTTGTATTTTTGGAATCCTCGTAACTTGCTTTAGCTATTTCTACCATTATTCTGAGCTAGGGTTTTTGTTTAAAAATTGACCATGTTGAATAATTGTGCATTTTGATGAATTATGGTATGTTACGCATGTTTATGGTTAGAGAAACGGTTTTTACTATGTGATTTTTGGCGAAAATGTTCGAAATGACTAAATTGCAAAAGTTACCAAATTTGTCATAAGTGTGTGAACTAATGGGAGTTGTGGACTGCCATAGTTATAAAAATGGTTCAGATAAGTCCAAAATTCAAGGAAATTGAATAAAAAATTATTTACGAGCCTAGGGGCAAAAGCATAATTTTGACAAACTTTAAGGGTAAAAATGTAAAATCTTCAAAGTGTTATTTTTTGACTAAATTGAATAATGTGAATGTTAAATGAGTGTTATTTGATATGTTAGATCAAGAAAACACGAAATTAGGGCTTAGATCGGGGGAGAACAAGATTTTGAGCTAAGTTAGAAAAATTAGCTGTTTTTGCATTCGAGGTAAGTTGGTGTGATAATAATAATGTAATAATATTGTAATTTATATTTGGAACCTAAATTAGTGTATTAATTGGATTATTTTTAATCAAATGTTTAATGTACCATGTTTGTGAATTGATTTAAAAATATGTCTATGATATAAGGTGACATGCAAATGCATCGAAATGTTGTGTTTAAAAGTGTTTTCTATGATTATGGATATTATGTGAAATTGTGAATTAGTATCGTCATAAGATATGTGATTAAGATTATGGATATGAGTGACATGTCATTAGGAACCCATTGTATGTGATCGATTGTATATGTGATTCTGGATGCTGGTTTAGTTTGACTACCAGTGGCTAGGTAATCCTGCATTTGTTGCGAATACCTATCAACTTGTGTGAGTAACACTGAGTAGATTCAACTCTACCATCATCTTGTGTGAGCAGGCCCATGAATAGCTCAATTATGAGCCTTTATGTGATATGTGATAAGTGGTAGCTTCGGCTACAAACCATCGGTAGCTTCAGCTACATACCAGTGATGGCTTCGGCTACAATATGTGTGGCACTTTGTGCCTTTTTCTGTGTATCGTTTAGGATTTCGCATGGCTCAACGGGTATTGAATTGATAAGATAAAATTTGATTGAATGTAAAAAGGATTTGATTGTGTGTTAAGAATGTGTAAGTGAATATTGTATGTTTGATGCCATGATGCATTTATATGTGTAAGTGTGAATATTAATTCTTATGAATAAGTGCAGGTATGTGTGTAAATTATGAGCAAGATGCTCGTTATATGATTGAACTTTGGTAAGGTTGATAAGAGATAAGTGCTACCATTAAAGCTGCTATAATGAAAGCATGAAAAAAAATGAAACATAAAAATAGAACAGTTTTGGATAGCAGCAGATATGTGGTTTTGAAAAATCACCAAAAATGATGGGAATTGAGTTAGAAGTTGAATTCGATATGAAATTAAAGACCATTGTAACACCCTATAACCCTCATCCGTCGCCGGAATTAACAAGGTATTAACCAACTAAACAAAACTTCTAAAGGTTCATAGATACAATTGCACATTGAATATCAAATAGTAATCTACTTTAATTTGTCTATAACCGAATATACCAATTTAATAAGCCACATAAATTTTATCAACCATACATTCATACTTAGCAATTAAGCAAGCCATTTTCGCATGGTTAGAATATTTACAACTTCAAAATATAACGTGTTTCAAAAGGGAGTTAAGCCTATACATGCCATCTTTCAAAACATAGACTTTTAAAAGTACCAAAATAGAGACGATAATGTGGATAACTTTGAACTTGAACCTCCGAGCTCGTAGCTTTCAAAAGAGATCTATAAAATAGAGTAACAAAGACACTAGGAGTAAGCTAATTAGCTTAGTAAGTCTTAAGTAAATTAAATAGCTGAACTTAATTAAACACATTAATCACGTATTCAAGATTTAAGTATAATATCATTTGGCCGAATAGGCCTAACCACAATTGTACACATTTACATTGACATCTCATTTACTAAAAATTTGAAATCACATAATCGCATCATCATATACCGCAAGGTCATACATTAATTCAACTCAATAGAGTTAATTTAAGACACCATATCAACATTTAATTCCAATGATCATAATCACATATGAATAACACTTATACCTTTGAGCATATATAATTCCACAAGGGCCGAATATGCATAATCACTTATATGCACTAATATCAAGTCATTCGATTAGCTTCACATTCATATAAACATGAACACTTCAAGATCTTAATGCCAACATTAATTCACCCAAATTGAGCTATAATGTAATTCCATCTCCACCTTTAAAACACTCTTTCTTTATTCATAACCACATACATAGTTAATATATTTCCATGAATAATTTCACATGAATCGAATGTTCACAATTGAACTTAATCATAATCCAATTTGAATCTTTCTCACATAATAGGTAAGTATCACATACCTGGACATCTTAATGCATAATGTGAATTCAACTTGCCATTTTAGCATAGGATCTCGTTGTCATATACTTTTTATTAATTCACCAGCACTCGGCCTGCTAGGTATAAAACCCGAGTTTTGGCACTGGCTCAGAGCCTGCTAGACTTTTTAAGTCCGAATTTGCTTCACCGGTATTACGCCTGCTAGGCTCAGGGCCCGAAATCATTTCACCGGCATTACGCCTACTAGGCTCAAAGCCCGAATGTCACATTACAAAAATCAATTCACATGTTCTTTCATACTTTCACAACTTATGCTTCAACTTCACATATGGCCGAACATATACATTTGTACAAAGGCTTTCATCATTCGAATAAAGTACACATTTGATGTAAGGCATCACATTCGAATTCCATACCTCAATTACATTCGGCAATCACACATAATTAATAATAATATCATATCCAAACATGGTTACCCTTAGGTTCTAACAATCACAAATAGTGAAAAGTAAATGCCCACATTAGTGAAACACGGATTCAAAAATCACTCTGACCCTGTTCCACCAAAACTCAAATATGTCATAAAATACAAGTCCTTTACTGTTTCGTTTCTTCCATATGAGAATAGACACAATAAGCTTCAATTTTGTATTTTATTCACCATCTAATCTTGTCTCTACTATTTTTAGTGATTTTTCAAACTCACATCATTGCTAATGTATGATGCTGTTTTATAACAACCTTCACCTTTTTATGTATTTCCATGGATTAGATAACACATTAAACATACATAACACCAAATATGATCATAATTAGCTATTCCAATGGCCAATCATTACCGAGCATTTCCTTACCACTCAATAGCCATATCATAAGATCATATACACAAAATGATTATAATGCTATACATGCCATACTCAAAATATACAAGCCACTATACCAAAAAGGTCCACGGATAGTGTGAGCGGGCCTTCGACCTTTCCCAATTTCCAAGCTGGCTTGTCAAACTACAAAGAGTAGAAGGGAGGGAGTAAGCATAAATGCTTAGTAAATTCACATACAAATAGCAAGTAACATAATAATGAAATCCAACATGAAACATCAATTGCATAAATATCACAAAACCATTCATGTTACTAGGGTGTTTACTATCTTACCCCGACATCATCATACCAAGTCCTCAACCCGAGAGTTTAAGCTCATACCTGTCAAATTTCCTCATTCACCACACTTACCAACATCTCATTTTCGTTTAGGTATTCTCCTTATTCATTAAGATTCACTCGTTGAACACATCAGAATATAATTCAGATACACAGATTGCATACACATAAGTGCCATATCCGTAGCTAAACAAACTCAATAGCCTACGAAATTTATGTAGTCAAGCTACCATGTAACCCGCCCATAAACGAACTCAGACTCAACTCAACGAGCTCGGAACTCAACTTTCCTATATCCTAGTGACATATCACTTGTACCCTAACTATTCCTAAGGTTCAAACGAGATTTTTCTCAATCACACATTTTTGTCGTCTTTCTCGAAATGTTAAAACCGATGCTTGATAGCATTTCATACTTATCAAATAATAATTCACAAAGCTTAATATTTCATGGTAATAAACATCATATCATATAAATAACATTGAATTACTTAAAATAACAATTACGTTACCACATTTACACATGAACTTACCTCGGTACAAAATGTTAGAAATCGAGCCTATTCCTCGTAAACCTTACTTTTCCCTCGATCGTGACTCAAATCTCATTTCTCTTGATCTAGAAAACGAAATTAATTTATTCAATACACACATTCATCAAAATAGCCCCTAATACAAGCTTGGATAAAATTACCATTTTACCCTTAGCTTTTCAGTTATTTACAATTGAGTCCTTAAATTTGTACAATGAGTTAGATGCATTTCCCATGACATCTAGACATAGCCGAATTTCCTAGTGTCCATAACAGCCCATATTTTACATAAAAAATCAGATTTTTACCATCAATTTTACCCTTTTTAAAATTAAGTCCATTTTTAGGTGTTTTCACATAAAACTACTAGGTATAAGTTGTTAAATACACATCAAACCATCATATTCCTTCATTATTCATCAAAATATAATTATGTCACACATGGGTAGATTTTCATACATGCATCCTAGCTCAAAATATTGCTAAAAAAATGATAGAATAGGCTTCCTAGATTTTAAAATAAAAAAGAACATAAAAAATGGGCATGGAAATCACTTACAATGAAGGCTTGAAATGTTGAAAACCCTAGCTATGTTGACAAGTAGAATTCGGCAGCCCCATGGAGAAGATGACTCTATTTTTGTGTTATTTTTCCCTTTTTAATGACTATTTTTACCATTTGACAAAAATGCCCTTAATGCCTTTCTTTGAAAAAATTTCATGTAAAAGCCCATTTTTGTCCAAAATTTGGAAAATTGGTCAAATTGCTATTTAAGACCTCCTAATTAATATTCCAAAGCAATTTCATACTAAAAGCTTATAGAATGAAAGTTTTGCAACTTATTTGATTTAGTCCCTAATTTCAAATTAAGTACCTTATGCATAGAATTTCTTCACGAAATTTTCACACAATCATGCAATCATATCATAAATCTCAAAATAATTATAAAATAATTATTTCTATCTTGAATTTGTGGTCACGAAACCACTATTCTTATTAGGCCCTAATTTGGGATATTACAAACACTCTTTCTCCGTTTTGATTATTCTATTGCTGAATCTTTTTCTTTTCCTTGTTTTTTCTTCTTGTTGTGATGTTTCGGTTAATTCCTTGACTCGCGGGGAGTGATAGGGTGCAAGTGATACTGTAACAACCAAAGTTTTCCATCGTCATAATCAAAGGTATTGCTATATTTGGGTTGTGGTGATCGAATGGGGTGTGTTGGCTGACATCCTTGCCCTTGGTCAAATGCTACTACCCCTACTATGGGGATGGTACATTTTCTATAGTTGATTTGCATTGATGCAATCCATAGGGTTGGGTAGTTGTACTAATAGTTTCTCTATAAATGCAAATAATCGACAAGGATTTGGGATCGGTTATGGTCAATGATCCTAGAGGCCTAGAGTCATTCCCACACAATCAAGGTAAGGTGATGGTTGGTTTAGGCTAAGTGTTGAGAAGGCTATTAACCTGATTTGCTGGTTAACTAATGAAATACCTTGATTGAATGTAGGTTGGTGCTCGAATGCTTTTTGCAAGGGTTCACAAATAGGTGTGTACTCACACTTTTCTAAATCGTAGAACGGCGAAAAGCCAAAAAGTTAAAAATTCGAAAAGCCAAAAGTAAGGCAACAGTTGCCACATGGTGTGCAAACGAACGTGTGGAAGATTTGATACGATGGTAAAGGCCACCATGACCGACCTCATGGGCTTAGGTCGTTTTGGGCTGAAGTGGGCCGTGTGGGCCTAATGGGCTCGTGGGCCACACACGGGCAATTATCATGGATGTGCAGAAATATTGGACCTGGCTGTGTCATTAACATGGCTAAGGTCAAATCTGGCTTAGCTGGCCATACAAGTATGTGGGCCCTACTTGGGCCACATATTGGGCCTTGGGCCCAATTGACCGTTTGATTATTAAAGATTGCATGAGTCGCACGAGACGACTATGGACCGACTGATGGGTTAGTAAGTGTGTCTAGACCCTGAAATGAGAAATGACCGCTACGCCTCTGGGGGTAAAATGTCTAAAATACCTTTATGTAATATATGATTGATTATGTATGCCATTTGATATTATGTTTTGCATTCGTTTGTGTCACTATGCTGCATGGGGATGGGATCTGGTAATTGGATGAAGTAATTGATCTCTTAGGGTCAAACGAATCGCACGAGACGACTCTGGATCCACCGACGGCTTAGAGCCGATTATATGATTGGCAGCTTTATTGCGATATTGGCTAGTGCCACAACCGGTGCTAACATTGGGAGTGTAGTGATGGGTGGGTCGATTTAATCCCCAAAGGAGTGTAGGGTTAGACAGGAGATGGAGTGTAGGGTTGGTTAGGGTTATATGCATCATATGTTCTTATATCTGATACTGTTATGGGCTAAGGCCCAACCGAGGCTGATTCGGGCTAAGGCCCAATGGCCACTGTTATTGAAATGGGCTTAGGCCCAGACTGATGTGTTGCATGTTAGTCGTTTATTTGTTGGGGTAGTACACACTGAGTTTTCACAAACTCACCCCTCTGTTTAATTTTACAGGTAATCCCTAGTGAGAGACGGTTCGACGTATCAGAGGACTCAGAGGTGGCCACACTATGGACAGTTGAATTTTAGAACTTTAATTTACTTTATTTTATTTACATTTCTTTTATTTTGGTTTTGATGTAATAAGGCCTTTCTTTGGGTTTCATTTTAAATTTTAGGATTTTATTACGTTTTGTATACTTAACTTTTACTTTTAGGTCTCGAGTTTTAAAAAGAAAATAACGTTTTACAAATCGAAAGTAAGTACACAAATGTTTTCAAAGAAAAGTTTCCACTGTAATTGAATCGTGGAAGTTTAATAATGGTTATAAAGATTGAGATTTTCATTAACAACATATGGTTTTTAAGTGAACCCTTAATATACACAAAGAGTCTAAGCCTAGTTCGGTTTTTTTTTTTATGACACTTTGTTTTAAAAGCTAATAACTTATCAAGTGATACACGTTTTAAAAGTGAAAACCCGTTTTGAAGTTACTATTTTTAACGACTTGACCAAATGATTTTGGAATTTCCAGTAACATCAAATTTTACGTATCACCCCTCAATGTGACGCCATCAGATTCAGCCATAATGTCTAGGCCGGGTCTGGGGTGTTACAAGAAAGTTGTAAGATGACGAGCTCATCCATGTTTAATTGATGTATAATAGAAATATGTGACTAACTCGTTTATTTGAGTGTTTATGATTAGGCAAATTTTTGACAAAATGTTGGAAAGCATGTTATTGTTATGATTGTCTAAATGAATATAATTTGGTAAGTTTAATTCCTGTTATACGAACTTACTAAGCATTAAATGCTTACTAGGTTTTCTTTCCTCTGTTTTATAGTACTCAGAAGCTCGTGAAGCTTGGACGTGGGATGGAACAATATCACACTATCCTTCAGCTTGTTTTGGGTACTAAATGGCAAACTTTATTTCGAATATAATGCCATGTGTAGGTTAATTAACTTAGATTGATACATTAATGTTTTGGTTGTAAATAGCCATTGGAATAACTTTTGATAGATGTGTTTTGATATAAATGCTTAATTTGGTATTAATAAGACTTGGATTTATCATGATTTAAATGTTTTGGATTGGCTTTTGGATGTATTAAAAATGCTTGTGTAGGTGGATGAGCAAATGGGTGAGAAACAAGTCTAGAAAATGGCCTTATTTTGTCCAAATGGATAGACACATGAGCGTGTATCTTGACCGTGTGTGACACACGGCCTGATACATGGGTATTTGATTTGGCTGTGTGTCCTCTGCATCTTAAAATTGAGAAAACAGAATGCTCAAAACTTGGTACACGGGCAAAGATACAGGCGTGTGTCTCCGCCATGTGTAACAGATGGCCTAGAACATGGGCGTGTGTCTTGGCCATGTGAAACCTGCACCTAATTTTAAAAAATTAAATTGACCACACAACCTAGCACCCGAGCATGTGACTTGGTCGTGTGAACCCTGCACTTAATTAAGTTGCAAGTCAGAATGTTACACGGGTTAGGGACTCAAGAGTGTGCCCTACCTCATATATGACACGGCCTAAGACATGGGCATATCACTCACACGGCCTGACCACATGGGCATGTGACCCTTGAACTTAGGAATAATTTTGGAGTTTTGCAAAAAATTCTATGAGGTCCTAATTTAGTCCCGACTTGTTTCTAATGCTTAATTTGGGCCTTGAGGGTCCAATCTAGGGATGATATGAATAGTTTTAGATGTGAATAGTAAATGACTTGAATTATCTGTATTTGATCTGTAAACTCCAGTAATGCTTAGTAACACTGTTTCGGTGATGGATACGAGTTAGGGGTGTTACATTTATTAGTATCAGAGCTACAGTTTAGCCAGTTTTAGATTAACGTGGCGAAGTACAAGTGTAACGCCCTGATTTTCGGGATTTTTCGGGTTTTGTGAATTTTTAGTAAAATTTTAAAATTTTGGTGTTCTGAAGGTTGAAAATGTATGTACATGTGGTAGTGGGCCTTTAGAAGGCCCAAGCTTAGGTTAAAACCCGGTAAAATATTAAGTTGGATTTTCAAGTGAAAGGGGACTTGGTTAAGTGGGCTTTTAAGAAAAACCGTGTAAAAGATGTCACAAAGGGAGCCTTGGTTGAGTGGCAAGGTGGTGCCACTAAGCTCCTAAAAAAGTGGCGCCTAAATGAATGATCAAGGACAAGGGTTCGAGTTGCAAGGTATGCATGGAGTTCTTTTTAATTTTCAAGCATGAGCCTAACTTAGGTGAATTTCGGCAAGGGGCTTTAAGGACTTGGGCCGATTGCTTTAGAGGGAATGCTAGGGTTATATTATTTTCTTTTTGTTGTCATGACAATTAGGGTTAGCCACCTTAGGGTTTTTCCTCTCTTCTACTGTCAGAAAAGCCAAGAGTTGCCTCCCTGGAAAGTTCATAGCCGATTTCTCCTTCCCCATTTCCACCATTGTTTTTTTTCCATTTTTCTTCTTTCCTTTGATCTCTTCCCTAGCCGAATACCTATCTTGCATAGATCCACTCTTTCTTTTGCTTCCATTCTTCTTAAAATCAACCATAACCGATTGCTCAAAGTGCCAGAAATCCCGAAAACTGCTTCCTTCCTTGCCGATTTCTTGTAAGCCGAATCACCCCTATTCCTTTCACCTGTTGTGGCCGATTACTACACTCCCTTGAATCACACCATTGTCAACACCATCACCCAAAATCTACAGCCCAAAACGCCATCCTCTTCTCTTGTTGAAAAGCCGAAATCACCATAGTTGTAGGGAGATAGCCGAAATTGCAAATCTCAGAGATAAGGTTTCTACTGACGTTTAAGGGTCAGATTTACATCAGATCTGCATAGGAACTGAAGAGAAATCGTTGGTAAGTGTTTAATACTTCAGATCTGTTCAATATTTCATATTTGGAAAAGCCGAAAGTCCCTAAAGTTAAGGATTTTGTCGTTTTGGACTTTTGGTAAATCAAGTGGTGTTTTCTTTGTTCTTTTTGTGTGTTAGTTAGAGAAGAAGATGATCAAACAAGGAGTTGAAGACATTGGAACATCAGATCTAGATCTAAAGGGATCTAAATCGGCAAGGTAAGAACATTAAGGCCATTGGAGGTGTTGGCCGAATGTGTAAGTAAGGCTTTGGGTAAGTTTTCAATCAGATTAAGTGTTGGTATGGTCTAATCAATTAAGTATTGGATTGTAAGGATTAACGCATAGGAGATCTCGTAGGAGAAACTGCAAAACAGGTGTGTGTTTCGAACACCCTTCAATGCACAAATCGACAAAAGCCGAAAAGCCGAAATGCCGAAGTTTTGGTATTTTGAGAGCTTGTGAGCGTGCGAACGCTCTCAGGTTAGTAGGAGAAGGTTAGTTTTGGAATCGGCACTATTAGGTGTGTTGACCGCTAAATTTCGGACATTATGGTAAGTTGGGCCTCGGTGGGCCAAATATGGGCCCAATGGGCGATTTGGGCCCATGTGAGTAAAAAATGGGTTTAAAGGTAATATTATGAACTGTAGGTGTGAAAATAGTTAAAACAAGATAACTGATTATGAAATTGGGACTAAATGGGCCTAATGGGCCAATCGACGTAATAGGGCTCATTAGGGGTTTTAGGGCTTGAATGCTAAAACTGAAAAACTGAGTTAACCGAACTTCTGTAACAGCTATGTGATTAATAAATACTGTAATAAGCATAAAATCTGTAACATGAGAGCAAAATTACTGAAATACCCTTAGGGTAAGAAATTACTGATTTGCCCCTAGGTAGGAAATTACTGTTATACCCCTAGGGCTATAATTGACTGTACTGTTTGACATAACTGTTACTGTTATTGCATGCCATGTTATATATCTATTGCATGGGTTGGGTTTTGATAATGGAGGAAGTGTGAGTGGCACAGCCACGTTACTGAAAAGGGGCTATGCCTCGTACTGTTTCTGAAAGGGGCTTTGCCTCGTATACTGTTTAACTGAGCAGCCATGCTGCGTCTGTGGTGTGTGGGCTGGGTGGGTCGAGTTATTCCCCACATGGTGTGTTGGCTGGTACGGGTGGTGTGTAGCGGTTGGTGGGTTGAGTAGTCTCCCCAATTGGGTTTGCATTTATACTGTATTACTGTACTGTACTGTTCTGGGCCTATGGGCCAATCTGTTATCTGAATAGGGCTTCAGCCCAGTATCTGTTATAGGGCCTTGGCCCAGATTATTATTTCCTGAATAGGGCTTCGGCCCAGCATCTGACTGAGACTGGTTAGGGTTTAGGCCCAGTGGGCTTGAGCCAATTTGGGCTTTGGATGGGTTCTGCACACACTGAGTTTTCCCAAACTCACCCTTTCTTTCCATCCTTGCAGGTGAGCCCTAGATCGTGACTTGGTTGCTGGGAGGGATTCAGAGTGGCCACGAAGACTGAACTCGTCTTTTAATTGGTTTATTATTTTAATTATTTTTACTATTGGTTTATTTTGCTATGGGTTGTAATAAGGCCACTTTATCTGTTTTTACTTGGGACTTTCAACTATTCTATTTCATCCATAATTACGCACTGTTTTCGAAAATTAAACAAATGTTTTCTTAACCAACCTGTTATTACAAGAGACTAAGTAAGATAATAAGGTCAAAGTGAACCGCTTAACAAATGACTTAGAGATTAAGTTGAGTAGTTATTAAAACAGGGATTTTCAAAATAGAAAATCAAGTGTTGCTTTCCAAAACACACCATCGGACTTAGTAAATAAGGCGGCGTAGGATAGTGTAGGTGATGTAGCTCACCGGACATGGCCATAACGTCTGGGCAGGGTTCGGGGTGTTACATTTAGTGGTATCAGAGCCAGGTTGCAACAACTCGGCTGTGGATCGGGTCCAAAAAGGGGTTTTCAAAATTTTTAAGCTCATAAAAGGTATTTTTGGAAAACCAGATTTTCTGAAAGAATTTTTGTTTTCGAAGTGATTTCTTTTAACTTGTCTTTTCTAAAATATGTTAAAAAAATTAATTAAAAAAAAATTAAAAATTATTTTTTTAGGTCTAAGATTTTATTGAAACCTGGTACTTCGAGAGGTGGCACACTGAATCCCCGGCACCAAGTTGTAAGTATTTTCTGCCTTAACTTCTATACTGTACTGAAAATAAAGCTGTAGATAGTACTGAGCCTTAGATAGAATACTATGGATGAGGTAGTATTAAGGCTGTAACACTGAGACGGTAGGGTAAACTAAACCCTAGGAAACTGAGACAGTAATTAGATTACGTTACGCGAGAACAACTCTGAAATTCTACCTATTCATAAGATATTCCGTAATAAAAACTAAAACATTGAGCTAATGTCATAAAACTTTGTAAATCAGATAATCGATATGAGTACAAGGGCTACTCGTGGATGAGGCCGTGGACGAGGCCGAGTTAGTGCGCAAGCTGGATCATCGTCTTCTGAGCATAGGCCAGCAGGAGAGGCACGACCACCAGTGGAGGAAAATGGGCCGTACGATCGGGCCGCGGCCATGCTGAGAGTTCTGGAAAGGGTGGCCGGAGCTAATGTTGGGCCGGTGAATAGGGGGTCCATTTCTGAGCGACTCCGGGCCAATGGAGCGGAAATTTTTAGGGGCATATCTGGAGTGGCCCCAAATGTAGCTGAGTACTGGTTGGAAGCCACAGAGCGAATTATGGACGACTTGGACTGCTCAGTGGAGCAGAAGCTGAAAGGAGCGGTATCGTTGCTGAGGGACGAGGCATATCAATGGTGGATCACCGTAAGAGAGGGTACCCCAGCTGAGAGGGTAACTTGGGAATTGTTCAAGCAGTCTTTCAAGGCGAAATATGTTGGGGCTAGTTATGTGGATGCACGAAGGAAGGAATTTCTGAACCTGACCCAGGGTAGTAAGACTGTGGCTGAATATGAGGCAGAATTTCTGCGATTAAGCCGGTATGCTAGTGGCATTGTTTCCACCGAGTATGAGCGTAGTGTTCGGTTCGAGGATGGCCTCAGAGATGAGCTGAGAGTATTGGTAGCGCCGCAGAGGGAGCGCGACTTTGCTGCACTGGTGGAGAAGGCTAAGATAGCCGAGGAAGTGAAGCAAGCTGAAAGGCGGAATCGTGATAGGGATCGCAATCATTTTAAAAGAGACTCTAGAGTATCGGGAGCTGCAAACTGGAATTTTAAGAGGGCTAGAGTAGAAGAACCAGTGCGAGCTATGCCAGTGAATGTTGTTAGACCACAGGCTTGTGGAGACTGTGGCAGAGTTCATCGAGGAGAATGCTGGAAACGCAGTAGAGCTTGTTTTCGTTGTGGGTCTAAGGACCATCAGGTTAAGGACTGCCCACAAAAGCCAGCTCAGGCTCAAGCTGTTGATCAGAGAGTTGCTCAGCCTGCGCGTGGGGGACTGCCACCGCCAAGGGGCCGTGGTCAAGGTAGAGGAGGCAACGGTAATGGACGTGGTCGTGGAGCACCTGGCAGGGGTGCTGGAAATGCTGAGGCTCGTCAGCCAGCCTTAGTGTATGCTGCTCGCCGCCGCGAGGAGGGTGATGCACCTGATGTTATAACTGGTACGTTCTTAATAGATCATACACCATACACTGCTTTAATTGATGTGGGTTCGACTCATTCGTATGTTGCTTGTGAAATTTCTGTGTCGATGGGTGTGCATTCTGAGGAGACTGTGAGTGGGGTAACCGTGATTAGTCCTTTAGGTCACTCTGTTAGGGTAGATAAACTCTTTAGAGATGTGCCTTTAGAGACTCAAGGTAGGATCTTTCTGGGAGACTTGATGGAGTTACCTTTTGGAGAATTTGACTTGATTCTGGGCATGGACTGGTTAACCAAGCACAAGGCAACGTTGGATTGCGCGGCCAAAAGAATGGTATTAAGAACAACCGAAGGTGAGGAGGTGATGGTTATTGGTGAACGAAGGGACTATTTGTCCAATGTGGTTACTGCCTTAAGGGCTGAAAGGTTGATGCGCAAAGGTTGTGAAGCATACTTAGCGTTTGTAAGTCAAATTGAACCCGAAGGGGTGACCGTGGAGACAGTGAGGACTGTTAATGAATTTCAAGATGTATTTCCTGAGGAGCTACCTGGACTACCTCCTAACCGAGAAGTGGAATTTGGGATTGATCTGTTGCCTGGAACAGCTCCAGTGTCCATTGCGCCTTACAGAATGGCACCAAAGGAGCTAGTGGAATTGAAAGCCCGGATTCAAGAGTTGTTAGATCGGGGCTTCATTAGACCGAGTGTGTCTCCGTGGGGAGCACCGGTGCTGTTTGTGAAAAAGAAGGACGGTACGATGCGTATGTGTATCGATTATCACCAGTTGAACAAACTGACGATAAAGAATAAGTATCCTCTGCCAAGAATCGACGATCTATTTGACCAACTTAAGGGAGCTTCAGTGTTTTCCAAGATCGACCTTCGATCTGGGTACCATCAGTTAAGGGTAAAAGAGGTAGATGTGCATAAGACAGCATTCAGAACTCGTTATGGTCACTACGAGTTCTTGGTTATGCCCTTTGGATTGACGAATGCACCAGCAGCTTTTATGGATTTAATGAACCGAGTATTTTAACCGTACTTGGATCGTTTCGTGGTCGTCTTTATTGATGACATATTGGTGTATTCGGAAACAGAGAAGAAGCATGATGAGCATCTTCGAGTCGTTCTGCGGACTCTAAGAGAAAAGCAATTGTATGCGAAATTTAGTAAGTGCGAATTCTGGCTTCGAGAAGTGACTTTTCTGGGTCATGTTGTTTCTGCTGAGGGGATTAGGGTGGATCCTCGTAAAATTGAGGCAGTTCTGGATTGGAAGTCTCCAAAATCAGTTTCAGAAATTCGTAGTTTTTTGGGTCTGGCAGGTTATTATAGAAGGTTTGTTGAGGGGTTCTCTATCATCGCGGCTCCATTAACGAAATTGTTAAGGAAGGGAGTAGCATTCGTATGGACTGAGAAACAGCAAGAAGCATTTGATAAGCTGAAAAAGGTGTTGACCGAGGCGCCAGTGTTGATTCAGCTAGAATCTGGGAAGGACTTTACAGTTTATAGCGATGCCTCGCATGTGGGATTGGGTTGTGTGCTGATGCAAGAGGGTAAAGTGGTTGCTTATGCTTCGCGGCAGCTTAAGCCTCACGAGGCGAATTACCCTACGCATGATTTAGAGTTGGCAGCGGTGATATTTGCGTTGAAAATCTGGAGACACTATCTTTATGGAGAAAAGTGTATTATATACACTGACCATAAAAGTCTCAAATATCTGTTAACTCAGAAGGAGTTGAACCTTAGGCAACGGAGATGGATAGAGTTGCTTAAGGACTATGACTGTTCGATTGAGTATCACCCTGGCAAAGCTAATGTGGTGGCTGATGCGCTGAGCCGAAGGACTGTTACTGAGTTAAAAGCGATGTTTGCTCGTTTAAGTTTTTATGATGATGGGAGTTTGCTAGCAGAACTGCAAGTGAGACCGACATGGACTGAGAGAATTAAAGAGTTGCAATTGAGGGACGATTCGTTGATTTCTCGATTTCAGCAAGTCAAGGAGGGTAAGAGTGACGATTTTGGATTGAATTCTGATGAAGTCCTATGTTTTCGAGGAAGAGTTTGTATTCCTAGGGACTCTGACTTAAGGAAGTTGATATTGAGTGAGGCTCATGGTGGAGCCTATGCTATGCACCCTGGAGGCAATAAGTTGTATAGGGATTTGCGAGAAGTGTATTGGTGGCCTGGACTTAAGCGAGAGGTGACTGATTTCGTGAGGAAATGTTTGACGTGTCAGCAGGTTAAAGCTGAACACCAGTTACCTTCTGGATTGTTGCAGCCGGTGAGGATTCCGCAGTGGAAGTGGGAAAGAGTAACGATGGATTTTGTGAGTGGATTGCCTTTGACACCTTCAAAGAAAGACTCTGTCTGGGTAGTTGTGGATAGATTGACAAAGTCTGCTCATTTTATACCGGTTAGAACTGATTACTCACTTCAGAAGTTGGCCAAGATGTATGTGGCAGAGATAGTGCGGTTGCATGGGGTGCCAGTTTCGATAATTTCTGACCGAGACCCTAGATTTACTTCTCGATTCTGGAAAAAACTGCATGAGGCGTTGGGCACGCGTTTGGACTTTAGTACTGCATTTCACCCTCAAACAGACGGTCAGTCTGAAAGGGTCATTCAAGTGTTAGAAGACATGTTAAGGGGATGTGTTATCGACTTTCGTGGTAGTTGGGAAGATTATTTACCGTTGGTAGAGTTTGCCTACAACAACAGCTATCAAGCAAGCATTCGGATGGCTCCATATGAGGCGCTCTATGGGCGGAGATGTCGTACTCCTACTTGTTGGACAGAGTTAGGGGAACGTAGGATTCTTGGACCAGAGTTGGTGGCAGATACTGAAAGTAAGGTTAAGCTGATTCGAGATCGGTTAAAGGAGGCATCTGATCGGCAGAAGTCATATGCTGACCTTAAGCGTAAGGAGATCGAGTTTGCTGTTGGGGATATGGTCTTCCTAAAGGTGTCCCCATGGAAGAAGATCTTGAGATTCGGTAAAAAGGGCAAGTTAAGTCCGCGGTTCATTGGGCCTTATCGGATTCTCAAGCGGATTGGGCCAGTAGCCTATCAGTTGGAGTTGCCACCAGAGTTGGATCGTATCCATGACGTTTTTCACGTGTCTATGCTAAGACGGTATCGATCGGACCCTTCGCATATTGTACCAGTAGAGGAGATTACAGTAAATGCCGATTTGACTTTCGAGGAGGAACCTGTGGAGATCTTAGATCGTGATGTCAAAGTCTTAAGGAGGAAGTCTGTTCCTTTGGTAAAGGTGCTATGGCGTAATCATGGTAGAGAAGAAGCTACTTGGGAGCCAGAGGAGACTATGCGTCAACAATACCCTCAGTTATTTGGATCAAGTAAATTTCGTGGACGAAATTTCTTTAAGGGGGTAGAGTTGTAACGCCCTGATTTTCGGGATTTTTCGGGTTTTGTGAATTTTTAGTAAAATTTTAAAATTTTGGTGTTCTGAAGGTTGAAAATGTATGTACATGTGGTAGTGGGCCTTTAGAAGGCCCAAGCTTAGGTTAAAACCCGGTAAAATATTAAGTTGGATTTTCAAGTGAAAGGGGACTTGGTTAAGTGGGCTTTTAAGAAAAACCGTGTAAAAGATGTCACAAAGGGAGCCTTGGTTGAGTGGCAAGGTGGTGCCACTAAGCTCCTAAAAAAGTGGCGCCTAAATGAATGATCAAGGACAAGGGTTCGAGTTGCAAGGTATGCATGGAGTTCTTTTTAATTTTCAAGCATGAGCCTAACTTAGGTGAATTTCGGCAAGGGGCTTTAAGGACTTGGGCCGATTGCTTTAGAGGGAATGCTAGGGTTATATTATTTTCTTTTTGTTGTCATGACAATTAGGGTTAGCCACCTTAGGGTTTTTCCTCTCTTCTACTGTCAGAAAAGCCAAGAGTTGCCTCCCTGGAAAGTTCATAGCCGATTTCTCCTTCCCCATCTCCACCATTGTTTTTTTTCCATTTTTCTTCTTCCCTTTGATCTCTTCCCTAGCCGAATACCTATCTTGCATAGATCCACTCTTTCTTTTGCTTCCATTCTTCTTAAAATCAACCATAACCGATTGCTCAAAGTGCCAGAAATCCCGAAAACTGCTTCCTTCCTTGCCGATTTCTTGTAAGCCGAATCACCCCTATTCCTTTCACCTGTTGTGGCCGATTACTACACTCCCTTGAATCACACCATTGTCAACACCATCACCCAAAATCTACAGCCCAAAACGCCATCCTCTTCTCTTGTTGAAAAGCCGAAATCACCATAGTTGTAGGGAGATAGCCGAAATTGCAAATCTCAGAGATAAGGTTTCTACTGACGTTTAAGGGTCAGATTTACATCAGATCTGCATAGGAACTGAAGAGAAATCGTTGGTAAGTGTTTAATACTTCAGATCTGTTCAATATTTCATATTTGGAAAAGCCGAAAGTCCCTAAAGTTAAGGATTTTGTCGTTTTGGACTTTTGGTAAATCAAGTGGTGTTTTCTTTGTTCTTTT
This sequence comes from Gossypium stocksii, assembly GCA_020496765.1. Classification (NCBI taxonomy): domain Eukaryota; kingdom Viridiplantae; phylum Streptophyta; class Magnoliopsida; order Malvales; family Malvaceae; genus Gossypium; species Gossypium stocksii. The sequence continues at coordinate 77,567,484 of CM035629.1, forward strand.
TGTGTGTTAGTTCGAGAAGAAGATGATCAAACAAGGAGTTGAAGACATTGGAACATCAGATCTAGATCTAAAGGGATCTAAATCGGCAAGGTAAGAACATTAAGGCCATTGGAGGTGTTGGCCGAATGTGTAAGTAAGGCTTTGGGTAAGTTTTCAATTCAGATTAAGTGTTGGTATGGTCTAATCAATTAAGTATTGGATTGTAGAGATTAACGCATAGGAGATCTCGTAGGAGAAACTGCAAAACAGGTGTGTGTTTCGAACACCCTTCAATGCACAAATCGACAAAAGCCGAAAAGCTGAAATGCCGAAGTTTTGGTATTTTGAGAGCTTGTGAGCGTGCGAACGCTCTCAGGTTAGTAGGAGAAGGTTAGTTTGGAATCGGCACTATTAGGTGTGTTGACCGCTAAATTTCGGACATTATGGTAAGTTGGGCCTCGGTGGGCCAAATATGGGCCCAATGGGCGATTTGGGCCCATGTGAGTAAAAAATGGGTTTAAAGGTAATATTATGAACTGTAGGTGTGAAAATAGTTAAAACAAGATAACTGATTATGAAATTGGGACTAAATGGGCCTAATGGGCCAATCGACGTAATAGGGCTCATTAGGGGTTTTAGGGCTTGAATGCTAAAACTGAAAAACTGAGTTAACCGAACTTTTGTAACAGCTATGTGATTAATAAATACTGTAATAAGCATAAAATCTGTAACATGAGAGCAAAATTACTGAAATACCCTTAGGGTAAGAAATTACTGATTTGCCCCTAAGTAGGAAATTACTGTTATACCCCTAGGGCTATAATTGACTGTACTGTTTGACATAACTGTTACTGTTATTGCATGCCATGTTATATATCTATTGCATGGGTTGGGTTTTGATAATGGAGGAAGTGTGAGTGGCACAGCCACGTTACTGAAAAGGGGCTATGCCTCGTACTGTTTCTGAAAGGGGCTTTGCCTCGTATACTGTTTAACTGAGCAGCCATGCTGCGTCTGTGGTGTGTGGGCTGGGTGGGTCGAGTTATTCCCCACATGGTGTGTTGGCTGGTACGGGTGGTGTGTAGCGGTTGGTGGGTTGAGTAGTCTCCCCAATTGGGTTTGCATTTATACTGTATTACTGTACTGTACTGTTCTGGGCCTATGGGCCAATCTGTTATCTGAATAGGGCTTCAGCCCAGTATCTGTTATAGGGCCTTGGCCCAGATTATTATTTCCTGAATAGGGCTTCGGCCCAGTATCTGACTGAGACTGGTTAGGGTTTAGGCCCAGTGGGCTTGAGCCAATTTGGGCTTTGGATGGGTTCTGCACACACTGAGTTTTCCCAAACTCACCCTTTCTTTCCATCCTTGCAGGTGAGCCCTAGATCGTGACTTGGTTGCTGGGAGGGATTCAGAGTGGCCACGAAGACTGAACTCGTCTTTTAATTGGTTTATTATTTTAATTATTTTTACTATTGGTTTATTTTGCTATGGGTTGTAATAAGGCCACTTTATCTGTTTTTACTTGGGACTTTCAACTATTCTATTTCATCCATAATTACGCACTGTTTTCGAAAATTAAACAAATGTTTTCTTAACCAACCTGTTATTACAAGAGACTAAGTAAGATAATAAGGTCAAAGTGAACCGCTTAACAAATGACTTAGAGATTAAGTTGAGTAGTTATTAAAACAGGGATTTTCAAAATAGAAAATCAAGTGTTGCTTTCCAAAACACACCATCAGACTTAGTAAATAAGGCGGCGTAGGATAGTGTAGGTGATGTAGCTCACCGGACATGGCCATAACGTCTGGGCCGGGTTCGGGGTGTTACAACAAGTTTAGCTATACATGCCATTATATAATTTGTAATAGTGTGATGTGTCATGGCCATTTTAAATGTGTTTTTCATATAGTAATGTCATCCAATCAAGCTAAAGTTGAATCCGAAAGAGCTGAGAATATAGCTCAAGCTTCTGTACAAAGAGTTGCATCTAGTAGTAGTAAGAGGCGGGTATCTAAGGGCCGAGGTGAGGAGGCAAAAGAAGCCTTCTTCGAACACCCCTCTTCCGTGTCTGAGGCTAAAACTGGGTACGAGGCGTTATCAAACTCTCGCTCACTTGAGCATATGATTAATTCCCAATTGGCACATAAAATTTAAAACCTTTTAATCCGTATGCGTATCTACCATATTATGGGCCTACGAAGTCCAAACGATACATTTGGGGTGACTCAAAATTTAACCAAAACTTTTTAGACCTTTACAAAAATTTTAACTTATACAGGGCACACGCTCGTGTGGGAAGGAACACGCCCGCATGCGCAGGCCATATGGTCATACATACCCATGTCCCTTGCCCGTGCAGAAATATTTTTCAATTCGAACCTAAAGGGGTTTTCATACGACCGAGCACATCCCCGTGCTTCATGCCCATGTCCTTCACACGGCTAGTCACACGCCCGTGTCTTAGCTCGTGTGAAAGCTAGGGGGTATTCTGTGTAACACCCCAAATCTAGCCTGGATGTTAAGACAAGATTTGGTGTGTCATATGAAAGATTACAAAATCTGACTATGTGATAAAAAGTTTTCCTTTGTTAAAAAGCCCCGTCTAAATTTGGAATGTTGAACGGTTATAGGTTAAAGCTATTTTTATAAGTTTGAAAATGTTATAGAATAAATGATTGCCTTATTGGTTATGTTCAGTTGCTTGAAGTTACAAAAGCTTTGTGACCTTTTTGAAAACATTACACGCCGTTTTACTTGAAAATGTTTATTATTAGTTTTAAAAACCTGATTTAAATTACTTTACCAATTGTGAGGATAATTCAACCCAAATAAAGAAAATTATACCAAAAACCTCATAATAGCCTTATTACATAACAAAAACCCAAAACAATTATTTTAAAATTTAGAGCATAAGTGGAAGCAGAAAACATGTAGCCACCCCGAGTCCCTCGCAGCTCCAAATCGCCTATGGCTGGGGGTTACTTGTAGATTTAAAACAGAAAGGTGAGTTTGCAAAACTTAGTGTGTAACTTCCCCAACCAAGATAGAGATCAGACATACAAATCAGACAGGGCTGAAGGCCTATTCACAAATAGAGTGGGCACAAGAGTGGGCCCAAGTCTATTATAGATACAAAATAAAATAGTATGAAACCCATCCTAGTCCATCCATCACACCACCCGTACCAGCCCATCACACCATGTGGGGAATAACTCAACCCACCTAGCCCACACACCAATTCGTAGCCTTGCTGCTAAAATCAGAAATCGTGGCAGAGCCACCAGAATAGATCACGTGGCTGAGGCACTAAGCAGAATACGTGGTAGTGCCACTATACAGAACTTCCTCCGATTTCAAACCCAACCCCATGCAGAAAGCAAAATTACATACATCATGCATACATATTAACATATGCAAATACAATCATACATATATCAAACAACCTATTTTTAATGGTCTAACAGTCTTTTAGCCGCTAGGGGTAAAATGGAAATTTTACCCTTTAGGGGTATTTTTGTCATTTACTAAATTTCAGTGTCTCGGCACCTAATACGACCTTATAATAGGTCTAACGTTACTCCAAGCGACTTATAAAGTCTATATGGTCAAATAGGGTTTACGGGCCCAAAACCCCTATTGGGTCCATGTGGGCCCACATGCTTGTAAGTTCTACTCAGTCTAATTTTATGCATAATATCACGAATCTTAACATCTAACGTACTAACTATCACTTATCGTCTAACTTATCCATATGGGCCCGTGGCCCATTGGGCCCATTTCGGCCCATCGAGGCCTAGAATAGCCCAAGTGCACAAAAATGCGCACAATGGTCCTCATAGTCAAATGTCCATGGTTTGTGGGTTCAGATTGGCCCACCAGCGTTCACATGCCTGCAAAGCCTCGAAATGTCAGCACTTCAGCATTTCAGCTTCTCAACTTTTGCCGATCCATGCTATAAAAGGGTGTGGTTACACACTTGTTTTGCAAAGTCGAGTGCACTACTACTCAACACCTTCTTTGCAACGTATGTTGATTTACTATCTTAAGGTCGTTGACTAAAAGCTGATCGTCACCCAAGCACTGCAAGATGTTAGATCCTATTACTAATGCGATTAAAATCACAACTAATGCCGATTAAACACCCTCTACACATTCGCTTTTTGATTAGAGAAGAATACAGATATTACCTTAAATGAAGAATGGAAGAAAGGCTTGATTGACTGGGACAATTAACCCCTTAACACCCCTATGAGCAAGCTTAAGAAACCAACCATGAAACCGATTGTGAGAAAGGGCCATAAAATAGCCATTAAAGGTTCGAAGGAACAATCATTCGGCCTAAAGAGGGCATATAAAAGATCAATCTAAATTACAAGACACTACGCCAAAACAGACTTTTAGCGGCGTTTTTAGTGGCGTTTTAGTAAAAAACGCCGCAAATATTGTACATTAGCGGCGTTTGGAAGAAAACGCCGTAAAAAATTGAGCAATAGCGGCATTTTTGGATCAAAACGCGGGTAATAGCGGCGTTTTCTGCCCAAACGCCGCTAAAGATCTTAGCATTAGCGGCGCTTTTGCAAAAACGCCGCTACATATCTGAGCATTAGCGGCACTTTTTCAAAAATGCCGCTATTAGTCTGAGCATTAGTGCCGCTTTTGCAAAAACGCCGCTATTGGTCTGAGTATTAGCGGCGCTTTTGCAAAAACGCCGCTATAGGTTTGAGCATTAGCGGCGCTTTTGTAAAAACGCCGCTATAGGTCTAAGCATTAGCGGCGCTTTCGCAAAAACGATGCTATAGGTTTGAGCATTAGCGGTGCTTTTGTAAAAACACCGCTATAGTCTAAGCATTAGCGGCGCTTTTGTAAAAACGCCGCTATAGGTCTGAGCATTAGCGGCGCTTTTGCAAAAACGCCGTTATAGATCTTAGCATTAAAAATATATTATTTAAGGCTTAATGTCTATGGTTTAGAGTTTCAGGGTTTAGGATATAATGTTTATTATTTTGGGTTAAGGGTTTATGCTTTATAGTTTGTGGTTTAGGATTTTTGGTTTTATAGTTTAGGGTTTAGAATTTAAGGTTTAAGGATACTATTTGAAAAGTAAAAAATATTTGGAATTTACTGAGGTTCATGCCATTTTGTACTACGCCCATATTATTTAATATAAGAATATAAAATATATGTTTTGTATTACACTAACATTGGCCACATGAATTCCCAAAAATTTGGTCTCGGATTATGGTTTAAGGTTTGCGGTTTAGAGTTTAGGGTTTGGGTTTTATGGTCTAGGATTTATGGTTTGTGGTTTGTGGTGTATGGTTTAGGGTTTTGAGTTTAGGGTTTGGGGTTTAGGGTATAATATTAGGGTTTAGGGTTTATGATTTAGGGTTTAATCTTGAACTTTTTAGACTACAAATCAAAATAAGATAAATATAAATTATTATTTTAAAAAATATATTTATCAAAATGGGTTAAATCCCAAAAGCATACATGAACAATGGTTTAGTGTGCAATTGTATACATGAACTTTAATTTGATTCAGATCTTGTAAAATATTAACACAATTATTGATATAATTAACATCATTTTTTATTATCATTATATTTAATAAATACAAAATAATGTAATAAGTATGATATAACATGTTTTAATACAATTGTTATAATATGTTTAATAAATACTAAAATTACATACTCACATAATTCTATTTTATAATTAGTCACATCTTTTCGTTTAGTTATAGTTTATATTGTTAATGCATCGATTATAAATATTTATTAATAAATACAAAATAATGTAATAAGTATGATATAACATGTTTAAATACAATTGTTATAATATGTTTAATACATGTATATTTTGTATTTGTGCTTAAAATTTAAATTACAGTTTTAACTTGAATGAGGTGGGGATTAAAGCTCTTGTTAGATACTCATTTGGCACGGGTTCTAACTTTAAAAGTTTGTGTAAAAAAAATTAACGCATAATATATAATTATACTAATTTCTAATATCACATGCATTACATTTGATTTTATAATTAATTATTTTTAAATAATGTATTTTTAATTACTATTGTTATTTTTTAATTAGTTATTTGAATGGTTGAATATAATTAAAATATATTAACTTATTCAAAAATTTAAATATAATTATAAATTTTAAAATAATAATTAAAGCATTTGTACCATATCGAATTTACAATATAATTTTACAATCATATTCTGAATAATAATTAATAAACATGAAAACATAGAAAAAAACATAATCTATAATGGCGTTTTTGCTAAAAACGCCACAAAAAATAAGCTATAGTGGCGTTTTATTAAGAAACGCCGCAAAATTTCATACACAAAATGCTACCTTTTTTCTCTGCTAAAGAACTAAGTTCACTGAGTTCCCCAAACCCTAAATTTCATAAGTTCCCAAAATTTTCCCTAATCGGTTTCCCAAAATCCCCAAACTCAGATTTCCCCCGTTACCTTTTATCCTCTCATCTCATCTTCCCTTTAATAAGAAGATTCTTTTCTGATAATTCTTTGCTTTGTTCATATTTTCCCTTCAAAATTCAGAGGTATTTTTTGAATTTATTTTGAATTTCTGTGTGCTGTTTTTAAAGTTCATTTGATTTTTATTCGTTTTGTGTGTTTAGATCTTGCAGATCTGATTTTCAAAGAGCAAAAATTAAAGGCAAATATAAATAGATTTCGAAGAAAAACAAGAAAAGATGGCAGAGGAACATAGATGCCAAGCACCGGAAGGTCACCGTCTTTGTGTTAATAAATGTGGTTTCTTAGGAAATTCGGTGACGATGAATCTTTGTTCTAAATGTTACAGAGATTTCCGTCTTAAAGAACAACAACAAGCTTCTTCGGGTAAATCGTCTATCTCTACCTCTCCTTCATCTTCGTCAACGGCAGTCGAATCTGTTTCTCAGGTACCTCTCCTGACTCTCCCTGAAGTCAAAGGAGTCCCGCCGATTGTTTCGGCTAAATCACCCTAATATTGTTAAGTTAAAGGAGGTTGTCAGGGAAAATAATGAACTATTCTTCATTTTTGAGTACATGGTAAGGATGCTTTTCCAAGTTCACATTATTATTTAGTGGAAGCATGAGTTTGTGAAATTTTTTCTTCTACTTAAATAGTGTACTTTTGATTTTTGAAGCATTCTAGAATTGATTCTAGTGCAAGACTTGTGCAGGTACTTGCTTCACCCGTCCCAAACAAACACAAAACCTCTAATTTAGATATCTCTTTTCAACCAAATATCATGATTTATTTTGAAAATAAAGGTTTCAAGTGACTGTGTTTGCCTGCTAATCTCAATGTCGATTGTGCTTCTTTCTTTTAAACATAATGCTACATTAATTGTTTACTTCAGTATTGTTCATTATAAACTGTTGTTTTGATCTTTCATTTGAAGTAATCAGTAGTGTCGATATTTATGAAGCCAGTTTGTTTTCTTTTAAAAGAAAGCAACATATTTTTAATTCTATAACAAGAGTTCACGTAAAAATCTATTTTTTTCTTATCTTACCCTGTTTCTTGATCAGTCTAAAGAAGCTTTTGTCGTCGATTACCCTCTTATAGAATTCTTCTCCAACAATAAAACCAATTATCAAATAAAATAAATTACAGGTGGAGGCCTTGAGAGTGTAATGGGATAATTTCTTGTTGATTTTCGAAGTATATGCCTTGCCTTGCTACTGAATATGGAAATGCAGAGCTGTACTTGCTGTTTTTTTTTTCAATTATATTGCTGTTATATATTAATACCTGAAGAATAAAAATTTCTAATTACTTAACTGAATTTGTATTTGGTCAAGTGCTTCTGGGCACCATTTTATTATTAATAGGTTTTTTTTTGTCTCTTGCGATGTAATAAATATATTTATTTAGTAAATTTTATTTTTAATAAAATAATTTTATATAATATTGAATGTGCTTTAGATATAGTTCTCTGATCTAAAACTTCTATGGCTGTATGGTGACCGTAATATTTGAATTTTTCATGAGCCTAATCATTGATCCTTCATATTATCTATATTCAACTTATTAGAACATTTTCAAGTGATTCTTGGATATTCTATCTTTTTTTTTTGTTGAGATTACTATATCATAGCTGTAGATGAGGATTTGAGAATTCCCATTGAAATTGCGTGTGAATATGGAGGCAGGTGAATTAAGGAAATCATTGCGCAGACATGTTTGCTCGACTTAGCAAAGGCATTGTGATTGACATCAAACCTAACAATACTATAATTTTTTACCGTGGAAAGAATTACGTGCAGCCAAATATTATGTCTCCAGCAGATACCCTGTCTTAAAACAAAGTGATGTTTCTTGGCTTTCTTTGGTTATCTGTTTATTGCTTATATATTTGATGTTTCCTAAATTTTCCTCCTTGAGAATTAGTTGGCGATAATTTGTGATTTCTCATTTCCATTCAGTCATGCTAGCATCAATGCATGGAACTACTAATGCATCAGGGTTATTTATTTATTTTATGTTTTGTGTGTGTACAAAGTAAAAAGGTCGTTCGGCTCTGTTTGTGTTTGTAGATATTTATGCTTCAAAGTTATGAGTGGAATTTTAGGCTGGTTTAGCATCTTAAGACCTGTAGTAGTTGGGGGTTTATTTTGACTATAGTGATAAACACAATTCAGGGTTACTCCCATTGTCATATTGTAATGCATCTAAATAAATATTCTCTCTTTAGTAAAGTTGTTTTCTGTTTGACAAGAGTTCAACAGTTCATCAGTTTTTTATTCTGATGCGTGATATCTATATAGATTACCTTTTTCTATTCAAACATTGCAGGCTTTGGAAAAATACAAGTACGAACAATCCCTCGATCATACAAGTGAATTCATTGAGAAGTTGGAGAAAGAGCTGGAAGAGTATCTTGAGCATAAAGCTCGGTACCATAAAGCAAAAGAAAGTGAACCACAGGATTTCGCAGTAAGTATATTACAACATCAATTACAAAATAATTGCCACATTTCGGTTTCTAGAAAGCGTCCTTATGAGTAGATTTCAACTTTTGCTTTCTAATCATTTTATGTTGTTGCAGTTATGCATTAAAAATCCCTTTTCCAAAGTTACATGATCTCAGTGTATGTGTATCAGCATCTGTTTCACTTGTGTCTCATGGGACAAGTAATACTTTTTCTGTTTATTGGTGAAACTGGGTAATAAGCAGTGTGTTACAATTACACAGTGTGCTAGGAAACAAGTAAGTATGTAATAGTATTTGGTCTAATTATGAATTTTACCCTTTTCTTTAGAAAAATTAAGAAGTGAGTCCCTCCACTTTAACTTACTGGAATATTTATGAAAATGAGAAGTTAATCCAACTACTAAACCTTACTATTAATTCAACCAATAACTTGGATTTATATTCATGAGATTAACAAAAACCATCACTTTAGTAAAAGCTTATATAAGCTTATATAAGCTAATAAATTTATTTTAAAATAAATTATTAGCTTATATAAGCTAATAAATTAAGCTTATATAAACTTACAGCATTTATTTTAAACTTATATACTTATATAAGCTTATATAAGCTAATATAAGTATATAAATTTATTTACATATAAATTTATATATACTTATATACTTATATAAGTATATACTTATATACTTATTTTAAGCTTATATAAGCTAATATAAGTATATAAATTTATTTACATATAAATTTATAAGTATATACTTATATAAGTATATTTATATATATTTATATACTTATATAAGTATATACTTATAAACTTTAAATCCTAATTTATTTTAAACTTATATAAGTATATAAGTACATTTTAAACTTTAAAATAAATGCTTAATTATATACTTACATAAAAGCTTATATAAGCTAATAAATTTATTTTAAACTAATATAAGTTTTACATACTAATATACTTATATAAGCTTTTATGTAAATTTAAACTAATATATTTTAAAATAAATTTATTTTAAAAACAATGTTTACTTATATACTTACAGCACCAATATTGTAAGTTCGCTTATATATCAGAGTAGTTTTTATGAAAAATTGTCCACTTTATATTGATTTTTTTGTAGGACATTCCCACTAATGATATTGTAAAAATGTGCAGTTTATTTTCTTCTATGGTCATGTTTTACGTTCACAATTGAACCTAGGTAAATTAAACATTTTCAGGAAACAAATTTGCCGAAGAAAATATACCCATCAAGATTGAATTCAATGTCTATACTACCAAATTCTTCATCCTCGGAAGTTGACAGCACATTATCACTGACAGCATTGTTTACTCATGGGCGTTTAGCAAAGTTAGAACTGGAGGATGGGAATAGCCTATACGCAAAGTTGGTGGTAATTGAACTTGCACCTGTATGATATTTTATAATTGAACTGGAGGATCGGAATAGCATATATGCAAAGTTGGTATTAGTTTATTTTTTTTTTGTCTCTTGCGATGTACATAAATATATTTATTTAGTAAATTTTATTTTTAATAAAATAATTTTATATTATATTCATAGCTCTAATATTTTAGAATTATTTGTTGCTTATTTTAGTAAGATTTTTAGTTTATTTTATAATTTAATTTGCTTAGATTTTAAGAATTTTATTTCATTGACGTTTTAAGTTAATTATATATTTGTAGTGTTAGATCAGGTTAATTATATATTTGGTTATTATATAAACAGCTAAGTTGCACTAATTCTTTGAGCATCCAATTCTTTTCACATTGATCTGTTAGGTGTTTTTACATCATGAAGAATTCATCAGGACAAGAGTTTGTTTCCTTGAATGGTTTGGAGTTCATACTGACTATTTTTCATCTCTTTTAGATGCTAGTGTTGACTAAGAGTGATGCAAGAGCAGAGAGTACATAGCTTTTGATGTTCAATTGGCTATGCTTCTAGTGGGCATTCATTTGCTTGAGCTTATAAGTTTAGATTTGCTATTCATAGGCAATTTATCTTTTCTTGCTTTCTTCTTAATTCTCATATTGGCTTTTTTCTGATTGTTCCTATGATTGTCTAGATTTTTACCTTTAGATTTTCTTGAAGCTTTTAATTTTAGCTTTTAGAAAAGTTGTCTTTCATGTTGGTTCCTCAAATTCTGTTTCCTTTGCTTCTTAAAAATTTTTCTTCTTTCAAATTTAACCATCTTTAAGGAATTAATTTATCTTTCAGGAGCTATTTTACATTAGTTTGATATTTTCACAAGGTTTCAGTTTGTGTGTTTCTTTGGAGACAGTATGCCTGCAATGCTGTCCTTATTCCTTCCTAGAAAACCCACTAATTGAATGCTCTGCTGCACAACTATTGCATTTGTGTAAGTGCTAACTGTTCTATTTTTTTTAGTTGTTTCTTAAGATCATAGCTAATCGTGTTTTGTCTGCAATATTGAAATTATGTTGAGAAACATAAATTATGTTGCATGTGTAATTATTATTTATTATTATTATGATTTTAGGAAGTATTGAAATCGACAATGACTCAGCTGGAAAGAGAACTTCAAATGGACAATGCGTTGCGGATTGAAGATATGCCTTCTTATACCCTTCTTTGTTAGCCAACTTAACCAACTCTATTATTATCAGTGAAAGAGGAGCCCCCAAAATCACTAGCTCAGTAAAGCTGTCTGTAGAGTTTGATTTTCTTTTTAAAACTGTCTGTAGCATAAGGAAAAAGAAAATCTTTATCATTAGATTCTTTGAACTTAGTTAATGTTGTGATTCACTTTCATATTAGTACTTAAATGTTAGATTTTCGCTACTCTAATGGCAAAATTGGCAATGGAATTTGTATTTGTGGTTTTGTCCAATATTAACATATTAAAATTTTGAAAAATATTTTTTTATATATTTAGAAATAAATATTATTTAATAAAATTTTTTTTGAAGGTTTGACATTTAGTGGTGTTTTCCAAAAAAACGCCGCTAAAAGTCATGATCTTTAGCGGCGTTTGTGGGAAAAAGCGCCGCTAAAGATCATGACCTTTAGCGGCGTTTGCGGGAGAAGCGCCGCTAAAGGTCATGATCTTTAGCGGCGTTTGTGGGAGAAGCGCTGCTAAAGATCATGACCTTTAGCGGCGTTTGTGGGAGAAGCGCCGCTAAAGGTCATGACCTTTAGCGGCATTTGTGATAAAAGCGCCGCTAAAAGTCATGATCTTTAGCGGCATTTTTTCCTCATAAACGCCGCTAAAGTTTGCGGCGCCTTCTTTAGCGGTGTTTTTTGTGGCGCTTTATTAGTGGCACTTATAAACGCCGTTAAAAGCCAAAAAACGCCGCTAAAAGTCTGTTTTGCTGTAGTGAGAAGAAGAGAAAGTGAGAACACCTACCCCTTGATAGAACTCTTGCAGCACAATAATCGCCTAAGAGAGAAACTAGAAAGAGATGTGCAAGAAGAGAAGATGTGAATCGGCCTAAATAGATCCTGGAAGAAAAAAAGGCAAAGAGAGAGGTGAACTAAAAATTGGATTTAGCTAATGAAAGAAGAATTGAGAAAGAGAGAAAATAGAGGTGTCAAATCCAGCTAGAGGAGATGAGAAGAAAAGCAAGAAGAGAGAGTGTAGGTTTCGGCTATGTGAGTAAAAACAATGAAATACTGAGAGGTGAGGAGAACCGAATTAAAATGTAAGACAAGAGTTCGGCTAAGCAAAATGGGCAACAAAAGGAATATTAGAAACCAATTTGGCACTTAAGTTTTGGCCAAATGAACAAATGTAGGGAGAGATCCTTTAGCAAAACAACATTAAAGAAAAGGAGGTGAGAGAAAAAGAAACAAACTAGAGTGACCTAAAGGGAATTCAATAAATATCCATCTAAAAGTCGAAAATGCATATCAACAAAACCCCTAGTCAAACATGGAATTCTCTCCTACTCCAATCAGTCATATTTTCCCCAATCTCATCCCTTTGAAAAACTCCTTGATTTGCTCCATGATTTGCTCAACCTTTGAATTTGAATTTCAATTCATACTCCTCGTACCAAGTCTTCAACCACCTTTCAGAGTTTGAGACCACCTGAACCTCTTGCCGCCCACACCTAGCAAAATAACTGCATTACGCTTGCAAGGGGATTCGAACCTCAGTTGTCCCACATACTAAATCACGCCACCTCAAAGCCCCACATGTGGCACCATTTGCCCCTCCAACACTAGGCTTTTTGTGTTATGAACTAACAACAACTAAACTTAAGCCTTGCGAGCTAACATCCCTACTCCCCTAAGCTAAAACATCAAATTTTGCCAGGGGTTAGGCTTTAACCCAGGCCTTCCAAAGGCCCCCTAAACACACCCAAAACATCAATTTAACACACCCATCATGCAATTATCATTTTATGTAAAAATTTAAAAAAAAACCCTAAAATTTGGGGCATTACAACTCTACCCCCTTAAAGAAATTTTAGCCTTAAAATTTTACCTGGTCAGAACAAGTGAGGGTATTTTTGACGCATCACCTCCTCAGGCTCCCACGTAGCTTCCTCTCTACCATGATTATGCCAGAGCACTTTAACCAGTGGAATAGATTTCTTTCTCAATACCTTGACATCACGATCCAAAATTTGCACTAGTTCTTCCTCAAAGGTCAAATCAGGCTTAACTTCAATCTCCTCAAGTGGTACTATATGTGAGGGATCAGAACAGTACCACCTCAGCATGGAAACATGAAAAACATTGTGAATTCGGTCTAGTTCAGAAGGCAATTCAAGCTAATATGCTACCGAACCCACCCGTTTTATAACTCGATAAGGCCCAATGAATTGAGGACTTAACTTGCGTTTCTTCCCAAATCTTAAGATCTTCTTCCAAGGTGAGACCTTTAGAAATACCAAATCCCCCACAGAATACTCGATCTTCTTACGCTTCAAATTGGCATATGACTTCTGCCTATCAGATGCTTCCTTTAGCCGATCCCTAATCAGTTAAACTTTATCCTCAATATCTGCCACTAACTCTGGCCCCAACACTCGACGTTCACCTAGTTCAGTCGAACAAGTAGATGTCCAACACCTTCGACCATACAACGCCTCATATGGTGCCATCTGAATACTTGCTTGGTAACTGTTGTTATACGTAAACTCTGCTAAAGGCAGGTAGCCCTCCCAGCTACCTCGGAAATCAATAATACACCCTCTTAGCATATCTTCTAGTACTTGAATCACACTTTCTGACTATCCATCCGTCTGAGGGTGAAACACAATACTAAAATCCAACCGCGCCCCCAATGCCTCATGCAACTTCTTCTAGAACTAAGACGTGAATCTAGGGTCTCTGTCAGAAATGATTGAAACTGGCACCCCATGAAATCATACTATTTTAGCTACATACAATTTAGCCAACTTCTCAAGGGAATAATCAGTTCAAACTGGTATAAAGTGAGCAGCTTTCGTCAGCCTATCCACAATCACCCAAACTGAGTCCTTCTTAGAAGGCGTCAAAGGTTGCCTACTCACAAAATCCATAGTAACCCTTTCCCACTTCCAAAGTGGGATCTTAACTGGCTGTAGAACTCCAAAAGGCAGTTGATGCTCAGATTTCACTTGCTGGCATGTCAAACATTTACCCACAAATTCAGTCACCTCGCGCTTAAGCCCAAGCCACCAGTAGAACTCATTAAAATCCCTATACAACTTATTTCCACTAGGATGCATGGCATAAGGGCTGCCATGTGCCTCCTGCAGTATTAACTACCTCAGATCAAAGTCTTTAAGAACACAAACTTTCCCACAGAAACATAAAACCCCTTCATTATTCAATCCAAAGTCAGAAGTTTTGCCATTCTCCACTTGTCGAAACCGAGAAACGAGTGATTCATCCAATAATTATTTCTCCCTAATTTGCTCAGTCCAGATCAGTCTTACTTGCAGTTCCGCTAATAGACTACCATCATCATAAAGACTGAGACGAACAAACATCACTCTGAGATTAGATATAGCCCTACGGCTCAAAGCATCTGCTACCACGTTAGCCTTCCTAGGGTGGTACTCAATTGAGCAATCATAATCCTTAAGCAACTTTATCCATCTTCGTTGCCTAAGGTTCAACTCCTTCTGAGTAAGGAGGTATTTGAGGCTTTTATGGTCTGTGTAAATAATACACTTCTCCCCGAATAAGTAGTGACTCTATATCTTTAACGTGAAAACCACCGCTACTAACATCAGATCATGAGTAGGATAATTAGCCTCGTGAGGCTTGAATTGATGTGATACGTAAGCAACCATTTTACCCTTTTGCATCAGCACACAACCCAATCCTATATGCGACGCATCACTATACACCGTAAAATCCTTCCCAGGCTCATACTGTATTAAAACAAGTGCTTCAATCAAAACTTTCTTCAGCTTCTCAATACTCTCTTGCTGCTTATCAGTCCAAATAAATGGTACTCCTCTTCTCAGTAACTTAGTCAACGGTGCAACAATCACAGAGAACCGTTTCACAAACCTTCTATAATACCCTGCCAAACCCAAAAAGCTTCGAATTTCTGACACAGTCTTTGGTGGCTTCCATTCCAAAACAGCTTCAATTTTTTGAGGATCCACTCTAATCCCCTCAGCAAAGAAGCGTGACCCAGGAATGTCACTTTACGCAGCCAAAATTCATACTTGCTGAATTTTGCATATAGCTACTTCTCCCTCTGAATTTGCAGAACAGTTCAGAGATGCTCATCATAATCCTCCTCGGTTTTTGAATACACTAGGATATCGTCTATAAAGACAACCACAAACTGATCCAGGTAGGGTTGGAATGCCCGGTTCATAAGATCCATAAAGGCCGCTTGTACATTCGTAAGTCTAAACGGCATTACCAAAAACTCGTAGTGACCATACCGCGTTCTGAATGCTATCTTATAAATATCCACCTCCTTAACCCTTAGTTGATGATACCTCGATCGAAGCTCGATCTTGGAGAATACTGAAGCTCGTCTAAGTTGATCAAACAAGTCGTCGGTCCTTGGCAAAGAGTACTTATTCTTAATGGTCAGTTTGCTCAACTGACGATAGTCATACACATGCGTATTGTCCCACCTTTCTTCTTGATGAATAGTATCGGTGTTCCCCACGGAGACACACTTAGCTGGATAAATCCTCGATCCAAGAGTTCTTAGATTTACGCCTTTAACTCCACTAGCTCCTTCGATGCCATCCTATAAGGGGCGATGGACACCAGAGCCGTTCTAGGCAACAGATTAATTCCAAATTCAGCTTCACGATTCGGAGGCAACCCAAGAAGCTCATCCTGAAAAACATTCTGAAATTCATTGACAGTTCTTACATCATCCACAGAAGAACCTACAGAATCAGATTTACTCACATATGCTAGAAAGGCCTCGCAACCCTTACGAACCATCTTTTCAGCCCTTAATGCTGAGATAACATTAGATAAATAATCCATTCGCTCACCAACCACAGCTACCTCCTCATCCTCTGGAGTCTTTAAGACCATTCACTTAGCAGTGCAATCCAAGTTTGCTCGATGCTTCACAAGCCAATCCATACCCAAGATGAGATCAAATTCTCTGAATGGTAATTCCATTAAATCTGCTGAGAAAGTTCTACCTTGTACTTCTAAGGGCACATCTCTAAAAAGTTTGCCTACCCTAACCGAGTGACCCAATGGACTAATTACAGATACGCTGCTCACAGTATTCTCAGATTGCATACCCAACATCCCAGACACATCGCACGCAACATATGAATGTGTAGACCCAACATTAATCAAGGCAAGATAAGGCATGCTATGAATCAGAAATGTGCTCGTTATGACGTCAGGTGCGTCACAATCCTCTTGGCGATGAGTAGCATAGACCAATGCTGGCTGTCACACCTTAGTATTTCTAGCACCTCTGCTTGGTGCTTCTCATCCATGACCATTTCCATTTCCGCCCTGGCCGAACCACGACCTCTCGGTGGCTGCTGACGACCTCTCACTGGCTGAGCTATTTAGTAACTTTCATCTGTGCCGCCCTCTGAGGGCAATCCCTGACTCGATGATCTCTGGACCCACATCAGAAGCATTCACCCAAACGCCTCTAACATTCACCTTAATGTATTTTCCCACAATCCGCACAAGCCTACGGTGTAACCATATTGACCGAAACTGCTTGAACAGGCTCATCCACTCTAGCACTCTTTTAACAGGCCTCTCTGTAGCACCCGAGGGCCCTGAATCCCTCTTGAATCTGTTCTTCTCCTTCTCCCAATTTTGGTGCTCTAAACGCTTCACGTCCTCAAGTATCTTAGCTTTTTCCATGTAATATCCCGAATTAGGGCCTAATCAGAATAGTGATTTCGTGACCACAAATTCGAGGTAGAAATAATTATTTTATAATTATTTTGATGTTTATGATATGATTTTATGATGGTGTGAAAATTTCATGAAGAAATTCTAAGCGTAAAGTGCTTAATTTGAAATTAGGGACTAAATTGAATAAGTTGCAAAACTTGCATTCTAGAAGTTTCTAGTATGAAATTGCTTTGGAATATTAATTAGGAGGTTTTAAATGGAAATTTGACCAATTTTAAGTTCATGGAAAAAATATGGACATGGATGGAATTTTTGAAAGTTTAGTGAGAAGGGGCATTTTGGTCATTTGGATATTAACATGAAATAAAAAGGGAAAAATAGCACAAAATTGGTCATCTTCTTCATTACCACGAAATTTCAAGGGTTCTCCATAGCTAGGGTTTGTTTCAAGCTTCCAAGATTTATAGTAAGTGATTCCAAGCCTCGTTTTTAATGTTCTTTACGTTTTCGTAGTCCCGGTAACTCGATAAAGCTTATGTTAGCAATAATTTAAGTTAGGGTTCATATTTGGAAAAATACCCATAGGTGAAATTTGTGTATTTTGATGTTTTATGATAGAATATGAGGTTTTAAATTATGTTAGACAACTTGTGCTACTCGGTTTTAAGTAAAAACGAGTAAAACGGCTTAATCGGTAAAAGTACATATTGTTCATAAGTATGTGTTTTAGTGGGAATTTGAGCTTGCTAATGGTAAATAAATGATCAGCATGTCCTAAAACATAAGAATTTGTGATAAAATTAAATTTCCGAACTTTGGGGCAAAAGTGTAAATATGCAAAAGTTAAGGGGCAAAATTGTAATTTTGCCAAAATTTGAATTTAGGACTATTTTGATAATGTGAGTATTAAATAAGCTAAATGTGTTATTTTAGATCAAGAAAGACGTGGAATCAACCTTGATCGAGGAAAAGAAAAGATTTTGGACTAAATCGCAAAATTGCTATATTTTGTACCGAGGTAAGTTCATGTGTAAATAATGTAACATAATTGTTATTTTTAAGTTAATTGATGTTATTTATATGATATGCTGATTTTTATCATGAAATATATGCTTTGTGGTTATTATCGAATAATATGCAAATTATGTGTGCTACTTGTTAAGTATAAATTGCTACCGAGTATTGGTTTCGATATTCTGTGGAAGACGGTAAGGATATGTGATTGAGGAAAATCCCGTTTGAACCTTGGGAATAGATTAGGATACAAGTGACATGTCACTAGGATGGTTGGGCATCCGAACTCGTTGAGTTGAGTCCGAATTCACTTATGGATGCAAATGTCCGAACTCGTTGAGTTGAGTCTGAGTTCGTGAGATGTAACTAGGCATCCGAGCTCGTTGAGTTGAGTCCGAGTTCACTTATGGATGCGAACGCCCGAGCTCATTGAGTTGAGTCCGAGTTCGCTTATGGGCGGGTTACATGATTGATTGATTACATATGTGGCACTTATGTGCAAATGATCCGTGTATCCGAGTTATATTCCGATGTGTTCAATGGGTAAAATTCTAGCGGAATGGAAGAATACTCAAGACGAAAATGATATTTTGGTAAATGTTGTGAAATGGACAATTTGGACAGGTATGTACTTAACCCTCGGGTTGAAACTTGATACAACAGAAATAAGGTGGTAAGATGATACACGATAGCTAGAAATGTGGTTTGTATCTTGGTGATATCATGCTATTGTTGTTGATATAATTGCTTTGTTATGTTACTTGTTATTTGCATGTGAACTTACTAAGCATTTATGCTTACTCCCTCCTTTACATTCATTGTAGTTTTTAGCGAGCCAACTTGGATATCGGGAAGGTCGAAGAAACGCTCACACTATCCGAGGAAGAATTGGTATATTGGTTTGTATGTTTTGATGTATGGCATGTATAGCAATATACTTGTTTTGTGTAAATAATCTTGTGATATTGTTGTGGTTTGGTTGAGAAAATGCTTGATAATGATTAGTCATTGGTATGGCTAGCCTAGATAATGTTGGATGCCTTGTGAGTTTAATATGTTATATAGTTCATGAGAATTCATAAAAAGATGAAACTTGCCATAAAATAGAACACTACAGCAATAACGACGTGAGTTTGAAAAATCACCAAAAATAGTAGAAAACGAATTAGGTGAAGAATTAACTATGAAATTGAAGCTTATTATGTCTAATTTCAAATGGAAGAAGCGAAATAGGTAAATGATTTATATGTTATAAGATATTTGAGTTTTAGTGAAATAGGGCCAGAGCGATTTCTGGATCCCCTGTTCCAACTTTGAAAATTCACTATAAATTGTAAAAACATAATTAGGAGGTGTAATTTATATGATCAGAATCCTTATTGAATATAATTTTAATAGAAATAAACGGTATAGTTATATGAATTTTTTACAGGGAGAAAAGTGGTTCGTAGTAAGTAGAGGTCAATGCAGTCAAGTCCTAAAATAGGGGTAACTTTAACTAATAAACTGTACTAATTGGCCCAACAAAAAATTTTAGAAAAAAATTAGTAGATAGATATGTGACTTTAGATTCAGGAAAAATTTACAGATCTTGATTTTGAGTTTTGTAACTCGAGATATGATTTTTTTAGCGACCATGACGCAGAAAAACTACTTATTCCAAAAATCAAAATAAATGATGTAAAGTTGTTTAAATGATAAATTATGTTCGGTAACACCTCAAGCTCGACTCCGGTGATGGTCTCAGGCGTGGGGGTGTTACATTCCACCAGAACAGCAAAATTACGCTCCCTCTGTGGAGCAATAAGTACCCGCAGTTCATCTCTGAGGCCATCCTTTAATCGTACGTTGCGTTCATATTCAGTCACAACAATTGCACTGGCATATCAAATTATTCTCAAGAACTCCAGCTACAGTCTTGTTCCCTTGGGTCAGATTTAAGAATTCCTTCCTCTGGCATCCACATAACCAACCTCGATGTACTTCCCTTAAAAGGTCGTCTTGAAAAGGTCCCACGTCAACCGATCAGCCTGTGTACCATCTCTTACAGTGAGCCACCACTGGTAAGCCTCGTCTTGCAGTAAAGATACAGCTGCCTTCAATTTCTGCTTCACCGAGCAGTCCAAGTCCTCCATTATTTGCTCCGTGGCCTCTAACCAGTACTCGGCCACATTCGGGGCTACACTAGATTCACCCCTAAAATTCTCTGCTCCATTAGCCCGAAGCCGCTCAAAAACTAATCCACGGTTCACCATTCTAGTACTTGCTCTGGCAACCCTCTCCAGAATACGGAGCATTGCTTTGGACAAAGCATCGTCCCCTACAGCTCGATCATGAGATCCCGTCTCAGTCACTGGTGATGCTGGTGCCTCCCTAGCAGGCATATGACTCGATGCTAGAGATTCAGCCCGAGCACTTCCTCGGCCTCTACCATGACCCCTTCCACGTACAGCTCTTGTGCTCATATCGATGTTATTTGATTTACAAATTTTAAGAATTTGTTCATAATTTTAGTATTTATTACAGATGTTTTAAGAAAAGACAGTAATTTAGAGCTTTGTTTTCGCAGAATCGAGATCTAGCTACAGTTTTTAGTCTTCTAAAATTTTTAGTTTTTCCTACTTTCTTAGTCCTATTTACAAAGTCTCAGTAAGGTATTAGCACTATCTACAGTAGTGTCTCAGTATCACAATTTAGTACAGTACAGTATAATAAAGAAGACTTACAGGTTTGGTGCCGGAGACTCGGTGTGCCACACTTTTAGTACCAATATTCAGAATAATGCAAATTTTTGTTAAAAACGAAAATTTTAAACCACTTTGTTGAAAACGTTTCCAAAACCCTAGATTTTAAGAAATAATTTTGAAAAGAAACACATTTTAAGAGAATTTCCCCAAAAGAACAATTTTTCTCAAAACAGTTCAATTCCTATTCCACAGCCGAGTTCTGCAACTTGGCTCTGATACCAGTAAATGTAACACCCCAAAAACCAGCCTGGTTGTTAAGGCCAGATCTGGTGTGCCACATGAAAGAATACAAAATCCGACTATGTGATAAAAATTTTTCCCTTGTTAAAAAGCTCCGTCTAAATTTGGAACATTGAACGGTTACAAGTTAAAACCATTTTTATATGTTTGAAAATGTTGTAGAAGAAATGATTGCCTTATTGGTTATGTTCAGTTACTTGAAGTTATAAAAGCTCTGTGACCTTTTTGAAAACATTACGCCCAGTTTTACTTGAAAACGTTTGTTATTAGTTTTGAAAACCCGATTTAAATTACTTTACCAATTGTAAGGATAAATCAACCCAAATAAAGAAAATTAAACCAAAAATCTCATAATGGCCTTATTACATAATAAAATCCCAAAATAATTATTTTAAAATTTAGAGCAAAAGCGAAAGCAAAAAACATGTGGCCACCCCGAGTCCCTCGCAGCTCCAAATCACCTATGGCTGGGGGTTACCTACAAATTTAAAATAGAAAGATGAGTTTGTAAAACTCAGTGTGTACCTTGCCCAACCAAGACAAAGATTAGACATACAAATCAGACTGGGCTGAAGGCCTATTTAGAAATAGAGTGGGCTTAAGAGTGGGCGAAGAGCGGGCCCAAGCCCATTATAGATACAGAACAGAACAATATGAAACCCATCCCAGTCCATCCATCACACCACCCGTACCAACCCATCACACCCTATGGGGAATAACTCAACCCACCCAGCCCACACACCAATTCATAGCCTTGCTGCTAAAACCAGATATCGCGGCAGAGCCACCAGAACAGATCACGTGGCTGAGCCACTAAGCAGAATACGTGGTACTGCCACTATACAGAAATTGCTCCGATTTCAAACCCAGCCTCATGCAGACTAACAAAATTACATACATCATGCATATAGATTAACAGATGCATATACAATCATACATATATCAAACAACCTATTTTTAATGGTCCAACAGTCTTGTAGCCGTTATGGGTAAAATGGTAATTTTACCCTTTAGGGGTATTTTGGTCATTTACTAAGTTTCAGTGTCTCGGTACCTAATACGACCTCATAACAGGTCTAATGTCACTCCAAGCGACTCAGAAAGTCTATATGGTTGAATAGGGTTTACGAGCCCAAAACCCCTATTGGGCCCAGGTGGGCCCACACGCTTGTAAGGCCCGCTCAGTCCAATTTTATGCACAGTATCACGAATCATAACATCTAACATACCAACTCTCACTTACTGCATAACTTACCCATATGGGCTTATTGGGCCACGGGGCCTATTTTGGCCTATTGAGGTCCAGAATAACCCAACTGCACGAAAACGCGCACAATGGCCTTCACAGTCATACGCCCATGGCTTGTGGGTTCAAATCGGCCCACTAGCGTTCGTACGCCTGCAAGGCCTCGAAATGCCGACATTTAACATTTCAACTTTTCAGCTTTTGCCAATCTATGCTACAAAAGAGTGTGGTTACACACCTGTTTTGCAAAGTCGAGTGCACTACTACTTAACACCTTCTTTGCAATGAACGTCAATCTACTATCTTAAGGTCGTTGACTAAAAGATGATCATCACCCAAGCACTGCAATATGTTAGATCCTATTAATAATGCGATTAAAATAATGTCGATTAGATGCCCTCTGCATATTCAGTTTTTGATCAAAGAAGAATACATATATTACTTTAAATGAAGAATGGAAGAAAGGCTTGATCGACTGGGTCGCTTAACCCCTTAACACCCCTATGAGCAAGCTTAAGAAACCAGCCATGAAACCAATTGTGAGAAAGGGCCATAAAATAACCACTAAAGGTTCGAAAGAACAATCTTTCGACCTAAAGAATGCATATAAAAGATCAATCTAAATTACAAGAAGAAGAGAAAGTGAGAACACCTACCCCTTGATAGAACTCTTGCATCATAATAACTGCCTAAGTGAGAAACTAGAAAGAGATGAGCAAGAAGAGAAGAAGTGAATCGGCCTAAAGAGATCCTGGAAGAAAAATAGCAAAGAGAGAGGTGAACTAAGGATTGGATTCGGCTAATGAAAGAAGAATTGAGAAAGAGAGAAAATAGAGGTGTCAAATTCGGCCAGAGGAGATGAGAGGAAAAGTGAGAAGAGAGAGTGTAGGTTTCGACTATGTGAGTAAAAACAATGAAAAACTGAGAGGTGAGGAGAACCGAATCAAAATGTAAGACAAGAGTTCAACTAAGCAAAATGGGCAACAAAAGGAAGATTAGAAACCGATTTGGCACTTAAGTTTCGGCCAAATGAACAAATGTAGGGATAGATCCTTTAGCAAAATAGCACTAAAGAAAATGAGTTCAGAGAAAAATAAACACACTAGAATGACCTAAAGGGAATTTAGCACCTATCTATCCAAAAGCCAAAAATGCACATCAACAAAACCCTTAGCTGAACATGCGATTCTCTCCTACACCAATTGGTCATATTTTTCCCAGTCTCATCCCCTTGAAAAACTCCTTGATTTGCTTTATGATTTACTCAACCTTTGAATTTGAATTTCAATTCAAACTCCTCTTCCCAAGTCTTCAACCACCTTCTAGAGTTTGAGATCACTTGAACCTCTTGCTGCCCACACCTAGCAAAATAACTGTATTACGCCTGCAAAGGGATTCAAACATTAGTTCTCCCACATGCTAAATCATGCCACCTCAAAGCCCCACATGTGGTGCCATTTTCCATTCCAACACTAGGCTTTTTGTGTCATGAATAACAACAACTAAACTTAAGCCCTGCGAGCTAACATCCCTACTCCCTTAAGCCCAAAAAATCAAAATTTTACCAGGGGTTAGGCTTTAACACAGGCCTTACAAAGGGCCCCTAAACACACCCAAAACATCAATTTAACACATCCATCATCCAATTATCATTTTATGCAAAAATTTAAATAACCTTAAAATTTGGGGCATTACATTCTGTTTATGACGTCATCATCCAATTCTCATCACACGGCCAAGCCACATGCCCGTGGGCTAGGCTAGGTCTATTACACGGTTGAGACACGCGGCTGTGTCTCCACCTATGTGTTTACTACTGGGCAATTAATTTTTTTCATGCATTTAAGTGCAAGGGACACTCGGCCTATCAACACACCCATGGGGCTAGCCGTGTATCGCACATGGCCTAGACACACGCTCGTGTGCCTACTCGTGTGGACAATTATAGGCTATTTTCCAAGCCAATTTCCACCCTAAAACACAAGCCAATCCCAACCAATTTTGCCATTGATCAATATGGCACATTAACACATTCAAGCATATTAAATATAGCTATCAACCAACCAATTCTACCTACCACAAGCATGCATAGACATCTATTCCACATTTTACATGTATTTAGTAAATTTGCATTAACATTTTTTAATACTTTACCAAAATATAACATAATCAATTTTTGACTCATTTCAGTTGGCCAATAGCCTAAAACATTACCAACAATGTTAGACCCAAAATACTATGACACAAAACTCAAACGTTAGACCAACTATACATGCCATAACCTTCAAGTTCATAATCAACTACCAAAATGGTTGTTGATAGTGTTGATGGAATCCCATCGATCACCGAACCTCGAATTAGCTTAACGAACCTATAAGGGGAAGGGAAAAGAAAAGGGGTAAGCTTTAAAGCTTAGTAAGCCTATACGTAAGCTAATGAACATTTAAACAATAATTCATGTGATAGAAATAAGCTTCATTATGGTCACACAAGGTTTGGTTGTCACTTACTCAATAGCCTTACCACAATTCACAATACTTATAATTTGCATTTAATACATACAATATTTTCATTTAACCTGCACATACACAATCTCAAACACACGGTTAAATCTTTTTGGACATCATTACAATTTATCAAATCAATTCAAATAACCTGTTGAACCACGTAGAATACTAAAGGATACATGGAATAAGGCACAAGTGCGATACATATATAATGTAGTCGAAAATACCACTTATCATATAAGGCTCAATAATGAGCTATTCTCGAGTCTGCTCACACAAGTTGACGGTGTAGTCGATACTACTCAGTGCTGCTCACACAAGCTGACAGGCATCCGCAACAAATGCAAGATTACCTAGCCATTGGTAGTCGAACTAGACTAGCACCCGGAATCACATAAATAACCAAAAACGATCGATGGTTTCCAAGTGACATGTCACTCGTATCCAAATGATTCCTAAGGTTCAACCGGGACTTTTCTTTATTTATCGATTTATCACATTCCATAATCAATATTTCGATATAACATTTCAAAATTTCAAAATAATTAAACTAATTAAGCATAATAATTAAAAATAACTCATTATATACATATAGGACTTACATCGGGCCAAAATGCAATTCTTTTCGATTTAATCCGATACCTTGCCTTTTCCTCGGTCAAGGTCGATTTTGCGTCGTTCTTAATCTATAACATCAAATTTAGCTCACCTAATATGTACATTACTCAAGTGGACACAAAATCATCCTATGGTAAATTTTACCATTTTGCCCCTAACTTTGTCAATTTTTACAACTTAGTCCCTAGGCTCGTAAAATAAAATGTATCTATTTTCTTAGTAACCCAAGCCTAGCTAAACCTTAATGGGGCTCATAACATCCCACATTTCTCATCAATTTATACTTTTACTACACATTTCACTATCTTAGCAATTTGGTCCCTATTAGGGACTTTCATGAAAAATCACCTAGAAAAAGGTGTTTACTACACTTCAAAATATCATTTTCTACCAAAAGACTTCAAAATAATTCCATGTCACATATGGGTAAATTTTTAAGCATGAACCCTAGCTCAATATAGTGGTATAGAAAGCTAGGAGGTTTTCAAAAATACAAAAAACATGAAAAACGGGGCTAGGAGTCACTTACTTGTAGCTTGAAAAAGAAAGAAACACTAGATATGGAGTCCTCCAAAGTTTCAGCTATACAAGGTACACAATTTTGGCTTATTTTTCCCTTTTTATTTCATTTTATACCTTAATGACCAAAATGCCCTTAATGGCCTTCTTTGCAAATTTTTCCTTTCATGGGTATTTTTGTCCATTATGCCCAAAAATGGTCTAATTGCTAAATAAGGATCTACTTTATGATTTCATTCTAATTTCACACTAACAGCTTCTAAAACACATATTTTGAATTTAGTCCTATCGTTCAATCGAGCACTTTATCGGTAAAATTTATTTACTCAAATTTCACTCATGCATTCAATCACACAATAAACCTTAGAACTTGGTTGGAATAAATTTTTCTATGCTAGATTCATGGTCTCGAAACCACCATTCTATTTACGCCCTAATTCGGGCTGTTACACTTCTTTCAAATGATAAACGAGTGGTTTACTAAATATTTGAGAACAAATCCTATTGTACAACAACCTCCCCCACCTACTCCTTAACTGGTTCTAGAGATGCCACAGGTTGCTGAACTTGTTAGAATCAATAAGCCTCTAATGGATAAAATCTGTAAGTATGTGGCGAAGGAATATAGGCCTACAGCCGATGATGATCCAGAAAGGGCTGAATTTTTGTTAGAAAGTACAATTAGTGTTTTGGATAAATTATGATGCACACCAGCTGAATGTTTGAAATGTGATGTATCATTGCTAAAAGATTTAGCTTATCAATGGTGGAATACTTTGATTTCTATTGTACCGAGAGAAAATGTTACATGGGAATTGTTCCAAACAAAAATGACTGTATCTGAATACGAGTGGGAATTGATTTGGTTAAGTAAGTATGCTAGACAATGGGTTCCGATTGAGGCTGATATGTGTAAATGCTTTGAAGAAGGATTAAATGAAGATATCAAGCTACTGATAGGAATTCTTGAATTAAGGGAATTTGTAGTACTGGCTGATCAGGCACACAAAGTTGAGGAATTAAGCAAAGAGAATGGACAAGTAGAGAGGGAAGCCTAAAATTCTAGTAAAAGATTTATGGGGAAGACACAAGCATCTGTTTTAAAGAAATAAAAAAACTACAATGACCATTTTACCTCATCTATGGAATATTCTGAAAAAGAGCGGGGCTCTCAACGCTCTAGCCTGAGATCTTCTCCATATGTAGCAAGTGTAGGAAGTGTTGGTAACCCCAAATTGAAATGTAAACATTGTAATAAATTTCATTTCGGGGATTGTCGTATGAGAAGTGGAACCTGCTATAGATATGGATCTCTTGATCATTTTCTCAAAGATTGTCCAGAAAGAATTCAAAGAGATACTGATCAGACTTCGAAGCTGAGTAATCCTGCCTCGAAAGGCAGACCACCCCGTTACTCCGAAAATGTTAGCGGTAGTATAGGTACAACAAAAGATTCAACAATTAAATCTAAAGCCCGAGCACCGGCTAGAACATATGTTATTCATGCTAGAGAGGATGCTTCTATGCTAAACGTCATTACTAGTACTTTTTCTCTTCTTGATACTAATATTATTGCTTTTATTCATCCTTTATCAACACATATATACATATGCCTAAATTTAGTATCTGTTAAAAATCTACATATTGAGTCCACTGAATTTGTGGCTCAAGTTTCAAACCCTATGGGCCAGTATGTTATGGTGGATAAAGTTTGTAGAAACTGTCCATTAATGGTAAGGGGTTATTGCTTCTCGGTTGATTCAATGCTACTACCTTTTGATGAATTTGATGTGATTTTTAGAATGGACTGGCTCACCAGCATGATGCAGTGGTAAACTATAAACAAAAGTACATTTTACTAAAATGTCAGAATAGTGAGTTACTTCATGTTGAATCTGATAAACTGGACGGGTTATCTAATTTGATTTTAACAGTATCAGCACAGAAATTTATTAGAAAGGGCATGATGCTTATGTTGCTTATGTAATGGATGCTAAAGTGTTTGAATCAAAGATTAACTTAGAATTGGTTATTTGTGAGTTTCCTGATATATTTCCAAAGGAATTACTCTGATTATCATTAGTCAGAGAGGTGCAATTTTCTATAGACCTTGTTCTGGAGACAACTCCTATATTGATAGCACCCTATAGAAAGGCTCTGACAGAATTAAAAGAGTTGAAATCACAGTTACAAGAACTAACTGATAGAGGCTTTGCTTAACCTAGTTCTTCACCTTGGGGTGTGCTGGTTTTGTTTGTAAAGAAGAAAGATGGATCGTTGAGGTTATGTATCGATCACAGACAGCTCAATAAGGTCACAATTAAGAACAAGTATCCAATACCTTAAATTGACGATCTATTTGATTAGTTGAAAGGTGCCACTGTATTTTCAAAGATTGATCTTCGCTCTTGTTACTTTCAGCTACGGGTAAAAGAATCAGATATTCCAAAGACAACTTTTAGAATAAGGTACGGGTACTATGAGTTTCTTTTATGCCGTTCGGCTTAACAAATGCACCTGTAGTAGTCATAGATTTGATGAACAGAATTTTCGGACCATATCCAGACAGATTTGTGGTGGTATTTATTGATGATATCTTGGTATATTCTCGAGATGAAAATGAACATGTTGTTCATTTAAGAATTGTTCTGCAAACTCTGCGTGAGAAACAATTGTATGCCAAATTTATTAAGTGTGAATGTTGGCTTTGGGAAGTTGGTTTTTTTAGATATATGGTATCCGCTGAAGGCAGTAGGGTGGACCCGAGTAAAATTTTAGCAATTATTAACTAGAAACCACCAAAGAATATGTGTAAAGTTAGAAGTTTTTTGGGATTAGCCGGTTATTATCGAAGATTTGTATAGGGATTTTTGATGATAGCTTCTCTGATGACATAGTTACTACAAAGAAAAAGTAAAGTTTGAATGGTCTGACAAATGCCAGCAAAGTTTCGATAGACTGAAGGCCCTGTTGACTAAAGCACCAGTTCTGGTCCAGCCCGAATCGGGTAAGGAGTTTGTAATTTACAGTGATGAGTCATTAAATAGTTTAGGTTATGTATTAATATAGGAAGGCAAAGTACTAACTTATCCCTCTAAAAAGCTTAAGCCACATGAAAAGGAATTACCCGATACATGATCTTGAGTTGGCATCTACTGTTTTTGCATTGAAAATTTGGCATATATTCACTGATCATAAAAGCATGAAATACTTGATGTTGCAAAAAGATTTGAATTTGAGACAGTGCAGGTGGCTTGAATCGTTGAAAGATTATGATCTGGTTATCAACTATTATTTGGGAAAGGTAAATGTAACACCCCTAATCCATATCCGTCCCCGAAATAGGGTTCGGACATTACCAGAACTCTCAGAATATTTTCAGATCATTCATGTAAAATTTCTATTCATATTCCAAAATCATTCGTAATGTCGCTTAGTAGGGTCCACGAGGCCCAAAACATACATTAGAATCGATTTGAGACCAAATCGGAGTCTTGGGGAATTTTTCGCAAAATCCCAAAATTTTTCTCACTATTAGGAGTCACATGCCAGTGTGGTATGGGACACGCTTGTATGGTCAAGCTGTGTGGAGTTACACACCCGTGTCTTGAACCCATGTAACTCTTAGACTTGCAACTCATGAACAAATTGATGTCACACGGCCAAACCACACGCCCGTATGCTAGGCTATGTGGTTAATTCAAATTTTTGAAAAATAGGTGCAGGATTCACACGGGCAAGGGACACGTCTATGTTCTAGGCCATGTACCTCACACGGTTGAGACAAACGCCCTTGTCTTTGCCCGTGTCCTCAATTCTGAGCATTCTATTTTCAAATTTTTAGATACAGAGGACACACAGCCAAGCTACATGCCCATGTTAAAGTCTAACCCCTAACAAAATTTTGATTTTTGGGCTGAAGGGAGCCTAGAGGTTAGCTTGAAGGGCTTAAGTTAAGTTATTGTTGTTGCATGACACAAAAAGAGCTAGTGGTGGAGTGGCAAGAAGGCACCACATAAGGTTCAGGGGGTGGCGTTATTTGCATGAGGGAGAGGGTAAGCGGGTAGAATCCAATGGTCAGCTTATAGTTGAATATTTTGCTATATGGACTAGGTAAGAGCTGGATTTGAGTTCAAACATTGAAGTTGGTTGAAAACTAAGTAAGATTTGACTTAATCTTAAGAGCTTGAATTTCAATTCAAATTCAAAGGTTGAGTGATTCATGGAGAAAACCAAGGAGCTTTCTAAGGGATTAGTGTATGGAAGAGTTGGTCAAAATAGCGTACCTTAAAATGCTAATTCGGCTAAGGGACATTTGTAGTTACATTTCGGCCATTTTGTGAGTGTAGTGTCCAATTCTCTCTTTTAGTTTCTAGGGTTTTTGCATTTTTGGACATTATGGCATTGTTTTCTCTAGTGCCAAATTAGGGTAATTAATTTTGGCATCTTTTTTCTTTCTTCTGACTAAAAGCTAAATTCTTTCCCTCTATCTGAACATTTATTCTTTCTTCCTCAATTATTTTTCTGCCCCATCATCTTCATCCTTGTCGAATCCATATCTCTTCTCCCTCCTCTCTTCTATTCTTTAACTTGTCCCTTTTGGATAGAAAATCTACATTGGCCGAATACTACCATCCTCCTTCCCCCTCCATTTGCTTGTGCATTTGAGCTTTATGCCGAACTTCATTCGCTCCTCAATCGTTCGCTCTTAATCTCCTCTAGCCTGACCTATACTTTTTCCCCTTCTCATTTCATTTTTCCTCTTTTGATCACCGATCGCTTTTCTCTATCTTTCCTTCTTTCATTCGGTTCTCTTCTTAGTATACTATCTTTGTTCTCCATCATTCGTAGGGTTGCTTCTCTTTGGCCGAATACTATTTTAGTTTAAGGGATTTAATTTGTGTCGACTAAGGCCGAATTGAGGTAAGGGTACGCTTTTCATTTTTAAGTTTTGTAAAAGACGAAACTTCCCTCGCTCATCTGTAATGTATCCAATTCTTATTTCTATCTTGGCAATAGGATGTTTGCAAGGTGTTTGATAGAATGAGAGAGCTCAGGGTAATTGAAAGC
This sequence comes from Gossypium stocksii, assembly GCA_020496765.1. NCBI lineage: Eukaryota > Viridiplantae > Streptophyta > Magnoliopsida > Malvales > Malvaceae > Gossypium > Gossypium stocksii. Next base: position 77,598,672 of record CM035629.1, read on the forward strand.
AATAAAGTCCTCTCTCGCCATTAGATAAGGTATAGGTCGATTCCACATATATGTTTTGTAGGATGTTGTTGGTGATTATTAGGTATATCATTAGTTTCTCTTTCTAATAAGGCTTATTGTGGCATAGCTATTTGGCAACGAATCTCTCCTAATTGGCAACCTTAATGTGTTTTGTTTTTGATCAAGTTACGAATTAGTCAAGGTGGATTAGAGTAGCGGTGAACTCAATTTCACAAAACAGGTATGTAACCACACCCATCTGTCACATAGATCGGCAAAAGCTGAAATACCAAAATGCCAAAATACTGGCATTTCGAGGTCTCACAGGCGTACGAATGCCAGTAGACCGATCTGAACCCACAAACTGTAGACAGTAGACTGCGAAGGCCAGAGTCCGTGTTTTCGTGCAATTTGGCCGTTATGGGCCAAAATGGGCCCAATGGGCCTACGGGCCCATATGGGAAAAATATTTGGTAAGTGATAATTGGTATGATAGATGTTAGGGTTTGTGTTACCGCGAGCCACACGAGTGTATGTGCACACCTGGGCTCACTAGCGGTTTTAGGCCCATAAACCCTGTTTGACCATTTAGACTTTCCAAGTCGCTTGGAGCGACGTTAGATTTGTCATGAGGTCGTATTAGGAGTTGAGATACCAAAACTTTGCAAAATGACCAAAATACCCCTGCAGGGTAAAATTACCATTTTACCCTAATTGCCCAAAAGACTGTTATACCCTTAAAAATAGGTTGATCAATATATGTATGACTATCGCTGTATCTGTTAGTCTATATGCATGTTATATGTAGTTTTGTTGGTCTGCATGGGGTTCGGTTTGATATCGAAGGAGGTTCTGTATAGTGGCACTACCATATATTCTGTATAGTGGCTTAGCCACGTGTTCCGTATCTAGTGGCTCTGCCACGATATCTGTTATTAGCAGCTTGGTTACATATTAGTGTGTGGGCTGGGTGGGTTGAGTTATTCCCCACATGGTGTGATGGGCTAGTACGGGTGGTGTGATGATGGACGGGGATGGGCTTATCATGCCGTTCTGTTGTGCTTCTGTAATCGGTTTGGGCTCACTCTTATGCCCACTCTGTTTCTGAATAGGGCCAAGGCCTAGACTGGTCTGTACATGAATAGGGCTTCGGCCCAGTCTGATTTGTATGTCTAATCTCTTTTTTTGGTTGGGGAAGTTATGCACTGAGTTTTTGCAAACTCCCCTTTTCTTTTATATCTACAGGTAACCCCTAGCCATAGACAATTTAGAGCTGCGAGGGATTTGGTGTGGCCACATGCTTTCTGCTTTCGGTTTTGCTTTAATTTTTAAATAATTATTATTTTGGGATTATGTTATGTAATAAGACCATTATGGGGTTTTTGTTTTATTTTCTTTATTTAGGTTAAATTATCCTTACGATTGGTAAAGTAATTTAAAACAGGTTTTCAAAATTAATAACCAATGTTTTCGAGTAAAACTGCGTGTGATGTTTTCAAAAAGGTCGAAGAGCTTTTATAACTCCAAGTAACTGAACACAACAATTAAAGCAACCATTTCTTCTAAAACATTTTCAAACTTATAAAAATGATTTTAACCTAAAATCGTTCAATGCTCCAAACAAAACTACGCTTTTGAATCGGGATAAACTTTTAAATAGTCCGATCATGAATGCAACTTCCATATGTCACACTAGATCTGGCCATAACGTCCAAGTCAGATTTGGGGTGTTCCATTTAGTGGTATCAGAGCTAGGTTGCAAAACTCGACTGTGGTATTGATTTTACAAATTTTTCTTTAAAATTGATTTCAATGGTTTAAATAGTTTTGAAATGTTGATTTCTTTGAAAATTTCTCTTAAAAAAGGGTTTCTTTCCAAATTTTTTTCTTAAATATGTGCTCTTGAAGGGTTTTCAAAAAGGTTTGTCTAAATCTTGGGTGATTTTCTGGTAGAGACTTTGAATTATTAAAATATTACTAGTAGAGTGGCACACCGAGTCTCCAGCACCAAATCTGTAAGTGTTCTCTGTTATATTATATTGTATGAGATTAAACTGTGATACTAAGATACTGCTGTACATAGTATCGATACCTTACTAAAACTTTGTAGTTAGGATAAACTAAGACTATAGAAAGACTAAAATTGTAGGAGACTGAAAACTGTAGCTAGATTACGGCCTGTGAAAACAAAACTATAAATTACTGCCTTTTCATAAAATATCTGTAATAATGACTGAAACTATGAACCGATGCATAAAATTCGTAAATCATATAATACAATATGAGCATTAGACCTGCACGTGGAAAAGGCCGTGGTAGAGGCTGAGGAAGTACTCATGCTGGATCTTTTGCATCGGGTCATATGCTTGCTGGAAAGGCACCAGAGTCGTCGATGATTGAGATGGGTCTCATGATCGAGCTGCAAGGGATGATGCTCTATCCCAATCAATGCTCGATGTTCTAGAGAGGGTCATCAGAGCAAGTATTGGAACGGTGAACCGTGAATAGATTTCTTAGTAGCTACGGGCTAATGGAGCAGAGATTTTTAGGGGCGTATCTGGCATAGCCTCAAATACGGCCAAGTATTATTTAGAGGCCACAAAGCGAATCATGGATGATTTGGACTGCTTGGTGGAGCAAAAGCTGAAAGGAGCAATATCTCTACTACGTGAGGAGGCCTACCAGTGGTGGCTCGCGGTGAGAGATGGTACATTGGCTAATCGGTTGACTTGGGACCTTTTCAAGATGGCCTTTCAAGGAACGTACATTTGGGCTAGTTATCTGGACGCCTGGAGGAAAGAGTTCTTAAATCTGACCCAGGGGAACAAGTTTGTACCGTAATACGAGGTGGAATTCTTGAGATTAAGTCGAAATGCCTGTGCAATTATTGCTACTGAGTATGAGCACAGTGTGCGTTTTGAGGATGGTCTCAGAGACGAGTTGTGTGTACTAATTGCTCTGCAGAGGGAGCGTGATTTCGCCACTCTGGTCAGAAAAGCTAAGATAGTTGAGGACATGAAGCGCTCAGAGCGCCAGAATCGGGAAAAGGACAGGAACAAATTTAGGAGGGACTCAGGGTCCTCGGGTGCTGCAGAGAGGCCTGTTAAGAGAGCTAGAGTGGATGAGCCAATTCGAGCAAATTTGGTTACTATGGTTAGACCGTAGGCTTGTGCGTATTAAGGGAAAACCCATCAAGGTGAATGTTGGAGGCATTCTGGAGCATGCTTCTATAGTGGGTCTAAAGATCACCGAGTCAGAGATTGCCTTCAGAGGCCGGCACAGATGCAAGCTGCTGAACAGAAGGTTGCTTAGCCAGTGAGGGGTGGTCAGAGCCACCAAGAGGCCGTGGCTAGGCTAGGGGAGGAAACGAAAATGGACGAGGTCGAGGAGCACCGGGCAGAGGTGCTGGAAATACTGAGGCACGATAACCAGTATTGGTCTATGCTACTCGTCGTCAAGAGGATGGTGATGTGCCTAACGTCATAACTGGTACGTTTCTGGTTCATAGCATGCTTTACCTTGCTTTGATTGATATTAGGTCTACACACTCATATGTTGCCTGTAATGTGTCGGGGATGTTGAGTGTGTAATCTGAGAATACTATTAGTGGGGTATCTGTAATTAGTCCACTAGGTCACTCGGTTAGGGTAGACAAACTTTTTAGAGAGGTGCCCTTAGAAGTGCAAGGTAGAACTTTCCCTGCAGATTTATTAGAATTACCATTCAGAGAGTTTGATCTCATCTTTAGTAAGGATTGGCTTATTAAGCATCGAGCAAACTTAGATTGCCCTACCAAGCGAATGGTTTTAAAGACTTTAGACGATGAGCAGGTAGTTGTGATTGGTGAGCGAAGGGATTATTTGTCTAATGTTATCTCAGCATTAAGGGCTGAAAAGTTGGTTCGCAAGGGTTGCGAGGCCTTTTTGACTTATGTAAGTAAATCTGATTTTGTAGGTCCTTCCGTGGATGATGTAAGAACTGTCAAGGAATTTTAAGATGTTTTTTCAGATGAGCTTTCTGGGTTGCCTCAGAACCGTGAAGTCGAATTTAGAATCAATCTGTTGCCTGGAACGGCTCTAGTGTCTATCACCCCTTACATAATGGAACCGAAAGAGCTTGTGGTGTTAAAGGCTCAGATCCAAGAGCTTTTGGATAGAAGATTTATCCGACCCAATGTGCCTCCATAGGGAGCATCGGTGTTATTCGTTAAGAAGAAAGATAGGACGATGTGCATGTGTATTGACTACTATCAGTTGAACAAACTAACTATTAAGAGCAAGTACCCCCTTATAAGAATCGATGACCTGTTTGATCAACTTAGAGGACCTTCAGTATTCTCTAAGATCGACCTTCGATCTGGATATCATCAACTAAGGGTTAAGGAGGCAGATATATATAAGACAGCATTCAGGACTCGATACGGTCACTACGAGTTCCTGGTAATGCCGTTTGGACTTACGTATGCACCAGCGGCCTTTATGGATCTAATGAACTGGGTATTTCAAGCCTACCTGGATTAGTTCGTAGTTGTCTTTATAGACAATATCCTAGTGTATTCGAAATCTGAGGAGGACGATGATGAGCATCTCTAGATTGTTCTACAAATTCTGAGGGAGAAGCAGCTGTATGCAAAATTCAACAAGTGTGAATTTTGGCTGCGAGAGGTGACATTTCAGCCGAGGGATTAGAGTGGATCCACGAAAAATCAAAGCAGTATTGGATTGGAAAACACCGGGGACTGTGTCAGAAATTCAAAGTTTATTGGGTCTGGTAGGGTATTATAAAAGGTTTGTGGAAGGGTTTTCTGTAATTACGGTTCCATTGACGAAGCTACTGAGGAAAGAGGTGCCATTTAGATGGGCTGATAAGCAATAGGAGAGTTTTGAGAAATTGAATAAGGTTTTGACTGAAACCCCTGTTTTAATATAGCCTGAGTCTGGGAAGGAATTTACGGTGTATAGTGATGCGTCGCACATAGGTTTGGGTTGTGTGCTGATGTAAGAGGGTAAAATGGTTGCTTATGCATCACGTCAACTAAAGCCTTACGAGACAAATTACCCCAGTCGCTACTTGGAGTTAGCGGTAGTGATATTCGCACTAAAGATATGGAGGCACTACATATACGAGGAGAAGTGTATCATTTACACAAATCATAAAATCCTCAAATACCTCCTTACTCAGAAGGAGTTGAATCTTAGGCAATGAAGATGGATAGAGTTGTTTAAGGATTATGACGGTTCAATCGAGTATCACCCTGGTAAAGCTAACGTAGTAGCTGACGTACTGAACCGTAGGGCTGGGTTTGATTTGAGAGCGATGCTCACTCATCTCAGTCTCTTTGATGATGGTAGTCTACTAGCCAAACATCAAGTGAAACTGACTTGGACTGAGCAAATTAGGGAGAAGCAATTATTGGATGAATCACTGGTTTCTTGGATTCGATAGGTAGAAAATGGTGGGACTTCTGACTTCGGACTGAACAGTGAGAGAGTTTTGTGTTTTCGTGGAAGAGTTTGTGTTCCGAAAGACTCAGACCTGAGGCAGTCAATACTGCGAGAGGCGCATGGCGGCCCTTGTGCCATGCATCCTGGTGGAAATAAGTTGTGTAGGGATTTGCATGAGTTGTACTGGGGCCTAGGCTTAAGCCCGACGTGACTTAATTTGTGGGTAACTGTTTGACGTGCCAGCAAGTAAAAGCTGAGAATCAACTACTTTCTGGGCTTCTGCAACTAGTCAAGATTCCACTCTGGAAGTGGGAAAGGGTAACCATGGATTTTGTGAGTGGGCTACCCTTGACACCTTCTAAGAAGGACTCAGTTTGGGTGATTGTGGATAGACTAACGAAATCCACTCACTTTCTACCAGTCTGAATGGATTATTCACTTTAGAAGTTGGCGAAGTTGTATGTAGCTCAGATAGTGTGACTTCATGGGGTGCCAGTTTCAATCATTTCTAATAAAGAACCTAGGTTCATGTCTCGATTCTAGAAGAAGTTGCATGTGGCTTTGGGTACGCAGTTGGATTTCAGCACTGCTTTCCACCCTCAGACTGATAGACAATCGAAAAGGGTGATTCAAGGCTGGAAAGATTATTTTCCATTAGCAGAATTTTTGTATAACAACAGTTACCAAGCAAGTATTCAGATGACACCATATGAGGCGTTGTATGGTCGTAGGTGTCGTACGCCTACTTGTTGGACTGAACTAGGTGAACGTCAGGTTCTAGGGCTAGGGTTGGTGGTAGATACTAAGAATAAAGTTAAGCTGATTAGGGATCAGTTAAAGAAAGCATCTGATAGGTAGAAGTCATATGCTGATTAGAAGTGTAAGGAGATCGAGTACTCTGTGGGGGATTTAGTATTCCTAAAAGTCTCACATTTGAAGAAGATCTTAAGATTTAGGAAGAAAGGCAAGTTGAGTCCTCGACTTATCGGGCCTTACCGAGTTCTAAAACGACTAGGTCCGGTAGCGTATCAGCTCCAATTGCCTCCTAAGTTAGACCGGATTCATGATGTCTTTCATGTCTCCATACTGAGACGGTACCATTCTGATCCCTCACATCTGGTGCAAGTTGAGGAGGTTAAAGTTAAACCTGACTTGACTTTCGAGGAAGAGCCAATGCAAATTCTGGATCATGATGTTAAAGTACTGAGAAGGAAATTTGCTCCACTGGTTAAAGTGCTTTGGCATAATCATGGTACAGAAGAAGCCACGTGGGAGCCCGAAGAGGTGATGCGACAACAATACCCTCACCTATTCTGACCAGGTAAATTTCGAGGCCAAAATTTCTTTAAGGGGGTAGAGTTGTAATGCCCTAAATTTTAGGGTTTTTGAACTTTTGCATAAATTGATGGTTGCATAGTTGGTATGTTATATCGATGCTTTGGGTGTGTTTGGGGATCCTTGGGAAGGCCAGGGTTAAAGTCTAACCCCTGGCAAAATTTTGATTTTTGGGCTGAAGGGAGCTTGGAGGTTAGCTTGAAGGGCTCAAGTAAGTTATTGTTGTTGCATGACACAAAACGAGCTAGTGATAGAGTGGTAAGAAGGCGCCATATAAGGTTCATGGGGTGGCGTCACTTGCATGAAGGAGATGTAAGGGGTTCGAATCCCATGGTCAGCTTATAGTTGAATATTTTGCTACATGGATTAGGTAAGAGGTGGATTTGAGTTCAAACACTGGAGTTGGTTGAAGACTGGGTAAGAGCTGACCTAATCTTGAGAGTTTGAATTTCAATTAAAATTCAAAGGTTGAGTGATTCATAGAGAAAGTCAAGGAGCTTTCTAAGGGATTGGTGCATGGAAGAGTTGGCCGAAATGTGGTACCTTAGAATGCTAATTCAGCTAAGGGACATTTGTAGTTACATTTTGGCAATTTTGTGAGTGTTGTGCCGAATTCTCTCTTTTGGTCTCTCGGGTTTTTTCATTTTGGGACATTGAGGCACTATTTTCTCTAGTGCCGAATTAGGGCAATTCATTTTGGCATCTCATTTCTTTCTTCTAACTAAAAGCCAAATTCTTTCCCTCTACCTAAACCTTTATTCTTTTTTCGTCTATTATTTTTCTGTCCCCTCATCTTCATCCTTGCCGAATCCATATCTCTTCTCCCTCCTCTCTTCTATTCTTCAACTTGTCCCTTTTGGATTGAAAATCTACATTGGCCAAATACTACCATCCTCTTTCCCCCCTCCATTTGCTTGTGCATTTGAGCCTTAAGCTGGACTTCATTCTCTCCTCAATTGTTCACACTCAATCTCCTCTAGTCGAACCTATACTTTTTCCCTTTCTCATTTTATTTTTCCTCTTTTGATCACTGATCGCTTTTCTCTATCTTTCTTTCTCTTATTCGATTCTCTTTTGAGTATACTGTCTTTGTTCTCCATCATTCATAGGGTTGCTTCTCTTTGGTCGAATACTCTTTTGTTTCGAGGGATCTAATTTGTGTCGACTAAGGCCGAATCGAGGTAAGGGTACGCTCTTTATTTTTGAGTTTTGTAAAAGCCGAAACTTCCCTCTCTCATCTGTATTGTATCCACTTCTTATTTCCATCTTGGCAATGGGATGTTTGCAAGGTGTTTGATAGAACGGGAGAGCTCGGGGTAATCGAAAGTAATCAAGTCCTCTCTCACCGTTAGATAAGGTATAGGCCGTGATAAATTCTAAATTATACATATTTTTACCTCATGTTTAGCCTATATTTTGGATGAATTATTATCAATTTAGTGAGAATTGGTGCTCTTAATCTTTCTTTTTCATATCTTACACTCAGGAGAGCATAGGGACGAGAAAAGAATGAAAAATGGACCAAAAACGGAGACAATGGGCCAAAATGTGTAATCGACAAGCCCAAGAAGCCACCACACGACCGTGGCAAACGGCCGTGCCATACGAAGACCACACGGTCCAGCTCCCGACAAACACGGCCAGGCCACACGGCCGTGCCACCTTAACAGTCCCGAACACGGCCTCTTGTTGAAACCATATGGGCGTGGCACACGGGCGTGTTCTAGTCGTAAGGAAGAGGAATTTCACTTGGATTTGGATGCTTAGAGGCTAAGAAAGGCTCCCCAAAGCTCTATATAAAGACCCTAGGAGGCAACTCTAAGGATATACTCTTTTCTCCCAAGAAGGAGCGCCATATTTCTGCCAACAGAAGGAGTGAAAGCAAGGGATTACTCCAAGGGAAGCCGATTGATTCATCCCAGAAGCTAGAGTTCTACAGCAAGACTAAGGATCCCCCTAAATTCCTTTAGGGGTTTTTGGGTTCTTTATGTTTTGTTATCTTATTCCTTCTGAGATGTTTTCTTTATTTATTATGAACTAAACCCCTCAAATACTTAAGGGGGATGAAACCTAAGACAGATCTTGTTATTATTTATTCTTAAATTTTTTGATAAATACTTGAATTGTTCTTAATTATGCGTTCTTCATTCTTGATTTAATAATCCTAGGTATTACTTCAAGAAACTGATGTGCTTAGGCAGAGGAGCAAAAGTCCCTGTTTTAAGAGTAGATCTACCATAATTAAGCGAAGTTGCATGCAACCCTAGAATAGGGCGACATAAATCTGCCGGATTAGGGTCAAACCTAATAGGGGATCCATAGATCGAATTAATGCAACCTAAGGGTGTTAATTAATAAGAAAACTTTAATTTACCACCTAGGATTAGTTGTTCTTATCCTAGAAAGAGGTATTAACATAAGTTAGGGATCTCTACGGATCAAGTCAAGTAAAGAAATCATCTATTTCATGAAATTAATAACAAGTGAAGTCTAGGTGGATTCTCCCTTAAGTATTGCTCATATCAATCAGCTTTTCCCTAAGGTTTTCCCCAATTTACTTTTTGTGCACTTTTAGTTAGTTTCAGAATTAGTTTTAACCAATTCTCTTTTATTTTTAGGCTAGATAAAAGAAAGGAAGTAAGTATTAGTACTTTTGGTTCCCTTGGGTACGATAACTCGGTCTTGCCGCTAAACTATACTACTGTTCGATAGGTGCGCTTGCCTTTAATATCGTGATATTAGTTAGTTTTGGTGTGATCAGTTTTTATAAACTTTATTACTTAATATCGCGAGCATATCAAGTTTTTGGCGTCGTTGCCGGGGAATTAAAATATTAAGAAAACTCGATTTCTATTACTTTAGCCATTACTATATTTATTTATTTTCAGTTTTTATCTATTTTTATTTTTATTTTTCTTTATTTTTCTTTTTATTTATTTTTTCTTTTTTTTCCTTCTAGGTATTTCTAGTTTATGACTAGAAACAACCCAGCAGGACGATTACTTTTTGACGAAGATTTAGAAGCGACAGTTCACAGAAATCGTAGAAAGATCAAACGAAGCCTACAATATCCAGAACAAGATCAACAACAAAGGCTAGAACCTACAGCAGAGATGGAAGGAAATCAAAATATTCCACCACCTCCCGTAATAGTCGCGCCACCCGCAAATCAAGAACAAGCTCCTCGCACTATATATGATTATGCTAAGCCTAGTTTGGTTGGTACCCAAACTAGTATTCTTAGACCTACTATTGCTACTAATAATTTTGAATTAAAACCTAACACTATCCAGATGATACAACAATTGGTGCAGTTTGATGGTTTGCAGGATGAAGATCCAAATTCACATATAGCCAATTTTTTGGAACTTTGTGATACTTTTAAAATTAATGGCGTTTCTGATTATGCCATTCATTTAAGGCTATTTCCATTCTCTTTGAGAAACAAAGCCAAACAGTGGTTAAACTCTTTGCCACGAGGCTCAATCACCACATGGGAACAGATGACTGAAAAATTTTTACTTAAATATTTTCCTCCAGCAAAAACAGCTAAATTACGAAACGATATCTCTTCTTTTGTGTAGATGGATTTAGAAACACTCTACGATGCCTGGGAGAGATACAAAGTTCTTTTGAGAAGATGCCCTCATCATGGCCTACCTTTATGGCTCCAAGTTCAAACCTTTAACAACAGTTTGAATCCATCAACAAGGCAAATGATCGACGCAGCCACCGGAGGAACGATCAATAACAAAACACCCGAAGCAGCTTATGAATTTATTGAAGAGATGTCACTGAATAACTATCAGTGGCAAGTCATGAGGATAAAGCCGACAAAAGCTGCAGGAGTTTATAATATTGATGCTGTCGCTATGCTTACTAACCAAGTAGAACTATTAAATAAAAAGTTTGATCATTTTGTTGGTTCTACAAGGCACAGCCAGTGATGCAGTGTGACACAACTCCAGTAAATATGTTCAATCCAGACTACGCATCCTCGGGACACAGCATGGAAACTGAGCAAGCCAACTATATGGGTAACAATTCTAGACCTCAAAATAACCCTTATAGTAATACTTACAATGCAGGTTGAAGAAATCACCCCAATTTTTCATGGGGAGGACAAGGAAATCAAACACAACAGCCTCCCCTGGGATTTCAGCACCCACCACCACAACAAGAGAAAAAGCCGAATCTTGAAGAGATGTTGACCAAATTTAATGCCGCTTCAGAAACCTGTTTCCAAAATATGGAAACAACATTAAAGAACCTGCAAGCATCAATTCAAGGGCTTGAAAATCAAATCAGTCAGCTTGCAAAATTAATTTCAGAAAGACCACAAGGTGGACTACCAAGTAATACTGAGCCAAATCCCAAAGAACATGTCAAAGCAATTACTCTAAGAGATGGGAAAGTCCTAACTGAACTACAAAAGAAATCTACTCCAGAATCTTCAGGAGACAAGGCAGAGGAATCCAAGGAAAACACTCAACCAACACTCAAGGAATACCAACCGCCCATTCCATATTCGGCAAAGTTGAAGAAAGACTGTACAGACGCCCAATTTGGTAAATTTCTTGAACTTTTTAAACAATTACACATTAACTTACCTTTTGTTGAAGCAATTTCGTAGATGCCGAAGTACGTGAAGTTCCTTAAGGAACTTCTGACAAATAAAAGGAAGTTGGAAGAAATAGCCACAGTGGAACTCAACGAAGAATGCTCAGCTATTCTCCAGAATAAACTGCCAGCAAAACTGAAAGATCCAGGGAGTTTTACTATTCCCTATTTAATTGGTAGTTTACTTATTGATAAAGCCTTAGCCGATTTAGGTGCTAGCATTAATCTCATGCCTTACAAAATGTTCAAGCAACTAGGTCTAGGGGAACCAAAGCCCACTAGGATGAGTATTCAACTAGCTGATAGATCTGTTAAATAGCCTAGGTGAATCATAGAAGATGTGCTTGTAAAGGTAGATAAATTTATATTCCCTGTTGTTTTTGTTGTGCTTGATATGGATGAGGACATTAAGGTACCTTTATTTTTGGGACGTCCATTCTTAGCCACTACTAGAGCTATTATTGATGTAGGGGATGGTAAATTAGTACTTAGAGTTGGTGAGAAAGAAGTCGTTTTTAAAATCTATGATGCTATGAAATTTTCTAAAGAACAAGATGATTCCTGTTATTTTGTTGATATTATTGATTACTTTGTTCAAGATAAGTAACTTTTTATCGTAGACACATTGGAACTATGTCTTGTTCAAAGTGGGGGAGAAGACGAAGTCACCACTGAAATTGAGGAAGTAAGAAAGGAGTTAGATTCTAATGAAACTATCACAAGACGCATAAGTTATGAAAGTATAAAGATGAATGATGAGTTGAGATAGAAACCTTCTATTGATGAACCCCCCAAATTAGAGTTGAAGCAACTACCAGATCATCTAGAATATGCCTTTTTAGGGGAAGATTCAACTCTACCAGTCATTATCGCATCAGATTTGAGCATTGCAGAAAAAAAGGAACTACTCCATGTGTTAAGGGAACACAAGCATGCTATAGCTTGGAAAATTTCAGATATTAAGGGAATTAATCTGTCTTTTTGCACTCACAAAATTTTAATAGAAGATGAATATAAACCATCAGTGCAAGCTCAGAGACGATTGAATCCCAACATGAAGGAAGTCGTAAAAGCCGAGGTAATTAAACTTCTAGATGCAGGCATTATTTATCCTATTTCTGACAGTTCTTGGGTAAGTCCTGTGCAGGTTGTTCCTAAAAAGGGAGGCATGACTGTGGTGTCTAATGACAAAAAAGAGTCAATACCTACAAGAACAGTCACTGGATGGAGAGTTTGCATTGATTATAGGAAGCTGAATGATGCCACTTGAAAAGATCATTTTCCCTTACCTTTTATTGATCAAATGTTGGAAAGATTATCAGGTCACATGTATTATTGTTTCCTAGATGGCCTCTCGGGTTACTTCCAAATCCCGATAGCTCCAGAAGATTAGGATAAAACGACATTCACATGCCCATACGGTACGTTTGCTTATCGTAGAATGCCTTTTGGTTTATGTAACGCTCCTGCTACTTTTCAACGATGCATGATAGCTATCTTCAATGAATTCGTGGAAGACATCATGGAGGTATTTATGGATGATTTTTTCGTTTTTGGTAATTCTTTCCAACTTTGTCTTAATAATCTAAAACGTGTTTTGATAAGATGTGAAGAGACAAATTTAGTGCTAAATTAGGAAAAATGCCACTTTATGGTTCAAGAGGGTATTGTATTAGGACATAAAATTTCTAGTAAAATGATAGAGGTAGATAAAGCAAAAATTGAAACAATTGAAAAATTACCTCCCCCTAACTCAGTTAAGGCTATAAGAAGCTTTTTAGGACATGCCGGTTTTTATTACGGATTTATTAAAGATTTTTCTAAAATAGCTAAGCTTTTAACAAAGTTGCTACAAAAAGACGTGCTTTTCAACTCTGACCAAGAATGCTTAGATTCTTTTAACGCTCTTAAAGAAAAGTTAGTCAATGCCCCTATCATGATTTCACCTGATTGGAATCTACCTTTTGAACTAATGTGTGATGCAAGTGATTTTTGCAGTAGGTGTAATTTTGGGACAACGAAGAGACAAGCACTTTCAACCGATCTATTATGCTAGCAGAACTTTGACAACCACTCAAGCAAATTATACTACCATAGAAAAAGAATTGCTAGCCGTTATTTTTGCATTTGACAAATTCAGATCCTATTTGATTTTGTCGAAAGTCATTATTTATACTGACCATTCTGCTCTTCGCTACATTTTAACTAAAACTAATTCAAAACCTCGATTAATAAGATGGATTCTATTGTTACAGGATTTCAATTTAGAAATAAAGGACAACAAAGGAGCTAAAAACCTGGCAATAGATCACCTTTCTAGATTAGAAAACACGTAACCCAAGCACCTCGACAAAATAAACGATTTGTTTCCTGAAGAACAACTCCTATCCTTAGCAGATGCAATAGATCCTTGGTTTGCTGATTTTGCAAATTATTTAGTAGCTAACATAACCCCAAAAGGGCTGACCCATCAGCAAAAGAAGCAATTCTTCGCTGATGTGAAAAACTACTTTTGGGAGGATCCTTTTCTTTTTCGAATTTGTGCAGATCAGGTTATTCAAAGATGCGTGACTGAAACAGAAGCATACCAGATTTGAAATCACTACCGTTCAGGACCCACAAGAGGACATCACAGTGGAGCTAGAACTGCTCATAAGGTACTTGAATCAGGCTTTTACTGGCCTACACTTGTCAAGGATGCCAACAGGTATGTGACCTCTTGTGATAAATGTCAGGGAACAGGTAATATTTCTCAACATAATGAAATGCCTCAGAACTATATACTTTCATGCGAAATATTTTATTTATGGGGTATTGATTTCATGGGTCCATTCCCTACTTCATTTGGGAATAAGTACATCCTAGTAGTGGTAGATTATATGTCAAAATGGGTGGAAGCCCAAGCCTTACCTACTAATGATGCTAGAATGGTAGTATGATTTTTGAAGAAACTTTTCTCTCGATTTGGAACACTTAGGATAATCATTAGTGATAGGGGCACACATTTTTGCAATGCCCAGTTTGAAAAAGTCTTAAAAATGTATGGAGTACACCATAGAACAACTACCCCTTATCACCCACAAACCAGTGGTCAAGTCGAAGTGACCGATAGGGAACGAAAATGCATCCTAGAGAAAACAATAGAAACAAATAGAAAGGATTGGTCAAGGAAAATAGACGATGCTTTATGGGCTTATAGAACTGCTTTTAAAACACTCATAGGTACATCTCCTTATAAGCTTGTCTATGGAAAAAGTTGTCATTTGCCATTTGAACTTGAACATAAAGCATTTTGGGCTATCAAATTTTTAAACCTTGATTTCAAGCTTGCAGGTGAGAAGAGATTAATACAGTTAAATGAACTCAATGATTGGCATTGCAATGCATACGATAGCTCATGACTATATAAGGAAGCCATGAAGCGACGTCATGACAAACAACTGAAACAACCTAAGCAGTTCAAAACAGGTGATCTTGTCTTACTCTACAACTCAAGGCTGAAACTATTTCTTGGAAAACTCAAGTAAAGGTGGTCAGGTCCATTCACTATTCAAACTGTCTTTCCATAAGGCACAATCGAGGTAACTCACCCCAACTACTGTACGTTCAAGGTAAACGGCCATAGGCTTAAACATTATAAAGGTGAGAATTTTAAAGAAAAAAGGGAGGAGCTTCAGCTCCACGAAATCCCTTCATGATACATCCAGAAAGAGTCGAGCTTAGACTCTAAATAAGCGCTTCTCGGGAGGCAACCCGAGCACTAACTTAGTAATTTTTGGTCTATTTTGATTTTAGTATTTTTTATGCATCAACTAACCCTTTTTAATGCAGAGATTTAGGACCACACGACCAGTCCACCGAGCGTGCCCCAGGCCATGTGAACACTTTAAATAGAGACACGGTCGTGTACTAAGACCGTGTATAAACAGGGCACAAATTTTCCCAAAACACGGGCCACCAATAAATAGCGACTGCCGTGCGACATGGCAATGGCGACCTTTCAACTTCCACACAGGCCACCGATAAGTAGCCACGGCCATGCGACATGGCCGTGGTAACCCTTCAATATCAACACGGGCTTGCACAAATCCCCACGCCCATGTCTCCAGCCCGTGGAAGACACTATAAAATTTCACACGGCTGTGGAACTTATCACACGACCGTGTGAAACATGAACATGATCACACACGGCCGTGTATACCATCACACGACCGTGTGAGTGACGAAGAACCAATCTCCCACAGCCGTGTAAAACATTCCCACGGGCGTGTACTTCGAACCAGGTGCCCTAAAACCACCGGATTACGAAAGACACGGGCAAAACACGACTCACACGGGCATGTGACATGCCAGTGTGACCCAAAAACTATAAAAAGGAAGCCACTATTCATTTTGTTTTTCACTCAAACCCTAAAATCCTCCTTCCCCAACCAGCATAAGTGCCGCCACAGCCCTCAAAACACCACCACCCTCGAAATCAGCCGACCCACGCCCGTGTAAACCCACCCCACATGTCAACACTGATTTGTTATTCTAGAGCTTGCTTTGATTATACATGTCAAGACCACATCATTGATTTGATATACCGAGATGATAAAGGCACTTAGGATTTAACCCACTTACTCCACAAAGGCCTACCTCCATAAATTAACCCCTAGTGAACCCCGTCGAGCCTAACAACCTTTTTTATGACTTACATCTAATTATTAACCAATAACCCATTTTTTGTTGAATTTCATTCAATTATTTTGACCCTTATTTTTGTCGAGATTTGAGTTAAAATTTTCATCTAGCTTTGTTCTTTTTTTAAAAAAATTGTAAAGTTTTGTTCAATATATTATATCATAAGTTGAATTGTTCTTAAAAAAAAAACATATGTATTCAGTTGTAATCTATAATAGTTCAAATAGTTTTTGCATACTTCTAGGTAGAACTTTTATTATCTTAGCTCGAGAAATATGTTCCAGTGATAGAGATTTTTCTAGCTAGATGATTTTTCAATTCAATCTCGATTCTTGTGAAAACACCCCTAACCAAGCCCCATTACAACCATTGAAAGACCTTTTGATCGATGTATCATATCAATCTACAGTGGTGGAGATATGATTTTCTAGCAAGCCTATGGTAATAACATTTCAGGTTGACTAGAGAGTGCTTAATTTTTGAACCCTAAACACTTCAAGTGGATAGAGTGAATCCTTAGTAAGGATGTCAACTTCTGTTAATTAAGATAGAAAGATAACTACTTAGGTACTAGGAAGAAACTTATGTTTCAATGATAAAATTCTCAACTTGGAGTGATTGAATCTTTAACGTTCTTCTGATTGAATTTTCATTATATAATTACCTGTAGATTAGTTTGAAACATTATTAATACAGATTGTAAGTTGTGAGCAATAATTCTTAATTAAGGATTGAGATTTTGCCTGAGGACAAGCAAAGGCTTAAGTGTGGGGGTATTTGATAAACGCTAAATTATACATATTTTTACCTCATGTTTATCCTATATTTTGGATGAATTATTATCAATTTTGTGAGAATTGGTGCTCTTAATCTTTCTTTTTCATATCTTACACTCAGGAGAGCATAGGGAAGAGAAAAGAACGGAAAATGGACCAAAAACGGAGAAAATAGGCCAAAATGTGTAATCGACACGGCCCAAGAAGTCACCACATGGTCATGGCACACGACCGTGCCACACGAAGACCACACGGTCCAGCCTCCAACAAGCACGGCCAGGCCACACGGCTGTGCCACCTTAACAGTCTCGAACACGGCCTCTTGTCGAAACCACACGGGCGTGGCGCACGGGCGTGTTCTAGTCGTGAGGAAGAGGAATTTCACTCAGATTTGGATGCTTAGAGGCTAAGAAAGGCTCCCCAAAGCTCTATATAAAGACCCTAGGAGGCACTCTAAGGATATACTCTTTTCTCCCAAGAAGGAGTGCCATATTTCTGACAACACAAAAGTGAAAGCAAGGGATTACTCCAAGAGAAGCCGATTGATTCATCCCAGAAGCCAGAGTTCTACATCAAGACTGAGGATCCCCCTAAATTCCTTTAGGGGTTTTTGGGTTCTTTATGTTTTGTTATCTTATTCCTTCTGAGATGTTTTCTTTATTTATTATGAACTAAACCCCTCAAATACTTGAGGGGGATGAAACCTAAGATAGATCTATTCTTAAATTATTTGATAAATACTTGAATTGTTCTTAATTATGCGTTCTTCATTCTTGATTTAATAATCCTAGGTATTACTTCAAAAAACTGATGTGCTTAGGCAGATGAGCAAAAGTCCCTGTTTTAAGAGTAGATCTACCATAATTAAGCGAAGTTGCATGCAACCCTAGACATAGGGCGACATAAATCTACTGGATTAGGGTCAAACCTAATAGGGGGATCCATAGATCGAATTAATGCAACCTAGGGGTGTTAATTAATAAGAAAACTTTAATTTACCACCTAGGATTAGTTGTTCTTATCCTCGAAAGAGGTATTAACATAAGTTAGGGATCTCTACTGATCAAGTCAAGTAAAGAAATCATCTAGTTCATGAAATTAATAACAAGTGAAGTCTAGGTGGATTCTCCCTTAAGTGTTGCTCATATCAATCAGCTTTTCCCTAAGGTTTTCCCCAATTTACTTTTTGTGCACTTTTAGTTAGTTTCAGAATTAGTTTTAACCAATCCTCTTTTATTTTTAGGCTAGATAAAAGAAAGGAAGTAAGTATTAGTACTTTTGGTTCCCTTGGGTACGATAACTCGGTCTTGCCGCTAAACTATACTACTGTTCGATAGGTGTGCTTGCTTTAATATCGTGATATTAGTTGGTTTTGGTGTGATCAGTTTTTATAAATTTTATTACTTAATATCACGAGCATATCAGGCCGATTGCATATATATGTTTTGTTGGATGTTGTTGGTGATTACTAGGTATATCGTTAATTTCTCTTTCTAATAAGGCTTATTGCGGCACAGCTATTTGGCAACAGATATCTCCTAATTGGCAACTTTAAGGTCTTTTATTTTTAATCGACTTGCGAATTAGTCAAAGCGGATTAGAGTAGCGGTGCACTCGATTTCGCAAAACAAGTGTGTAACCACACCCATATGTAGCTTAGATCGGCAAAAGCCAAAAAGCTGAAATGCCAAAACATCGACATTTCGAGGTCTCATAGGCATACGA
Organism: Gossypium stocksii; assembly: GCA_020496765.1. NCBI lineage: Eukaryota > Viridiplantae > Streptophyta > Magnoliopsida > Malvales > Malvaceae > Gossypium > Gossypium stocksii. The sequence continues at coordinate 77,617,255 of CM035629.1, forward strand.
ATGCTTGTGGGCCAATCTGAACCCACAAACTATGGGCAGTAGACTATGAAGACCAGTGTGCGCGTTTTCGTGCACTTGGGCAGCCGTTACAGGCCTCTATGGGTCAAAATGGGCCCAATGGGCCTACGAGCCAATATGGGTAAAATATTCGATAAGTGATAATTGGTATGATAGATGTTAAGGTTTGTGCTACCGCAAGCCACATGAGCGTGTGGGCCCACTAGGGTTTTTGGGCCCGTAAATCCTATTTGACCATTTAGGCTTTCCAAGTCGCTTGGTGATATTAGATTTGTCATGTGGTCATACTAGGAGCCGAGATACTAAAACTTTGTAAAATGACCAAAATACCCCTGAAGGGTAAAATTACCATTTTACCCCTAACTGCCCAAAAGACTGTTATACCTTTAAAAATAGGTTTATCAATATATGTATGATTGTATCTGTATCTGTTAGTTTGTATGCATGTTACATGTACTTCTGTTGCTCTGCATGGGGCTGGGTTTGATATCAGAGGAAGTTCTGTATAGTGGCACTGCCACGTATTCTGTATAGTGGCTTAGCCACGTGTTCCGTATCTAGTGGCTCTGCCACAATATCTGTTATTAACGACTTCACTGCGTATTAGTGTGTGGGCTGGGTGGGTTGAGTTATTCCCCATATGGTGTGATGGGCTGGTACTGTTGGTGTGATGGATGGACGGGGATGGGATTATCATGTCGTTCGATTCTGATCTGTATCTAAATAGGGCTTCGGCCCAGTCTGATTTGTATGTCTGATCTCTATTATTGGTTGGGGATGTTATGCACTGAGTTTTTGCAAACTCACCTTTTATTTTATATCTGTAGGTAACCCCCAACCATAGACGGTTTGGAGCTACAAGGGACTCGGGGTGGCCACATTCTTTCTACTTCCGATTTTGCTTTAATTTTTAAATAATTATTATTTTGGGATTATGTTATGTAATAGGGCCATTATGGGGTTTTTGTTTTATTTTCTTTATTTGGGTTAATTTATCCTTACGATTGGTAAAGTAATTTAAAAAGGGTTTTCAAAATTAATAACCAACATTTTTGAGTAAAATTACGCATGATGTTTTCTAAAAGCTTGAAGAGCTTTTATAACTCCAAGTAATTGAACACAACAAATAAATCAATCATTTCTTCTAAAACATTTTCAAACTTATAAAAATAGTTTCAACCTGAAATCGTTCAACGCTCCAAAAAAACGAGGCTTTTAAAATGGGATAAACTTTTAAATAGTCTGATCACGAATGCAACTTCCATGTGACACACCAGATCTGGCCATAACGTCCAGGCTGGGTTTGGGGTGTTACATGGAAGCTTAGGGGTAAAATTGTAATTTTTCCAAAATATGATTTATGGGCTGTTTTGAACAATGTGATGATTGAGCAAGTGAAATTCGCAAATTATAATCAAGAAAAAGTAAGTCCAGACCTAAATCGCGGAAAAAACAAGCTTTTGGACTAAATCAAATTAACTGTCCATATTTTGTATCGAGGTAAGTTTGTGGGTAAATAATGAAACATTTCATTATTATGTATTCAATGCTTTAATATTGCATGAAATGTATAATTGTTTGTTTATGAAATTGGTTAACGATGAATCGATGACATTGTGACGAAGTTTTGATATCTCGAAATCTCGGTTGAACTTTAGGAATAGATAGGATATAAATGTCATGACATTAGGGTTATTGAGATCCCATATAAGACCATATTTGGGATGTGGCTTCGGTATGTGATGACGTGTAAGACCATATCTAGGATATGGCATCGTTATGAGATTTCGTGTAAGACTATGTCTAGGACCTGGCATCGATATGAGACATCATGTAAGACCATAGCTAGTTATTGGCATCGATATGTGATCCTATGTAAGACCATATCTGGGATATGGCATTGACATCTTGCTGTGCGTATGAGATTTCTTGAGTATCCTTTAGTATTCTAAGCAGTTCAACGAGTAACTCAAAGTTTATGTCAAAGAAATGACGAGGTATGAACATGTTGAAAGGGTATAGGTATGTACACGAAGCTCATTAAACATTAAGATTATGACTTGATGTGTTCTCGATAAGAAGTAAATGAAGGAATTGTGAACATGAGTTTTATTATTCACATGATAATGACATGATTTAAGACATATCTATGATACTTGATGACATTGTGACAAGTCATATTTATGTTATGTGTATGGTGTTGCATGATTAATGCTATTAATTATTTACATGCAAACTTACTAAGCTTCATGCTTACTCCCATTTCTTTTCCATTTTTCTTATAATATCGCCAAGCTAGCTTAGGGATCGAAGGACATCGGAGACTCGATCACACTATCAATTGGAATATTTGGGTATAGCTAGTCTTAACATTTTGAGTGTGGCATGTATAGGGACTTGGTCTCTTTGTTATATGTCATATTGGTTTAGCCAAATATGTTGGCTTATGATGATACTTGATTCATTTTGTATAAGGCCATTTGATATTGGCTAATATTGATTATAAGTAAAATTGCATGATGATGCACCCCATAGATGTGGTAATTTGCATGTTTTGAATTGTTGAGTATGTGATTTGTTAAGTATGTTATATATATGTCATGAAAATGAGGCGATGATGTCTTAGTTGTGGACATGTTGGTTGCTCAATAATGCTATGAATTATACCAATGCATTGGTGCTTGTGTGTTTATGTTTCAGGGTGGCGATTGGCTTGTTAAATAGCCTATATATTTTCCACACGGGTAGACACCTGGGCATGTGTCTAGGCCGTTGTGACACACAATCAGCCCCATGCGTGTGTGAACAGGCGTGTGTCCCCTACACCTAAACTTTTAAGAAACAGAATGCCTAGTATGGAGAACACGGGCATGACACGGACGTGTGTCTCAGCCGTGTGAAGGCCACGGCCTGGAATACGAGCATGTACTAGGCCGTGTGAAAACTAGTTTAGCTTCAAAATGAAAAATAATTTAACACAGGCTGAGCACATGTGTAACACCCCTATCCCGTAACCGTCACCGGAATAGGTAAGGGGCATTACTGGACTTGTAACATATACCGGAGTAGTAAAATTTTAAACTTTTTAATCAAGAACCATCACGTATCATCTATCATTAGAGCATGCTTCAATTGATCATAAAATGATGTCTATAATTATTGGAAATCTAATTGGAAACATGCTAAAAGATAGGAGAACATTTGCAAAATTTCATAGTTAGGGACACACGGCCGTGCCCCTTGCCCGTGTTCTTCACACACGGCCATGTCCCTCCAAACATGCCCAAACCTTTCAGCCCGTGGTCGAATCTAACTTATCCCACACGGCTATCCAACACGCCCATGGGGTTAGGCCGTGTGTCGCCCACGGCCTAGGCACGCCCGTGCCCTTACCCCGTGGTCGAAACTGTCAAATATCACATGGTTACCTGACACGCCCGTATACAAAACAGAGCAGGCCGTGTGACTATACTGTCAAATTTCACACGGCTACAAATTACTAGACACGCCCGTGTGTCTAGGCCGTGTACCAAAACTGACCAAAACATCAAGGTGCAGGGAACACACGGTCGAAACACACGCCTGTGTTCTCTGGCCGTGTGGCACAAATATAGGCTTGGTTTAAGCCAATTTGCCATCCAATATGGGTCATTTCTACTAGCCATTAACTAACAACATTTCATGCCATTCTACCAACCTAAAACATACAAATTCAATCACAAAATGGAACCAAAATCATCTCAATTCATTCACAAATCAAGCACACCAACTCAAAGGCCTAAATGACCATTTCCATGCACTCATCCACACATATATACATATCAATTATGCAAGCTTATAATCTCATCAAAATCACATATCTTTCCATAAGCACATATAGCTAAAGGACAACTCAAGTACTTGATTATATTCATATATGACCCAAGCCACATCTCATAGCTTGATCATTTACCAAAATATATCATGCTCACCAAATATCTAGCCTATACATGCCATGACCATTTCATTTACAAAAGGTTTAAAAGTACCAAAGTTTGATAGATAGTGTGATGGCGATCTCCAACTCGTCCGATTATCGAGCTAGCTTCCGAATCTATAAGACAGTGAAAGAAATGAACAGAGTAAGCTTCTAAAGCTTAGTAAGTCCGTATAATATAGAAATTAAACCTTACCGAATCAATGCGATAATTACAATAACAATGCCAATTCAATTCATATACTCAAGTTGCCTATTTTACAAGTATACACTTGTTAGTTCATGTAACATATAAATTCATTCATGTACCAACCATAACATTCATGTATTATATCATTGCTCAAATACTTGTACATGTATTTCATATAACTTATACCATATAATCCATGTAATTCTCATGTCTCATATAACATGTAATACATATATCATTCAATCTTCATGTAACATGTATCGGTAATTGCCCGTTAAACCTTTAAGAACATCGAGGGATACTCGGGTGATACACACACAGTGTATATACATATAACCTGTAATCCATCAATGCATCATGTATGCTCTTTCGAGCCTGTATCGGTATGCCCGAAGGCTGAACATGAGATCCCGAAGGATGAACGGTAAGCCCGTAGGCTAACGGTGAGTCCGAAGACTAAACATGTGATCCCGAAGGATAAACCTGTAGCTCATGAGCACGTGGTGAGTCCGCAACAAATGCAGGAGCTCGAACCACCCTGTAGCCCTAGTGACATGTCACTTGTATCCTATCGACTTCTACGGTTCTAACGGGGCTCGGTATTCGTTTCTCACTTGTAACAATTTCATTTCAATTTCATATGTATACATCCAAATAGGCTATTCAATCAACTAATATGTCATATATTCCATTAACAACAATTATAAACATAAACACATTAAATTTCATTATACGAACTTACCTCGTAATCCTGTATCTACTCGTTTATTTTTCGTTTTCCTTGATCAAGTTCCGGGATTCGATCGTCTTTATCTAAATTAATGCAAAATTCAGCTATTTACTAACTCACATATTCAATTCAATCCAAAAATATGATAGCCTTAGAACGACCCTAGTCGGAATGTGGTTTCGGGACCACAAAACCGAGGCATAAAATATATTTAATATTCATTTTGATGCCTAAAATATGTGTTAATTCATGTGTGACATGATTGGTGTGTCAATTTAGAGTTATAAATTTGAATTTCACTAAAAAGGACCTAGTAGTGAACTTTGGAAATGTGTTAGACAAATGTGTGAAGACTAGTTATTACATGCATGCAAAATAAGGGAGTTGCATGTCAAATTCCCCTTTTTATGCTAGTGGATGGTGATGATGACTTTGTTTGTCATTTTGTGCTTTGTTTGTTGCTAATTAATAATAATAGAAATAAGAATTTAGTTGTCATAAAAATTTAAATGATATAACTAATAAAATAAGGATTTTTGGTAAAAGAAAAAAAAATGTTCATCTTTTTCTCTTCTCCATAGTCGAACCTCAAGGAAAGGAAAGTGAAAATTTTTCCTAGTTGATTCGGTCATCACTTGGCCAAATTGGGAGGTATGTTCATGATTTTTGCTTTTGAAATTGGGGAATCAAAGATGGATGCTAAGTTATTTGCTTAGTCTTGAATGAAATTTGAGTTGGTTGTGCCATGGATAATCGGCCATGAATGCATGTCTTCTTGGTGATGTTTTGTTAGATTTTTCTTGTGTTGAAGATTACTACTAAGGGAATTTGAGCTTGGTAAACATAAAATCCTTGTGTGATAGACAAGATGTAATGTTCGGCCATATGAGCAAGGGTGGGGGTAAATTGTGCTTTCCTTAATGCTTGTGTTAAATAATGGAATATGGGTGTTGTTTGAGCTTGTCTAAGGGTCCTCTCCTTTGTCTAATGTGAAAAATTTCTTGAGCCTCGAAGGATGAAGGCATTCGGCCTTGTCAAGATTTGGTTAGGGAGTTTTTTTTTGCATTTATGAGCTTACTAAAGCTTGTTAATAGACTCTATGATGTTAAAATTCATAAGAATTGGATTTGTGAGCTCAAATTAGTAAGATTGGAATTTTTGGTGAGGATTAATGCCTAAGGAACCTTCGGTTCTTTGAATGATTGAGTTGTTTTGCTTTTGATTGTATTTTGATCTTTAATTTGATAAATCGATTATGCAAATTGTGATACATATTTTGTAACATGAGCTAGTTAAACCTTGCTCATAAGTTCACTAAGCATTCGGCTAGGAAAAAAATTATACATGAACTTAGTATGTGTTATCTTGATTGACTTGGATGGTTGAGGTTGTGATTCATATGTTAGATAGCATTCGGCTAGTGTATCTTTGTGCCAATGATTGCCAATTTTGGACTTAAGCATTTAGTTGTAAATTTGTTAAATGAACTAAGGTAAATGAAGATGCTAAATGCCTTATGTGTATACGCATGCATTCGGCTAACTTGGTGATATTGATTTGATTGGCAACTTTAAAAATTTCTATTAGGGAATATATGTGCATGATTAATAAAATGATTTGAGTGACATAACTTGCAAAGGTGAATATTCGGCCATGGGAAAATGCAAGAGGGGTTGATGTTTCAATTGCTATAATGTATGTTTGTGCAATGGCCGAATGTGCCTTTGATGTTGCTTTTGGATGTTTTTGGGTGTCAAATTGATAAGTGGTTTGGTTTGTGTTATATGGAGAAATCTGATTATGTATGGAATGAATTATGTATATATATGTTAAGGTCAATGACTACTCTAAATGGTGCCTTAGGAAATGCTAAGTTTTAAGTATGTGCATAAGAACACTAAGGAGTGAATTTGGTATAAAATCTGCTTGGTACAGCAGCAGTAACGTGTTTTTGAAAAATCACCATAAATTTTAAGAGTTGAATTAGAGGTTGAATAAATTGTGTAATTAAAGCTTAATGAGTATAGTTTCTTATAAAAGAAACCTCGCAAGCAAAGGAATTTCCGATAAATAAATTTTTAGAGTAGAGTGAGACAGTGTCAGATTGACTTCGAAGTCCCCTGCTCTGTTTTTGGAAAATCACTATAAATTGTATAAAAATAGTTATGAGACAAAATTTATATGCTTAGACTCCTTAATGAGTCTAGTTTCGAATAAAATAGGTGAGGACATATTTGGAATTCTGTACAAGGAGAAATTTGGTTCGTAGTATAGAGTGGCCAGTGTAATCAAACAGTGAAATAGTGAAACTTTAAGAAAATTCTGGTATTGATTGGCTGAACCAAAAATTATGAAAATTTTATGGATGGAAGATAAATGAGTCTATTTTCATGCAAAATTAATGGCAGTTCATTTGGAGTTTTGTAGCTCCAATTATGAGTAAATTATTGAATGCTGCTCAGAAAATCAGCTTGTTGTGACTTATGATATGCATGTGAAATGATCGAATGTGTGTGTGTGTGTTTGCAATGAGAAGAATATGCATGTATTATTTGAATATAAGTGAAAATGACTCATTTAGAGGCTTGAATAAGGATTAATAGAATTAAATGTTTTATTTAGCTCAAGAGCATAGAGGGACGAGTTCGGATAAAGGGAAGGCCAAAGTGGTCGAATAGCCAACTCTTAATTTCTCGGGAAAGTTCAAGGTAAGTTTTGAGTAATCGAATTTGGTGTTTAATTTAAAATGCCATGATATACATGCTGATATTTGAACGATGTCCCATTGAGAAAGACACCTTATCCATGTTTGCTATATAACCGAATGGCTCATAGAGAAAAGGACCGAAATTGAGATTTGAAATGCATTGCTTATGTATGTTTGATCATTGGGTCGAAAGTCTAGAAAAGAAGAGTATACGTGTACAAGTTTTGAATTATATGTATAGTTATGATATAAAGTCGAGAAGCATGTTATATGTTTGTATGCACATGAATTGATTGAATTACAAGTGCAAATCTTGCTATGTAAAACTTGGCAACATGCGAATATATATATATGTGTATGAGAATTTGTGACGTGAATCCGGGATTAAGTCCCGCTGACTACATGTGGAGACTATGTCCGGGTTAAGACCCGAAGGCTATATGCAGAGATGGTGTCCGGGTTAAGACCCGAAGGCTATATGCGGAGATTATATCCGGGGTAGAGACCCGATGACTATGTATAGAGTTTACCCGAGCTAAAGATCTCGATGACGATGCGAGTAAAGCCTAAGACTAATGGTCTTCAAGGTAACGATTGCTAATGAATTGCGCTGGAAGTGTTAAGTTATACAGGTATGTACCCTTGGCTTATATGCAAGCTGGATTTTTGGACCGAATACTAAGGTCATCATGTGATTTCATATGTGTGCATGAACCGAGATTGTTAGTATGGTCAAGTACATTTGGCCTATGTGAAATGTTATGTGAATTTTATGACATGTATATGTTTACGTGAATTTACTATAAGTGAAAGCTATCCACTTTCGTATATGATGTGAATGTATATGTTTGGAAAAAGGGTGACTTACCTAAAAGAAGAGGGAAACAAAAATATGAACAACTATGCTATAATTTGATGCTTTATCTGTTGTCATTGCTTAAAACTTACTAAGCATTGTAATGCTTACTCCGTTTCCCTTGTTTCCTCTGTTTTATAGATCTCATTTTGGAAGCTACGGACTCGGGGAATTGAAGCCTTAATCACCTACACTATCGCTGTTATTTTGGTACATTTGATGGTTATTTTGAGTCAATGGCATGTATAGGCTAATTTCCTTCGGTTGAATCAAACTTCATTTTGAGTTGTAAATATTTCTAGCCATGCGAAAATGGCTTGCTTAGTCTTCGAGTTTGAATATATGTGTTTGGATGATTCTCATATGATTCGATGTTGTGGCATGATATTTAGTTAGTACCCAATATGTGATGAATTTCTAATATGATGTTCGGTTAGTGAAATGTTCGATTTAGCCAAATTGTTAGTAGCCACAAGTTAGAGATTTGCTAGCATGCTTATAGAACAATTTTAATGAGGTATGATGTATTGACCGAACCGACCTACAAGTGTTATATTCGACTATAGAACTCAATGAATTCACGTCTTGTTTGTAACTATGAACCTCGGTGGATTGTATTTAGATTTGTGATACCTTATACCCTATTCCGGCGACGGACTGGAGTGTAGGGTGTTACAAAAAACATATAATTTGACATATTTGCAATTTAGCCCCTATATTTTCAATACTTTGCAATTTAGTCCTCTCATCACAAAAATGACAAATTACACAATCGATCCCCCAATTCACTATAGCCGAATATTCAAGGGACTTATACAAGCATATATCTTTTAATTAATCACAAATCTAAACTCAAAAATTCTACCTTTTTATAATCAAATCCTCAAAACCCATTTTCTTCAAAAATCACTTTAAAATTTTGTATATTTCCACATAATAATCAATAATTCATCAAAATCCATCAAAATAACATGAATTCATCAATGGCATTTTTCAAAGACATGTTCAAAATCAAAAATTGAGGTACGGGTCGACTAATATACGAAGCAACGATCTCAAAAATGTAAAAATCACTAAAAATCGAAGTCAAAACATACCTCAATTTAGCAAAATAGTAGCCGAATGAAGGAAACCTTTAAACCCTTTATTTTTGTTTGAAGAATCGGTGGAAGAGAAGAAATATGAAGCCATTTTCTTGTTTTATTTAATTAAAACATATTATAAAGCCATTTGACCATTTTACCCTTTGCAAAAATATTATAAAACTTTATAAAATATGGACATAATGGTCCATCACCAACCACTCCAAATAAAAAAGTCATAATTGCCATGCAAGTACGTCCTTTTATAAAGCCATGCTCAAATAAGCCATTTATAAAATAGAACTCTAATTTATCGCTTTACGCGATTTAATCCTTTTTATCAAATTAACTAGTCAAACAATAAAATTTCTAAACGAAACTTTCACACGGTAATTCTATCATGCTGTAAAACATATTAAAGCAATAAAAATAATAATTTGACTCGGTTAAGTGGTCCCGAAACCACTCGTTCCGACTAGGGTATAAAATGGGCTGTTACAACTCTCCCCCCTTTAGGGATTTTCGTCCCCGAAAATCTTACCAGTGAACAAGTTAGGGTATTGTTTTCGCATAGTTTCCTCGAGTTCCCATGTAGCTTCTTCTATTTCATGTTTACACCAGAGAACTTTTACAAGTGCTATACGCTTATTTCTCAACTCTTTCATTTCTCGGGCCAGAATTCTAATCGGTTCTTCGCTGTACGATAGATCAGACTGTAATTCCACATCTATGGGAGAAATGACATGAGACGGATCAGATCGGTATCGTCGAAGCATTGAAACATGAAATACCTCGTGAATCTTTTCAAGCTCAGACGGTAATGATAACCGGTAAGCTACAGGTCCAATTCGTTCCACAATTTCATACGGCCCGATAAAACGAGGACTTAACTTTCCTTTTCTGCCAAAACGAAGAATTTTCTTCCACGGTGATACTTTCAGAAATACTCTGTCTCCGACTCGAAACTCTATTTCTTTCCGTTTCAAATCTGCATATGATTTCTATCTATCTGAAGCTGCTTTTAAATTATCGCGTATCACTTTTACTTTTTCTTCTGTATCTCGGATTAGATCAACCCCGTGTAACTTTCTCTCACTCAATTCTATCCAGTATAGCGGTGTTTGACATTTACGACCATATAATGCTTCATATGGAGCCATCTTTAAACTCGTCTGAAAACTGTTATTGTATGCAAACTCTATTAGAGGTAAGTATTTCTCCCAATTACTTTCGAATTCAAGAATACAACACCATAACATGTCTTCCAGAATTTGAATAACTCTTTCAGACTGACCGTCGGTCTGGGGATGAAATGCTGTACTGAAACTCAATTTCGTTCCCAAAGCCTCTTGAAACTTTTTCCAAAACCTCGAGGTAAACCTCGGATCCCTATCAGACACAATGGATAACAGTATACCATGTAATCACATAATTTCAGATACATATAGTTCTGCTAATTTATCCAGAGAATAATCAGTACGTACCGGTATAAAATGTGCAGATTTCGTCAATCTGTCAATGATAACCCAGATTGCATTTTTCTTCTTCAGAGTCAAAGGTAGTCCAGATACAAAATCCATAGTGACTCTGTCCCATTTCCATTTCAGAATCATAATAGGCTGTAATAAACCTGACGGTACCTGATGTTCAGCTTTAACTTGCTGACAGATCAAACATTTCGATACGAATTCTGATATGTCACGTTTCATTCCTGACCACCAGTATTACTGTTTCAAATTGTTATACATCTTAGTGCTACCCGAATGAACTGAAAATCGACTGTCATGTGCCTCGTGTAGAACTTTCTGAATGAGTTCATTATTTTTCGGTATGCAAATTCTATTTCGAAACATTAAACAATCATCGTTCCTTATAGAAAAGTCAGAATTAGAATTAGACTCACAGTGAAGTCGTTTAGCTTGCAGATCGGGATCAGGCCCTTGAGCTTCGAAAATTTGCTGCAGAACCAACGGGTTAGCCTTTAGCTAAGCTAAAACAGATCCATCATCAGATAACGTCATTTGAGCATTCAGAGCTCGCAAAGCAAATAGAGACTTTTGACTTAACGCATCAGCTACAACATTAGCTTTCCCTGGATGATAATCAATTACAAATTCATAGTCTTTTAGTAGTTCGAGCCATCTCTGCTGTCGCATATTTAAATCTTTCTGTGACATCAGATACTTCAGACTTTTATGATCGGTAAAAATTCTACATTTCTCACCATATAAGTAATGCCGCCAAATATTTAATGCAAATACTATAGTAGCTAACTCAAGATCATGCGTCGAGTAATTCTTCTCATGCGGCTTTAACTGTCGGGAGGCATAATCTATGACTTTCCCATCTTGCATCAATACACAGCCCAGTCCGATAATAGATGCATCACTGTATATAACAAATTCTTTCCCCGATTCGGGTTGAACTAAAACCGGAGCTTCTGTTAACAGGGCTTTCAACTGTTCGAAACTCTACTGACATTTATCAGTCCACTCGAATTTCACATCTTTTTGTAGCATCCGGGTCAACGGCACTGCAATCATCGAGAATCCTTTAACAAATCTTCGATAATATCCCACTAATCCCAGAAAACTTCTAATTTCAGATACATTTCTCGGGGGTTTCCAGTCTATAATAGCAGATATTTTACTCGGATCTACTCTGATGCCTTCCGCAGAAACAATGTGACCCAAAAATCCGACTTCTCGAAGCCAAAATTCACATTTGCTGAATTTGGCAAGCAACTGCTTATCTCTCAGAATTTGTAACACAGTTCTTAGATGCTCAGTATACTCTACCTCATCATGTGAATAGATCAGATTGTCATCAATGAACACGACAATGAATCTATCTAAATACGGTTTGAATACACGGTTCATCAAGTCCATGAACACTGCAGGTGCATTTGTCAACTCGAAAGGCATGACCAGAAACTCATAATGTCCGTATCGTGTTCTAAAAGCAGTTTTCGGTGTATCTGAATCTTTAACTCGCAACTGGTAATAACCCGATCTCAAATCAATCTTTGAAAATACAGTAGCTCCTTTTAACTGATCGAATAAATCATCAATCCGCGGAAGAGGGTATTTATTCTTCACTGTTACCTTGTTCAACTGTCGATAATCAATACACATTCTCATCGTTCCATCTTTCTTTTTCACAAATAATACAGGAGCACCCCAAGGTGAAAAGCTCGGTCTCGCGAAACCTCTATCCGTCAATTCTTGTAACTGTGCTTTCAACTCTTTTAATTCCGTCGGTGCCATTCTGTATGGAGCTATCGATATCGGAGTAGTGCCCGATAACAATTCAATACCGAATTCAACTTCTCTAATCGACGGTAAACCCGGTAATTCTTCCGGAAAAACATCTGAAAACTCACAAACAACTAGTACAGACTCAATTTTTAATTCTGTCTTGCTAGAATTCATCACATACGCTAAATACGCATCATAGCCTTTTCTGACATACTTCTGAGCCTTCATGGCAGAAATCACTATCGGTAATTCATTTGAATCATTTGATTCAATCCGAAGAATCTCACCGTTCTGACATTTCAATTCTATACTCTTACTTTGACAATTCACAATAGCCTCATGCGGATTTAGCCAGTCCATGCCCAGTATTACATCGATTTCGTCAAAAGGGAGGAGCATCAGATCAACCGGAAAGCAATATCCCCGAGTCATCAACGGACATTTCTTACATATCTTATCAACTAACACAGAGTTTCCTTATAGATTCGATACTTTAACTACATATTTCGTAGACTCAACACTTAAATTCTTTTCATACACTAATTTCATACAGATATATGAATGAGTTGATCCAGGATCTATCAACGCAACAATATCAGTGTTATAGAGAGAAAAAGTACCGGTAATAACATCAGGAGACGAGGCTTCCTCGCGTGCACGTATTGCATAAGCTCTCGCAGGAGTACGCATCTCAGATCTCACATTAGCATCTCTCGCCACATTGCGATTTCCACTTTGGTTCCCAACGCTTCGCGACGGTCTACCTCTCGACACAACATTATTTATCTTAGTCGACTATTCTCTATCAGGTACAGATCTTTCAGGACAATCACGCAAGTAATGATCTAACGATCCACATCGAAAACATGCCCCACTCATCAGTCGACACTCTCCAAAATGCCTTCTATTACAATGCTTGCACTCTGATCCGGGAATTCTCACACTACCCGCACTAGCTACAAAAGTCGTTTGAGGTCTCGAATGAGAAGTCTTAACACTTTTCTCTCGAATAGATGTACCCGTAGAAGTAGCAGGACGAGGATGAAAATCCTTTGATCTTTTGGATCCAGACTGATACGGTTTACCCGCAAACTTTTTTCTAGCTTCTCTGAATTCAGAATCAGCTTTTCTCTTTTCTTTAGCAAGCTCTTCGGCTTTACAAGCCTGATCAACGAGAACTACAAACTCTCTCAGCTCAAGTATTCTGACTAATAGTCAAATTTCTTCATTTAGCCCATCTTCGAACCTTTTGCACATTGTTGCTTCGGTAGAAACACATTCGCGAGCATATTTGCTGAGTCGAACGAACTCTCTCTCGTATTCAGTTACAGACATTCGACCCTGTTTCAGCTCTAAAAACTCTTTTCTTTTCTGATCGATGAATCGTTGACTGATGTATTTCTTTCTGAATTCTGTCAGGAAGAAATCCCAATCGACTCGTTCTCGTGGTACAACCGAGGTCAATGTATTCCACCATTGATATGCTGAATCCCGAAGCAAAGAAATAGCACATCTCAGGCACTTATCAGGAGTACAAGCCAGTTTATTAAAAACTCTGATCGTATTCTCAAGCCAAAATTCAGCCCTCTCAGTATCATCACTTGCTGAAGCTCGAAATTCCTCAGCACCATACTTCCGTATCTTATCGACAGGAGGTCTGTTCAATCTCAGAGGATTCACAACTCGTACATTATCAGGGTTAGGTTGTGGGATGGGAGGGGGTGGAGGTTGAGGAGTAGCCGGGTTTGCTCGCACAAACTCACTAAACCATCCAGACATCATTTGGAAGAAAGCTTGTTTAATTTCTTCCTGATTGGCCACAGCAGGGCCCGATTCAGAAGGCACAGCCCCTTGAGCGGGTGCTGTGCAATACTTTCAACATCATCAGCTAAAGCTCGATTCGGATCCATTACTATATAAAATAGATTTCAAAGAATGTCAGGAGATATCACACTATCACATTTCATGTACATGGCATGTATAGCTAGACTAATACTCACTACGGTAGTCCTAGAATCGACTAAACCGTGGCTTTGATACCAACCAAATGTAACACCCCTATCCCGTAACCGTCGCCGGAATAGGTAAGGGGCATTACCAGACTTGTAACATATACTGGAGCAGTAAAATTTTAAACTTTTTAATCAAGAACCATCACGTATCATCTATCATTAGAGCATGCTTCAATTGATCATAAAATGATGTATATAATTATTGGAAATCTAATTGGAAACATGCTAAAAGATAGGAGAACATTTGCAAAATTTCATAGTTAGGGACACACGGCCGTGCCCCTTGCCCGTGTTCTTCACACACGGCCGTGTCCCTCCAGACATGCCCAAACCTTTCAGCCCGTGGTCGAATCTGACTTATCCCACACGGCTATCCAACACGCCCATAGGGTTAGGCCGTGTGTCGCCCATGGCCTAGGCATGCCCGTGCCCTTACCCCATAGTCAAAACTGTCAAATATCACACGGTTACCTGACACGCCCGTGTACAAAACAGAGCAGGCCGTGTGACTATACTTGTAACGCCCTAATTTTTGGGTTTTTCTTAGATTTATCATTATCTGTTAAAATGTTTAAATGTTGGTAATTAGGTGTGTAATGCATGTTTGGGATGTGTTAATGGGCCTATGGAAGGCCCATGAGTTGGTTGGAAGCTCGGCAAAATTTTGAATTTTTGCCTTAGGAAATAGGGGATCAGTGGAAATAAGGGTCTTAAGGAATTGTGTGCGAAATGTAGCACAAATGAACCAGTGGTAAAGTGGCAAGGGAGACGCCACTAGGCTCCTTAAAAGGTGGCGCCTAAATGAGCCTAGAGGTCAAGGGTTCAAGCGCCAGAGGTTGCGAAAGTATTGTTTATTTTTAAGCTTGAGCAGGTAAGAGTTTGAAGCCGACTGGAACTCTGTTGGAGGAGATTTGAATTGGTCAAAGAGTAAATTATGGAGGAGGTTGAGGAGCAAATCAAGGAGAGTTTGAATTTCAAACTGATGGCCGGCCAAAGGACTCTTGAGGGAAGGCAAATTCGGCATTGTGCCTAGGAAGCATTTTCGGCAATTAGGTGCTAGAGTGTGCCGAATTCTCCTTTAGTTCTTGGGTAAATTTGTGCCGATTTCTTAAAGAGTGAAAAACCCCTTTCTTTTGTCGATTTTTGCATAGTCTATTAGGTACTCTTTATTTTTGCCACTTTGTTCCTCTCATTAAACCTTGTAGCCGAACCCTATTTCCCCTTGTTGC
This sequence comes from Gossypium stocksii, assembly GCA_020496765.1. Classification (NCBI taxonomy): domain Eukaryota; kingdom Viridiplantae; phylum Streptophyta; class Magnoliopsida; order Malvales; family Malvaceae; genus Gossypium; species Gossypium stocksii. Next base: position 77,633,312 of record CM035629.1, read on the forward strand.
CGAATCTTTAGTCGACTAAAGCTCTTCCTTTTTGTTTCCTTTTCTATTCTCATCTATTTGCTTTTCTTCTTCTCTTCTTCTCAAACCATAAACCGACTCCATACCCTCATTCTTTTGCTAGCCGAATCTATTCTCACCTTGTCAACTTAACTCTTTTCTTCATCTCAATTTCATTGCCGATTCTTATAGTGACCGAAACCCCTCTGTACCGTATCGATTTCTCAGTGGCCATATACCTCTCTTCACCCTATTCCCTTATCGATATTTTTTTCTCCATAATCCCTTGGCCGAATCTTTGCACCACCACTCTCTCTTCTCTTCATCCATTTCTTAAAGCCTCTTGTTTCTTATTGAGCCGAATACTTTGAGGACCAAAACTGCATTTCTTCTTTTGGGAATCGAAAGCCTCCATACCTTGTGGTGTTTTAAACCGAATTCTAAGTCATCTTTATCTCTCCTGGCGGTGGCAAGTGGAGCTGTTGTAGATCGTAGTTAGATTGGTAAGTACCTTAAGATTTATTTCGTTAGTTCTTCAGGATTTAAGGCATGAAAAGCCGAAATCCCTTATGGGGAGGCTAACGTTAGTGTCTAAAGACTTGTTGGCCGCTTTCTTTTGGTCTGTTTGTGTTAGTGCGATCAAGAGGTTGTGCAGCTAAGGACTTGGAAGGTTAAACGCGATTGGACTCCGGGATTTAGTCCACAATCGACAAAAAGGGGTAAGATTTCGATGCTTAGGCCACGTAGGCCGATTATGGTAAGGGTTTATGGCTCTTTGGTTATAGATTATTAGACTAAAAACTATCATTCCGATTGTAGGCTCTTCGTACGTGGATTCCGTCGTTGTTTCATCCATTAGCAGGTGTGTAACGTGTCTCTATCATAGACTAGGATGGCTGAAGGCCGTAATGACCGAAACTATGCTAAAGTGTCCGATTGAAGTGACCGAAAAATTTGTCTTGAAAGGATCTGAGGGTAACCGAATACCCTGTGGTGATCAAACTAGTAAATGACAGTGGCGAAATTGCAGAAGGTGCAATTTCGAGCTTCTCGGTAAGTTGGGTTTCAATGGGCCAAAGATGGGCCTAATGGGCTTCCGAGCCCAAATAGGTAAAATGGCTAATAAAGACTATCTGGCGACGTAGTTGGTAATAACATGTTAAGTTGGTAAATAAAACCTAAAATTGGGCTTAAAGGGCTTGAGACAATATTGGACTTAGTAAGGCCCATTAGGGGTTTTAGGCTAAAAAGGGCAAAACTGGAAATTTGGCACAAATGGACTTCCGTGGTTAATTGGGAACTAATAATCAGCTGTACATGCATAAAATTTCTGAAAATATGAAAAAGGACTAAGATACCCTTAAATATGGAAAATTACCAAAATACCCCTAGGTGTAAAAAAGACTATTATACCCCTGGGGTCAATTCTGTATGAAATGTATGATTTTATGTATCTACATGAGTTACCATTTAATGTGAGCATATCTGATGCATGAGATGTTATATGTTGCATGCTAGTATTTATATTCTTATGTTGCATGGGGCATGGGTTTATGATGGAGGAAGCATTCTGGCAGCCTCGCTGCAATCTGGTGACTTTGTCACATTATTATCTGGCAGCCTCGCTGCAATCTGGTGGCCTCGCCACATTTTTTCTGGCAGCCTCGCTGCAATCTGGTGGCCTCGCCACAATATTTATATCTGGTGACCTCGTCACAATATCTGGCAGCCTCGCTGCAAATATATCTGGCAGCCTCGCTGCAAATGTTATCTGGCAGTCTCACTGCAAATTATATCTGGCAGCCTCGCTGCAAATATCTGTGGCGTGTAGCGGTTGGGTGGGTCGAGTAGTCTCCCCACATGGTGTAAGGCTGGTACGGGGGTGTTAAGGATGGATCTGGGTTGGGTTTCTGTTTGCATAATATTTATATCTGATCTGCTTCTATTATGGGCCTTTGGGCTTAACCTGATTCCTGTAATGGGCCAAGGCCCAATTAACTCTGTTTCTGAGGCTTGATCTGTTTTGGCCTATGGTTGAGATAATGTTGCACACTGAGTTGTCAAACTCACCCCCTTTTTATTAATCTCTGCAGGTAACCCTCAACCATAGTGGGCTTGGAGCTGCGAGAGATTCGGGATGGCCACAGCGACTGCAATAAGACTGGTTTTCATTTATGTTTTAGTAATTTAATTTTATGTTATTTTTGGGTTTTAATGTGTAATAAGGCCGCTATTAAATTTTCTGTTTGGGTTTTAACTTTCTAAATGATTTGATTCGTACTTTATCGAAACTGCTAGATATAGGCTGTGCGGGTTTTCAAAACCTTAGTAACGTTTTCAAAATAACGTTTATAAAATTTAAACAATCTTGAGTAATGACATCTTAAAGCAGTTTTAACAAGAACTTTTCTCACCTTGCTAGTTTTTAAAATATCACCTAAGACTCAACGCGAATTAAAAGGTTACAAGCGTAGTTTAGGATCATGTGATACACCAGATCTGGTCATCGCGTCCAGACCGCGTCCAGATCTGGTCATCACCGGCCCAAGCCTGTAAGTTTCCTAAACTTTTCTGATTGTTTCTGAAAATTCTGATTGTATGCCTGACTAAAGACTATATTATGATACTTTAGCTAGGGTATTACTGAAACTGTAGAGACTCTGATAGGTAAACTGAGACTGTAGCTAGGCTACCGCGAAAGAAGATAAACTCTGAAACTCTACTATTCATAAGACATCTTTAATAAACACTGAAATATTAATCTGACTCATAAAACTTCTAAAACAGAACATACGAAATGAGTACGCGAGCAGTTCGTGGTAGGGGCCGTGGACGTGGCCGAGGTAGCACACGAGCCTAATCTTCTTCTTCGGGTCATGCACCAGCAGCTGAGATACCAGTATCACCAGCAACAGAGGTGGAATCTCATGATAGGGGTGTAGGGGATGATGCCCTATCACAAGCGATGCTTCGAGTTTTGGAAAGGGTTGCTGGGGCGAGTACTGGTAATGGATTTCGTGGTGCGATATCTGAGCGACTCCGAGCTAATGGAGCAGAATTCTTCAAGGGTGTGTCTGGTGTAGCCCCAAACGTGGCCGAGTATTGGTTGGAGGCCACAGAGCGAATTATGGACGATCTGGACTGTTCTGTGGAGCAGAAGCTGAAGGGAGCTGTATCGTTACTTAGAGATGAGGCTTATCAGTGGTGGCTCACAGTAAGAGATGGAACTGCAGCTGGTGAGGTAACATGGGAGCTGTTTAAGACAGCCTTTAAAGGAAAATACGTTGGAGCTAGCTATGTGGACGCTCGTCGGAAGGAATTCCTGAATTTGGTTCAGGGAGGTAAGACGGTATCTGAATACGAGGCTGAGTTCTTGAGGCTGAGTCGATATGCTTCTGGGATAGTCGCTACTGAATATGAGCGTAGCGTGCGCTTTGAGGATGGCTTGAGGGACGAGCTAAGGGTGCTGATTGCTCCACAGAGGGAGCGTAATTTTGCTGCTCTAGTGGAGAAAGCTAAGATTGCGGAGGAAGTAAAGCGTACTGAGAGGCAGAACCGTGAGAAGGATCGGAACCGCTTCCGGAGGGATTCTGGACCATCAGGCGGGTATAATAGGAATGTTAAGAGGGCAAGAGTGGCAGAACCAGTGCGAGCAGTACCAATGAATGCTGTCGGACCACAGAGTTGCAGGAGTTGTGGTAGGATCCATATGGGCGAGTGTCGGAAACGTTCAGGAGCCTATTTTCGATGTGGGTCGATGGAGCATAGAATTAAGGATTGTCCTCAGGCACCAGATCAGAATCAAGTTAGAGATCAGAGGGTTGCTCAGCCAGTGAGGGGTGGACCACCAGCTCCAAGAGGTCGTGGACAAGGCAGAGGTGGAATTGGAAATGGACGAGGACGAGGAGCACCTAGTAGGGGTGTTGGTTTTGCTGAGGCTCGTCAGCCAGCGTTAGTCTATGCAGCTCGTCGTCGAGAGGAAGGTGATGCTCCTGATATCATAACCGGTACGTTCTTGATTTCTCGTATACCATTCACTGCGTTAATAGATGTTGGATCTACCCACTCTTATGTTGCATGTGCTATATCTGGGTCGCTGGGAGTACGTTCTGAGAAGACAGTGAGTGGGGTAACTGTACTAAGTCCTTTAGGTCACTCGGTTAGGGTAGACAAACTGTATAGAGACGTGCCTATAGAGACTCAAGGAAAAATCTTTTCTGGAGACTTGATGGAGTTACCTTTCGGAGAATTTGATCTCATCTTGGGAATGGATTGGCTTGTAAAGCATCGGGCTACATTAGATTGTGCTGCAAAGCGAATGAGGTTAAAGACTGCAGAGGATGAGGAAGTAATGGTGATTGGTGAACATAGAGATTATCTGTCTAATGTGGTGTCAGCATTAAGAGCTGAGAAGTGGATTCGTAAAGGATGTGAGGCTTTTATGGCATTTATAAGTCAAGCGGAATCTGAGAAGCTAACTGTGGATCAAGTTAGAACCGTTAAGGACTTTCAAGATGTGTTTCCAGAAGAGCTTCCAAGACTGCCTCCTAATCGAGAGGTTGAGTTTGGGATCGATTTGTTGCCTGGTACGGCACCGGTGTCCATTGCACCGTACAGGATGGCACCAAAGGAGTTGGTAGAGTTAAAAGCGCAGATTCAAGAACTGTTGGATAGAGGTTTCATTAGGCCAAGTGTGTCTCCGTGGGGAGCACCAGTGCTTTTTGTTAAGAAGAAAGATAGGTCAATGCGTATGTGCATTGATTATCGGCAGTTGAATAAACTGACGATTAAGAATAAGTACCCGTTGCCAAGAATCGACGATCTGTTCGATCAGCTTAGAGGAGCTTCAGTATTCTCCAAGATTGACCTTCGGTCTGGGTATCATCAGTTAAGAGTGAAAGAGGTGGATATACACAAGACAGCATTCAGAACTCGTTATGGTCACTATGAGTTCTTGGTTATGCCATTTGGGCTGACCAATGCACCTGCAGCTTTCATGGATCTGATGAATCGAGTGTTCCAGCCATACTTGGATCGATTCGTGGTCGTCTTTATCGACGATATTTTGGTCTATTCTGAATCTGAAGAGAAACATGATGAGCATCTCCGTGTTGTGCTGCAAGTGTTAAGGGAAAAGGAGCTTTATGCGAAATTTAGTAAGTGTGAGTTCTGGTTGAGGGAAGTGACGTTCTTGGGGCATGTTGTTTCTGCTGAGGGTATTAAGGTGGACCCTCGAAAGATTGAAGCGATTCTGGAATGGAAACCACCGAGGTCTGTGGCTGAAATTCGGAGTTTTCTGGGTTTAGCTGGATACTACAGAAGGTTTGTAGAAGGATTTTCGGTGATGGCAGCACCATTAACGAAACTCATAAGGAAAGGCATACCATTTGTTTGGACCCAGCAGCAGCAAGAAGCTTTTGAGAAGCTTAAGAAGGTTCTGACCGAGGCACCTGTACTGATTCAACCAGAGTCTGGAAAAGATTTTACTGTGTACAGTGATGCATCGCATGTTGGGTTGGGCTGTGTGTTGATGCAAGAGGGTAAGGTGGTTGCTTATGCATCGCGACAGCTTAAACCTCATGAAGTGAACTATCCTACCCATGATCTGGAGTTGGCAGCAGTAATCTTCGCACTTAAAATCTGGCGACATTATCTGTATGGAGAAAGGTGTATTATATACACAGACCATAAAAGTCTTAAGTACTTGTTGACTCAGAAGGAGCTGAATCTTAGGCAACGGAGATGGATCGAGTTGCTTAAGGATTATGATTGTGCGATTGAGTATCATCCAGGCAAAGCTAATGTGGTGGCTGATGCCCTAAGTCGTAGAACTGTATCTGACCTGAGAGCTATGTTTGCTCGTTTGAGTCCGTATGACGATGGTAGCTTGTTAGCAGAATTGCAAGTAAGACCGACCTGGGTGGATGAGATTAAGGAAAAGCAGTTGAGGGATGAGTCTCTGGTTTCTCGATTTCAGCAGGTTAAAGATGGGAATACTTCTGAGTTTGGACTTAACAGTGAAGGAATTCTATGTTTTCGCGGTAGAATCTGTGTTCCGAAGGATTTTCAGTTGAGGCAAGCAATTCTGAATGAAGCTCATAAAGGGTTGTGTGCTATGCACCCTGGAGGTAATAAGATGTATCATGACTTAAAGGAGTTGTATTGGTGGCCTGGACTGAAGCGAGAAGTAACAGAATTTGTGAGGAAATGTCTGACTTGTCAGCAGGTGAAAGCTGAGCATCAGTTACCTTCTGGACTTCTGCAACCAGTGAAGGTACCACTCTGGAAGTGGGAAAGGGTGACCATGGACTTCATAAGTGGATTGCCCTTAACGCCATCAAAGAAGGACTCGATTTGGGTGATTGTAGATAGGTTGACTAAATCTGCTCATTTCATCCCTGTACGTACTGATTATTCGCTTCAGAAGTTAGCCAAGTTGTATGTGGCAGAGATTGTGCAACTGCATGGGGTGCCAGTGTCTATCATTTCTGATCGAGATCCTAGATTCACATCTCGGTTCTGGCAAAAGTTGCATGAGGCGTTGGGAACGCGGCTGAACTTTAGCACGGCTTTTCATCCTCAGACTGATGGTCAGTCTGAGAGGGTTATTCAGATTCTAGAGGATATGTTGAGGGGTTGTGTTATCGATTTTCGAGGCAGTTGGGAGGATTATTTACCGTTGGCAGAGTTTGCATATAATAACAGCTATCAGGCTAGTATCCGTATGGCACCTTATGAAGCATTGTATGGGCGTAAGTGTCGTTCACCTAGTTGTTGGACCGAATTGGGCGAGCGGCAAGTTCTTGGACCTGAATTGGTAGCAGAGACTGAAGAGAAGGTCAAGGTGATAAGGGACCGTTTGAAAGAGGCATCTGATCGACAAAAATCTTATGCAGATTTGAAGCGTAAAGAGATTGAGTATTCAGTAGGTGATATGGTTTTTCTGAAAGTTTCACCTTGGAAAAAGATATTGAGATTTGGTAAGAAAGGCAAGCTGAGTCCGAGGTTTATCGGGCCTTATCAGGTTCTTAAGCGAGTGGGTCCGGTGGCGTATCAGTTAGAATTACCCCCAGAGTTAAATAGAATCCATGATGTGTTCCACGTATCCATGCTAAGACGATATCGTTCTGACCCTGCCCATATTCTACCAGTTGCAGAAGTGGAAGTTCAGCCTGACTTAACTTTCGAGGAAGAACCTGTGCAGATTCTGGATCGAGACGTGAAGGTTTTAAGAAGAAAATCAGTCCCATTGGTAAAGGTACTATGGCGTAATCATGGCAGAGAGGAAGCTACTTGGGAACCAGAGGAGGCAATGCGTCAGCAATATCCCCATTTGTTTGGATAAGGTAAATTTCGAGGACAAAATTTCTTTAAGGAGGGTAGAGTTGTAACGCCCTAATTTTTGGGTTTTTCTTAGATTTATCATTATCTGTTAAAATGTTTAAATGTTGGTAATCAGGTGTGTAATGCATGTTTGGGATGTGTTAATGGGCCTATGGAAGGCCCATGAGTTGGTTGGAAGCTCGGCAAAATTTTGAATTTTTGCCTTAGGAAATAGGGGATCAGTGGAAATAAGGGTCTTAAGGAATTGTGTGCGAAATGTAGCACAAACGAACCAGTGGTAAAGTGGCAAGGGAGACGCCACTAGGCTCCTTAAAAGGTGGCGCCTAAATGAGCCTAGAGGTCAAGGGTTCAAGCGCCAGAGGTTGCGAAAGTATTGTTTATTTTTAAGCTTGAGCAGGCAAGAGTTTGAAGCCGACTGGAACTCTGGTTGGAGGAGATTTGAATTGGTCAAAGAGTAAATCATGGAGGAGGTTGAGGAGCAAATCAAGGAGAGTTTGAATTTCAAACTGATGGCCGGCCAAAGGACTCTTGAGGGAAGGCAAATTCGGCATTGTGCCTAGGAAGCATTTTCGGCAATTAGGTGCTAGAGTGTGCCGAATTCTCCTTTAGTTCTTGGGTAAATTTGTGCCGATTTCTTAAAGAGTGAAAAACCCCTTTCTTTTGTCGATTTTTGCATAGTCTATTAGGTACTCTTTATTTTTGCCACTTTGTTCCTCTCATTAAACCTTGTAGCCGAACCCTATTTCCCCTTGTTGTCGAATCTTTAGTCAACTAAAGCTCTTCCTTTTTGTTTCCTTTTCTATTCTCATCTATTTGCTTTTCTTCTTCTCTTCTTCTCAAACCATAAACCGACTCCATACCCTCATTCTTTTGCTAGCCGAATCTATTCTCACCTTGTCAACTTAACTCTTTTCTTCATCTCACTTTCATTGCCGATTCTTATAGTGACCGAAACCCCTCTGTACCGTATCGATTTCTCAGTAGCCATATACCTCTCTTCACCCTATTCCCTTATCGATATATTTTTTTTCTCCATAATCCCTTGGCCGAATCTTTGCACCACCACTCTCTCTTCTCTTCATCCATTTCTTAAAGCCTCTTGTTTCTTATTGAGCCGAATACTTTGAGGACCAAAACTGCATTTCTTCTTTTGGGAATCGAAAGCCTCCATACCTTGTGGTGTTTTAAACTGAATTCTAAGTCATCTTTATCTCTCCTGGCGGTGGCAAGTGGAGCTGTTGTAGATCGTAGTTAGATTGGTAAGTACCTTAAGATTTATTTCATTAGTTCTTCAGGATTTAAGGCATGAAAAGCCGAAATCCCTTATGGGGAGGCTAACGTTAGTGTCTAAAGACTTGTTGGTCGCTTTCTTTTGGTCTGTTTGTGTTAGTGCGATCAAGAGGTTGTGCAGCTAAGGACTTGGAAGGTTAAACGCGATTGGACTCCGGGATTTAGTCCACAATCGACAAAAAGGGGTAAGATTTCGATGCTTAGGCCACGTAGGCCGATTATGGTAAGGGTTTATGGCTCTTTGGTTATAGATTATTAGACTAAAAACTATCATTCCGATTGTAGGCTCTTCGTACGTGGATTCCGTCGTTGTTTCATCCATTAGCAGGTGTGTAACGTGTCTCTATCATAGACTAGGATGGCTGAAGGCCGTAATGACCGAAACTATGCTAAAGTGTCCGATTGAAGTGACCGAAAAATTTGTCTTGAAAGGATCTGAGGGTAACCGGATACCCTGTGGTGATCAAACTGGTAAATGACAGTGGCGAAATTGCAGAAGGTGCAATTTCGAGCTTCTCGGTAAGTTGGGTTTCAATGGGCCAAAGATGGGCCTAATGGGCTTCCGAGCCCAAATAGGTAAAATGGCTAATAAAGACTATCTGGCGACGTAGTTAGTAATAACATGTTAAGTTGGTAAATTAAACCTAAAATTGGGCTTAAAGGGCTTGAGACAATATTGGACTTAGTAAGGCCCATTAGGGGTTTTAGGCTAAAAAGGGCAAAACTGGAAATTTGGCACAAATGGACTTCCGTGGTTAATTGGGAACTAATAATCAGCTGTACATGCATAAAATTTCTGAAAATATGAAAAAGGACTAAGATACCCTTAAATATGGAAAATTACCAAAATACCCCTAGGTGTAAAAAAGACTATTATACCCCTAGGGTCAATTCTGTATGAAATGTATGATTTTATGTATCTACATGAGTTACCATTTAATGTGAGCATATCTGATGCATGAGATGTTATATGTTGCATGCTAGTATTTATATTCTTATGTTGCATGGGGCATGGGTTTATGATGGAGGAAGCATTCTGGCAGCCTCGCTGCAATCTGGTGACTTTGTCACATTATTATCTGGCAGCCTCGCTGCAATCTGGTGGCCTCGCCACATTTTTTCTGGCAGCCTCGCTGCAATCTGGTGGCCTCGCCACAATATTTATATCTGGTGACCTCGTCACAATATCTGGCAGCCTCGCTGCAAATATATCTGGCAGCTTCGCTGCAAATGTTATCTGGCAGTCTCACTGCAAATTATATCTGGCAGCCTCGCTGCAAATATCTGTGGCGTGTAGCGGTTGGGTGGGTGAGTAGTCTCCCCACATGGTGTAAGGCTGGTACGGGGGTGTTAAGGATGGATCTGGGTTGGGTTTCTGTTTGCATAATATTTATATCTGATCTGCTTCTATTATGGGCCTTTGGGCTTAACCTGATTCCTGTAATGGGCCAAGGCCCAATTAACTCTGTTTCTGAGGCTTGATCTGTTTTGGCCTATGGTTGAGATAATGTTGCACACTGAGTTGTCAAACTCACCCCCTTTTTATTAATCTCTGCAGGTAACCCTCAACCATAGTGGGCTTGGAGCTGCGAGAGATTCGGGATGGCCACAGCGACTGCAATAAGACTGGTTTTCATTTATGTTTTAGTAATTTAATTTTATGTTATTTTTGGGTTTTAATGTGTAATAAGGCCGCTATTAAATTTTCTGTTTGGGTTTTAACTTTCTAAATGATTTGATTCGTACTTTATCGAAACTGCTAGATATAGGCTACGCGGGTTTTCAAAACCTTAGTAACGTTTTCAAAATAACGTTTATAAAATTTAAACAATCTTGAGTAATGACATCTTAAAGCAGTTTTAACAAGAACTTTTCTCACCTTGCTAGTTTTTAAAATATCACCTAAGACTCAACGCGAATTAAAAGGTTACAAGCGTAGTTTAGGATCATGTGATACACCAGATCTGGTCATCGCGTCCAGACCGGGTTTGGGGTGTTACAATACTACCAAATTTCACACGGCTACAAATTACCAGACATGCCCGTGTGTCTAGGCTGTGTACCAAAACTGACCAAAACATCAAGGTGCAGGGAACACACGGTCGAAACACACGCCCATGTTCTCTGGCCGTGTGGCACAAATATAGGCTTGGTTTAAGCCAATTTGCCACCCAATATGGGTCATTTCTACTAGCCATTAACTAACAACATTTCATGCCATTCTACCAACCTAAAACATACCAATTCAATCACAAAATGGAACCAAAATCATCTCAATTCATTCACAAATCAAGCACACCAACTCAAAGGCCTAAATGATCATTTCCATGCACTCATCCACACATATATACATATCAATTATGCAAGCTTATAATCTCATCAAAATCACATATCTTTCCATAAGCACATATAGCTAAAGGACAACTCAAGTACTTGATTATATTCATATATGACCCAAGCCACATCTCATAGCTTGATCATTTACCAAAATATATCATGCTCACCAAATATCTAGCCTATTCATGCCATGACCATTTCATTTACAAAAGGTTTAAAAGTACCAAAGTTTGATAGATAGTGTGATGGCGATCTCTGACTCGTCTGATTATCGAGCTAGCTTCCGAATCTATAAGACAGTGAAAGAAATGAACAGAGTAAGCTTCTAAAGCTTAGTATGTCCGTATAATATAGAAATTAAACCTTACCGAATCAATGCGATAATTACAACAACAATGCCAATTCAATTCATATACTCAAGTTGCCTATTTCACAAGTATACACTTGTTAGTTCATGTAACATATAAATTCATTCATGTACCAACCACAACATTCATGTATTATATCATTGCTCAAATACTTGTACATGTATTTCATATAACTTATACCATATATTCCGTGTAATTCTCATGTCTCATATAACATGTAATACATATATCATTCAATCTTCATGTAACATGTATCGGTAATTGCCCGTTAAACCTTTAAGAACATCGAGGGATACTCGGGTGATACACACACAGTGTATATACATATAACCTGTAATCCGTCAATGCATCATGTATGCTCTTTTGAGCCTGTATCAGTATGCCCGAAGGCTGAACATGTGATCCCGAAGGATGAACGGTAAGCCCGAGGCTAACGGTGAGTCCGAACACTAAACATGTGATCCCGAAGGATGAACCTGTAGCTCATGAGCACATGGTGAGTCCGCAACAAATGCAGGAGCTCGAACCACCCTGTAGCCCAAGTAACATGTCACTTGTATCCTATCGACTTCTACGGTTCTAATGGGGCTCGGTATTCATTTCTTACTTGTAACAATTTCATTTCAATTTCATATGTATACATCCAAATAGGCTATTCAATCAACTAATATGTCATATATTCCATTAACAACAATTATAAACATAAACACATTAAATTTCATTATACGAACTTACCTCGTAATCCTGTATCTACTCGTCTATTTTCTGTTTTCCCCGATCAAGTTCCGAGATTCGATCGTCTTTATCTAAATTAATGTAAAATTCAGCTATTTACTGACTCACATATTCAATTCAATCCAAAAACATATAATTTGACATATTTTCAATTTAGCCCCTATATTTTCAATACTTTACAATTTAGTCCTCTTATCACAAAAATGACAAATTACATAATCAATCCCCCAATTCATTATAGCCGAATATTCAAGGGACTTATACAAGCATATATCTTTTAATTAATCACAAAGTTAACCTAAAAAATTTTACCTTTTTACAATCAAATCCTCAAAACCCATTTTCTTCGAAAATCACTTTAAAATTCATGTATATTTCCACATAATAATCAATAATTCATTAAAATCCATCAAAATAACATGAATTAATCAATGGCATTTTTCAAAGACATGTTCAAAATCAGAAATTGAGGTACGGGTCGACTAATATACGAAGCAACAATCTCAAAAACGTAAAAATCACTAAAAACCGAAGTCAAAACATACCTCAATTTAGCAAAATAGCAGTCGAATGAAGGAAACCTTTAAACCCTTTATTTTTGTTTGAAGAATCGGTTGAAGAGAAGAAATATGAAGCCATTTTCTTGTTTTATTTAATTAAAACATATTATAAAGCCATTTGACCATTTTACCCTTTGTAAAAATATTATAAAACCTTATAAAATATGGACATAATGGTCCATCACCAACCACTCCAAATAAAAATGGCATAATTGCCATGCAAGTACCTCCTTTTATAAAGCCATGCTCAAATAAGCCATTTATAAAATAGAACTCTAATTTATCACTTTATGCGATTTAATCCTTTTTATCAAATTAACTAGTCAAACAATAAAATTTCTAAACGAAACTTTCACACGGTAATTCTATCATGCTGTAAAACATATTAAAGCAATAAAAATAATAATTTGACTCAGTTAAGTGGTCCCGAAACCACCCGTTCTGACTAGGGTATAAAGTGGGCTGTTACAATACGGGCGCGTTTCTCAACAGTGTGGATGACACAACCTTGGACACAAGCGTGTTCTAAGGGAATGTGAAGTTTTTACCTAACTTATGAGAATTTAATTCGTCACATGGCCTAGCACACGAGCATGTGGCTTGGCTGTGTAGTTTCATTTGGTTGATGACGTCATAAACAGAGAGTCACACTGGGTATGGGCACGGGCATGTGTGACCACACGGCCTACTCACACAAGCGTGTCCCATATCCACACGGGCGTGTGACCCCTATTTAGGGCTAGATTTCTATGAGTTTGTAAAATTTTTAGAAGTTCTCGGTTTAGTCCCGAACCGCTTCTAAAGTACGTTTGTGCCTCGTAGGCACGTATAGGGGACGAAGTACATGTGTATGAATTGTTTTAAATTGGATGAAATTTTATGGATAGGTTCTGCATGGATGTTTACGTTTAAGTCTGGTAACACTTCGAACCCTGTCCCGGTGTCAAATATGGGTAAGGGGTGTTACATTTAGTGGTATCAAATGTACCATTTAATTGATTCTCTAGCTACATATTGTGTGAAAGAGTGTAGCTATACATGCCATACATATATCGTGATAGTGTGACGACTCCTAATGATTTTAAAATGTGTTTTCACATAGAAAATAGATCCTGACAGAGTTGTGGCAAAAAAAATGGAAAGTAATGCGCCTGCTCTTGCTGCAGGGACAGTGCCGCCAAAGAGTAGATCCATGACTGTGAGTTAGGGAGGAGGAGAAGGAGCTAGGGAAGCCTTTCTCCATATGATGAACGTATGGTATATGGAGTTCATTTGAATGAACCTGAACACCCACGAATTAGGGCCTAAACAGAATGGTGGTTTCGGGACCATGAATCTAACATAAAAAATTTATTCCGATAAGGTTATAAGGTTTATTGTGTGATGAGTTGCATAAGTGAAAATTTTAGTAAATGAATTTTATCGATATAGTGCCCGGTTGAGAGATAGGACTAAATTGTAAAAAATTCAAAATGTGAGCTTTAGAAGCACTTAGTGTGTAATTGAATTGCATTCTTAAATTAGAGGTCCTTATGTAGCAAATAAACCATTTTATAGCATGATGGACAAAAATACCCATGGAAGGAAAAATTTGCAAAGAAGGTCATTAAGGCATTTTGGTCATTTGGTTATTAAATGAAATAAAAAGGGTAAAATAATCCAAAAATGTGTCCATCTTCTTCCCCTAAGTGCCAGAATTCTCTAAGTCTCCATAGTTAGGGTTTTCAACTTTTTCAAGGTCTAAGTAAGTGCAATTTAGTCTCGTTTTTAATTTTCTTTGCATTTTTAAAGTCCTTGAAGCTTGGACTACTCATTTCTACCATTAATTTGAATTAGGATTGATGTTTGAAAATTTACCCATATGTGACATGAAGGTATTTTGATGTTTATTGGTAGAAAATAGAAGTTTAATGTGTAGTAAATGACTTTTGCTAAGTGATTTTTCATGGAAATACATTTAGGGACTAAAATGCAAAAGTTGAAAAATAGGTGCATAAATTGTGAAATGTTGAAAATTGTGGGCTGCTATAATAGAGAAATAAGTTTGGCTAGGCTTCGGAATGTAGAAAAATTAATACATTTCATTTTATGAGCCTAGGGACTAAATTGTACAAATTAACAATGTAACACCCAAAACCTCCCAAACGTTATGGCCAAACCTGGTGTGTCACATGGACAATGAACTACATCTCATTCTTTATCTAGTATGTTAAAGGCCACTCCGAGTCCCACCAGCTCCAAGTCTTTTAAGGTTGGGGCTCCCTTGTACAGGTGGAAAGAAAGGGGGTGAGTTTCGGAAACTCAGTGTGTAAGCTAAACCCAACCAAAGCCCAAATCAGTTCAAGCTTCACTTGGCCCAAGCCCTATCCAGATACAGTATTAACTGGGCCTTAGCCCTATTCAGTAAGCAGAGATTAACTAGGCCTTAGCCCTATTCAGAAATCAGTGTGGGCCTTAGGCCCATTACAGTAACAGAACAGTCAATTATGCATGTATGCAAAGCCTAGCCCAATCCAGCCCTACACACCACCCGTACCAACCCTACACACCATGTGGGGAATAACTCAACCCACCCAGCCCTACACACCACAGTCGCAGCATAGCTACTTAATCAAATAATGTGGCCAAGCCACTAATTAGTAAAATAAGACAAAGCCCCTAACAGTAAACATGGCATTGCCACTTAGCACTTCCTCCATAAAAAACCCAATCCCATGCAATAGTGTATGTTATGACATGGCATACACTGAATAGATAAAATTTTAGCATGTATTTCAGTCAATTTAACCCTAGGGGTATAATGGTCTTTCTACACCTAGGGGTAAAATGGTAATTTTCCACCCTTAAGGGGTATTTCAATAAATTTAACAGTTTTTAGGGTTTTATGCACATTTTAGTTGTTAACAGTCCAAATGTCATCTAAGTAACCTATTTAGCCTATTTAGTCCAATTAGAGTTATTGGGCCCTAAAACCTCTAATGGGCCCTACGGTGTCCACTAACTATTACGGTCCACTAAGCCCAAATTTACATCTGTTTTAGTAGAATTGTTAATCAGTCTATCAGAATGCACTTACCACTCGTTTTCACCCATATGGGCCCGTAAGCCCATTGGGCCCAAATGTAGCCCTCCGAGGCCCGACATCACCAACGTGTACGAAATCGCACATCTATCATTCTTACCGTTTGCGATTATAGATTTTACCGATTTAATCGGACCCACGAGCGTTCGCACGCTCGTGAGCCCTCGAAATGAAGGAATTTTGGCATTTTGGCATTTCAGCTTTTGCCGAACTAGTCTACTAGTGGGTGTCGTTTACACACCTGATTTGCAATATTTGCAGGAATCCATCAAAAAATCAACCTACAGTCGTTTAGATCATACTGTTAATCTACAATCTGCAAAATCAATCTAACTATTAACTTACCATATTCGACCATCATCATCTAAGGCCCTTGAACACTTACCTTTGCCGAAACCGATAGCTAGATCTAAATCTAGATCGTCCCACGGTCCTATCCTCTAACGCTCCTTGTTAGATCGTCTCTTCTTCAAACTACTACACATAAGATTTGAATGAAAAGGCTGGGATAGATGTTTATGAAACAGAGAACAAAACCAATAGCAACCAAAGCATGGGGTTTTCGGCTTTTCCTTCTTTCACAAGAATATGGAATATGAGATCCGAGTACTTACCACCAAAATTTCTTAGAGGTTATTTCCACCACTCCACCGGTAGATCCACACTCGATCTAATCGACTCACAAAGAAATAAATCTAAGACGTTAAACAACACCAAGAAAGGAGGGGTTTCGGTTTAAAGAAGAGAGTTTCAATTTTCGAATGAAAAGTAGATAAAAGAAGAAGAAAAGAGATTGTACCTTGATTTTGGTTCCCACAATAACAAATGAGTGAGGTTCGTCTAAGATGGAATCGACAAGAGAAGATTTAAAGTTTCGTAATTTTGGTTTAAGGAAATCGGCTAAGGAGGAAATTAGCAAGCAACTTCTTGATTCAGGTTTTGTGATATTCGGCTAATATGAAACTCAGTAAGAGGATATTTTAGGGAAACAAGTTTAATTGATTGACAAGAGAAGAAGAAGAGAAGGGAGAAATGAAAAGATGAAGAAAGTGAGAAAGAATAAGTGAATTCGGCTTTAAGAAACAAAAGAAAGAAAGGGGTTTTTTTTGGCTCTTGGACAAATAAGTAGAAGGAGAATGTAGAGACCTAGTTTTTGGGTTTTAGGAGAAAGACGGAGGAAGAAAAGAAAACTAAGGGCATTATACCTATTTGACCAAAAGAAACAGCCCTTATTCACTAAATTCTGAAGGCTTAACCCTACCACTGTCGGCACAAACCACCCTAATTGCCGAAAGTGACAACTCCTAACACCCTAGCCGAAAATGCTAAACCAAAGTCCCTTGGCCGGCCAACTCTTGCTTGCATTTGAAATCCTTAAATTTTCTCCTCCTTATCCTCTTTGATTCAATCCCATGACCACCTCAAACTCTTCCTAGCAGAGTTTCACTTGGAGTCCATCACATGCCTTGCACATGCATTAAAAAAAATAACACCACTTTGCTTACCAAGAGACTTGAACCTAAGCCCTTGCACAGCTTCCACATGTCACTCCCTTGTCCCTAAGTGGCGTTACATTGCCACCTTGCCACAAGTCATATTGTGTCTTAATTTGACAACATTTTCTTAAAAGCCCTCTTAATCAAAGCCCCTTCTCCCTTAAGTCTAAAATTTTAAAATTCTACCAGGTTTTAACTTAAGCTT
Organism: Gossypium stocksii; assembly: GCA_020496765.1. Lineage (NCBI taxonomy): Eukaryota > Viridiplantae > Streptophyta > Magnoliopsida > Malvales > Malvaceae > Gossypium > Gossypium stocksii. Next base: position 77,650,726 of record CM035629.1, read on the forward strand.
GGGCCTTCTAAAGGCCCACTAACATACTCAAAGCATAAATTAATATGTCTAGACAAGTAAAAATTAAATTTACGCAAAATCCTGAAAATCTCAAAAATTAGGGCGTTACAACTCTATCCTCTTAAAAAAGTTCCGGCCTCGAAATTTACCTGATCCAAACAGGTGAGGGTATTGTTGACGGATTGCCTCTTCTGGTTCCCAAGTAGCTTCTTCTCTGCCATGATTGGACCAAAGGACCTTTACCAAAGGAACTGCCTTCTTCCTTAATCTGCTTAATCCAAGTCGATCTCACTTGTAACTCCGCTAGCAAGCTACCATCGTCATATAGACTCAGACGAGCAAACATTGCTCTCAACTTAGTTACAGCTCTCCTACTCAGTGCATCAGCCACTATGTTTGCCTTGCCTGGGTGATACTCAATAGAATAGTCGTAATCTTTAAGCAACTCTATCCATCTTCGTTACCTAAGGTCCAACTCCTTCTGAGTCAATAAATACTTGAGACTCTTATGGTCCGTGTATATAATATACTTCTCTCCACACAAGTAGTGCCTCTAAATTTTTAACTCAAAGATAACCGCTGCTAATTCCAAATTATGCGTCGGGTAGTTCACTTTCTGAGGCTTAAGCTGTCGTGATGCGTAAGCCACCAACTTACACTCTTGCATTAATACACAGCCCAAACCAACATGTGACACATCAAAGTACATAGTGAAATCCTTCCCAATCTCCGGCTGAATCAACACTGGCGCCTCAGTCAAAACCTTCTTTAACTTATCGAAAGCCTCTTGCTATTTCTCAGTCTATACAAACGGTACTCCTTTCCTCAGAAGTTTTGTTAACAGTGCCGCAATCAATGAGAATCCTTCCACAAACCTTTTGTAGTACCCTGCCAAACCCAGAAAACTTTGAATTTTTTATACAGATCTCAGTGGCTTCTAATCTAAAACTGCTTCAATTTTTTGAAGATCCACCCTAATTCCCTCAGCTGAAACAACGTAACCTAAAAATGTCTCTATTCACACTTGCTGAATTTTGCATAGAGTTGCTTCTCTTACAACACTTGTAGAATAATACGGAGATGCTCATCATGCTTCTCCTCAGTTTCTGAATACACCAAAATATCGTTGCTGAAGACAAGTACGAATCGATCCAAGTGAGGTTGGAATACTCGATTCATCAAATCCATGAAAGCCGCAGGTGCATTAGTCAATCCAAACGGCATTACCAGAAACTCGTATGGTCAGTTCTGAATGCTGTCTTACGAATATCCACTTCTTTGACCCTTAACTAATGATATCCAGATAAAAGATCGATCTTGGAAAATACCAAAGCTCCTCTAAGCTGGTCAAACAGATCATTGATTCTTGGCAAAAGGTACTTATTCTTAATCTTTAGTTTGGTCAACTGACGATAATCGATACACATACGCATTGTCCCATCCTTCTTTTTCACGAACAGTACTGGTGCTCCCCATGGAGACACACTCGACCGAATAAAACCTCTATCCAACAACTCTTGGATTTGTGCTTTTAATTCCACCAACTCCTTTGGTGCCATCCTGTAAGGTGCGATGGACACTAGAGCCATTCTAGGTAGCAAGTCGATTCCAAATTTGACTTCACGATTCGGAGGCAGTCCAGGAAGCTCCTCAGAAAGGACATCTTGAAATTCCTTAGCGGTTCTAACCTTCTCTACAGTCAAACCTTCAGCCTCCGTCTAGCTCACATATGCCAAATACACCTAGCAACCCTTGTGAATCAGCTTTTCAACCCTCAAGGCCAAAATAACATTGGACAAGTAGTCCCTTCACTCCCCTATAACCATCACCTCCTCATCCTCCGTGGTCTTTAACACCATCTATTTAGCCACACAATCCAGAGTCGCCTTATGCTTAGAAAGCCAGTCCATTCCCAAGATGAGATCGAATTCTCCAAATGGTAGCTCCATTAAATTCGCAGAAAAAATTCTACCTTGAGTCTCTAAAGGCACCTCCCTAAAGAGTTTGTCTACCTTAACCGAGTGACCCAGTGGACTTATTACAGTTACCCCATTCACAGTTTCCTCAGAGTGCACACCCAACGTCCCAGATACATCATATGCAACATATGAATGGGTAGAATCGATATCTGTCAAAGCAGTGTATGGCATGCTAGAAATAAAAAAACGTACCAGTTATGACGTCAGGTGCATCACCCTCCTCTTGGTGATGAGCAGCATACACCAACACTGGCTGACAAGCCTCAGCATTTCCAGCACCCTTTCTAAGTGCTCCACGTCCACGACAATTTTTGTTGCCGCCCCTACCTTGTCCACGGCCCCTTGGCGGTTGTGGTCCACCTCGCACTAGTTGAGCAACCCTCTGTTCAGCAGTTTGCGTCTGGGTTGGCCTCTGAGGACAGTCTTGAACTCTATGCTCCTTGGATCCACATCGAAAACAAGCCCTAGTACACTTCCAGCACTCTTCTAGATGAACTCTGCCACAGTCCCCACAAGCCTGCGATATAATTGTATTCATCGGAACTACTCGGACAGATTCATCCACTCTAGCTCTTTTGATATTCCTGTTTACAGCACTCGAGGGTCCAGAATCCCTCCTAGATCAATTCTGATCCTTCTCACGATTCTGCCGTTCAGTTCGTTTCACCTCTTTGGCTATCTTAGCCTTTTCCACTAAAGCAGCAAAGTCACGCTCCCTCTACTGAGCTATCAGCACCCTAAGCTTATCCTTGAGGTCATCCTCAAATCGTATGCTACGTTCATACTCAGTAGCAACTATTCCACTGGCATACCGACTCAACCTTAAAAACTCGACCTCATATTCAGCAACAAACTTGTTACCTGGGTCAGGTTCAGAAATTCCTTCCTTCAGGCGCCCACATAGCTCGCCCCTACATACTTCCCTTTGAAGGTAGTCTTGAACAGCTCCCAAGTTACCCGCTCAGCTAGGGTACTATCCCTCACAGTGATCCATCACTAGTACGCCTCGTCACGCAGTAGAGACACCACTCTTTTCAATTTCTGCTCCACTAAGCAATCCAAATCGTCCATGATGCGCTCCGTGGAATCCAACCAGTATTCAGCCACGTTCGGGGCTACTCCAGATATGCCCCTGAAAACCTCTGCTCTATTAGCTCGAAGTCGCTCAGAAATAGATCCCCTATTCACAGTCCCAGTACTTGCTCCAGCAACCCTCTCTAGAACCTTTCACATTGCCTGAGACAAAGCATCGTCCCCTGCTGCCCGACCATACGATCCAGTCTCAGTCGCTGGCAGCACTCGTGCCTCCTCAGCTGGCATATGCCTCGAAAATAAAGACCCCGCTTGCACACTACCTCGGCCACGTCCACGGCCTTGTCCACGAGTTGCTCTCGTACTCATATCAAATTATCTTATTACAAATTTTATGCATTAATTTAGTATTTTAGTGTTTATTACAAATGTCTTTTGCACAGATAGTGGTTCAAAGTTTCTTTTCGCAGAATCCTACCCTAGCTACAGTCTCAGTCTTCTAGGGTTCATAATTTTCCTACTATATCAGTCTCTACAGTTTTAGTATCACCTAACTACAGAATCCTAGTAGGGTCCCAGTACTATCTATAGTAATATAGTAATATTTCAGTTACAGTACAGTGTAGTAGAGATACTTACAGACTTAGTGCTGGGGATTCGGTGTGCCACCCTTTAGAAACTAGATTTCAAAAAGCCCAAATTTTAGATAAAGTTTTAGTAAGACTAAACTTTGTTTTTAAAGTAAAACCTTAAATGAGTATGTTTTGAAGAAAATCAATTTGAAAAGGGTTTCTTTAAGACTTTTCCCAAAACTGATTTTCAAAATACCCTTCTTGGGCCTTGATCTTAATTTTTATAAAAACATTTGGACCCGATCCACAGCCAAGTTGTTTCAACCAGCCTCTGATACCACTAAATGTAACACTCCAAACCCGACCCAGACGTTATGGCCAAATCTGGTGTGTCACATGGACGATGAACTACATCTCATTCTTTAACTAATATGTTAAAGGTGTCTTATCAAAATCATTTTTACGATGTTTAAGAAAAAGCGGGTTATTTAATTTATGGAAGGTCCTATCCACTATCAATTGGTGCTTATTTCGTTAGAAGTCTTATTTGATTATTTAGGTGATCCAGTTTAAGTGTACGATGTGGTTTGAAAATGTTGCTTAATTTTAAGTAAAAACCCGCGCAGCCTTAGTCTATTTGTTATAAGCAAGTTATAATTAAAACCAAAATAAAAATAAAAATAAAATAATAAATGAGTGGCCTTATAACAACTTGAAAACCCAAAAACTATGAAATAAAAAAAAAAGTAACTTGAAAGTAAGGTTTTTTAAAAACCAGAAAGCCGTCCTCGTTGCCACTCCGAGTCCCACCAGCTCCAAGTCTTCTAAGGTTGGGGCTCATCTGCATAGATGGAAAGAAAGGGGGTGAGTTTGGGAAACTCATTGTGTAAGATAAACCCAACAAGAGCCTAAATCAGTTCAAGCTTCATTGGCCCAAGCCATATCCAGATACAGTATTAACTGGGCCTTAGCCCTTATTAGTAAGTAGAGATTAACTGGGCCTTAGCCCTATTTAGAAATCAGTGTGGGCCTTAGGCCCATTACAGTAACAGAATAGTCAGTTATGCATGTAAGCAAAGCTCAGCCCAATCCAGCCCTACACACCACCCGTACCAGCCCTACACACCATGTGGGGAATAACTCAACCCATCCAGCCCTACACACCATAGTCGCAGCATAGCTGCTTAATCAGATAACTTGGCCAAGCCACTAATCAGTAGAACGAGGTAAAGCCCCTGATAGTAAACGTGCCATTCCACTTAGCTCTTCCTCCATCAAAAACCCAATCCCATGCAACAATGTATGTTCTGACATGGCATACAGTGAACAGATAAAATTTTAGCATGCATTTCAGTCAATTTAACCCTAGGGGTATAATGGTCTTTTTGCACCTAGGGGTAAAACAGTAATTTTCCACCCTTAAGGGGTATTTCAGTCAATTTAACAGTTTTTAGGGTTTTATGCACATTTCAATTGTTAACAGTCCAAATGTCATCTAAGTAACTTATTTAGCCCATTTAGTCCAATTAGAGTTATCGGGCCCTAAAACACCTAATGGGCCCTACAATGTCCACTAACTATTATGGCCCACTAAGCCCAAATTTACGTCCATTTTAGCAGAATTGCTACTCAGTCTACCAGAATGCACTTACCACTCATTTTCACCCATATGGGCCCATAAGCCCATTGGGCCCAAATTTATCCCTCCAAGGCCCGACCTCACCAACGTGCACGAAATCGCACATCTATCATTCTTACCATTTGTGATTATAGGTTTTACCAATTTAATCTTACCCACGAGCATTCGCACGCTTTCGAGCCCTCGAACTGCCAGAATTTCGGCATTTCAGCTTTTCGACTTTTACCGATCTAGTCTACTAGTGGGTGTCATTTACACACTTAATTTTTGAGATTTTCAGGAATCCTTCGAACAATCAACCTACATTCGTTTAGATCATACTGTTAATCTACAATCCGTGAAATTAATCTAAATATCAACTTACCATATTCGGCCATCATCATCAAAGGCCTTGAACACTTACATTTGTCGAAACCGATAACTAGATCTAAATCTAGATCATCCCACAGTCCTATCCTCCAATGTTCCTTGTTAGATTGTCCCTTCTTCGAACTATTTGACATAATATTCGAATGAAAAGGCTAGGATAGATGTTTATAAAACAAAGATCAAAACCGATAGCAACCAAAGCCATGGGGTTTTCGGCTTTTCCTTCTTTCACAAGAATATGGAAGATGAGATCCGAGTACTTACCACCAAAATTTCTTTAAGGTTATTTCCACCACTCCATGACTAGATCCACACTAGATTTAATTGACTCGCAAAGAAATAAATCTAAGACGTTAAACAACACCAAGATATGAGGGGTTTCGGTTTAAAGAAGAGAGTTTCAATTTTTGAATAAAAAGTAGATGAAAGAAGAAGAAAAGTGATTGTACCTTGATTTCGATTCCCACAATAGCAAATGTGTGAGGTTCGGTCTAAGATGGATTTGACAAGAGAGTATTTAAAGTTTTAGAATTTTGGTTTAAGGAAAATCGGCTAAGGAGGAAATTGGCAAGCAACTGCTTGATTCAGGTTTTGTGATATTCGGCTAATATGAAAATCGGCAAGATAAGATTTTAAGGAAACATGTTTAATTGATTGAGAAGAGAAGAAGAAGAGAAGGGAGAAATGAAAATATGAAGAAAGTAATAAAGAAGAAGTGAATTCGACTTTGAGAAACAAAAGAAAGAAAGAGGGTTTTTTTTTTTGCTATTGGACAAATCGGCACAAGGAGAATGTAGAGACTTAGTTTTCGGCTTTTAGGAGAAAGAAGGAGGAAGAAAAGAAAACTAAGGGCACTATACCTATTTGGCCAAAAGAAACAACCGTTATTCGCCAAATTTTGAAGGCTTAACCCCTACCACTATCGGCACAAACCACCCTAATTGCCGAAGGTGACAAGTCCTAACACCCTAGTCGAAAATGCTAAACCAAATTCCCTTGGCCAACCAACTCTTGCTTCTATTTGAAATCTTTAAATTTTCTCCTTCTTATCCTCTTTGATTCAATCCCATGAGCACCTCAAACTCTTCCCAGCAGAGTTTCACTTGGAGTCCATCACATGCCTTGCACATACATTAAAAAAAATAACACCACTTTGCTTACCAAAAGACTTGAACCTAAGCCCTTGCACAGCTTCCACACGCCACTCCCTTGTCCCTAAGTGGCATTACATTGGCACCTTGCCACAAGTCATCTTGTGTCTTGATTTGACAACATTTTCTTAAAAGCCCTCTTAATCAAAGCCCCTTCTCGCTTATGTCTAAAATTTTAAAATTCTACCGAGTTTTAACTTAAGCTTGGGCCTTCTAAAGGCCCACAAACATACTCAAAGCATAAATTAATATGTCTAGACAAGTAAAAATTAAATTTATGCAAAATCCTGAAAATTAGGGTGTTACAGACAAAGTTAGGGGTAAAATGGTAAAAATTTCCATAGGATGATTTTCTACCCAATTGAGTAATGTGTAATGAATGAGCTAAATTGGTGTTACAGATCAAAAATGAGGAGGAAACAACCTTGACCGAGGAAAAGGCAAGGTCTCGGATTAAAATTGATAAAGTTTACATTTTAACTTGAGGTAAGTTTATGTGTAATTAATGAGTCATATTGATATTTTTGATTCATTACTTTAATTATTCTAATAGTTGTAATCTTATAATAATATGTGAGTTATATATGAGTATGTATATTGATAAAGAAAACAATAAGTGAGGAAAACCCGATTGAGCCTTAGGAATCAATTAAGATACGAGTGACATGTCACTAGGAAACTATTGTATGTAATCGAATGTTTATGTGATTCCGGGTGCTAGTTTAGTTCAACTACCAGTGGCTAGCTAATCCTACATTTGTTGCGGATACCTATCAACTTGTGTGAGCAGCACTGAGTAGGTTCGACTATACCATCAGCTTGTGTGAGTAGACCCGTGAATAGCTCATTATTGAGCCTCAATGTGATATATGATATGTGGTAGCTTCAGCTACATTATGTGTGGCACTTGTGCCTTTTTCTGTGTATACTATAGAATTCCATATGGTTCAACAGGTATTTGAATCAAATGGATAACATGTGAATGTTTGTAAAAGATTTGACCATGTGTTAAGTGAGTGGATGTGCAGGTTATGAGAAATATGTCATATGTACTAGGTGCTTAAGTATGTATATTGATTTATGTGGCAAGGTCATTAAGTAAGTTATAAGCTTAATCTCAATGTAGCAATAAGAGAATTTACCTACTTTGAAATTTTATTATCGGTCTCAATTGCTCATTCATTTACATATAGACTTACTAAGCTTTATAGCTTACCCATTTTCTTTTCCCTTCCTTTATAGGTTTGTCAAGCTAATCCGAGCCTCAGTGATCAACGGGATTCCATCAACACTATCAACAATCACTTTTGGTATTTTGATTTCAAACTTGGAAAGTTATGGCATGTATAGGTGGTCTATGTTTTGGTTATGTGTCATCGTTCTTTTGGGTCCATTTGTTGGTAGTGGTGTTTTGGTACTTCAACCATGAGAAATGAGCCATGAATGGTTAAATCATATTTTGTCAAAATGTTGTAATCAAGTAATGTGCAAGCTTCCCTAGTATGAGTAAAATGTGTGTGGATGTGCAAGTTTGATGATGATAGATAAAGTTAGGATGTGGATGGCTTAGAATATATGTTTTGATGAGTTTTGATGTTATATGGTATATTGGCAAAATTGGTTGATATTGGATTGTGTTTTAGGTGGCAATTGGCTTAAAAAATAGCCTATAATTGTCCACACAAGTAGACACACGGCATGTGTTTAGGCCGTGTGTGACACACGGGCAGCCCACGGGCATGTTGATAGGCCGTGTGTCCTCTATACCTGAAATTATGAATATTAAATGTTTTGTAGTAAACATATGGGTGGAGACACGGCCGTGTGTCTCGACCGTGTGTTAGAAATGGCCTGGCCCACGGGCATGTGGCTTGGCTTTGTAACGAAAACTTTGCGATGACGTCATAAATAGAATACCCCAGTTTTTCACAAGGGTGAGGACACAGGCGTGTTAAGGTCGTGTGAAGGACACAGGCTAGAGAAACAAGCATTTGCTCGGTCGTGTTAAAACTCTTGTAGGTTCAAAATGAAAAAAAATTTCATACAGGCTAGGGACATGGCAGTGTGTGACCTCATAGCCTACCCACATGGGCGTGTCGCAGTCCCACACAGGCGTGTGCCCTAGTTTAAGTCAAATTTTCATAAGTGTTCAAAAAGTTTCGATTTGGTCCCAAATCATACCTAAAGTATCGTTTGGGCCTAGTAGGCACATAATGTGGGCATTTAGTATATGAAAGAAAAAGTTTTGAATTTTGCACAGAATTTATGTATCGAAAACAAATAATCGTACGAGTGTTTATTCAGTAATGCCTTGTACTCGTGTCCGGGGACGATTTTGTGTAAGGGGTGTTACATTTAGTGGTATCAGAGCTATGGTTTAGTCAGTCTTTGGACTAATATAGCAAGTGTGAGAGTCTGGCTATACATGCCATAATTGTGAATATTGATAGTGTGATGGTTTCTAATATCTAGATGTGTTTTCATATAGTAAATAGATCTCGACCCGGTAGTAGCTGACAACGCTGAAAGTAATGCGTCTGCTCCCACTCAAGGGACCACGCCACCCGAGAGTACGAATGTAGAATCTGTCAGAGAGAAGAGGCTCGGGAAGCCTTTCTTCATAGAATGAGCAAATGGTACATAGATTTTATTCGGGTAAATCCGAATGCCCAACCTCCCCAACCTCCTCGTATTCCTCAACCGAATCCAGTAACTCCACAAGGTGTGGAAGTGGTAAGAATGAGTAAGCCTCCTGTGGACATGATTCGTAAGTATGGAGCTGATGAGTTTAGGGCAAATGTTGATGATAACCCCGAGAGGGCAGAATTTTGGCTCGAAAACACTATCCAGGTGTTTGATGAACTCTCTTGTACACCCGAAAAGTGTTTAAAATGTGTCGTATCCCTTCTGAGAGACTGAGCGTATCAGTGGCAGGGAATGCTAGTCTCGATAATGCCTATCAAAAGAGTTACTTGGGACTTCTTCCAAATGGAGTTTTGAAAGAAGTATATAAGTTAGCGCTTCCTTGATCAGAAGCAGAAGGAGTGTTTAGAGTTGAAGGAAGGCCGCATGACTGTGTCTGAGTATGAGCAAGAATTCATCTGACTTAGGAAGTACGCTCGAGAATGTGTTTCTACAAAAGAAATCATGTGTAAAAGATTTGAAGACGGACTAAATGAGGATATCAAATTGTGGGGATTTTGGAATTAAAAGAATTTGTTGTGTTAGTTAATCGAGCCTGTAAAGCAGAGGAGTTATGCAAAGAAAAGAGGAAAGCCAAATCGGAGGTTAGAGAGATGAAGACAAGATCAGCGAATAAGTCTTTCCAAACATCGTCAAAGAAAGTGAGAAATGTGTAAAATCGTTCGACTGTTTTCACTGGGAATCCAAGCAGAACTCGTGGTAGACTAAATATAGGTTCTAAGGCCCAGACCACCTTGGCAGCTAGTGTGGGTAATGTTAAACCAACTAACCCCGAATGTCAATATTTTGGGAGGAGACACCCCGATGAGTACTGGATGGCCACCAGAGCTTGTTTTAAGTGTGGCTCCCAAGATCACTTTATCAAAGATGGTCCAGAAATATGAAAGAAACTACTCAGAGCACTAAACTGAGCAATGTACCTACTAGAGGGAGGCCTACCAGAAATATAAAAGAGGGAGCTTGTAGTAGAGGCATAGTTAGAGATTTAGTTGTAAGATTGGAGGCCAGAGCACCTGCAAGAACCAATGCTATTCATGTCTGGGAAGAGGCGTCAGACCTTGATATGATCACTAGTATGTTTTCTCTTTATGATGTTAATATAGTTGCACTGATTGATCTCGGGTCCACACATTCTTATGTTTGCATAAAACTAGTAAATGATATGAAATTGCCTATCGAGTCAACTGAATTTGTGATTAAAGTGTCAAATCCTCTAGGCAAATGTGTGCTAGTTGATAAGATTTGCAAGAATTGTCCCTTAGTGACTCGAGGTCATTGTTTCCTGGCTGACCTAATGCTATTTCCATTTGATGAGTTTGATGCCATTTTGGGCATAGATTGGTTATCAATGCATGATGCTAATGTGAATTGTAGGCAAAAGGTTATTGAATTGAGGTGTAACAACGGTGAAATCCTCTGGATTGAAACAGATGAGTTTAGTGAACTGCCTGTGCTAATTTTGTCAATGACTACTCAGAGGTATTTGAGAAAGGGTTATGAAGCATATTTGGCCTATGTGTTGAATACGAAGGAGTCTGAATTGAAGGTTGAATCAATGCCAGTAGTTTGCGAGTTTCCAGATGTTTTTCTAGAGGTGTTACCGGGGATACCACCTATTAGAGAAATAGAGTTTGCCATTGATTTGTTACTAGGGATTGCCCCGATATCTATAGCCTCCCTTAGAATGGCTCCAACTAAGCTAAAATAATTGAAATTACAGCTACAAGAGTTGACAAACAAAGGATTTGCTAAGCCTAGGTTTTCTCCCTGGGGTGCTCCTGTATTGTTTGTAAAGAAAAAGGATAGGTTGATGAGACATTGTATCGATTATAGGTAACTAACCAAAGTGACGATAAAGAACAAGTAGAGACACGTAAGTAGAGACACGACCTGGCACATGGGCGTGTAGTTAGGCTATGTGACACACGACCTGGTACATAGGCGTGTAGTTAGGCTATGTGTCCCTTGTACCTTAATTTTTTGAAATAGGATGCTCAGAATTGAGCACGTAAGTAGAGACACGGGTGTGTGTCTCAGCCCTGTAAGGCACATGACCCAGAACACGGATGTGTCTCTTGGCCGTGTGAATCCTACACCTATTTTTTGAAAATTCGAATTAACCACATGGCCAAGCACACGAGCATGTGACTTGGCCATGTGACATTAATTTGTTCATGAGTTGCAAATTAAAGAGTTACAAGGGTTAGGGACACTGGCGTGTGAACCTACACAGCTTGACCACACGGACGTGTCCCATACCACACGATTGTGTGACTCTTAATAGTGAGAAAAATTTTGGGATTATGCAAAAAATTTCCCAAGATCTTTATTTGGTCCCAAATTGATTCTAACGCATATTTTGGGCCTCGAAGGCCCTATTAAGTGACATTATAACTAATCTCAAAAACTGAATAATGTTCGAATGGATCAATTTAAAAGTGTTCTGTAAACTCCAGTAATGCCTCGAAACCATATTCCGACGACGGATACAGGTTAAGGGTGTGACAATGAGAGCCTGTGGAGGGTGAAAATCTAAACCCTTATTCAGCTGAGAATACGGGCCCTGGTATAGTTATAAGGAATAACCTAAGGTCCTTCACGACCGATGTGGATCTTGATGCAACTCTTGCATGTGAGTTCCCGAAATATACAAACATAGTGCTTGCTCACCTACTTGACGAAAAATTCGACGGTGAAGAGTTATTTGTAGGACAATAATGTGATAACAAGAATGACTGTTTACACGCAATAAAACAATATAGCTTGAAGTTAGGTGTAGTCTATAAAACGAGGAAGTCGACGCAGTCTTGTACTTCAAAGAATGTTGGAAAGCTTTAAGTGGGTGTAACTGGCATGTTCGAGCCGTGTTAATGCAGTAGACTTAGATGTGGACGATAATGAAAATAGAAGGTCCACACACATGCACATCTGCTCGTATGTTGCAAGACCATCGAAAGTTAGATGCAAAAACCATATGCGACTGCATCGCCCCTTTGGTGAAAGAGTCACCCACTATTCAGGTGTTGGTCCTTGTTGCAGACATTCAAGCTCAATTCAAGTACAAAGTGTTGTACCGAAAGGCATGGTGGGCGAAGCAAATGGTGATGAAGGAGTTGTGTAGTGACTATGATGCGTCATATGACGAGCTTTAAAGGTGGGTAGTCGCAATGTGGAAGTATGTGCCAGAGACGATGACTAATTTGCAAACACTATCGTATAAAGTCCCGAACAGCGAGATGCAATTGGGGAAACGAGTTTTTCACCGGTTGTTTTAGACGTTCGAGCCATGTGTTAGGGCCTTGTGGAACGATGGAAATGTTCAAGTGGACACAATCGCAACAAGTAATAAAGTGACAAGTGACAAGTAAATATCGAGTTATCATACCCATAGGGGCTGTGAAAAGAATTATTTATGAATGAAATTAAAAACACTTTGATGAAAAAAATATTATGATTTGAGGAGGTGATTAAAAACTAAGATTTTAACTAAGTAAAATAAATAAAAATAAAATAAAAGTTCCAGTGCACAATTTCAAAAGATAATTTTAATCAAGATGACATAATTGTGCTAGATTAGTTACATTTCTTAACTTAGGATTATTAAACTCATTTTTATGTTATTACGAATAAATTCATATCAACTCGGTAATTGCTAAATTATGAACATACTTACCTACCAAAATCCATTTATCTCTTGACTGTATCTCTATGTCAATTCAACCGATTAAACAAATTTTAATAAGCAAATGTGTTAATGCACATACATACCTATGAAATTAAAATAATCTCTTCTACATATCTCTATGCCAATTCAAACACTTAATTCAATCTTGTAAGCATCTGAAAGATTACCTCAGGTAATAATGTATTTCTACCTTGAAATAGTTTTATCACAATAATATTGCAAGTTATGTAAGGCTAATGTATCGTTAGATACTGTTGCTAATTTAACCCTCACCTACCTTAGATGATCAAACATGCACTGATTAAGTATCATGTCAATTAATTACAATTTCAATCCATTTAAATAATTAATTCCTTAGTTACCTTACAATTGTAGTGCAAGAATAACTTAGTCATGGTTTTACTTAATCAAACATCTTACTGAGGCCTATAACAACACAAACACAATTTTTAAATTAAGTGGACAAAATGCAATCTACCTAACACGAATTAAATTTAAGACATAATAATTAAATTAAACATATCTGCATCACAAATATTCATAGACATGTTGATAACAACAACAATAAAATTAAAAGGATACGGAACAAGAATCAAATTCGGTGTTTCTCCGAGGCTTGACTAGTTTGCTCCGCTCCTCATTCTCCACTTGTTTTTGTTGAACTGAGGCTTACACAAACACTTGAATGCTACTCAAAATGGTGATTGAAGGACTCTTTTTCAAGAGGTGAAATCAGCAAGGGAATAGGTAAGGAAATGAAGAACAATGAAGAGAGAAAAGTGAGAGAAAAGTGAAGAATGAATGGTTTTGAGATGTGTTTGAAGTGAGTAGCCAATGGGGTATTTATAGGTCAAGAAGGCTGCTAATAATACCAAAATTAGCAAGCAGAGACTGCCCCCATGACTGGCTACACATGTGGCATGTTTGAAGATTTTAAACATGCTATTTTTTGGTAGGGGCAAATCTTGAAAGGCATGAATAGTGGAGGGGTTTGAATGTAAATTAAAAGGAGTCTTCAAGGGTCATTTTGCAAGCCAAATAATCAGCCAAAAAATCTGATTGGGTCAACATGTGGGATGGTCTTGGGCTGCCCTGTGCTCGGCTAGAACGCTTTTCTCGGTTCAGCTCAACTGGGCCCTTTTCTATAATTAATTAATAATAATTTATTTAACACAAATTAACTTGGATTACAATTAAAATTAATTATATTATGAATTAATACACATAATTTGCACCGTCTTAGGCTAAAATTATTAATTTGCCTTGATGCTTCAAATTTGCTTCTTGGTTTTACGCTTCTAGTAGTGTCTGCCGAGCCGATTTTCGCCCTTTGTGCAAATCTGTCAAAAATAATAAAACTTAATCAAAATTTGATACAAAATTAATTAAAATTCAACATGTTCATAATTTCAATGCAATTTAATTATTTTATAATTATTATATTTTTTTGACAAGAATTTTACAGAAACTGCATGAATTTGAGTTAAAAAGGCCACGAAAAAGTATGTATATTTTCATGTTTCCACCTTCCCTTACCACAAGAAGATGGTGCAACTGGACGGAAACTTGTTGTACTGCAAATACATGCAAATACACTTGATTGTTGTACAAAACGACACCCAAAATGTACTTCCAATCTTTTTCAGCATCGTGGAGTGAGAATGCTTCGAGTCTTGAGATTTTTCCTCAAAAATATGTGGAGACACATTATTAGACAAGATAACATTTGCCTTATATCAGACAGATCAAAGGGACTACTTGTTACGATAAGGTGATCAGGGGTTCCATGGAGGTTTACTTATTACATTCGGCACATCGCGGCAAACTTCTACAGAGATTTTAAGAATAAGAATGGAAAAAGAACTCGAAACATGGGTAAAAATATTGTTTGTATTTTTTTCAAAAATTCCTTTTCAAATTTTATCAGTGTGTAATTTTTTTGAATAGTGATTCTAAATTGCATATACAACTCATAAGTTAGAACCACAGAGATTCAGGCTAAGGTTTGCGAGGCTTGAATCTCAGATGTCATCTTTACCAACAGATCTCCAAACATAATTGGGTAACATGGAGAACTAGAAATGGACTCGAAGCTATAATGAGGGGTTTCGATATGGCCAGATGACAACCAACCTCGTAGAGGCAGTTAACTCCGTCTTGAGGCACACACGTGATATGCCAGTTTTTGCTATTTTCTCGGCAACATTTATAGGTTGGCCATATTGATGCCTAAGATGGGTCTAAGAAAAGCTAAAAAGACCGAAGCTGGGCATGTGTATGTTGAGGCCATCCAAAAGGCCATGGCAATAAATAGTCGAAGGGAGCAAAAGATGAATGCAGAATTGTGTTCATGCAACTTGGAGACTTTTCGGGTTCAAGGGTACATTAACCGTCGCTCAGGTCTTCCGCCTAGGTCATACGCAGTTGATTTGTGAAACAGGCATTGCGAGTACAGGATATTTAAAACTCTTTGATATCCGTGTGCACATATTCTTGCAGCGTGTGCAAGAGCAAACTTAGATATTGAACAATTCATAAACGATATCTACATGTTGCAATGCACATTGCGAGATATACAAATTATAATACAATATACATACATATTTAAAAAATTCAAATGAAATTAAATTAAAATTGAAATAAAATTCAAATAACATGAGAACAAAAATTAAATTCAAATGAAATTTTAAAAGAAATTGAAATTACAAAATAAAATTGACATAAGAAATAAAGTTTTAATTAAAAGAAAACTAAAATGAAATTCAAATTGAGATGAAATTCAAATGACATGAGAAAACAATGAAATTTGAATTGAATATGAAAAGAAATTAAAAATTAAATTGAAATGAAAAAAAAAGGTGACAAGACATGGCATGACAGGCCCGCGCCTGTGTTTAGCCTGCACCAAACCTATCAAAAAAGGCCATCCAATGGCCGACACCAGCAAGCTACAGCCCAAGTGTCAGATGGCCAAACAATGGCTTGCACTAGCAAGCAAAGCTTGCTCCGATGTGACCCAATGGGTCAAGGCCAAAATTAATATTTGTTTTTCTTCTTTTATCATTTTTTACCTCTGCTCAGCCATTATGGTCCCCCACTATAAATGGCATGCTTCAACCCAAAACCCGATCATCATCGCCAATAACTTTTGTTCTCTACCGATCACTGCCGTTCACCATCGATCACTGCTGATCACCTTCGATCAACGCCCATTACTACCAATCACCACTGATCACTGCCAATCACTTGATGGATCCTAGTCCTAATTTTCTTTTAAGTGACGACAACCACATTGCTAAAAATGTGAATAAGGTAAATGAGAAAACAAATGACCCATTTAATTTGAATTTCTATGATCAATCGTTTTTCAAATGAAAAATATAACATTTTATATTTACTATAAACATAGGATTGTGAGACCACGATTGCATGATCCCGGATATTTTCCCAATCGAAGGGTTTTACCGTATTTGAACATGGCAAGTTCTGGGATAGTTGCATACATTCAAATATCTGAGCAACAAGCCGATTTAATATCAGCCTTAGTTGAAAGATGATGCCTGAAGACATACATGTTGTAACACCCCTTACCCGTATCCACATTAGAACAGGGTACGAGGCATTACCGGACTTAAACACGTACACACATACAATTTCGAACCATAAAATTTGCATCCAATTTAAAACTTTTCAAACATAGTCATAACATCCCTATTACGGGCCTACGAAGCCCTAAACATATATTAGAGGTGGTTAGGGACTAAATCGAGAACTTTTGAAACTTTTACAGCACTCAGAAAATTTCATGTTTTGGAGAGTCACATGCCCGTGTGGGTAGGCCGTGTGATCATACATGCCCTTGTAGTTCGGGACATGCCCGTGTCCTCAACCCATGTAACTCTCTATTTATGACATCATCACCCAAAATGAAACCACACAGCCAAGCCACATGCCCGTGTGCTAGGCCGTATGATGAATTAAATTCCCATAAATTAAATGCAGACTTCACACGCCCTTGGAACATGCCCGTGTCCAAGGCCGTGCCGTCCACGTGGCTGAGAAACACGTCCGTGTACTCAGCCAGTATCGAAATATTTTTCATTTCGAAGCTAAACTAGTTTTCACACGGCCCAGTACAAGCACGTGTTCCAGGCCGTGGCCTTCACACAGCTGAGACACACACCCGTGTCTTTGCCCGTGTGCTCTATACTGGGCATTTTGTTTCTAAAAAAATTAAAGTGTAGGGGACACACGGCGTGTTCACACGCCCATGGGGCTGACCGTGTGTCACACACAGCCTAGACACAAACCCGCGTGTCTACCCATGTGGACAATATATAGGCTATTTACTAAGCCATTTGCCACCCTAAATCACATATACACTTACACCAATTCACAGGCACATAACATGACATACTTGAGCAACCAAATGTCCACAACCAAGACATCAATTCATCGTTCTCATGTCACAACTACCATGCATAAACATTACCTATTCAACCATTTAAAACATGCATTTTGACACATCCATGAGAGGCATCATCACATACTTATACTTATTCCAATATAAGCCAAATTCAAATGGCCTTATAAAAAATGAATCAAGTATCATCATAAGCCAACATATTTGGCTAAACCAATATGGCATATAACAAAAGACCAAGTCCCTATACATGCCATACTCAAAATGTTAAGACTAGCTATACCCAAATATTCCAATTGATAGTGTGATCAAGCCCCCGACGTCTTTTGATCCCGAGCTAACTTGGCGATACTATAAAACAAAGGAAAGGAAAGGAGGGAGTAAGCTTAATAGTTTAGTAAGTTTATACACAAATAAATAACATCTTAACCATGCAAATTCATATAATGAGAATTAATACAGTTACCATTGAGCTCACATATGCTAAACTTACTCAAGCACAACTTACCACGATAACATCACTTATAACGTTCATACTTACGAATTGCTCGTACACAGTTGTACCACATCATCGCACAAATACACATATTTTCACATCTTTTGTTATTTTTCCCATTGAACACTCGGAATATTAATGGATACACGGATGGTTTGCACATAAGTGCCACATATATGTAGCCGAAGCTTCCACTTATAACATTTCACTTACATGCTCGTTCTTGAGCTAGTCACGGGTCTGCTCACATAAGCTGACGGTTGAGACATAACTACTCAGTGCTGCTCACACAAGTTGATAGGTATCCACAACAAATGCAGGAATACCTAGCCACTGGTATACGTACTAGACCAACACCCGGACATCACTTAATCATTGAATCACACTAGGGTCCCTAGTGACATGTCACTCGTATCCTAGTCTATTCCTAAGGTTCAACCAGGATTTCTCACTAATCACTTATTGAAACATTGTCAAATACACCCAATAAGTCATTTACACAATTCATACAATATAAAAGCACATAACATAAATTAATGATGCATTATTTACATGCAAACTTACCTCAGTACAAAAATAGAAAATTTTGCGATTTAGTCCACAACTTTGCCCTTTCCCTGATCTAAGTCAATTTCTTATCTTTCTTGATCTATAATGACACATTTAGTTCATTTATTACTTACATTATTCAATTTGACCCAAAAATCATATTAAGGAAAAATTACATTTTTGCCCTTAACTTTTCACTTATTTAAACTTTAGTTCCTAGGCTCATAAAATGAAATGTATTCTTTTTTCTCAAAACCCAAGCCTAGACGAACCTATCTTGTGCTTATAACAAACCACATTGTCTTTCAAATCAGATTTCTACCACCTATTTTACAACTTTTACAAATAGGTCATTTTGGATGTTTTCACCGAAAATCACTTAGTAAAAGTCATTTATTACACAACTAACATTCATTTTCTACCATTAGACATCAAAATACATGCATGTCATACATGGGTAAATTTTTAATCATGAACCCTAGCTCAAATTAATGGTAGAAATAGGTAAATCGGGAGATAATGACTTCAAAAATGTAAAGAGTATTAAAAATAGGGCTAGGATGCACTTATTATCAAGCTTGAAAGTTGGCCAAACCCTAGCTATGGCTTCCCTTGAGAATTTCAGCCAAGGAGAGATGATGGACACCAATTTTGACTTGATTTTTCCCTTTTTATTCTTTTATTAACCAAATGACCAAAATGCCCTTAAGGCCTTTCTTTAAAATTTTACCCTTCCATGTCTATTTTTGTCCATCATGATATATAATCATGATATATAATGGTCTAATTACTAAAAAAGGACCCCACATCTTCAAATTCATTTCAATTAAGCACCCAATGCTTCTAAAACACATATTTTGCACTTTTTGCAATTTAGTCCTTCTAGTCTAATTGGACCCTTTATCGATAAAATTTCTTAACGATATTTTCACAGACGCATTCAATCATATTATAAACCTTAAAATTTTATCGCAATAAATTTTTCCACTTCAGATTCGTGGTCCTGAAACCACTATTCCGACTTGGCCCTAAATTAGGCTGTTACACGCATTCCACCTCTCGTGTAGGGAGATCACTATTACACTGCAAGACATAGTAGTCCAACTGAGGCTGTCTATTAATGCCAAAGCACTAATGGGGCCTAGAAAAGTGCTTAATCCGTAGGGCAGTTGCAAGCAGTTACTTGGAAGAGTGCCCTCAACGATAAGGAATGAAGATTAACCAGTATTAAATTTACCTTGTTAAGAGCAAACTATCTATCGAGCAGTCCAACGCAGATGGACATTATCTACATTGTGGGAGCGTTTCTTCTGCAACTTATAGGTGGAGTACTATTTTCAGACGTGAATCAAAATAAAGTCCACATCATGTACCTCCCCCTACTAGAGGACTTCGAGCAAGCCAAGAGATTTAGTTGGGGCTCTGCAGTATTGACATGCTTATACCGTAAACTTTGTTGAGTAACAAAACCGTCTACCAAGACCATGAGCGGTTGTCTACCTTCTACTGTAGTCTTAGGCATTATATCGAATTTAATTTTTGTCATCAGTGAGCCACCAACAGTGTGTGTAGCCACTCATGAATAGGTAAATTGATACTTCAAATTTACCTTTTGTTTCTTTAATTTTATAATATAATATACTCACTTTTTGCATTAAAAAATAATTAGAAAATTTATTATTTTTTTCAGATGGGCGATTGTATCGGGAATCGGGTGATTGTATCGAGAATCGAGCAATTGTTCACCGTACCCGTGTATCATATGATGATTGAGACTCATTCCGAGGATGGCATCAAAAATGCTTTCGAAGCTTTTTTTTTTTAAATACAATAGTTCCACAAAAAATAAATTAACTAATAACATGTTGTCTATATTATGCAGTTTCTATGAATGCCATATGTCAAGTAAAGGATTGCGATGGTCATACCATCATGGGTTACCAAATAGCAACGTCTATCCGCGTCAAATGTTCCACTGATTTATTTCCATATGGTGGAATGGCACGATGGGGGTCAGGTATTGAGATAGTTTGATTGCGCTTAACCTATCCCGAACCCTCTCATTGACCTCAAAGAAGCCCATAGAATGGAGAAAAAGGGTATATTTGGTGATGACCCCAAGCCTCAACATTTGACGCACTCCGAATTGTCCTCATACCACCTGGAGCTCGATCGGCAAGCACATACACTTACTACTAAGTATATTTTTCCATCGGCACCTCCGGTCACGCAATACCCCTTAACTCCCGATTATGGTGTATACAATTATACTACTTTCCTAAGTATATCAGATGAGACATCATAGGTCAGACTGAGCCACTATGAAACGTCTCAGCAAGGTGCACGGCATCGTTGACGGAGACAACTGGACCGTTACACTTCAGCGCTGGGGACGCTGCCGGGATCGTGACAATTTTGATTCTTATCTGTAAATATTCACTTTATTTCGTAATTGTTATGTTTTTAAGTATAAATTTAATTTTTATAAAATAATTATTGTTTCGATAAATGACTTCAAAATATTTAATAAAACAAATATATAATTCAAAAAATTAATAATAAGCAACAAATTAAATTTACAAATACAAGAAAATACAAACATTTTAGAATATTAATACACAAAAATATAAAATTCAAACAACAAATAATACGAACTAAATTAAATTTACATACTCAAAAAAATATAAGCATTCTTAAAAATTAATACACAAAAATATAAAATTCAAACAACAAATAATACGAACTAAATTAAATTGATAGATACAAAAAAATACAAACATTCTAAAAAATTAATACACTAAAATATAAAATTTGAACAACAAATAATACAGACTAAATTTGATTTACATATACAAAAATAATACAAAAATTTTGAATAGTAGTTTCTTCACAATTACTCGTCTTCTGCTTGAATCAGGTCTACGTTGCATCAGTACCCCACCTATAAGTTGCGGAATAAATGCTCTTGCAGCATAGATAATGTCCATCTATGTTGGATATCTCGGTTAACCATCTATGGCGCAAAAAGGCATTCAACCCTTAATGGCATAACCTTTACGGTTGACACTACAATATATAATTCAACTCCGTTAAAACATGACAATATATAATTCAACCCTGAAATTCAGTTGTACACTACAAAATGCTCCCATTTGCAATCAACAACAACAAAAAAAAAAAAAAAAAAAAAAAAAACTCATTTGATTATACACTATAAAACACTCTCATTTTAATGGCTCACTCAACAATTTTTTTCTCATCCAATGACAATATCAGAACCCAAACCAACCCCTATATATAGAGTAAAGGGGGTTCCGACCATCTGATTCCAAAAATTAAGAGAAATAATTTTTTAATACTTGGTATCGGCCATCAGTGTCCCAAATAAATTCGAGACCCAAAAAAGGTGGTGTCGGCCATTAGTGTCATAAAACAAAAAAAATAATTCGGGCCCCGAAAAAGATAGTGTCGCCATCAGTGTCCCAAAACAAAAAAAATCTTGAAACTCAAAATGCGTGATGGTGCTTGCCATCTATTGGCTAGAACCCTTTTTTTTTTTGTACTTTGGTGTAGGCCATTAGATGGCCAAAACCCAAATTTTGTTTTCCAAATACTGGTATTTGAGTACACCAGTATGATACGATTTAAAAAAATACCTTGATACAGGCCATTAATGTCCCAAAATAAAAAAAAAATTTTAAAGCCTGACACAATCATCCGGCAATCATGGGGTCAAAATACAAGGGGTGATGGCCATTGGGTTCTTATAACTCAATTGTACTGTTAATTTTAGGTCATTTGGGTAAATGTTTTTGAACTAGTGTAACACCCCAAACCCAGCCTAGACGTTATGGCAGAATCTGGAGGTGTCATAAGGAATGGGTTTTAAAAACGAAGTCAATGTGATAAACTATTTTAGTTTCCAATTCTTATTTGCTCATGTTTTTGTCAAAACATTATTTATTTAGTTAATTTGCCTCTAAACGTGTTTTAAGCAGAAGCTGCAAAAATAGTTGTATTTCCAAAAACAATTATTCGAAGTATTGGGAAACCTTTGTTTATATAAAACCGTCACTTTTACAGAAAACATTTTGTCGAAGCGTGCGGTTTATCAACGAATAAAAACAAAACCCACGATTATAAAACCATAAAGTCCATGAAGTCTAGAAAATTACAACCCTTAAATAAACTAGAATGTAATATAAAAACCATAATTAACGAGTTTAAATAGTTACGGTCATGTGGCCACCGTTGAGTCCCTCCGTTGCACTGATCTACCTAAGTTTGTGAATTACCTGAATAGAACAGACAGAAAGGGGTGAGTTTACGAAAACTCTGTGTAACCTAGTAGAAATAAGCATGTACACATACAGGTCAACATATAACAAACAGATACAAAATCGGGCCTAAGCACATTTCAGATACAAAATCAGATACAGATATGCAGAACATATAACAGAATCCTACCCCCATCCTCTACACACCATCTCCGACCATCCCATGGTTAAAAATGCCCACCCAACCATGCACACCATATTGTACCTTTACTACACATAATAGATAAAGTGCGGCCTTGCTGCCAGAATATAGGCGAAGGCCGCCTTTTAGAACATTTCCTCCATATATATATATTGTGACGGCCTTAAAATGACCTTAGTCGGAATGTGGTCTCGGGACCACCAAACCGAGGCATGAAATATATTTAAATGTTCATTTTGATGCCTATTATATGTGTAAATTCATGTGTGACATGTTTGGTGTGTCAATTTAGAGTTATAAATTGAATTTCACCTAAAAGGACTTAGTTGTGAACTTTGAAAGTAAACTAGCTAGATGTGTGATGACTAATAAATGCATGCATGCAAAATAAGGGACTTGCATGTCAAATTGCCCAATTTTACTCTAGTGGACGGCAATGATGGCTAATTTGGCATTTTGTGTGTTGTATTCTAGCTTAATAAATAAACTTAATATTTATTTTAAGTTATAATGTGATTATATTATTATGAAAATGGAGGAAAAACCAATGTTAGTCCCTTTATTCTTCTCTTTGCCGTGAGTTGAGGAAGAGAATAAGAAAACTCATGAGCTTGGGGCATTTGGCTAGGGGAAGCTTAAAATTGAGGTAAGATTCATGAAATTTTTCTTTGAATGTTGTGGATTTTGGTTGGTCTTGAAGCTTCCAACAAGACCCGTGTGCTAGATTCTTATGATTTATGTCCATGAAGCTTTCGGTTTTGCTAAAAAGGAAAATGGAGGAAATAAATTGTTTTCTTTTTGTTTTAAATGAGCATGGGAGAATCAATTTTCTTGTTAATAGGAGCTCATTACCGAATGTACATAGGAAATTTATAGGTGTTTGAGTTTGGTGAATGTGTGAAGAGAAGTCCGATTGTGGCTTATTAATATTAGAAATTTTGTGAAATTGAGATGGAATGCAAGTTTACTTGAAAGCCTAATTTCAAAATTCTTGATATGTTGGCTTAAGGAATGTTCGGCCATGGTTATTTTGGCCTAATGGTCTAGATAATAAGGTTGTGTAATTGAGCTAGTTTAAAATGCTTTTGGTTGTTAGATGGCCATAAAGAAAATTTGCTATCATGGTTGTGTGTGTATGTGTAGTGCCGATTGTGAATGGAGGATTGAGGGACTCTAAGATGTTATAATTCATGTGAATTAAAGTTGTGAGCTCCAATTAGTAAGTTTTGTGTAGCTTAAATGATTTAGGGGCATTCGGTTCCTTGAATTACATGATTTGCTTTGTTTTTGATTAGCAAATTGGTTGTTAGCATGATATTTAGTCTATTGGAAATGAATTAAGGTTAATAGAGGCTAAATTGAATGTGGTGAGCTTCTTAAATTGTTTGACCCAAACCTACTTGTAAATTGGAATTTTTGGAGCATGTTGGTTTGGCTAGTTAGTAATGTGATAAGGGAAACTAGGCTTTGATGTTGTGATTGGGTTTTTGATGAATGAATAAACTTATTTTGGCCGAATGGCCTTAATGTGTGTGCATTAGAAATGGTAGGAGACTAATTGGTCAATTTATGCTTGTGGGAGCTTCTTGGTTAAAGAAATGACCTATTCGGCCATGTGCTTACATTCTTCGATGTTTGTTTTGATAATTGGTGTCTTAAGAGTGGTATAATGGTTAAAATGAACATGAAATGTGTACATTGTATTAAGGTCAATGACTACTCTAAATGGTGCCTTAGGAATTGCTATGTTTTAAGTATGTGCATAAGAACACTAAAGAGTGAAATTGGTATAAAATCTGCTTGGTACAGCAGCAGTAACGTGTTTTGGAAAAATCACCATAAATTGTACGAGTTGAATTAGAGGCTGAATAAATTGTGAAATTGAAGCTTAATGAGTCTAGTTTCTTATAAAATAAACTTTACAAGAAAAGGAATTTTTGATAAATAGATTTTTAGAGTAGAGTGAGACAGTGTCAGATTGACTTTGAAATTCCCTGCTCTGTCTTTGGAAAATCACTATAAATGGTATAAAAATTGTTATGAGACAAAATTTAGATGCTTAGACTCCTTAATGAGTCTAGTTTCGAATAAAATAAGTAAGGACATATTTGGAATTCTGTACAAGGAGAAATTTGGTTCGTAGTATAGAGTGGTCAGTTTACTCAAACAGTGAAATGGGGAAACTTTGAGAAAATTCTGGTATTGATTGGCCAAACCAAAAATTATGAAATTTTTATGGATGGAAGATAAATGAGTCTATTTTCATACAAAATTAACGGCACTTCAATGTGCATGTGTGTGTGCAATGAGAAGAATGTGCATGTATGATTTGACTATGAGTGAAAATGATTCCTAGAGGTGCTTGAATAAGGATTAATAGAATTAAATGTTTTATTTAGCTCAAGAGCATAGAGGGACGAGTTCAGATAAAGGGAAGGCTAAAGTGATCGAATAGCCGACTCGAAATTTCTCGTGAAAGTTCAAGGTAAGTTTTGAGTAATCGAATTTGGTATTTAAGTTAAAATGCCATGATATACATGCTGATATTTGAACGATGTTCCATTGGGAAAGAAGCCTTATTCATGTTTGTTATATGGCCGAATGGCTCATAGAGAAAAGAGTCGAAATTGAGCTTTGAAATGCAATTGCCTATGTATGTTGGATCATTGGGCCGATAGTTTAGAAAAGAAGAGTATATGTGTATAAGTTTGAATTATATGTATAATTATGATATAAAGTCGAGAAGCATGTTATATGTTGGTATGCACATGAATTGATTGAATTGCAAATGAAATCTTGCTATGTGAAACTTGGCTACATGTGTATATATATGTGTATGAGAATTTGTGACGTGAATCCGGGATCTAAGTCCCGCTGACTATAGGTGGAGACTATGTCCGGGTTAAGACCCAAAGGCTATATGCAGTGATGATGTCCGGGTTAAGACCCGAAGGCTATATGCGGAGATTATATCCGGGGAAAAGACCCGATGGCTATGTATAGAAATTACCCGAGATAGAGATCTCGATGATGATGCGAGAAAAGCCTAAGACTACTGGTCTTCAAGGTAACGAACGCTAATGAATTGCGCTGAAAGTGTTAAACTATACAGGTATGTACCCTTGGCTTATATACAAGATGGATTTTGGACCGAATACTAAAGTCATTATGTGATTTCATAAGTGTACTTGAAATGAGATTTTTAATATGATCAAAGTGCAATTGGCCTATGTGAAATGTAATATGACTTTTGTGACATGTATATGTTATGTGAACTTGCTATAAGTGGAAGCTATCCATTCTCGTATGTGATGTGAGTGTCTATGTTTGGAAAAAGGGTAACATACCCTAAAAGGAGAGGGAACAAATATATGAATAATTATACTATAATTTGATAATCTTTTTAATGTCATTGCTTAAAACTTACTAAGCATTGAAATGCTTATTCCGTTTCCCTTGTTTCCTCTGTTTTATAGATCTCATTTTGGAAGCTACGGACTCGGGGATTGAAGCCTTAATCACCTACACTATCGCTGTTATTTTGGTACATTGATGATTATTTTTGGGTCAATGGCATGTATAGGCTATTTTCCTTCGGGTGAATAAAACTTCATTTTGTGTTGTAATTATTCTAGCCATGCGAAAATGGCTTGCTTAGTCTCTGAGTTGAAATTTTATGTGGGTGATACTTATATGGTTTAATCTTGAGGCATGAAATTTTTAATTAGTAACCAGAAATGTGATGAATTTCAATTATGATGCTCGGTCATTGAATGTTCATTTTAGCCAAACTATTAGTAGCCACAAGGTAAAGTTCTGCCAGCATGTTTATAGAATGTTTTTATTGAATTACGATGTGTCAACCGAACTGACTTAGGTGTTATATTCAACTTTTGGACTCAATGAAATCACGTCTAGCTTTGTATCTATGAACCTCGGTAGTTGTATTTTGCTTTTGTAATATCTTAAACCCTAATCCGGCGACGGACAGGGGCTTAGGGTGTTACATTTTTATTGGTATCAGAGCTATGGTTTAGTCGATTCTCGGACTAACGTAGCGTGTGTGAGTATAGCTATACATGCCATTTTGTGAAAATGCGATAGTGTGGTGATTTCTGACATTTGAAATGTGTTTTTTTCGTATAGTAATGGATTCCGATCCCGATCGAGCCGTAGCGGATGATATTGAGAGTGTAGCGGCTGCTCCCGCGCAAGGGACCGCGCCGACCGACTCTCAGCCGAATGCCAGTCATCGAGATGATGACATGAGGCAGAATTTGTATGCAATGATGAGTGATTGGTTCGCTCAATTCCTACGAAATAATCCGGCTGTTCCACAACCTCCTCCCCCGAATAACCCACTTCCGACCCCTGTGGCTCCTCCTGAGGCCGACCCTGTGAGGTCGAGTAAACCCCCGGTCGATAAAATTAAAAAATATGGGGCTGAAGAGTTCCGGGCTACAGTTGATGACGATGCTGAGCGGGTCGAGTTTTGGCTCGATAATGTAATCCGTGTGTTTGATGAGTTGTCGTGTACGCCCGAAGAGTGCTTGAAGTGTGCCGTATCTCTGCTGCGTGATTCTGCCTACTATTGGTGGAACACATTGGTTTCGGTGGTGCCGAGAGAACGAGTTAGTTGGGAGTTTTTCCAAGTTGAGTTCCGAAAGAAGTA
Source organism: Gossypium stocksii (assembly GCA_020496765.1). Lineage (NCBI taxonomy): Eukaryota > Viridiplantae > Streptophyta > Magnoliopsida > Malvales > Malvaceae > Gossypium > Gossypium stocksii. The sequence goes on from CM035629.1 coordinate 77,678,475, forward strand.
TATCAGCCAAAGATTTATCGATCAGAAACGGAAGGAATTCCTCGAGCTTAAACAAGGCCGAATGTCAGTAACTGAGTATGAGAGGGAATTCGTACGGCTTAGCCGTTATGCTCGCGAGTGCATAGCATCCGAAGCTATTATGTGTAAACGCTTCGAGGACGGGTTAAATGAAGACATCAAACTACTGGTGGGCATTTTGGAAATACAAGAGTTTGTTGTTCTTGTCGAGCGAGCCTGTAAGGCCGAAGAACTTAGAAATGAGAAAAGAAAAGCTGATAGCGGGGCCAAGGAGTTCCGTAAGAGATTTTCGGGGAAGTCTACTCAAGGATCATCAAAGAAATTTCAAGGTGAATCGGACCGATCAAGGGCCACTTCGGGTTTTTCTAGGCGAGACCGTGATCGACCCCCTACGAGTTCACGTGCTACTTCTGCTGCTAGTGTTGGGAACGACCGTCGAGATAAAGCCGAGTGCAAGTATTGTGGAAAATGGCATTCGGGGAGCTGTAGATTTCGTGATCGCTCTTGTTATAAATGCGGGTTTGCTGATCACTTTATAAGAGATTGCCCTAGATGGTCCGAACAAAATGTGAATCCGAGTGGAAAATCGAATACTGCTTCAGCTCGAGGGAGGCCACCTAGAAATTCGGGGAATGCTAGTGGTGGTCAGAGAAGGTTTAAAGAGGCTACGACAAGATCCGAGGCTCATGCTCCTGCTAGGGCTTACGCAATTCGCGCACGAGAGGATGCCTCTTCGCCCGATGTTATCACTGGTACTTTTACTCTCTTTGATACTGATGTAATTGCTTTGATTGACCCTGGTTCAACTCATTCATATGTATGTGAAACTTTGGCATCCAGTAAGACTCTCCCTATTGAGTCTACTGAGTTTGTGATTAGAGTGTCCAATCCCTTGGGTCGTTGTGTGTTAGTCGATAGAGTTTGTAAGAAATGTCCCCTTATGATTCGAAATTCATGTTTTCCGGCCGATTTGATGCTTTTGCCTTTCGACGAATTCGACGTCATTCTCGGAATGGATTGGTTGACTTTGCATGACGCGGTAGTGAATTGCAAACGAAAGACTATTGATTTGCGATGTTCGAATAATGAGATAATTCATGTGGAATCTTCTGATCTAAACGGGCTACCGGCAGTAATATCTTCAATTATGGCTAGAAAGTTTATGAAGAAGGGTTGCGAGGCTTATCTTGCTTATGTTTTGGATAGCAAAATATCCGAACTAAAACTTGAGACAGTACCTATGGTTTGTGAATATCCGGATGTATTTCTAGAAGAGTTACCGGGATTACCGCCTGTTAGAGAGGTTGAGTTCGGCATTGAGCTAGTTCCGGGTACAACTCCGATTTCAATTGCACCATATCGTATGGCTCCGATGGAGTTGAAAGAGTTGAAATCCCAGTTGCAAGAGTTGACCGATAGAGGTTTCGCAAGACCGAGTTTTTCTCCCTGGGGTGCACCAGTCTTGTTCGTGAAAAAGAAGGACAGGACTTTGAGAATGTGTGTCGACTATCGGCAGTTGAACAAGGTGACTATAAAGAATAAGTATCCGTTGCCTCGTATCGACGACTTATTCGATCAGCTAAAGGGGGCATCAGTGTTTTCAAAGATTGACTTACGATCCGGCTATTATCAGTTGCGAGTTCGAGACTCAGATGTGCCTAAGACTGCCTTCAGAACGAGGTACGGACACTACGAATTTTTAGTGATGCCGTTTGGGCTGACTAATGCCCCCGCTGTTTTCATGGATTTGATGAATCGAGTGTTTAAGCAGTACCTAAATTGATTTGTGGTCGTGTTTATCGATGACATTTTGGTTTACTCTCGCGATGAGATCGAGCATGCCGAGCATCTAAGACTTGTGCTACAGATTTTGCGTGATAACCAGTTGTATGCGAAATTTAGCAAGTGTGAGTTCTGGTTGCGTGAGGTTAGCTTTCTGGGACACATTGTATCTGCCGCGGGTATCCGAGTTGATCCGAATAAAATCTCTGCTGTCCTCGATTGGAAGCCTCCTAAAAATGTCTGGGAAGTCCGAAGCTTTTTAGGACTTGCCGGGTACTATCGACGGTTCTAAAAGACTTTTCGATGATTTCAACCCCGTTGACGAAGCTATTGCAGAAAGATGTTAAATTCGAATGGTCCGAGAAGTGCCAAAAGAGTTTCGACCAATTGAAAGCCCTATTGACGGAAGCTCCAGTCTTAGTTCAGCCTGAATCTGGTAAAGAGTTTGTAGTATATACTGACACGTCTTTGAATGGCTTGGGGTGTGTTTTGATGCAAGAGGGCAAAGTCGTTGCGTATGCTTCGAGACAGTTAAAGCCTCATGAGAAAAACTATCCAACTCACGATCTCGAATTAGCTGCTATTGTTTTTGCTTTGAAGATTTGGCGTCACTACCTTTTTGGTGAGAAATGTCATGTCTTTTCCGACCACAAAAGCCTCAAATATTTGATGACGCAAAGAGATTTAAATCTGAGACAAAGACGTTGGCTTGAATTGCTAAAGGATTACGAGCTTGTCATTGACTATCATCCGGGGAAGGCGAACGTAGTTGCTGATGCTCTTAGCCGAAAATCATTGTTTGCTTTTCGAGCCATGAATGCGCATTTATCGGTATCAGATGATGGCGTGATGATAGTGGAGTTAAAAGCCGAGCCGGTATTTCTCCGACAAGTTTGTGAAGCTCAGAAAGTGGATGACGACTTAATTGCCAAGCGAACTCAATGCGATGTAAGCGCGGACCCTGAGTTCCAAGTTGACGACAATGATTGTTTGAGGTTTCGAGGCCGAGTATGTATTTCGAGGAGTTCAGAGTTGATTTCGATGATTTTAAATGAAGCTCATAATAGTCGAATGTCGGTTCATCCGGGAAGCACCAAAATGTACAATGATTTGAAACGTCAGTATTGGTGGCATGGTATGAAGCGAGACATCTCAAATTTTGTGTCGAAGTGTTTGATATGCCAACAAGTAAAAGCGGAGCATCAGGTGCCATCAGGTTTGTTGCAACCGATTTTGATTCCCGAGTGGAAATGGGATAGAGTCACGATGGATTTCGTATCGGGGCTACCGTTGACACCGAGCAAGAAAGATGCGATTTGGGTTGTCGTAGACCGATTAACTAAATCCGCTCACTTTATACCTGTGCGTACGGATTACTCACTTGATAAGCTAGCGGAGTTGTATGTTTTTCAGATTGTCAGATTGCACGGGGTCCCTATCTCTATCGTGTCGGATAGAGACCCGAGATTTACATCGCGGTTTTGGAAGAAACTACAAGATTCATTGGGTACTAAGCTACATTTTAGCACCGCGTTCCATCCTCAGACAGACGGTCAATCGGAACGAGTAATTCAGATACTCGAGGATATGTTGAGATGTTGCGTCCTTGAATTTAGTGGTTCGTGGGAACGGTATTTGCCTTTGATTGAATTCGCATACAACAACAGTTTTCAATCGAGCATTAAGATGGCACCTTACGAGGCTTTGTACGGTCGCAAATGCCGTACACCGTTGTTTTGGACCGAGCTGAGTGAAAGTAAGATCTTTGGAGTCGATTTAATTAGAGATGCCGAGCAGAAAGTAAAAGTGATTCGTGATAGCCTTAAGGCAGCTTCAGATCGTCAAAAGTCTTACGCGGATTTAAAGCGGAAAGATATCGAGTACCAGGTCGGAGACAAAGTATTTCTTAAAGTGTCACCTTGGAAAAAGGTGTTCAGATTCGGTCGTAAGGGCAAATTGAGTCCGAGGTTCATCGGACCATACGAAATATCTGAACGGATTGGACCGGTAGAATATCGATTGATTTTGCCTCCCGAACTTGAAAAGATTCACAACGTTTTTCATGTTTCGATGCTCCGACGATATAGATCCGACCCATCGCATGTGATTAATCCGTCTGACATTGAGATTCGATCGGATATGAGTTACGAGGAGGAACCAATTCGTATTTTGGCACACGAGGTTAAAGAGTTACGGAATAAGAGGATTTCGTTGGTGAAAGTGTTATGGGTCAAACATGGGGTCGAAGAAGCTACTTGGGAGCTTGAGGATTCAATAAGAGAACGTTACCCAAACTTATTTTCCGGTAAGAATTTTCGGGGACGAAAATTTCTTTAGTGGGGGAGAGTTGTGACGGCCTTAAAATGACCTTAGTCGGAATGTGGTCTCGGGACCACCAAACCGAGGCATGAAATATATTTAAATGTTCATTTTGATGCCTATTATATGTGTAAATTCATGTGTGACATGTTTGGTGTGTCAATTTAGAGTTATAAATTGAATTTCACCTAAAAGGACTTAGTTGTGAACTTTGAAAGTAAACTAGCTAGATGTGTGATGACTAATAAATGCATGCATGCAAAATAAGGGACTTGCATGTCAAATTGCCCAATTTTACTCTAGTGGACGGCAATGATGGCTAATTTGGCATTTTGTGTGTTGTATTCTAGCTTAATAAATAAACTTAATATTTATTTTAAGTTATAATGTGATTATATTATTATGACAATGGAGGAAAAACCAATGTTAGTCCCTTTATTCTTCTCTTTGCCGTGAGTTGAGGAAGAGAATAAGAAAACTCATGAGCTTGGGGCATTTGGCTAGGGGAAGCTTAAAATTGAGGTAAGATTCATGAAATTTTTCTTTGAATGTTGTGGATTTTGGTTGGTCTTGAAGCTTCCAACAAGACCCGTGTGCTAGATTCTTATGATTTATGTCCATGAAGCTTTCGGTTTTGCTAAAAAGGAAAATGGAGGAAATAAATTGTTTTCTTTTTGTTTTAAATGAGCATGGGAGAATCAATTTTCTTGTTAATAGGAGCTCATTACCGAATGTACATAGGAAATTTATAGGTGTTTGAGTTTGGTGAATGTGTGAAGAGAAGTCCGATTGTGGCTTATTAATATTAGAAATTTTGTGAAATTGAGATGGAATGCAAGTTTACTTGAAAGCCTAATTTCAAAATTCTTGATATGTTGGCTTAAGGAATGTTCGGCCATGGTTATTTTGGCCTAATGGTCTAGATAATAAGGTTGTGTAATTGAGCTAGTTTAAAATGCTTTTGGTTGTTAGATGGCCATAAAGAAAATTTGCTATCATGGTTGTGTGTGTATGTGTAGTGCCGATTGTGAATGGAGGATTGAGGGACTCTAAGATGTTATAATTCATGTGAATTAAAGTTGTGAGCTCCAATTAGTAAGTTTTGTGTAGCTTAAATGATTTAGGGGCATTCGGTTCCTTGAATTACATGATTTGCTTTGTTTTTGATTAGCAAATTGGTTGTTAGCATGATATTTAGTCTATTGGAAATGAATTAAGGTTAATAGAGGCTAAATTGAATGTGGTGAGCTTCTTAAATTGTTTGACCCAAACCTACTTGTAAATTGGAATTTTTGGAGCATGTTGGTTCGGCTAGTTAGTAATGTGATAAGGGAAACTAGGCTTTGATGTTGTGATTGGGTTTTTGATGAATGAATAAACTTATTTTGGCCGAATGGCCTTAATGTGTGTGCATTAGAAATGGTAGGAGACTAATTGGTCAATTTATGCTTGTGGGAGCTTCTTGGTTAAAGAAATGACCTATTCGGCCATGTGCTTACATTCTTCGATGTTTGTTTTGATAATTGGTGTCTTAAGAGTGGTATAATGGTTAAAATGAACATGAAATGTTTACATTGTATTAAGGTCAATGACTACTCTAAATGGTGCCTTAGGAATTGCTATGTTTTAAGTATGTGCATAAGAACACTAAAGAGTGAAATTGGTATAAAATCTGCTTGGTACAGCAGCAGTAACGTGTTTTGGAAAAATCACCATAAATTGTACGAGTTGAATTAGAGGCTGAATAAATTGTGAAATTGAAGCTTAATGAGTCTAGTTTCTTATAAAATAAACTTTGCAAGAAAAGGAATTTTTGATAAATAGATTTTTAGAGTAGAGTGAGACAGTGTCAGATTGACTTTGAAATTCCCTGCTCTGTTTTTGGAAAATCACTATAAATGGTATAAAAATTGTTATGAGACAAAATTTATATGCTTAGACTCCTTAATGAGTCTAGTTTCGAATAAAATAAGTAAGGACATATTTGGAACTCTGTACAAGGAGAAATTTGGTTCGTAGTATAGAGTGGTCAGTTTACTCAAACAGTGAAATGGGGAAACTTTGAGAAAATTCTGGTATTGATTGGCCAAACCAAAAATTATGAAATTTTTATGGATGGAAGATAAATGAGTCTATTTTCATACAAAATTAACGACACTTCAATTGGAGTTTCGTAGCTCCAGTTATAAGTAAATAATTGAATGCTGCTCAGAAAATCAGCTTGCTGTGACTTATGATATGTATGTGAAATGCCCCAATGTGCATGTGTGTGTGCAATGAGAAGAATGTGCATGTATGATTTGACTATGAGTGAAAATGATTCCTAGAGGTGCTTGAATAAGGATTAATAGAATTAAATGTTTTATTTAGCTCAAGAGCATAGAGGGACGAGTTCAGATAAAGGGAAGGCTAAAGTGATCGAATAGCCGACTCGAAATTTCTCGTGAAAGTTCAAGGTAAGTTTTGAGTAATCGAATTTGGTATTTAAGTTAAAATGCCATGATATACATGCTGATATTTGAACGATGTTCCATTGGGAAAGAAGCCTTATTCATGTTTGTTATATGGCCGAATGGCTCATAGAGAAAAGAGTCGAAATTGAGCTTTGAAATGCAATTGCCTATGTATGTTGGATCATTGGGCCGATAGTTTAGAAAAGAAGAGTATATGTGTATAAGTTTGAATTATATGTATAATTATGATATAAAGTCGAGAAGCATGTTATATGTTGGTATGCACATGAATTGATTGAATTGCAAATGAAATCTTGCTATGTGAAACTTGGCTACATGTGTATATATATGTGTATGAGAATTTGTGACGTGAATCCGGGATCTAAGTCCCGCTGACTATAGGTGGAGACTATGTCCGGGTTAAGACCCAAAGGCTATATGCAGTGATGATGTCCGGGTTAAGACCCGAAGGCTATATGCGGAGATTATATCCGGGGAAAAGACCCGATGGCTATGTATAGAAATTACCCGAGATAGAGATCTCGATGATGATGCGAGAAAAGCCTAAGACTACTGGTCTTCAAGGTAACGAACGCTAATGAATTGCGCTGAAAGTGTTAAACTATACAGGTATGTACCCTTGGCTTATATACAAGATGGATTTTGGACCGAATACTAAAGTCATTATGTGATTTCATAAGTGTACTTGAAATGAGATTTTTAATATGATCAAAGTGCAATTGGCCTATGTGAAATGTAATATGAATTTTGTGACATGTATATGTTATGTGAACTTGCTATAAGTGGAAGCTATCCATTCTCGTATGTGATGTGAGTGTCTATGTTTGGAAAAAGGGTAACATACCCTAAAAGGAGAGGGAACAAAGATATGAATAATTATACTATAATTTGATAATCTTTTTAATGTCATTGCTTAAAACTTACTAAGCATTGAAATGCTTATTCCGTTTCCCTTGTTTCCTCTGTTTTATAGATCTCATTTTGGAAGCTACGGACTCGGGGATTGAAGCCTTAATCACCTACACTATCGCTGTTATTTTGGTACATTGATGATTATTTTTGGGTCAATGGCATGTATAGGCTATTTTCCTTCGGGTGAATCAAACTTCATTTTGTGTTGTAATTATTCTAGCCATGCGAAAATGGCTTGCTTAGTCTCTGAGTTGAAATTTTATGTGGGTGATACTTATATGGTTTAATCTTAAGGCATGAAATTTTTAATTAGTAACCAGAAATGTGATGAATTTCAATTATGATGCTCGGTCATTGAATGTTCATTTTAGCCAAACTATTAGTAGCCACAAGGTAAAGTTCTGCCAGCATGTTTATAGAATGTTTTTATTGAAATACGATGTGTCGACCGAACCGACTTAGGTGTTATATTCAACTTTTGGACTCAATGAAATCACGTCTAGCTTTGTATCTATGAACCTCGGTAGTTGTATTTTGATTTTGTAATATCTTAAACCCTAATCCGGCGATGGACAGGGGCTTAGGGTGTTACATATATCGTCCCACCCCCAATATCAGATACAAAATATTCAGATACAAACATACAGATTAAACATGCTCACATGCTTATATACGGATATAGAGTGCAGATATAGATACAAATATAACATATATCAGAATAATCAAACATGCTTAGCATTATTATGCACAGAATAGATTAACAAGTTTATAGTTTACAGGGTTTGGATATCCCTTACCGACCCTACAGCAGGCTCACACTGGTTTGGAACGACCCGTGCGACCCTTGGAAAAATTTTAGATTAATGGGCCCACCTACCTATATGGTTTGCCCGTGTGGGCCCCACGGCTGAATTGGTCTTGCCTGTGTGGTCCACATGGCTTGGCCTAGAAACCCACAGCCCATATTGAAATGCTCATGTGGGCCCACATACCCAAGTTGGCCTAGCCTATGTGGCTCACGTAGTCAGACTACGACCACCATATGGTCGTGTCTTGCGCACGACCATGCCTTTGTCGACCATATTGCTATGTCATCGCACACGACTAACCACACGGGTGACCACATGCCCGTGTAGCATAGACAGATTCACTTTTTAGCTTTTGTCGAAACCTCATTTTCTGCATGTCAGGTACACACCTGGTTCATTTTTTTGCAATGAAAATGCCATGAACTCTAGAAACCTAAAAACAATAACAAAACTCGATCAAAACCAAATATTCAAGTCGATCCAACCAAAACCCCGAACAAAGTACTTGAGAAATTATGCCAACCGAAAGTTTGATCACTTACCAATATGAAAAAGGTAACCCGCATACACTACCTACTGGAAAACAGGTTTGAATACCCTTGAGTAACACCTAAATGAAAAATCACCATATTACCCACTCGAGATTGGTTCTTCTTAACCAAAACAGAAGAGAACTTACCAACTATGGACCGAACAAAATTTATAGTATCCAAATGCGAAGGTTGAAAAAAGAGAAGAAAACTGAAATGAAGGAAGGTGGAAATCAAAAGCAAAACTTTGGAAGAAGAAAAGTTTAGGGAAGAACGTTTAAAATAGAAAGGAATTTCGACAAGAGAGAGAAGTCAAACAAAATAAAAATTAAAAATAATATTTTGAAAACTTCTCATATCCGAACTCCCCAATATTCTCTCAATAAAACTACCCACTACTCAAATTTCTAATACAACTGAAACTCTCATAGGTGACCGAGAAAAATATAACATCCTTGCTCGTACAGGGACTCGAACACAGAACCTCCAACACACCAATTCTCTTACCACTTGAACCAGCCGGCTCATTCTGATATGGATTCACAAGTAATTAAATAAAAGCCCGCTCAACAAGGTTAGGGCTTAATTCAAAAAATATCATAATCTGCTAAAGGTAAAGCTTGAACTTGAGACCTCCGACACACACCCAGAACACTTAACCACTAAATCAGACAAATATTTGTGTCAAATATTCATAGAAGCAAAAATAAATTAATCAGGGCGTTACAACTCTACCCTTAAAAGAAATTTTGACCTCAAAATTTACCTAACCAGAATAGATGAATACTGCTGACGCATTGAGTCCTCAGGTTCCCACGTGGCTTTCTCAGTGCCATGATTCCACCACAGAACCTTTATTAATGGAATAGACTTTCTTCTCAACATCTCGATCCAGAATCTGATTCGACTCTTCCTCAAAAGTCAAGTGTGGTCTAACCTTGGTCTCCTTAATAGAGACAATGTGAGATGGGTCAGACTGATACTGCCTCAACATCGAAACATGAAAGACATCATGAATATAGTCCAACTCTAGAGGAAGCTCCAACTCATACGTGACCGATCCCACTCGCATTAGAATCTAATATTGTCCAATAAACCTAGGGCTTAACTTGCCCTCATGGCCGAACCTCAGAACCTTCTTCCACGAGGAAACCTTCAAAAATACGAAGTCGCCCGTAAAGTACTCGATATCCTTTCTGCTCAAATCTGCATAGGATTTCTGTCTATCAAAAGCCACTTTCAAATGATCCCGAATCAGTCAAACCTTATCTTCAGACTCAGAAACTAACTCAGGACCCGAAACCTGACATTCACCCAACTCAGTCCAATACAGCGGAGTACGACACTTACGACCATATAAAGTATCATAAGGTGCCATCTGGATGCTACACTAAAAACTGTTATTGTAGGCAAACTTAGCTAGTGACATATAATCCTCCCAACTACCTCAGAAATCAATCACAGCACTCTGAAGCATATTCTTTAGTATTTAAATCACCCTCTCAGATTGACCATCGATTTGAGGATGGAACATAGCACTGAAGTCCAATCTCAAACCTAGAGCCTCATGCAATTTCTTACAGAATGGAGAAGTGCAGCGATGATATCTATCAGAAATAATCGACATAGGAACCCCATGCAGTCTTACTATCTCGAAGATATACACTTTGCTAACTTCTACAAAGAGTAGTCCGTCTGAACCAGAATAAAGTGAGTAAACTTGGTCAATCAATCCACGTTGACCCAAATAGAATCCTTCTTAGAGGTGTCAAAGGAAACCCGCTAACAAAATCCATCACCACTCGTTCTCATTTCCATAAGAGAATCTTAACGGGTTGTAGCAACCCCGAAGGCAACTGGTGCTCAACCTTAACCTGCTGGCATGTCAAACATCAAGCAACAAAATCAGTAACTTCACACTTCAGTCCTAACCACCAACAATACAACTCACGGAGATCACAATACATTTTACTACCACCGGGATGCATAGCATGTAACAGCCTGATTTAGGGCCTAAACGGAATGGTGGTTTTGGGACCACGAATTTGACATAGAAAAATTTATTTCAATAAATTTTTAAGGTCTAGTATGTGATTGACTGCACAAGTGAAAATTTTAGTAAATAGATTTTACCAATAAAGTGCCCGATTGAGTGATAGGACTAAATTGTAAAAAATTCAAAGTGTTCTAAAAGAACTTAGTGTGAAATTGAAATTAATTCATAAATTAGAGGCCCTTATTTAGAAATCAAACCATTTTATGGCATGATGGACAAAAATACCCATGGAAGGAAAAATTTGCAAAGAAGGCCATTAAGGGCATTTTGGTCATTTGGGTATTAAAAGAAATAAAAAAGGAAAATAAGGCCAAAAATGTGATTATCTTCCTCCCTTAGTGTTGAAACTTGGAGAGCATCCATAGCTAGGGTTTTGCCAACTTTTCAAGCTCAAAGTAAGTGACTCATAGCCCCGTTTTTAATGCTCTTCGTATTTTTGAGATCCTCGTAACTTGATCTGGCTATTTATACAACTATTTTAAGCTAGAGTTCATGTTTAAAAATTTACCCATATGTGAGATGAAAGCATTTTGATGTTTAATGGTAGAAAATGAAAGTTTGATGTCCAGTAAACAACTTTTGCTAACTGATTTTTCATGAAAATGCGTTTAAGGACTAAAATGCAAAAGTTGTAAAACATGAGCATAATATTGTGAAATATTGAGAAATTGGGCCGCTATAAGAGAGAAGAAAAAGTCGGCTACGCTTAGGAATGTAGAAAAATCGATACATTTCATTTTACAAGCCTAGGAACTAAATTGTAAAAATTGACAAAGTTAGGGGTAAAATGGTAAAATTTACCGTAGGATGTTTTTGTGCCAAATTGAGTAGTGTATGTGTTAAACAAGTTAAATTTGGTGTTATAGCTCAAGAAAGATAGGAAATTGACCTTGACTGAGGGAAAAGGCAAGGTATCAGACTAAATCTTAAAGTTTAAAAGTTTGCATCGAGGTAAGTTTTATATGTAAATAATGAGTTATTATAATCATTATGTTTAATTATCTTAATTATTTGAAAACAGAAATTTTATAATGATTTTTTAATAAGTGTTATGATAAAATTGATAAGTGAAATAAAGCCACAGTTAAACCTTAGGAATCATTTAGGATATGAGTGACATGTCAATAGGAAACTATTGATTGTGATTGGTTGTCTATGTGATTCTGGATGCTGGTTTAGTTTGACAACCAGTAGTTAGGTAATCCTGCATTTGTTGCGGATACCTGTCAGCTAGTGTGAGCAGCACTGAGTAGCTTCGACTACACCGTCAGCTTGTGTGAGCAGATCCATGAATAGCTCATTATTGAGCCTTCATGTGATATGTGATAAGTGGTAGCCTTGGCTACATACCATCGGTAGCTTCGGCTACATACCGGTGGTAGCTTCGGCTACATTTTGTGTGGCACTTGTGCCTTTTTTTGTGTATCCTTTAGCATTCCACATGGTTCAACGAGTATTTGAATCAATATGATAAAATGTGTTTGTATGTAAAAAGATTTGGCTGTGTGTTAAGAATCTGTATGTGCAAGTTGTATGAAAAATATCATATGTGCTAAGTGCTTAATGTATGTATTGAATCATGTGGTAAGACCATATGAGTAAGTGATAATCAAAAACTTAATGTGATAATAGGGAAGTTTATTTTCATTAACAATGTATTATTGGTTTTCATGCTCATTATTTTGCATATGACTTACTAAGCTTTATAGCTTAGCCCTTTACTTTTCCCTTCCCTTATAGGTTCGTCATGCTAACCCGAGGTCTAGTGATCAAGTGGGATAACATCAACACTATCAACCACAATGGGTATTTTGCAAGTGAACTTTGAAATTATGGCATGTATAGGTGGTTTAATGTTTTAGTTACATGTCATAGTTCTTTTAGGTCCATTGTTGTTAGTGATATTTTGGTATTTTGGCCATTTGAAATGTGCCATAATTAGTTAAGCTATATTTTGCCAAATGATGTAATTTATCAAAGTGCAAGCTTGCATAGTCTATGTGGAATGTGTGTGGATATGCATGATTGATGATGGTAGATAAAAGTTAATGTGTGAATGACAAAATGTGTATGTTGGTTGAGTTTTTGTAATAGCCCAGTTTGGACCCTAGTTGAAATAGTGGTTTCGGGACCACATATCCGAGCCTAAATTTTTTTTTAATATTACTTTCTATATCTGTGTTATTTGAATTAACTTCTGTGAAATTTCTATGATTTAATTTGTCTATTTTTGTGCTGCATTCTAAAAAAAGGATTAAAATGGATAATTGTTAAAATTAGTATGCTATATATTCATGTGTTCAATTGAAATGGATTTTAAATTATTATGGCCTTATATGGTAAATATACCATTGTATGTTTGAGTGGTCATAAATGACCTTAATATATGGTGTTATGAATTTCTAAGAAATGGATAGTATGGTAAATTGGTTATTAAAGTTAAATTAATAAAACAAAAACATAAAATAAGCCATATTGTCCATCTTCATGCCAAAAATCATAGAAAAAGAAAAGAAAGAAGGCTCCCTAGGTTTTGGCTAGCAAATTACTTAATTAAGGTATGTATTTGCGTTGGTTTTTGATACTTTCTATGTTTTTGTGGTTATTGCTTCATGTTCTCTAAAGCCCATGTCTCAATTTCTATTTTTGATGAAGATTTCATGAGACGCCATTATTGATTTTATGAGCTTTGATGTGTTAATTGATGAATTATGGCAGCTTGTTGTGAGATTAATATGTTTTGCCATGAATTTTTGATGAATTTGAGCTTTTGGGCTACATTCAGAAAATGATAATTATGGAGAATTATTTTGTGAAATAAATGTGATTTATAGGCCTAAATGAAAACCAAGGAAATTTGGCTAAATTGGTATAAAAAAAAAAAAAAAAAAGAGAATTTGTGAATTTTGATGATTTTGTGAAATTAGGACTTAAATGTCAAAATAGGAAATGTGACGGCTATTTTGTAAAATACCCTAAATATGTGTATTTAGATTGATTTGAATGATTATGAAATTGAATGATCTAAATTTGAATTTATATAGATCAAGAACTAAAGAAAACGGAATTAGATCAGGGAAAGTTGAAAGTCGTTGATTAGCCGTTCGTAATCGTTCGAATCTAGACGAGGTAAGTCTATATACAAATAAACGCATTATATTGAATTATAATTGCTATTATGTTGATTGAATTGTATTATATGGCTATGAGAGCTGAATATGTAAAATCCGAAATAAATTCCGAGCATGTGATCAAGTCCGAAAAGCCTCGTCTGAACCATAGGAATAGTTAGGATACATCTGTCATGACATAGCATCTGATATGTGTTTTCGTGTAAGACCATGTCTAGGATGTTGGCATCGATATGAGATTAATGTGTAAGACCATGTTTGGGACATTAGCATCGTATTGATTCGAGTAAGATCCTGTCTGGGATAGTGGCATCGATATCCGATTACATGTAAGACCATGTCTGGGACGTCGGCATTGTATCAGTTTTTTTGAGTTATCCTCGTATCTTAGTTAATTCCGATTGGTTCAACGGTCACTCTGAGAAAGTGAACAAGTATATGAAAGCACATTTGAACTTCAGTACGTATGAATGTATAAGAAATTTGGAGAATAAGAGGTATGTATATGATCATTTGATATGTGAGATACATAGTTATGATGTGTGAATTAGAGTAAGTGACTTTGATTAGTTGAGATCTATGAGAAATATGACTTGTAATTATGTTATGCCCTAAATCATGTGTTTAAAATGGTTTAAAATTGTTATTTGTTATGGATTTATTTGTATTTGGCTTACTAAGCTACTTGTAGCTTACTTTGTGTTTGTTTACTCTGTTTTTTAGATATCGGAGCTACCGAAAGCTCGAGGATCATCAAGGATCATCACCACACTATCAATCTCCGTTTGGTACATTGTGAATGAATATATGTTGAATTATGGCATGTATAGGCTAGATGTCTTTAGGTAATGTTTTGAAATGTTTATAAGTGATGCCATGAGATATGGCTATCAAATAGTTATAAATATACTTGTTTTGGTAAGTTATATGTTATGCAAGTATGGCCTTAAGTAATGGTCATTTTGGTATGAAAAATGTTTTGATTTTGGCAAGTTTAATAAGTGATTGAATATGATTCTAATAAGTGAAGGTAAGTGTACATTGATATGCTATTGTGTTTGAGATTTTGATATGATTTGGTTGGATGATGAGTAAAAATTGAATGATAATGAATTGAGATATGTTTTGGGTTAGTAATTGGCTGAAATGGTTGATTATAGTTGCATATAGAATGGCATATTTGGATGTTTTGTAGGTACTTGGCATTGGATGGGAAATATGGCTTAAACCAAGCCCATTTTGTGCCACATGGCCAAAGCACACTGGTGTGTGTCTCAACCGTGTGATCCTTATAACTTACTTGAATTGGTCAGGATATCACACGGGCTAGACACACGGGCATGCCTTGTGGCCGTGTGTGCAAGTTAGTAGCCTCCTTTATTTTCACACGGCCAAGCACACAGGCGTGTTTAGTGGCCGTGTGAACAAGTCAGTACGTATGCCCTGTTTTTCCACGGCTTAGACACGTGGGCGTATCTGGTAGCCGTGTGAGGCACATGGCCTGGTCACACGGGTGTGTGACCTCTATGGTATAGAAAAGTGTTAATGTTTTTGAAAGATTTTCTAAGTGTTCGATTTAGTCCCGACCTGCTTTTAATGCATGTTTAAGGTCTCAAAGATCTTCATAAGGGACTATATGATATTGTTTGATTATGTTTTGTGATGAGTGATTGTAAAATGTGTTTAAAAGTTCAGATCGATCTGGTAATACCTTTAACCCTAGTCCAGCGACGGATACGGGTTAGGGTGTTATAGTTTTATATAGCAAAAATTTGTTGGTATTAATTCGTGTTTCAGGGTGGCAACTGACTTGGAAAATATCCTATAATTGTCCATACAGGTAGACACATGGGCATGTGTCTAGGCCATTTATGACACACAGCCAGCCCTATGGGTGTGTTGATACACCGTGTGTCCCCTGCACCTAAATTTATGAAAATTAAATGCTCAGTAGTAAACACACGGGCAGAGACACAACCGTGTGTCTCGACCGTGTGCTTGACACAACCTAGCCAACAGGCGTGTGGCTTGGTCGTGTGACAAAAATTTCGTGATGACGTTAGAAACAGAATGCCCAGGATTTTTCACACGAGCTAAGACACGGGTGTGCCCCCTGCCGTGTGAAGGACATGGCCTCAGACACAGGTGTGCGCTCTTCCGTGTGAAAACCCCTGTGCAATCACACAGGCATGTCCCTGTCCCAAACTGGCGTGTGCCCTATTTTGAGTAAAAGTTTTTTCTAAGTCTTTGAAAAGTTCTGGTTTGGTCCCGGATCATACTCGACATCTCCTTCAGACCTCGTAGGACCATAATAAGAATGTTTTGAACAAGAATGAAAATGTTTTAAATTTTATGTGGAAATCATATATCGTAATCGAAAGTTCGTGTGAGCATGAGTATGGTAATGCCTCGTACCGAAGCCGACCACAGAAGTGGGTAAGGCGTGTTACATAGCATAAGGGGTACTATGTGCCTCCTTCAAAATCAACTGTCTCAAATTCAAATCATTCGGCACACAAATACAGCCTTGAAAACACAAAACACCATCACTGTGCAGCCTAAAATCTGAAGTGCTGCCACTCTCAACCTGATGAAACCGCAAACCCAGATATTCATCTCCCAACTGCTTATCTCGAATCTAATCAATCCAAGTTGGCTTAACTTGCAACTCGGCCAATAGACTCCCATTATCAAATAGACTAAGGCAAGTAAACTCCTCCCTCAGATCAGTCATCGCTCTCCAACTCAGAGCATTGGCCCCCACGTTGGCTTTACCAGGATGATACTCAATGGTGCAATCATAATCTTTAAGCAGCTCCATCATCGCTGCCTAAGGTTCAACTCCTTCTAAGTAAGGAGGTACTTGAGGCTCTTGTAATCAGTGTAGATGATACATCTCTCACCATACAAATAATGGCTCCAGATTTTCAATGCAAAGACTACTGTAGCCAATTTGAGATCATGCGTTAGATAGTTGCCCTCGTGTGTTTTAAGGTGACGAGACACATAAGCCACCAGTATCCTAAGCTAATGTGCAATGCATCACTATAAATCACAAACTCTTTGCCAAATTCAGGCTGTATCAAAATAGGAGCCTGAGTCAAAATAGATTTGAGCTTCTAAAAGCTCGATTGTTGCTCATCAACCCAGACAAAAGGAACTCCCTTGCGCAAAAGCTTAGTCAGAGACGTTACAATCAAAGAGAACTCCTCAACAAACTGTCGATAATATCCCGCCAAACCTAGAAAACTACAAATCTCAGATATGTTCTTAGGCTATTTCTATTCCAACACAACCTCGATCTTTCTTGGATCAACACAGATCCCCTCAGCAGGAACCACGTGCCCCACAATAGGCACCTCACACAACCAGAATTCACACTTGCTGAATTTAATGTAGATCTATTTTTCAGATAAGGTCTGCAGTACCACCTTAAGATGTTTATCACGTTCATCCTCGGTCTTAGAATAAACCAAAATATCATCAATGAAGACTGCTACGAACTAATCTAGATATGGCTGGAACATTCAGTTTATCAGATCCATAAACACAGCTGGAGCATTCGTCAGACCAAAAGGCATAATTAGGAACTTGTAATGTCCATAACGAGTCCTGAATGCATTCTTATGCACATCAGCTTCCTTTTACCCTCAACTGCTGATACTTAGATCGAAGATCAATTTGAGAAAACACTGAAGCTCTTCAGAACTAATGAAATAGATCATTGATTCTTAGAAATGGATACTTATTTTTCACAGTTAACTTGTTCAACTGCCGATAATCACTGCACATCCTCATGGTCCATGTAACACCCCAAACCTGACCCAGACGTTATGGCTTGATCTGGTGTGTCACATAGATAGTGAATTGCACCTCGTTCTTGTATTAATAAGTTTAGGGTGACCTAGCGAAATCATTTTTAAGAATTTTGAGAGAGAAAAAAATACAGGTTATTTAATTTATGAAAGTCCTATCCACTGCCAGTTAGAGTTTATTTCTTTAAAAGATCTTATCTTGTCTTTAGGTGATCAATTTGTTGCGTATGATATATTTTGAAAATGTTGATTAATTTTGGAATAAAACCCACGCAGCCTAATTCTATCAATTTTAAACAAGTAATGATTAAATAAATAAATCCAGAAATGAAGTAATTAATGAGCGGTCTTATTACAGATTAAAACCCCCCACAAATTAAATAATACTAAAATAATACTAAAATAAAAGTAACTTAAGAAATAATAAACCCAAAAGCAGATCACGTGGCCACTCCAAATCCCTCCAGCTCCAAGTCCTCTAAGGTTGGGGCTCACCTGCATAGATGAAAAGAAAGGGGTGAGTTTGTGAAAACTCAGTGTGTAAGCTAACCCAACCAGAGTCCAGAACAATACAAGCTTAACTGGGCCTAAGCCCTCTCCTGATTCAGTATTAATTGGGCCTTAGCGCTATTCAGTAAATAGTAATTACTAGGCCTTAGCCCTATTCAGAAAACAGTGTGGCCTTTAGGCCTATTATAGTAACAGAACAATATTTTATGCATGTATGCAAAGCCTAGCCCAATCCAACCCTAGCACCACCCATACCAGCCCTACACACCGTGTGGGGAATAACTCAACCCACCCAGCCCTATACACCACAGTCACAACTTAGCTGTTTAATCAGATAACGTGGCCAAGCCACTAAAACAGTAATACGAGGCAAGGCCTCTAATAGTATACGTGACATTGCCACTTAGCACTTCTTCCATCAAAACCTAATCCTATGCAACAGTATATATTATGACATGGCATATAGTGAACGGATATAATTTAACATGTAAATCAGTCAACTCAACCCTAGGGGTAAAATGGTCTTTTTGCACCTAGGGGTAAAATAGTAATTTTCCACCCTTAAGGGGTATTTCAATAAATTTGCCAGTTTTTAGGGTTTCATGCTCATTACAGTTGTTAACAGTCTTAATGTCATCTAAGTAACTTATTTAGCCCATTTTATTACTTCAGAGTCATCGGGCCCTAAAACCCCTAACGGGCCCTACGGTGTCCACTAGCTATTACGGCCCACTAAGCCCAAATTTTATGTCCATTTTAGCAAATATTGTCACTCAAATTATCAAAATACACTTACCGCTTGTTTTCACCCATATGGGCCTATAAGCCCATTGGGCCCAAATTCGGCCTCCGAGGCCCAAAACCATCAACGTGCACGAAATTGCGCACACACCATTCTTACCATTTGTGACTACAAATTTTACCAATTCAAACCAACCCATGAGCGCTCGCACGCTCGTAAGCCCTCGAAATGCTAGAATTTTGGCATTTCGGCATTTCAGCTTTTGCCGATCTAGTCTACTAGTGGTGTCGATTACACACTTGTTTTTGCGATATACTAGGACGAGATCCGCACCAAATTAACCTACAATTGTTTGTAAACACACTATTAACTAAAACCCAATGGAAACAATGAAATCAACATCTACCCTATTCGGCCAACTCTATCTCAAACCCTTAATCACTTACCTCCGCCGATTCTTCAACTAGATCTAGATCTAGTTTACTCCAACAGTCCTAGCCTTCAATACTCCTCGATTGATAGCCTCTACTCCACACTAGCACGTAAGAAACCAAAAGAGAAGACTAATGTAAGTCATAGCCAAAATCGACAGTTGCCCTAAGGAATTAGAGGTTTCTGACTTTTTTTGAATATCAAGTTTACGAAAGAAAGGGGTTCTGAATACTTACCAATGCTTATTCTACCAAAGAAGAGTCCCCAAATACCAACCTAGTCCAGATCTGTTGTAGATCTAACCGAAACACGAGTAGAGAATAGGTCTAAGTGATTCAGCTTTTTGGAACCTACTCTAAAGTATGTTTATTTCAGTTTTGAAAGAAAGATAGAAGAAGAAGAAGAAAAGTTTATGAAATAAAAGATATGATCGGCAGAGAGATAAGAGGTTGAGATTCGGCTCTTGAAAGATCAGCAATGGGAATAAGAAGAAGTTTGAACAAAGAGGAAATCGGCAACAGTGGATTCAATTTTGGCTTTTGAGAGTATTCAGCTACCAATGCTTGAGAATAGGGGTTACTTTAATCGGTAGAAAAGAGGTGAAGAAGAAGAAAAGAGAGTGAAGAGAAAAGGTAGATGCTTGGTTTGGCTAAAGAAGAGAGGTGATGAAGAGAATTCGGCCTGGAAAAGAAAGAAGAAGAAAGAAAGAACAATCTTGGCTCTTTGCACAATCAGCCCAAAGGAGATGATGTTTGCGTTTTCGGCTTTTGGAACTAAAGAGAGGAGAACAGAGAAAAAGCAGAGAACCCTAAGAGTTACTATATTAATTCGGCAAGAAAGAATTGTGAAATCCTAGAGACTAGCTACTAAAGAATTCGACACCTACACCTACACCCAAACTGCCAAAACTAAACCCCAATAAGACCCAAGTCACAATCAGCTAGCATCCCTAACACGCTTTGCCGATTATGCCAAGCCAAAGACCAAAACTAAAAATGCTTCCCCAAGAGTCCCATGGTCAGTCAATACTTGCTTCTCATTCGAATTTCCTAGATTTGCGCCTAGATAATCTCTCCTTATCACTCCTCACCCAATTCCATGTAACACCCTTAACCCACGTCCATTGCCAGAACAAGGATTACGAGTATTACCGATCAAAATTATAACTTATACTTTAGTTAATAATACATAAATCATAACATGTTTTTTACAAGTTAATCAAATAAACCACATACTAAAGCCGAATTACTACTACATATATATATAGCACATTTCATAATCACTTGTTTTACTATTTTATCGGGCCATATTTTATCACTTTTCATACTTCCAAACTAAGCTAACTAATAAACCGAATATAAACTCTACTTACCATTCCTCACATGTCATGTTTTGACCAAGTAACCTTACACTCACAACTATATTTAGGTTAACGGATCATTATATATAATATTTCATTCATACTCTTTTATGTGGCTAAATATACAAAATTTATAAAACTCATAATCAAGAGATATCCCAAAAGTATACGAAATTTTTGTCCACTAATACTCGCTCCATATTCCCATGCAATTACCATATAGACAATTACACCTATAAAATTTGACACAAATAAGTAATTCACATTACCTTGTCCTACATGTATACATATCTTTAACTCGAATATGATTAGCCACATACTTAGACATATAGCTTCAGTCACTTCATTCATAGCTCAATTTCTTAGTTCAAATAGCATTTCAATGACATTGATAAATTGTTAAGGCAAAATTAAGCCATTTATCTAAACTAGGGTTTTAACATTTTCAATCACACATCAATTTATTGACCTGATGGGTATCACATAGGCCTTACTTGGCCAAATATAGATATACTTCCCTATAAGACATTCAAAGCTCACCTTTTAAATAACTACTAATCGGATGCATTTAAATCCTTTAATAATGATATGAATTTCACATTTTAATTATTCCTCATGTATCATTAGGCCAAATATAAGATCAATATCAAACATTAATATCAATTATTTATACAATATCCTCATATAGGTTTTCATTTACACAATCACTACCATTAACATCTTTTATAATTTATTACATGTCACACAATCTACTTTATTTCTGAATAGTTAAATAAATTGTCATATACCTGGTCGCTTAAACTCTTATCCATAATTGACATTACATTTGCATGAAATCTTTAAAATATAAGCTTATAATAATTCACTTTATAAATCATTTTCAACTACTTTAATATAACTATAAATAAAACCATTCAACACTTGGATTCACATTCAGCAATATCAACCCACACCATATGTACACTTTTGATTATATCAAGTCATACATTTATATACACTTTATTAAATTCATGAACAACACTATAATTAACTTCAACCTCAACTTAATATCATATCCACTCAATTCATTTATTCAAGGTAACTTCGAAAATATCAATTGCACAAGCTAATACCAATCGTTCATAGTCACACTTGTAAACGCAATATATATATATATATACTCACCTATGTGGCTGATTATAAAATGTCACATAACTCCATTACCATTGTTCTTTACTTGTAATGAATTGAACCTATATAATCATTGACTTAGAAATAATTCACCGGTATAAAACCTACTAAGCAAAAGTGTGAATATATATCACCGGCACAAAGCCTGCTAGACTTTTAAGTCCGATATTCATTCACCAGCATTACGCCTACTAGGCTCGAAGCCCTATAATAATCACCAGCTTAAAGCTTGATAGGCCAAATGCTTGAATAATATAGTACTGTAATCAATCCACAAAGTTTCGTACATATCAAATCATATACTTCTAGTTTCCACACAGCACAAGCTCATAATAAAAGCTTAACATCATTTGTACATAGCACACAACAAAACCCCTTATTTCATTTCATAACTTGCCATTTGGCCTTAACACATATCAAAGCATCATTTTCATTGCAACATATTATGCTCTTACCTTCATTTCACACTCATCTTTGTTCTTGTAAAAGCTTAATTACCTACGTGGGTAACCAGTGTTATTATTTCACACCCATCTCTGTTCTCGTTAAAGCTTAATTACCTTAATTACCTATGTAGGTAAGCAGTGGTATCATTTCACACCCATCTCTGTTCTCGTAAAAGCTTAATTACCTACGTGGGTAAGCAGTGTTATTATTTCACACCCATCTCTGTTCTTGTAAAAGCTCAATTACCTATGTGGGTAAGTAGTGTTATTATTTCACACCCATCTCTGTTCTCGTAAAAGCTTAATTACCTACGTGGGTAAGCAGTGTTATTATTTCACACCCATCTCTGTTCTCGTAAAAGCTTAATTACCTGTTTGGGTAAGCAGTGTTATTATTTCACACACATCTCTGTTCTCGTAAAAGCTTAATTACCTACGTGGGTAAGCAGTGTTATTATTTCACACCCATCTCTATTCTCGTTAAAGCTTAATTAAAAGCTTAATTACCTACGTGGGTAAGCAGTGTTATTATTTCACACCCATATCTATTCTCGTTAAAGCTTAATTACCTATGTGGGAAGTAGTGTTATTATTTCACACCCATCTCTATTCTCGTAAAAGCTTAATTACCTACGTGGGTAAGCAGTGTTATTATCTCACACCCATCTCTATTCTCGTAAAAGCTTAATTACCTACGTGGGTAAGCAGTGTTATTATTTCACACCCATCTCTGTTCTCATAAAAGCTTAATTACCTATGTGGGTAAGCAGTGTTATCATTTCACACCCATCTCTGTTCTCGTAAAAGCTTAATTACCAACGTGGGTAAGCAGTGTTATTATTTCACACCCGTCTCTGTTCTCGTAAAAGATTAATTACCTATGTGGGTAAGCAGTGTTATTATTTCACACCCATCTCTATTCTCCTTTACATTCAGCTATGTATATACTTACAAATAACATCTAATGTTCAAGATGTAACACATGTTTAATTACTTAAAACTTACCTCGGTTGATAATATACGGTGAACCCGACTACTCAGCTAGCTTCGTTTTTCCTCGATCCACATCCATCCGCTTTAGCTCTTAAGCTTATTAAGAGAAATTTAAACTCGAATAAATCAATAAACCAATTTAATTCATTCAGAAATCACATAATTAGGATAATTTCTCAATAGCTCCCTCTACTTATACGCATTGGCAAATTAGTCTAAAAGTCCCTAATTTACTAAGCAATTCGAATTCACTTCCAAAATACACTTAGGCCGAAACTCATCCTCTAATATACAAGTCCTTCTAATTCATTATCTTACCAATTTAGTTACTTACCTTTAACATCTATATTTATCATTTAACTTCAACATAGAACATTTCACAAATTTCATCAATGACCGAATACACATTCCATAACAATTTCAAAAATAATAGTTTGGGCTAGATGTACTGCTAGGTAACAATCCAAAATATACAAAATTTATAAAGAAATAACTCAACCATACCTTGAATTTAGCTTTGATAGGGTCGAAGACAAGGAAGCTTATTTCTTTCTTTTCTTTGGAATTCACGACAACAAGAACAAAATGATAATGGCTTTGTTTTTTCATGTTTATTTTATTTAATAAACATTATTAAACCATTTACTAAATTAGCCTTATTATTATCATCAAAATCCCACTACCCAATGTCCATTAATGTCCACGCATTATTTCAATGATTTAATAACATCTTAAGGACTCCATAATATAAAAACAATGGCAATGTGGTACTTTATCAATTAGCTAGTCACTTTTTAAATTTTCGCTATTAGATCCTTTTCTTAAATCGAACACACAAACAATAAAATTTTCATACGAATTTTTCACACATGCTAATTCACATTTAATAAACACGGAAAATAATAATTAATTATTTTTCTGACTCAGATTTGTGGTCTCGAAACCACCATTTCGATTAGGGTCAAATCGGGCTGTTACATTCCATGAGTAACTCACCTTCTTCCTTCAGTATTTTACTTAGGTTCCATCACTTACCTTGCATAGGCATAAAAATAATAACATGTAACAGCCCACTTTATACCCTAGTCGGAACGAGTGGTTTCGGGACCACTTAATCGAGTCAAAATATTATTTTAAATGCTTTAATATGTTTTACAGTATGATAGATATATGGTGTGAAAGTTTCGTATTGAAATTTTACTGTCTGATCAGTTAATTTGATAAAAAGGATTAAATCGCATAAAGCGATAAATTAGAGTTCTATTTTGTAAATGGCTTATTTGAGCATGGCTTTATAAAAGGAGGTACTTGCATGGCAATTATACCATTTTTAATTGGAGTGGTTGGTAATGGACCATTATGTCCATGTTTTATAATGTTTTATAATTATTTTACAAAGGTTAAAATAGTCATTTAGCTATATTATATGTTTTAATTAAGACAAAAAAAAAACATGAAAATGCTTTCATAATTTCATGTTCTTCACCGATTATACAAAAGCAAAAGAAGGGTTTTAAAGCTTTCCAACATTTGGTTATTTCAAGCTTAATTCAAGGTTCGTTTTTGTCCCATTTTCGATAATTTTTACATTTTTGAGATCGTTGCTTCGTATATTAACCGACCCGTACCTCAATTTTTGATTTTGATTATGTTTTTAAAAAATGCCATTGATGAATCCTTGATATATTGATAGATTTTGATGAATTATTGTATATTATGTGAGAAAATACAAGAATTTTAAAGTAAATTTTGATGAAAATGAGTTTAAGGATTTATTTGCAAAAAGATAAAATTTTTGAGGTTAAATTTGTGATTAATTGAAAGATATGTACTTGTACAAGTCCCTTGAATATTCGGCCAAGGGAAATTTAGGGATTAATTGTGTAATTTGCTATTTTGTGTTAAAAGGGCTAAATTGCAAAGTGTTGAAAGTATAGGGGCTAAATTGCAAATATGTCAAAATATATGTTTTTGGATTGAATTGAATATGTGAGTTAGTAAATAGCTGAATTTTGCATTAATTTAGATAAAGACGATCGAATCCCAGAACTTGATCGGGGAAAACAGAAAATAGACGAGTAAATACGGTATTTCGAGGTAAGTTCATATAACGAATTTAATGTATTTATATATGTTCATACGTATTGTTATTTGAAAATATGAAATGCTAGATGATTAAATAGCCTAATGGAACGAGTATATATAAGATTGAAATAGAAATGTTAAATTGTTACAAGTGATAAATTGAATACCGAGCCCCGTTAGAACCGTAGAAGTCGATAGGATACGAGTGACATGTCACTAGGGCTACAGGGTGGTTTGAGCTCCTGCATTTGTTGCGGACTCACCACGTGCTCATGAGCTATAGGTTTATCCTTCGGGATTACATGTTCAGCCTACGGGCTTACCGATTATCCTTCCAGATTATATGTTCAGCCTCCGGGCTTACCGTACAGGCTTGAAAGAGCATATATGACGCATTGACGGATTACAGGTTATATGTATATACACTGTGTGTGTATCACCCGAGTATCTTTCGATGTTCTTATAGGTTCAACGGGCAATTACCGATACATGTTACATGAAGATTGAACGATATATGTATTACATGTTATATGAGACATGAGAATTACATGGATTATATGGTATAAGTTATATGAAATACATGTACAAGTATTTGAGCAATGATATGATACATGAATGTTGTGGTTGGTACATGAATGAATTTATATGTTACATGAACTAACAAGTGTATACTTGTGAAATAGGCAACTTGAGTATATGAATTGAATTGGCATTGTTGTTGTAATTATCGCATTGATTCGGTAAGGTTTAATCTCTATATTATACGGACTTACTAAGCTTTAGAAGCTTACTCTGTTCATTTCTTTCACTGTCTTATAGATTCGGAAGCTAGCTCGATAATCGGACGAGTCGGAGATTGCCATCACACTATCTATCAAACTTTGGTACTTTTAAACCTTTTGTAAATGAAATGGTCATGGCATGTATAGGCTAGTACTTTTGTGAACATGATATGTTTTGGTAAATGATCAAGCTATGAGATATGGCTTGGGTCATATGTGTTTATAATCAAGTATTAGAGTTGTTCTTTGGCTATATGTGCTTATGGAAAGATATGTGGTTTTGATGAGACTATAAGCTTGCATAATTGATATGTATATATGTGTGGATGAGTGCATGGAAATGGTCATTTAGGCCTTTGAGTTGGTGTGCATGATTTGTGAATGAATTGAGATGATTTTGGGTCCATTTTGTGCTTGATTTTGGTATGTTTTAGGTTGGTAGAATGGCATGAAATGTTGTTAGTTAATGGCTAGTAGAAATGACCTATATTGGGTGGAAAATTTGGCTTAAACCGAGCCTATAACGTGCCACACGGCCAGGGAACACGGGCGTGTGGTTCGACCGTGTGTACCCCTGCACCTTAATGTTTTGGTCAGTTTTGGTACATGGCCTAGACACACGGGCGTGTCTGGTAATTTGTAGCCGTGTGAAATTTGGCAGTATAGTCACACGGTCTGCTCTGTTTTGTACACGGGCGTGTCTGGCAGCCGTATGATATTTGACAGTTTCGACCACAGGGTAAGGGCACGGGCGTGCTTAGGCCGTGGGTGACACACGGCCTAACCCCATGGGCGTGTTGGACAGCCGTGTGGGATAAGTCAGATTCGACCACGAGCTGAAAGGTTTGGGCGTGTCGGGAGGGACACGGCCGTGTGTGAAGAACACGGGCAAGGGACACGGCCGTGTGTCTCTAACTTTGAAAATTTTGCAAATTATCTCCTATATTTTAGCATGTTTCCAATTAGACTTCCAATAGTTATATGCATCCTTTTATGATCAATTGAAGCATGCTCTAATGACAGATGATACGTGATGGTTCTTGATTAAAAAGTTTAAAATTTTTACTGTTCCGATAAATGTTACAAGTCTGGTAATGCCCCTTACCTACTCCAGCGACAGTTATGGGATAGGGGTGTTACATTTGGTTGGTATCAGAGCTACGGTTTAGTCGATTCTAGGACTACCGTAGTGAGTATTAGTCTAGCTATACATGCCATGTACATGAAATGTGATAGTGTGATATCTCCTGACATCCTCTGAAAATCTGTTTTATATAGTAATGGATCCGAATCAAGCTTTAGCTGATGATGTTGAAAGTATTGCACCAGCACCCGCTCAAGGGGCTGTGCCTTCTGAATCGGGCCCTGCTGTGGCCAATTAGGAAGAAATTAAACAAGCTTTCTTCCAAATGATGTCTGGATGGTTTAGTGAGTTTGTGCGAGCAAACCCGGCTGCTCCGCAACCTCCACCCCCTCCCGTCCCACAACCTAACCCTGATAATGTACAAGTTGTGGATCCTCTGAGATTGAACAGACCTCATGTCGATAAGATACGAAAGTATGGTGCTGAGGAATTTCGAGCTTCAGCAGGTGATGATACTGAGAGGGCTGGATTTTGGCTTGAGAATACGATCAGAGTTTTTAATGAACTGGCTTGTACTCTTGATGAGTGCCTGAGATGTGCTATTTCTTTGCTTCAGGATTCAGCATATCAATGGTGGAATACATTGACCTCGATTGTACTACGAGAACGAGTCGATTGGGATTTCTTCCAGACGGAATTCAGAAAGAAATACATCAGTCAACGATTCATCGATCATAAAAGAAAAGAGTTTTTAGAGCTGAAACAGGGTCGAATGTTTGTAACTGAATACGAGAGAGAGAGAGTTCGACTCAGCAAATATGCTCACGAATGTGTTTCTACCGAAGCAACAATGTGCAAAAGGTTCGAAGATGGGCTAAATGAAGAAATTCGACTATTAGTAGGAATACTTGAACTGAGAGAGTTTGTAGTTCTCGTTGATTGGGCCTGTAAAGTTGAAGAGCTTGCTAAAGAAAAGAGAAAAGCTAATTCTGAATTCAGAGAAGCTAGAAAAAGGTTTGCGGGTAAACCATATCAGTCTGGATCCAAAAGATCAAAGGAGTTTCATCCTCGTCTTGCTGCTTCTACGGGCACATCTATCCGAGAGAAAAGTGTTAAGACTTCTCATTCGAGACCTCAGACGACTTCTGTAGCTAGTGCAGGTAGTGTGAGAATTCCCGGATCAGAGTGCAAGCATTGTAATAGAAGGCATTTTGGTGAATGCCTGTTGAAAAGCGGAGCTTGTTTTCGATGTGGATCGTTAGATCACTATTTACGTGATTGTCCTGAAAGATCTGTACCTGATAGAGAACAGTCGACTAAGACAAATAATGTTGCATCGAGAGGTAGACCGTCACGAAGTGTTGGGAACCAAAGTGGAAATCGCAATGTGGCGAGAGATGCAAATGTGAGATCTGAGATGCGTACTCCTGCGAGAGCTTATGCAATACGTGCACGCGAGGAAGCCTCGTCGCCTGATGTTATTACTGGTACTTTTTCTCTCTATAACACTGATATTGTTGCGTTGATAGATCCTGGATCAACTCATTCATATATCTGTATGAAATTAGTGTATGAAAAGAACTTGAGTGTTGAGTCTATGGAATATGTAGTTAAAATATCGAATCCATTAGGAAACTCTGTGTTAGTTGATAAGATATGTAAGAAATGTCCATTGATGACTCGGGGATATTGTTTTCCGACTGATCTGATGCTCCTCCCTTTTGACGAATTCGATGTAATACTTGGCATGGACTGGCTAAATGTGCATGAAGCTATTGTGAATTGTCGAAGTAAGAATATAGAATTGAAATGTTAGAACGGTGAGATTCTTCGGATTGAATCAAATGATTCGAATGAATTACCGATAGTGATTTCTGCCATGAAGGCTCAGAAGTATGTCAGAAAAGGCTATGATGCGTATTTAGCGTATGTGATGAATTCTAGCAAGACAGAATTAAAAATTGAGTCTGTACCAGTAGTTTGTGAGTTTTCAGATGTTTTTCCGGAAGAATTACCGGGTTTACCGCCGATTAGAGAAGTTGAATTCGGTATTGAATTGTTACCGGGCACTACTCCGATATCGATTGCTCTATACAGGATGGCACCGACTGAGCTAAAAGAGCTGAAAGCACAGTTACAAGAATTGACGGATAGAGGTTTCGTAAGACCGAGCTTTTCACCTTGGGGTGCTCCTGTATTATTTGTGAAAAAGAAAGATGGATCAATGAGAATGTGTATTGATTATCGACAGTTGAATAAGGCGACAGTGAAGAATAAATACCCTCTTCCGTGGATTGATGATTTATTCGATCAGTTAAAAAGAGCTACTGTATTTTCAAAGATTGATTTGAGATCAGGCTATTACCAGTTGCGAGTTAAAGATTCAGATATACTGAAGATTGCTTTCAGAACACGATACGGACATTATGAGTTTCTGGTCATGCCTTTCGGTTTAACAAATGCTCCGGCAGTGTTTATGGACTTGATGAATCGTATTTTCAGACCGTATTTAGACAAGTTTGTTGTAATATTCATTGACGACATTTTGATTTATTCGCGTGATGAGGTAGAGCATACTGAACATTTGAGAATTGTGTTGCAAATTTTGAGAGATAAGCAGTTGTTTGCCAAATTCAGCAAATGTGAATTTTGGCTTTGAGAAGTCGGATTTTTGGGTCACATTGTTTCTGCGGAAGGCATAAGAGTAGATCCGAGTAAAATATCTACTATTATAGACTGGAAACCCCTGAGAAACATATCTGAGATTAGAAGTTTTCTGGGATTCGCGGGATATTACCGAAGATTTGTTAAAGGATTCTCGATGATTGCAGTGCCGTTGACTCGATTGTTTCAGAAAGATGTGAAATTCGAGTGGACTGATAAATGTCAGCAGAGTTTCGAACAGTTGAAAGCCCTGTTAACAGAAGCTCCGGTTTTAGTTCAACCTAAATCGGGGAAAGAATTTGTTATATACAGTGATGCATCTATTATCGGACTGGGCTGTGTATTGATGCAAGATGGGAAAGTCATAGCTTATGCCTCCCGACAGTTAAAGCCGCATGAGAAGAATTACACGACGTATGATCTTGAGTTAGCTACTATAGTATTTGCATTAAAGATTTGGCGTCATTACTTATATGGTGAGAAAAGTAGAATTTTTACCGATCATAAAAGTCTAAAGTATCTGATGTCACAGAAAGATTTGAATATGCGACAGCGGAGATGGCTCAAACTACTAAAAGACTATGAATTTGTAATTGATTATCATCCAGGGAAAGCTAATGTTGTAGCTGATGCGTTAAGTCGAAAGTCTCTATTTGCTTTGCGAGCTCTGAATGCTCAAATGACGTTATCTGATGATGGATCTATTTTAGCTGAGCTAAAGGCTAAACCGTTGATTCTGCGGCAAATTTTCGAAGCTCAAAGGACTGATCCCGATCTGCAAGCTAAACGACTTCACTGTGAGTCTAATTCTGATTTTCACTTTTCTATAGGGAATGATGATTGTTTAATGTTCCGAAATAGAATATGCATACCGAGAAATAGTGAACTCATTCAGAAAGTTCTACACGAGGCACATGACAGTCGATTTTCAGTTCATCCGGGTAGCACTAAGATGTATAACGATTTGAAACAACAATACTGGTGGTCAGGAATGAAACATGACATATCAGAATTCGTATCGAAATGTTTGATCTGTCAGCAAGTTAAAGCTGAACATCATGTACCGTCAGGTTTATTACAGCCTATTATGATTCCGAAATGGAAATGGGACAGAGTCACTATGGATTTTGTATCTGGACTGCCTCTGACTCTGAAGAAGAAAAATGCAATCTGGGTTATCGTTGATAGGTTGACAAAGTCTGCACATTTTATACCGGTACGTACTAATTATTCTCTGGATAAATTAGCGGAACTATATGTATCTGAAATTGTGCGATTACATGGTATACCGTTATCCATTGTGTCTGATAGAGATCCGAGGTTTACCTCGAGATTCTGGAAGAAGTTTCAAGAGGCTTTGGGAACGAAATTGAGTTTCAGTACAACATTTCATCCCCAGACCGACGGTTAGTCTGAAAGAGTTATTCAGATTCTGGAAGACATGTTACGGTGTTGTATCCTTGAATTTGAAAGTAATTGGGAGAAATACTTACCTCTAATAGAGTTTGCATACAATAACAGTTTTCAAACGAGTTTAAAGATGGCTCCATATGAAGCTTTATATGGCCGTAAATGTCGAACACCGCTATACTGGACAGAATTGAGTGAGAGAAAGTTACACGGGATTGATCTTATCCGAGATACAGAAGAAAAAGTGAAAGTGATACGTGACAGTTTGAAAGCAGCTTCAGACAGACAGAAATCATATGCTGATTTGAAACGGAAAGAAATAGAGTTTCGAGTCGGAGACAGAGTATTTCTGAAAGTATCACCATGGAAGAAAATTCTTCGTTTTGGCAGAAAAGGAAAGTTAAGTCCTCGTTTTATCAGGCCGTATGAAATTGTGGAACGAATTGGACCTGTAGCTTACCGATTATCGTTACCGCCTGAGCTTGAAAAGATTCACGACGTATTTCACGTTTCAATGCTTCGAAGATACCGATCTGATCTGTCTCATATCATTTCTCCCATAGATGTGGAATTACAGTCTGATCTATCGTACAGCGAAGAACCAATTAGAATTCTGGCCCGAGAAATGAAAGAGTTGAGAAATAAGCGTACAGCACTCGTAAAAGTTCTCTAGTGTAAACACAGAATAGAAGAAGCTACGTGGGAACTCGAGGAAACTATGCGAAAACAATACCCTAACTTGTTCACTAGTAAGATTTTCGGGGACGAAAATCCCTAAAGGGAAGAGAGTTGTAATAGCCCACTTTATACCCTAGTCGGAACGAGTGGTTTTGGGACCACTTAACCGAGTCAAAATATTATTTTAAATGCTTTAATATGTTTTACAGTATGATAGATATATGGTGTGAAAGTTTCGTATTGAAATTTTACTGTCTGATCGGTTAATTTGATAAAAAGGATTAAATCGCATAAAGCGATAAATTAGAGTTCTATTTTATAAATGGCTTATTTGAGTATGGCTTTATAAAAGGAGGTACTTGCATGGCAATTATGCCATTTTTAATTGGAGTGCTTGGTAATGGACCATTATGTCCATGTTTTATAATGTTTTATAATTATTTTACAAAGGTTAAAATAGTCATTTAGCTATATTATATGTTTTAATTAAGAAAAAAAACATGAAAATGCTTTCATAATTTCATGTTCTTCACCGATTATACAAAAGCAAAAGAAGGGTTTTAAAGCTTTCCAACATTCGGTTATTTCAAGCTTAATTCAAGGTTCGTTTTTGTCCCGTTTTTGATAATTTTTACGTTTTTGAGATCGTTGCTTCTTATATTAACAGACCCGTACCTCAATTTTTGATTTTGATTATGTTTTTGAAAAATGCCATTGATGAATCCTTGATATATTGATAGATTTTGATGAATTATTGTATATTATGTGAGAAAATACAAGAATTTTAAAGTAAATTTTGATGAAAATGAGTTTAAGGATTTATTTGCAAAAAGATAGAATTTTTGAGGTTAAATTTGTGATTAATTGAAAGATATGTACTTGTACAAGTCCCTTGAATATTCGGCCAAGGGAAATTTAGGGATTAATTGTGTAATTTGCTATTTTGTGTTAAAAGGGCTAAATTGCAAAGTGTTGAAAGTATAGGGGCTAAATTGCAAATATGTCAAAATATATGTTTTTGGATTGAATTGAATATGTGAGTTAGTAAATAGTTGAATTTTGCATTAATTTAGATAAAGACGATCGAATCCCGGAACTTGATCGGGGAAAACGGAAAATAGATGAGTAAATACACGGGATTTCGAGGTAAGTTCGTATAACGAATTTAATGTATTTATATATGTTCATACGTATTGTTATTTGAAAATATGAAATGCTAGATGATTAAATAGCCTAATGGAATGAGTATATATGAGATTGAAATAGAAATGTTAAATTGTTACAAGTGATAAATTGAATACTGAGCCCCGTTAGAACCGTAGAAGTCGATAGGATACGAGTGACATGTCACTAGGGATACAGGGTGGTTCGAGCTCCTGCATTTGTTGCGGACTGACCACATGCTCATGAGCTACAGGTTTATCCTTCGGGATTACATGTTCAGCCTACGGGCTTACTGATTATCCTTCCAGATTATATGTTCAGCCTCCGAGCTTACCGTACAGGCTCGAAAGAGCATATATGACGCATTGACGGATTACAGGTTATATGTATATACACTGTGTGTGTATCACCCGAGTATATTTCGATGTTCTTATAGGTTCAACGGGCAATTACCGATACATGTTACATGAAGATTGAACGATATATGTATTACATGTTATATGAGACATGAGAATTACACGGATTATATGGTATAAGTTATATGAAATACATGTACAAGTATTTGAGCAATGATATGATACATGAATGTTGTGGTTGGTACATGAATGAATTTATATGTTACATGAACTAACAAGTGTATACTTGTGAAATAGGCAACTTGAGTATATGAATTGAATTGGCATTGTTGTTGTAATTATCGCATTGATTCGGTAAGGTTTAATCTCTATATTATACGGACTTACTAAGCTTTAGAAGCTTATTCTATTCATTTCTATCACTGTCTTATAGATTCGGAAGCTAGCTCGATAATCGGACGAGTCGGAGATCGCCATCACACTATCTATCAAACTTTGGTACTTTTAAACCTTTTGTAAATGAAATGGTCATGGCATGTATAGGCTGGTACTTTTGTGAACATGATATGTTTTGGTAAATGATCAAGCTATGAGATGTGGCTTGGGTCATATGTGTTTATAATCAAGTATTAGAGTTGTTCTTTGGCTATATGTGCTTATGGAAAGATATGTGGTTTTGATGAGACTATAAGCTTGCATAATTGATATGTATATATGTGTGGATGAGTGCATGGAAATTGTCATTTAGGCCTTTGAGTTGGAGTGCTTGATTTGTGAATGAATTGAGATGATTTTGGGTCCATTTTGTGCTTGATTTTGATATGTTTTAGGTTGGTAGAATGGCATGAAATGTTGTTAGTTAATGGCTAGTAGAAATGACCCATATTGGGTGGCAAATTTGGCTTAAACCGAGCCTATAACGTGCCACACGGCCAGGGAACACGGGCGTGTGCTTCGACCGTGTGTACCCCTGCACCTTAATGTTTTGGTCAGTTTTGGTACACGGCCTAGACACACGGGCGTGTCTGGTAATTTGTAGCCGTGTGAAATTTGGCAGTATAGTCACACGGCCTGCTCTGTTTTGTACACGGGCGTGTCCGACAGCCGTGTGATATTTGACAGTTTCAACCATGGGGTAAGGGCACGGGCGTGCCTAGGCCATGGGCGACACACGGCCTAACCCCATGGGCGTGTTGGACAGCCGTGTGGGATAAGTCAGATTCGACCACGGGCTGAAAGGTTTGGGCGTGTCTGGAGGGACACGGCCGTGTGTGAAGAACACGGGCAAGGGACACGGCCGTGTGTCCCTAACTTTGAAAATTTTGCAAATTATCTCCTATATTTTAGCATGTTTCCAATTAGACTTCCAATAGTTATATGCATCCTTTTATGATCAATTGAAGCATGCTCTAATGACAGATGATACGTGATGGTTCTTGATTAAAAAGCTTAAAATTTTCACTGTTCCGATAAATGTTACAAGTCTGGTAATGCCCCTTACCTACTCCGGCGACGGTTACGGGATAGGGGTGTTACATAACACCTTGATATTCCATGGGCTTGAACTCTAGCTCTTGTACAACTTCCACACGCCCCTTTGTGTTCTAAGTGGCGTTACATTGCCACCTTACCATAGGTCATCTTGAGTCTTAAGTTACCAATATTTCTTTAAAAGCCCACTTGGTCAACGCCCCTTTTCCCTTAGGACTAAAAGTTTAAAAATTCTACCGGGTTTTAACTTAAGCCTAGGCCTTCTAAAGGCCCACTAACATACTCAAACATAAATTAACACATCCAGACAAGCAAAGACTAAATTCAAGCAAAAGCCCAAAAATCTCGAAAATTAGGGCATTACAGTCCATCCTTCTTTTTAACAATAGAACCAGTGCTTTCCAAAGAGACACACTAGGACGGATGAAACCACGATCCAGTAACTCTTGCAGTTGAGCCTTAAGCTCCATAAGCTCCTTCGATGCCATTCGATAGGGAGCGATGGACACCAGAGCTGTCCCCAAAAGAAGGTCAAGTGTGGTAATCCTAGTAACTCCTCAGGAAAACCATCCAGAAAGTCCTTCACAGTTTTGATGTCCCTAATAGAAGAGTCCTCAGATTCAGAAACACTGATGTAAGCTAGAAATGCCACACACCCGTTTCAAACCAGTATTTCAACTATAAGAGCAGACTCACATTTGATAGATAATCCCGAAGCTCATTGATCACAACCACCTCATTATCATCCTTAGTTCTTAGAATAACCCTCTTAGTCGCGTAATCCAAACCGACTCAATGCTTGACTAACCAATCCATACCTAGAATCAAGTTGAATTCCCCAAACGGAAGCTCCATTAGATCTGCCAAAAATACCACCCCTTGCACCTATAACGGAACATCCCTATATAGTTTACTAACCCGAACAGACTGCCCCAACGGACTTAGTACAGTGAACTCACTAAAAGTGCTATCAACTGATATCCCCAAGTTTTCAGATACAGAGGTAGCTACATAGGAGTGAGTAGAACCTAGGTCTATCAGTGCAGTATAGGGTACATCAAAAATAAAGAACGTATCGATGATAACATCAGGAGCATCTCTATCCTCTCGGCGTCGACCAGCATAAACCGAAGCAGGCTGCCTTGCCTCAATCTGACCCGCACCTCTATCTGGTGCTCTTTACCCACGGCACATGCCATTACCAATTCTAGGCTACCCACAGCCTCTAGGTAGCTACTAAACTACCTTCTAAGGCTGTACAGTACTTGGTCCTAAAGCTTGCACCTGATCAGCCCTTAGTGAACACTCTCGGATACGGTGCTCTAATGACACATACCTCAAACAAGCCCTAATCTTTCTCCAGCACTTGTTCAGGTGGTGTCTACCATAATCACTGCATGGTTGTAACCCAGTAGAAGTAACAGGGGCTTCCACTCTAACTGGCCCATTGGCCTGGCCTTTTTCTTAGGCCTTTGAACAAAACTAGAGGGCTCCAAAACCCTCTTATTCTTACCCCCTCTCTCGGTCTGTAACATCCCAAATTAGGGCCTCTTCAAAATAGTGGTTTGGAGACCACAAATATGAGGTAGAAATAATTATTTTATGATTATTATAAGGTCTATGATATGTTTTTATTCTTGTGTGAAAATTTCGTGAAGAAATTTTAGGTGAAAAGCGTCTAATCTGACTTTAGGGACCAAATTGAATAAGTTGTAAAAGTTGAGTTCTAGAAGCTTTTAGCATGAAATTAAATTGGAATATTAATTAAAGGTCCTTAAATAGAAATTTGACCAAATTCTAAAATTTTCGACAAAAATGGGCATGGAAGGATAAAAATACTAAAGGTTTTAATGAATGGCATTTTGGTCATTTAGTAATTAAAAGAATTAAAAAGCGAAAATCAAAGCAAAATTGTGTCCATCTTCAAGCTAGGGCCAAATATACCATGAACTCCATGGCTAGGGTCTGTTTAAGCTTTGCAAGCTCAATAATAAGTGATTCTGAGCCCTGTTTTTAATGTTCTTTGTATTTTTGAAATCCTCGTAACTTGCTTTAGCTATTTCCACCATTATTTTGAGCTAGGGCTTCTGTTTAAAAACTTACCCATGTTGAATAATTGTGTATTTTGATGATTAATGGTAGATTATGCATGTCTATGGTTAGAGAAACGGTTTTTACTAAGTGATTTTCGGCGAAAACATCCAAAAGTACTAAATTGTAAAAGTTATAAAATTGGTCATAAGATAGTGATTTAATGAGAATTGTGGACTACCATAGCTATGAAAATGGTACGTTTAAGTCCAAAATACAAGGAAATTGAATAAAATTATTTTTACGAGCCTAGGGGCAAAAGTGTAATTTTGGTAAATTTTAGGGGTAAAAATTTAAAATTTTCAAAGTGTGATTTTTGGACTAAATTGAATAATTTGAATGTTAAATTAGTGTTATTTGATATGTTAGATCAAGAAAACACAAAATTTGGTCTTAAATCGGGGGAGAACAAGATTTGAGTTAAGTAAAAAATAATAGCCGCTTTTGCATTCGAGGTAAGTTGGTGTGTTAATAATAGTGCAATGCTATTATTGTTTATGCTTGAAACCTAAATTAGTATGTCGATTTGAATATGTTGAGTTAAATGGTTAAGGTGTTATGTATATAAACAATATAAAGGTATGTTTATGATACATGGAATTGAATTGAAATCTTGTGTTCAAAGTGCTTTTTATGAGTATAGTTATTCTGTGAAATTCTGGGATTTGTTATAATTGTTAAGATATGTGATTAAGTCTATATTGACTATGCTTCGACAAGTGTGAAAAAGTCCCAATTGAACCTTAGGAATCAAATAGGATACAAGTAACATGTCACTAGGAACTTATTGTAATCTGATCGATTGTATAAGTGATTCTGAGTGCTGGTCTCATTTGACTACCAGTGGCTAGGTAATCCTGCATTTGTTGCAGATACCTGTCAGCTTGTGTGAGCAGCACTGAGCAGCTTCGACTTGACCATCAACTTGTGTGAGCAGGCCCGTGAATAGCTTGATAGTGAGCATATCAGTGGTAGCTTTGGCTACATATCAGTGGTAGCTTCGACTACATATCAGTGGTAGCTTTGGGTACAATATGTGTGGCACTTTTGTGCATTTTTTCGAGTATCCTTTAGAATTCTGCATGGTTCAATGGGTAATGAAATGGTATGATAAAGTGTAATGGAAAGTGAAAATGAACTAATGTATAAATGTGTTTCATGCCATGATGCATTTATATGTGTAGTGTGAATATGAAATTTTATGAGTAAGTGCTGGTATGTATGTGTAAATTATGAGCAATATGCTCATTATATGATCGAACTTTGGTAAGGTTGATAAGAGGTAAGTGCTACAATTAAAGGTACTATAAAGAAAGCATGAAAAGTGAAACTTAAAAATAAAACAGTTTTGGACAGCAGCAGTTACGTGCCTTTGAAAAATCACCAAAAGTGGTGAGAATTAAATTATAAGCTGAATTAGATATTAAATTAAATCCCATTGAGTCTATCTTCACATAAAAGAAGTATAGTAAGTAAAAGATTCTCAATTTGTGAGATATCTATATTATTGTGAGACTGGGTCAGATGGATTTTGACATCCCTTGTTTGGACTTGGGGAAAATATTAAAAATTGTAAAAAAATACTTATGGATTGTAATTTATATGTTTAAAATCCTTGATTATTCTTCTTTCAATAGAAATAAAATGGAATGTTATCCAAACTCTGAATAATGAGATAATTAATTTTTAGTGAAGACAAGTCAGAACTGTCAAACATCGAAACAGGGGAAAATTTAATGAATAAACTGTACGAATTGGCTAAACCAAAAATTCTGAAAATTTTATGGTAAGAAGATATGTGATTCTTGTTTCAATGAAAATTTACGAAACTTAATTTGGAGTTCTGTAGGACAAGATATAATTAATTTAGTGACTATGACTCAAAAAGACAGCCTAAGTTGAAAATTAGTAAAAAGTGGAAACCCATGAAATAATGTTTGTATTACCTAAAGATTACATTGTTAGGAATGGAAAAATCATGTTAATTAAATGCTTATTATTATATTCCAACTTACTAAGCTTAAAAGCTTACTCCCTCCTTTCCATTTCTCTTATAGTTGTTAGGTTGGCTCGGGGTTGGAGATCGCCAGGGGCAGCGCCACACTATCAATTTATCAAGTCGGTGTATTAATAAATCTTAATAGCTTTCGAGTGAGTGGCATGTATTGAGATTCAATTATTGGTAATATGTATTCTTCTGATTTGGTCAAATGTATTGGCTTATATTACTTCATTGTATAAGGCCACCAGATGTGGCTCATAATGGTTATGGGTATGTAAGCCTATTTTATGCATGCATGTGGAAAGGCTTTGATGTGGTTAGGTATATTACATGTGTTTTATGGTTAAGTTAGGAATAATTAAGGGTATGATATTTGTCTATGAAATGTACATGAGTGTGAAGACTAAACAGCACAAAAAGAGCTTGGAAAATAGCCTAAGTGTTGGCCAAACGAGCAGAGACACAGCCGTGTGTCTCAGCCGTGTGGAGCACACAGTCTAGCACACGGGCATGTGGCTTGGCAGTGTAACACCCCTAACCCGTATCAATTGCCGGAATAAGGTTATGAGGTATTACTTGACTGAACAAAACTTTTAGAAGGTCAAAGATACTTACTAGACATAAATTCATTTATGCATTAAAATTAATTAGTATCCGACTTGAATTTATTCATAGCCGAATACAACAACTTACTATTCTCAATCATCCAATGCAAACATGTCTCATTGATTCACCACAAGAGCTCTTATAATTTTCAAAATGACTCACTATCAAGGCATAACCGAATATCTTATTAACAAAACTAACTACTAACAAGTTTTAACTAAAACATTTCACCACATTAGTTCAATTATAAGGCTTTACTAAACAAAATGAGCAAGCCATCTTTGCATGGCTATAATATATACAAAGTCGAAGTATCATTCTACTTATAGTCTATCCTATACATGCCTTAAACCATAATGATATACAATCTTTCTCAACTCACATAACGACTCGATAGTGTGATGATATCTCCGGCCCTTCCAACTCGAGCTAAAGCATAAACCTATAAGAAATGGGAAGAGAACACGGAGTAAGCTTAAACGCTTAGTAAGTTTTAAGCAATGCAAACAATTTATTTACTTATAGATCGATTATTCAAATTCTCAAGAAACCATTCCTAGGTAATTGCCATTTGGCCTAGTAACTATGAAAATATAATGCATATTTTGCAAATTCACTTCACTTAAATCTGAACTCAATTAAAACCAAATATTGAAATCACAAATAAATTCATAAGAAATCAAAAAGCAACTCATTAACAAGTTTTAACAATGTTTGCAACAAAATCACAAATTCACTACAAGCTGTCTTCCTGAGCAATAGTCACTAAATTATTTATAAGTGGAGCTACGAAACTCCAAATCAAGTGCCGTTAATTTTCTCTGAAAATAGACTCATAAACTCCATCCATAAAATTTTCAGAATTTTTAGTTTGTCCAATCAATACCAGATTTTTCTTAAAGTTTCCCCTGTTTCACTGTTGACTACTCTGACCATTCTTCAGTATCAATCAGATTTCTCATTGTACCGAAATCAAAATATGTTCTCGTTTATTTCATTTCAAACTAGACTCATTAAGGAGTCTAAAAATATAAATTTTATCTAACAAACATTTTTGTACAATTTATAATGATTTTCTAAATACATAACAGGGGGCCTCAAAGTCATTTTGACTCTGTCCTACGCCACTTCAAATATCTCATTATCGGAAATTCTTTTGCTTACACGGTTTCTTTTATAAGAAACTAGACTCATTAGGCTTTCATTATATAATTTATTCAACCTCTAACTCAACTTCCGCAATTCATGGTGATTTTCCAAAATCACGTTACTACTGCTGTCCCAAGCAGATTTATTACAATTTTAATCTTCCACACATTCTTTGCATTCATATTATTTAACATGTATATCACCAATCAATCTCATATAACTTTTCACCATAACCGAATACACACATACACATATGACATTTTCATATATGCTTCTCATTTCACATTCATGATTCAATTCCGATCAATCTAACATATAAAAGTATATAATACATACCTGACCAACTTAAGGTATTGAACATATTCAGTTGTGGTTTTTTTTTATCACGAAGTCTCATAACCTTAATCTTTGCTCAAATCACCG
Source organism: Gossypium stocksii (assembly GCA_020496765.1). Lineage (NCBI taxonomy): Eukaryota > Viridiplantae > Streptophyta > Magnoliopsida > Malvales > Malvaceae > Gossypium > Gossypium stocksii. The sequence continues at coordinate 77,719,959 of CM035629.1, forward strand.
GCATTAAGCCTGCTAGGTTTTAAAACCCGAGTACATATCACCGGCACCAAGCTTGCTAGGCACAAAGCCTAAACATATCACCGGCACGAAGCCTGCTAGGCATAAGCCCGAATACACATCACGGGTACGAAGCCTGCTAGGCATAAAGCCCGAATGCATATCACCAGCACGAAACCTGCTACGTATAAGCTCGAATACACATCACCGGCACGAAGCCTGCTACGCATAAGCCCGAATACACATCACCGACATGAAGCCTGCTAGGCATAAGCCCGAGCATATCACCGAGTTTCATGCATATCAATTCACAAGTTAATAGCTTTCACATAGCACATCACAATAATAATTAATTTGCCACATTTGATTATATGTACATAATATACACTTTAACATCGTATCATAATTGTCATTCGACCCAAAACATACATACCATTCACTATACATTCGGCTTAATATAAATAAACACACAAAGATCGCATACACATATCACTCCCTTAGCTTTATTTCCTATTAGCCATTCAGCTACAACCCTTATAAACAATTTATTTCACAAACCACTTCATTTAAGTAAGAACAATAGGCCACAATTCTTCTAATATACATATATCATGTCACCATCAATTATATGCTAGGTTTGATTACTCAAAACATACCTCGAGTATTTCTAAACAACTACGGGTTGGCTATTCAATCACTTTAGCTTTCCCCTTATCCGAATTTTCCCCTCTATGCTCTTGAGCTAAAATTAAGACAATCAACTTACTAATTACAATTTCCAAAACACAAACATTACTCAGTTACTATTAAAGTTCACATTTAGCAACTATGTGCACATGAACACATTTATGAAAAAAATCAAGTAACCGAATATACATGTTTTCAAATCAAAGCATTACTTCACATTTAAGAATCATATTATCCATGCTTAACATCTATTTTTTTTTTAAACCATTTGTTTAAATATACTCATGCATTACATTTTAATCATATGTGACTACACATAATCCTAAGGCTGAATATTCAACCTATGCCTAGTTCACATACACATACAAAACTCACATAGCTTATCATGCCTTCCAATACATATTTTAACCACATAACCAAAGTACATATAACCCTAATGAATATAAGTCACATTTTTAATTACCACATTACCAAATACCAAACAAATAAATATTTATTTATTTATCCTTAACATATAATTACATTCGGCACTAGGTAAAATATCAACAAAATCGTGCATTAGCCTTTAGCACATTTGGTCACTAAAGCATTAACCTTAAGCATATTCCAAATATATATAACATGCATTTCACTCTACTCATCCTTAAATTTTACATTCGGCCATTGCACGTATAATTACTAAGAAAAAAAATTAAAATTCAAACTTTATATCCAAGTCTCCCAAAGCCGAACTTCAATAAATAATAAAAAAATTATACATTAATAATTCCTTAATACATTCGGCATTTTGCACAAAATATTTCAAATTGTCCATGAGGACCGAATATTATTTATACCTCAACAAAAATTTTTTCTCAAGCTTCCATCACCACTTAACTATGTACCATTTAAACAATTTTCATTTTACACCATTTCAATTTATAGCCACTTGCCGAATGCACATACTTATCCAAACTCAAAATTTAACCATCTTAACCTCAATTAACAGCTACTTGTTCTTCAAGACATCAAACACAATATGCATGACACACCAAGCATTAATAACCGAACATGCTAGCACATAAAGCCCTTGGCCGAATGTCATTTTAGCACAAGTTATACATCATTTTCCGTAAATCATCTTCTAAATTCATACACTAATCTTACAATTTTCCATGGAGGCCGATGGTCATGATTCCAATTTAGCCACAACTATTCTAACTTACTAAGTTCAATTCATCTACCATTAACTTTATTTCAAAAACATCAAAACAACCATCAATGAAAATCAACATCCATAATTGAATGCACATATCACCATAAAACCACAAATTTTCTCATGGGCTAAGTAGAAAACTGAACAACTATCTCAAATTCATCAAAGTTTAAAGACAAACACTTGAAAACATACCTTAATTAAATCACAAATTGGCCGAAATGCTTAGCTTCTTTTCCCTATTTTCCTCTTCAAGTTTCGGCCAATATGAGTAAAGGATGAAAACTGTGTTTTCATCACCATTTACTTATTTTATTACTCTTTTTTTCTTTATTTTTATTAACCTTTATTTTTATTCATTTAATAAACATTTATGTTATTATTATTATCATATAAAATACATATATTTGCATCAATTAGTAATCATGGCTGGCCACTACTTCAATTTGGGCAAAATTGACATGCAAATCCTTACCTTTAATACCATGCAATAAATTGGCCCTTTTCAATTAACCTCACACATTTTCACTATTTTACACATAAGCCCTTTTAATAAAATTCACATCCAAATGTCAAAAATCAATAAACCAAATTTTCACACATGTAATTGCACATATAATAGACATGAAATTTAACATTTAATAAATTTTATAACTAGGTTTTGTGGTCCCGAAACCACATTCCAACTAGGGTCAAGTTAGGGCTGTTACAACTCTCCCCCTATGGATTTTCATCCCCGAAAATCTTATCAACAGAAATAGTTTCCATTCTGAAAACATTTTCAAAATTTTCTCTGAATCACAAATTCCCGTTCGTCACATATATCAATTTTTACCAATAATCCAAACCTTTTTTCTACATTAACAGATCACATTATAGATACTTTAATTACTTCATCGAATAAAACCTTGAAAATGCAAAACCCATCATACTGATCTTTTCTTGTCAGAAGATATATCATAATTCAATAATATTTCTCTTTCAGAAGGTAACAAAAATTTAAATTCGATTTGGATAGCAATCCTATCTCACAACCATTTCTATAAAACCACTTACTACTTTTACTCCATATACACTTAATTTTTAACTTTGATAGATAGCAACTTGTTATCTAAATATAAATTCGAAATATGCTACAATACATAGTCACATATACTCATGATCCATATACCTGTATAAGCTGTTACAGCTCAGACAAACAAACATTTCACAGTCGGAGCTCATATAAAAATTCTTTGCATAACTTTTAACCCATCTGTCTACTTATTCCATATCAGAACTATAATAACATTAACAGAAATCTTATATGTCTAGACATCCATAATCGAATAACTGTTACTTTGAACTCATTTTGAACTATCACATCTCAATATACTTTTATACTTCTCAATTTCACTAGAAGAATAGACCTTGCTTTAATGTTCAATACTTTTATTCCTTGGATCAAGAAACATTCAAATCTTTCCCCTCGAATACTCAAAATTGTCAAATATAAAACACTGACACAACCACAATCATCTCTAATCATCAGCCGAACAGCTCTTTTACAATAACTTTAACATTTGCCTTAGAATCTGTGACTAATTCAAACATACATATAACCCAATTTAAACCACACAACTGAATCAGTCTTGTCTAATAAATAATAACTTTTCAAGACCACTTTCCTTCATGCATGTCGTAACATTTCAAACATACATTCTATCATATATCTTCAGATAGCTAATCACAAATCATTATCACTGCATAATTCGAAAGAACATAACACTCGATCTTTAACTCACTGATATATAAGTGAAAACCAATCCACAGATCTAAGCTGAGTTTTCTATCATTCAGACCCTTATTTATGCCATTCCTTTCATAAGAATTAGAGAAATCCAAATATATAATCATTATGAACATAATTGTTTCAGATCAGAGAATACACTTTAAAACTGAGCGGTATTTGATTATTCATATAAGAAAAGAAATGAAAAGTAAACCAGAATATAGAAACTCAAGATACAGTATCGCATCAGAAATCCAGGAATAGAATCCCCCAAGAACATAGATACAAAGATCAAAATAATTCCTTAGAGAATACCATAAGAAGACTATAATTAATAACCATGGAATTTCCTTCGTAACGGAAATAACACACTCTTCAACTTTTCAATTTTTTTTCAACTTGCTACAATCACATTTTCACATATCTCAGTAATACATGCAACTTTATTCCATGTGAATATTAATAGAACATAAGTGAATTATCACTATTCAAACTTTCATTTCTATTACTCAAATTACCAATAATTTCTTATCAATTTCCACATGTAGTCTTGATCATTTGTCAATATTTATCTGATTGGAAAAACGTCTTACGGTTTTGAGTACATCGCTTACTTGATGCCATAGTCCAAATATGGTCTTATAATAGCTTACCTGTCTCGTATATTGCCATGGTCCCACCATGGTCTTTTTCGTCAATTCATTAGTGAACAATCGTACTCATTCCCCGCGTTCCACCCAATTTGATCTTTCATTACCATTTACTTTATACAATCTCATACATATCTTTACACTGATGCACACATATCATAAAATTCTTTTCATACCTTTCCAACTCTGTCATATCACATATATATTACAATCAGTTCAATATCAATCATATATATTACAATCAGTTCAATATCAATTTTAGATCAATTTATAATAGCTCGATTGGAACACATCATTACCTTAGCAAAACAATTTATAAGAGTCGGGAGACCTCACACTATCACACTTTACTTACGGTATGTATAACTAGACTCTTGCACTTGCTATGTTAGCCCGAGAACCGACTAAACCATAGCCGTGATACCATTAAATATAACTCCCCTAACCCGTATCAGTTGCCGAAATAAGGTTATGAGGTATTACTTCACTAAACAAAACTTTTAGAAGGTCAAAGATACTTACCAGGCATAAATTCATTTATGCATTAAAATTAATTAGTATCCTACTTGAATTTATTCACAGCCGAATACAACAACTTACTATTATAAATCATCCAATGCAAACATGTCTCAATGATTCACCACAAGAGCTCTTATAATTTTCAAAATGACTCACTATCAAGGCATAACCAAATATCTTATTAACAAAACTAACTACTAACAAGTTTTAACTAAAACATTTCACCACATTAGTTTAATTATAAGGCTTTACTAAACAAAATGAGCAAGCCATCTTTGCATGGCTATAATATATACAAAGTCGAAGTATAATTCTACTTATAGTCTATCCTATACATGCCTTAAACCATAATGATATACAATCTTTCTCAACTTACATAACGACTCGATAGTGTGATGATATCTTCAGCCCTTCCAACTCGAGCTAAAGCATAGACCTATAAGAAATGGGAAGAGAACACAGAGTAAGCTTAAACGCTTAGTAAGTTTTAAGCAATGCAAACAATTTATTTACTTATAGATCGATTATTCAAATTCTCAAGAAACCATTCCTAGGTAATTGCCATTTGGCCGAGTAAGTTTGAAAATATAATGCATATTTTGCAAATTCACTTCACTTAAATCTGAACTCAATTAAAACCAAATATTGAAATCACAAATAAATTCATAAGAAATCAAAAAGCAACTCATTAACAAGTTTTTAACAATGTTTGCAACAAAATCACAAATTCACTACAAGCTGTCTTCCTAAGCAATAGTCACTAAATTATTTATAAGTGGAGCTACGAAACTCCACATCAAGTGCCGTTAATTTTCTTTGAAAATAGACTCATATATCCTCCATCCATAAAATTTTCAGAATTTTTAGCTTGGCCAATCAATACCATATTTTTCTTAAAGTTTCCCATGTTTCACTGTTTGACTACTCTTACCATTCTTCACTATCAATCAGATTTCTCATTGTACCGAATTCAAAATATGTTCTTGTTTATTTCATTTGAAACTAGACTCATTAAGGAGTCTAAGAATATAAATTTTATCTTACAACCATTTTTGTACAATTTATAATTATTTTCTAAAAACAGAACAGGGGGCCTCGAAGTCATTTTGACTCTGTCCTACGCCACTTCAAATATCTCATTATCGAAAATTCTTTTGCTTACACGGTTTCTTTTATAAGAAACTAGACTCCTTAGGCTTTCATTATATAATTTATTCAACCTCTAACTCAACTCCCACAATTCATGGGGATTTTCCAAAATCACGTTACTACTGCTGTCCTAAGCAGATTTATTACAATTTTAATCTTCCACACATTCTTTGCATTCATATTATTTAACATGTATATCACCAATCAACCTCATATAACTTTTCACCATAACCGAATACACACATACACATATGACATTTTCATATATACTTCTCATTTCACATTCATGATTCAATTCAGATCAATCTAACATATAAAAGTATATAATACATACCTGACCAACTTCAGGTATTGAACATATTCAGTTGTGGTTTTTTTTTTTTTATCAAGAAGTTTGACAACCTTAATATTTGCTCAAATCACCGGCATTAAGCCTGCTAGGTTTTAAAACCCGAGTACATATCACCAAGACTAAGCCTGCTAGGCACAAAGCCCGAACATATCACTGTCACGAAGCCTGCTAGGCATAAGCCCGAATACACATCACGGGTACAAAGCCTGCTAGGCATAAAGCCCGAATGCATATCACCGGCACGAAACCTACTAGGTATAAGCCTGAATACACATCATCAGCAAGCCTGCTAGGCAAAAGCCCGAATACACATCACTAGCACGAAGCCTGCTAGGCATAAGCCCGATCATATCACCGAGTTTCATGCATATAAATTCACATGTTAATAGCTTTCACATAGCACATCACAATAATAATTAATTTGCCACATTCGGTTATATGTACATAATATACACTTTAACATCGTATCATAATTTTCATTCGACCCAAAACATATATACCATTCACTAGACATTTGGCTTAATATAAATAAACACATAAAGATCACATACACATATCACTCTCTTAGCTTTATTTCCTATTAGCCATTCAGCTACAACCCTTATAAACAATTTATTTCACAAACCACTTTTTTTAAGTAAGAACAATAGGCCACAATTCTTCTAATATACATATATCATATCACCATCAATTATATGCTAGGTTTGATTACTCAAAACTTACCTCGAGTATTTCTGAACAACTACGGGTTGGCTATTCAATCACTTTAGCTTTCCCCTTATCCGAATTTTCCCCTCTATGCTCTTGAGCTAAAATTCAGACAATCAACTTACTAATTACAATTTCCAAAACACAAACATTACTCAATTACTATCTAAGTTCACATTCAACAACTATGTGCACATGAACACATTTATGAAAAAAAATCAAGTAACCGAATATACATGTTTTCAAACCAAAGCATTACTTCACATTTAAGAATCATATTATCCTTGCTTAACATCTATTTTTTTTTAAACCATTTGTTTAAATATACTCATGCATTACATTTTAATCATATGTGACTACACATAATCCTAAGGCCGAATATTCAACCTATGCCTAGTTCACATATACACACAAAACTCACATAGCTTATCATGCTTTCCAATACATATTTTAACCACATAACCAAAGTACATATAACCCTAATGAATATAAATCTCATTTTTAATTACCACATTACCGAATATCAAGCAAATAAATATTTATTTATTTATCCTTAACATATAATTACATTCGGCACTAGGTAAAATATCAACAAAACCATGCATTAGCCTTTAGCACATTAGGTCACTAAAGCATTAACCTTAAGCATATTCCAAATATACATAAAATGCATTTCACTCTACTCATCCTTAAATTTTACATTTGGCCATTGCACATATAATTACTAAGAAAAAAAATTAACATTCAAACTTTATATCCAAGTCTCCCAAAGCCGAACTTCAATAAATAATAAAAAATATACATTAATAATTCCTTAATACATTCGGTATTTTTCACAAAATATTTCAAATTGTCCATGAGGACTGAATATTGTTTATACCTCAACAAAATTTTTTTATCAAGCTTCCATCACCACTTAACTATGTACCATTTAAACAATTTTCATTTTACACCATTTCAATTTATAGCCACTTGCCGAATGCACATACTTATCCAAACTCAAAAGTTAACCATCTTAACCTCAATTGACAGCTACTTGTTCTTCAAGACATCAAACACAATATGCATGACTCACCAAGCATTAATAACCGAACATGCTAGCACATAAAGCCCTTGGCCGAATGTCATTTTAGCACAAGTTATACATCATTTTCCGTAAATCATCTTCTAAATTCATACACTAATCTTACAATTTTCCATGGAGGCCGATGGTCATGATTCCAATTTAGCCACAACTATCCTAACTTACTAAGTTCAATTCATCTACCATTAACTTTATTTCAAAAACATCAAAACAACCATCAATGAAAATCAACATCCATAACCGAATGCACATATCACCATAAAACCACAAATTTTCTCATGGGCTAAGTAGAAAACTTAACAACTATCTCAAATTCATCAAAGTTTAAAGACAAACAATTGAAAACATACCTTAATTAAATTACAAATTGGCCGAAATGCTTAGCTTCTTTTCCCTATTTTCCTCTTCAAGTTTTGGCCAAGATGAGTAAAGGATGAAAACTTTGTTTTCATCACCATTTACTTATTTTATTACTATTCTTTTCTTTATTTTTATTAACCTTTATTTTTATTCATTTAATAAACCTTTATGTTATTATTATTATTATCATATAAAATACATATATTTGTATCAAATAGTAATCATGGCCGGCCACTACTTCAATTTGGGCAAAATTGACATGCAAATCCTTACCTTTAATACCATGCAATAAATTGGCCCTTTTCAATTAACCTCACACATTTTCACTATTTTACACATAAGCCCTTTTAATAAAATTCACATCCAAATGTCAAAAATCAATAAACAAAATTTTCACACATGCAATTGCACATATAATAGGCATGAAATTTAACATTTAATAAATTTTATAACTAGGTTTTGTGGTCCCAAAACCACATTCCGACTAGGGTCAAGTTAGGACTGTTACAGGCAGTGTGCCCCTAATTGTATGCTGACGTCATAAACAGAATGCTTAGTGATTTTAACATGGGCTGGGACACTGGCGTGTGAGACCACACTGCCTGCCGACACGGGCGTGTCCTAAGTCACACGGGCATGTGACACTATTTTGATGAAAATTTTTTATAAGTATTCCAAAGATCTCGGTTTAGTCCCGAACCATTCTAAAAGTATGTTTTGGGCCTCGTAGGCCTATAATAGGGACAATATTAGTCTGTATAAAAAATTTTAAATTTGAATGAGTATTCGTGTCTTGAAATTGATAGGTCATGTGGAATTAAGTCTGATAATGGCTTGTACCCTAGTTCGGTGACAGATACAGGTGAGGGGCATTACATTTAGTTGTATCAGAGCTATGGTTTAGCCGGTTCTCGAACTAACCTAGCATGTGTGAAAGTCTAGCTATACATGCTACAAATCTGTGATAGTGTGATGTCTCCCGATGCCAATGAGGATCATCTTGTTTAGACAGAGGTACCCTCCAACTGAGCTACATCCGACCCTGTGATAGTGGTACTTAAGTATTTGAATAAAGTGTAGTCATGATGAGTCAATACTCGAAAAGGTATGAATAAGAATTCATAATATATATATGTGATAATGTGTGATATGAAAGTTCATATTGTGATAAGCTCATCCATATTTGTTTGGCCTTCATGTGATGTTGCGTGCATGACCTAATTGATTTAGTGAATGTGATAAGTTATTCAAAATTTATAGAATGTATGAATGAGTGCACTTGTTTGAATGAGATAATCGAAAATTTCGTGTAACACAGATATGAATGTTAATTTGTTTAAAGTGGATAGTATAATTATGATGACACATGATGATAATGAGTGTTATGTGATTTGTGTGTATATATGTGAGAGTTGAGTTAGAGGCTGTACGACCTTACCCTCTACCGATGAGGTGTTTTCTAATGAAAATTCATGAGAGTTATGTTGAATAAGTTCCCAAGTGTGAAATCGAAGAGTTTAGTGGTAGAATAGCTATAAACATGATCAGAGATTGAGAATGGTTGACAAGTAAAGAACAAAGTTAGAAATATATCATATTAACCTTAGAATTATTTGGTTTACACAATGTCACAGTTAATGAAGAAGTTAACTTTGGTAAATCGACTTACTCGGATATGATGTCGAAAGGAAGTATTAATTGAAGTTTCTTTTGAACTCATTTTCTTTAATGAAAGGAACAATGTAGAATTAGTGACGACAGAAATAGTCAGAGGAATAAAGTTTGAATTGTAAAGATGTTTAAGTATGACAGTTACAGTTGAGCAATTTACGACTATCTCTTTTGGGTATTCTATGTGTTTATATATTCTCAGAGGCATTTGTAATTTCTCATTTTTTGATGAAAGATCGTTGATCTAATTGATCTATGATTGACATTCCACTATCTTCTATTGGTATTCTATTCCGTTACATCTGAGATAAAAAGTTGACAGTGAATTCATATAAGACTGTTCTTCTGTTTCTTTTAACTATTGTTCTGTTTACATCTATATGGAAAATGTATTATCTCTGTTATAATTGACTTTGAAATGTATGAACCATCTTTCCTTTTTCTTCTAGATTTCTCTATGGAATCATCAGGATATCTATTATATCATATGAGTGGTGTTCTCAAACATTTAATATGATCTTATATCTCAGATTTCATTATCTTGGTTTTCTTATCATCCTTACTATTTATTTATCAAGCATGGCTTATTTTTGAAGTTGAAATTGACAAAAGTGTGGATTATGATAGTTAAGTTCAAATTGTATATTGATTTTCTTTCTTGGGTAATTTTGATTATTGTAAGTGAGTTCAAGCAAGATGTTATGTTTCGTCCGAGTCAATACAGTTAGTAAATATCTGTGAATGACATGTTTAAAGAATTATGAAAGATTGAATGTTGGATCTGTCCTAAAAACATGAAGAAGTGATCTCTGTGGAATGATATTAAATAATTAAGATTAACTCAGTTGTTTCAATCAGAGTGGGTTGATCAATTAAGAGATAAATTAAGCTATGCGTATTTATATTTGTTTTTTTTTTTTGTTTGAAAATAATGCGTGCATACATAGATCTATAGCCAAATAGTATGAATGAAGAAATTGTATTTTTGAAAACACGATACAAGGACATATTGATTAAGTTTCTCATAACCGAGAGAATGTGTGTGATTACCAACTAAACTCTAGGTAAAGCTGAAATACTTGTAGATGCTTGAATGAAAATTTTTGCGTAGTTTGTGAGTATTGATTCAAAGATTTATCTTATTGATGGTGTTTTGATTCTAGTTAAAGTGAAAGTTAAGCCGAAGTTTTCGTTATAAATCAGAAGAGCTCAAAAATGGATCAATAAGTGGTAAGTTAAATGAATACAGCATGAACCGACCATCTGATTTTAAATTTTAGACCAGGTTTGATTATTATTACTATCATTCCGAGAGGGACTTCATTTACTGTGGAACTCAGGATTTATGCAGAGAATTTGGTATAGAGCTTATAGTAGTAGTATCTTGTCTATCCATTGTAAACTGAAAAATATATAGGATTTTTCCTATATAATTCATCACCTTTTTACTTAAATTTGATGTTAAAACCAAGTAAGTGTTTAATAAATTAATGAAATATGTGAAAATATGAAATTAGGACATAGAAATTATTAAAATATGATTTTATGCTTTATTATATGGTTTTCATGCAAAAAATGGTTTATTTTATATTAATTTGAGCATAATATATTTTTTTAAGTGTAAAGTGGGCCATGCATGATTTACTTAAATAATAAAATATAAAGTATATTTAATAATTTATTTTAATATATTTCATTAATAAAATATGGGTTTTAATTAATTAAGTAAATTAATTCATTAAATTGGTTAAACTGTAGTATTTGATACTCTAATTTATCTGCTATTTTTGGATAGGTTGGAGAGCTTTATTTTGATTGCAAATGTAATGCCCTAATTTTTAGGATTTTTGTGATTTTGGTGTGAACATGAAATTTTGTTGTCTGGTTATGAAATTTATGCTTTGAGTGTGTTAGTGGCCTTTAGAAGGCCCAAGCTTAAGTTAAAACCCAGTAGAATTATCAAATTTTGGACTTAAAAAGAAGGGGACTTGAGTTTGTGGGCTTTTAAGGAAAAGTGGGTAATTTAAGACACAAGTAAGCATTTGGTAAAGTGGCAAGGTGGTGCCACTTAAAGCCTAGGAAAGTGGCGTATGGGAGCTGTGCAAGGGCTTAGGTTTAAGTCCCATGGTATGCAAGGTGCTATTTTATTTTTACTGCATGTTCAAGGCATGTGATGGACTCCAAGTAAAACTCTGTTGGAAAGAATTTGAGATGTTCATGAGATTGAGTCAGAAAGGATAAGGAGGAGAAAATCTAGGAATTTTGAGGGAAAGCTAGCGGTGGCTGATTGTAAGAGTCTTGGAGAGCAATTTCGGCAAGTGAAGCTTTTGGGTGTGCCGAATGCTTGGTGTGGGATCTTTCGGGATTTGTTGACCTCTCTTCTGTCTTGCCGAACTAGGGTAGTATCTCTTAGGGTTCTCTGCTCTCCTTTTATGTTCTCTTTTAGTTCCAAAAAGCTGAAAACGTAACCATTGTTTTTCTTTTGTGCCGACTTGTGCAAAGAACTGAAATATCATCTATTTTCTTTCCTTCAAACCGAATCTGCCATCCTCTCCATCTCCTCTTTTCTTTCTTCTCTTCTTCTTTTCTATTTTCACCTAAAGCCGAATCTACTCCTTCTTTTCTTCTCCCTTCTCAAAGCCTAAGTGGTCGACTTCCACAAAAGCCGAAACCAAACCCATCATTGCCGATTACCTATTTGATCAAAGCTTCTTCTTCTTCTTCTCCTGTTACCTTTCTTCAAAACCGAATCTCAAACCTCTCATCCTTGTCTCTGCCGATTGTTTCTTCTACTTCTGGAACTTCTCTTCATCTATTGTTTTTCTCTTAAACCGAAACAGTCTTATGCTAGGATAGATTCAAAAGCCAAAATCTCCATATTCAAAGTAGTTCGGGAATTGAACCTCTAGATCTCTTGGATCTATATCAGATCTAGATTAGAAAGGTGATTTGGGTTGATTCTCTGGCAAGAAGATCTATGATAAGTTATCGAAACCCCCTTTCCATTCGTTATTTTGGGATTTAAGAAAAGCCGAAAATCTCTAAACACTTTAGGGAGGCTGTCAATTTTGGTAAAGAGTAATGCTAGTCTTTTTATGTGGTTTTATGTGTATTAGTTCGCGAAAGGGGTGGTCTAAAAAAGAGCGTTGGAGGCTAGGACCATTGGAGCGACTAGATCTAGATCTAGTCATTAGTTTCAACAAAGGTAAGGTTTCTAAGGCCTTAAGTAAGGTTAGCTGAATATGGTAAGTGTGGGTTAGTTGGTTTCGTTGATTCGTGGTTGGTAAGTGTAATCTAAATGACTGTAGGTTCATCGTGTAAGGGGTTCTGCAAAACTCACAAATCAGGTGTGTAAACAAACACCCACAAGTAGTTTAGATCGGCAAAAGCCGAAAAGGCGAAATGCTGAAATTTTGGCATTTCGTGGGCCTGCGAGTGTGCGAGTGCTCGTGGGTCGGTTGACTCGGTAAATTCAATAATCCCAAATAGTAACATTGATGTGTGCACAATTTCGTGCGTCTTGGTGAATTTAGGCCTCGAGGGGGTAAATTTGGGCCCAATGGGCTTACGACCCATATGGGTGAAAATAAGCGGTAAGCGCGTTCTGATAATCTGGATGTTAAAATTGTTAAACTAAACATAAAATTTGGGCTTTGTGGGCCAAAATACTTATTGGACACCGTAAGGGCTCATTATGGGTTTTAGGGCCGGTTAGCTCTAAAGTTGGTAAAAGGGCTAGATAAGTCACTTAGATGAAATTGGACTGTTAACAAGTGTAATAAGAGCGAAACCCTAAAAATTGGAATAATTACTGAAATACCCCTTCAGTGTAAAAATTAGTATTTTACCCCTAGGTGAAAATGACCATTATACCCCTAGGGTTAAATTGACTGAAATGCATGCTATACTTTATCTGTTCATTGGATGCCATGACATGTTATTCTGTTGCATGGGTTTGGGTTTTGATGGAGGAAGTGCTAAGTGGCAATGCCACGTTATTGATAGGGGCTTTGCCTCGTTTTACTGTTAATGGCTTGGCCACGTTATCTAATTAAGCAACCATGCTGCGACTGTGGTGTGTAGGGCTGGGTGGGTTGAGTTATTCCCCACATGGTGTGTAGGGCTGGTACGGGTGGTGTTTAGGGCTGGATTTGGGCTGGGCTTTGCATACATGTATAATTTCTGTTATATTACTATGATAGGCCTAAGGGCCGTACTAAAACTGAATAGGGCTAAGGCCCAGTTAATACTAAATCTGAATAGGGCTATGGCCCAGTTCATACTGAAACTGGATAGGGCTTAAGCCCACTAAAGCTTGAACTGATTTGGGCGCTGGTTGGGTTTACTTTACACACTGAGTTTCCAAACTCACCCATTCCTTTCTGTCTATGCAGGTAAGCCCTAAACTAGTGGACTTGGAGCTGGAGGGATTCGGAGTGGCCACGTGGACTGCATATGGTGGTTTTTACTTAAGTTATTTTATTTTCAGTATTTCAATATAAATTATTTTCATTTTGGTTTTTGATTGTAATAAGGCCGCTTTTAAGTATTTTTAATTCGGTTTTTATTTCTTTATTTATAATTTGATTTAAAATGGGTAGATTAAGGTTGTACCGGTTTTTATTTAAAATTAATCAATGTTTTCAAGATGAAACACACGTATCAAATGGATAACGGAAAGACAAACAAGATCTTGTAATAGAATACACATTAAACTGGTAGTGGATAGGATATTCTCAAACTAAACCTGGATTTTCATTCCAAACTTTACTAACAGTTTTGCAAAACTCACCCTAATCATAATGACTAAAGAATATATCTCAATCCATCATTGGTGTGACACACTAGACTTGGTCGTAAGGTCTGGGCTGGGTTTGGGGTGTTACAGCAAAACTGTCCAAATTAGGACCAAGTTAGCCCATAATTTCAGCTGCACATGGATGCTAATAAATCAAGTTTTGGTTTAATTACACAAGGCCTCTAAAAACTTGAAGAAATTAGAGATTCACCTAGAGATTTGCTAGTGACCGAGTCTTAGACCTGAGTTGATGTGGCACATGAATCAAGCAAAAATCAGCCACATCTCCACAAATCATGTCCGACCACTTTTGGAAGAGTTTTCAATTGATGGACACTTCTATTTTAGCAAACTAGCTCCCTAGCTTCACCTATAAATAAGACCCTTTTCCTCACTTTTCAAATTATCCCTCAATCCCTCACTCATCAATCATCTCTCATTTCTCTCTTCTCTCAACTCTCTCTTCTCCCCAGGCCTATCATCATCCTTCCATAAGGATTTTAGCTTTTATTTACCCTCTCAAAAAGCCCTTGGTTGGCCACCTCGGAGAGCCATCAGCAAAGGAGCGAAGCAAAGGATCGAAGGAGTTCTCATCATTTAGAGTCTTGGGTGACAGCCACTTTGAATTGGGTTGAATCTTTCTTCTCTTTAATTTAATTCAAGAATGTTTGCTATGTGTTCATTGCTCTTGTTTGCAACAATGACAGCTTAATTTTCTTTAAGCTAGGATGATTATTTTGATTAAATAATATTTATTAGATTCATGCTTGTGATGTTTGTGCCTCAATCGATCATGTTTCCAATTAAAATCAACTCTATATTTCATTCATATGTGATTGAAATACACCTGAATTAGCTAAGTGATCCTAACCAGACGACAGCTAGTGGACGCATAATTGGAATGTACACGCTCAATTTATATCCTAGCTCGATTAAATTGTAGGTTGTATAACAACCCTAACCCGGCTCTGTTATTTGCATAATTTTTAGATTTGTGTGATTAAACTGTTTCAAACTTAACACATCCCTGTTACCTCTCACGAATGTTAAGAAACCCTTAGTAAATAAGGATCAGTAAAATGCGTATTTACTAAGTAAAGGATTTCAAATGGACCTAATGTGGTTTCCAAACTCATCAAAGGTCGAGTTGCCAATGAATGTTTTCTGAATGTCATTAAGCATGTTATTAATCAATTAAGTTTAATTAAAGTAATTATCCAAGTTTTTAATGTCATAATTGTTGCATATTGTGTTAATTTTTCTAAAATCTATTAAATCATATAGTTTGCATACTTAGGATAATTGCGTAAGGGATCATTGCATTTAGTTAATTATTTTTAATTTTAACCAACACTTCCAAATTAAATTGAGTTTTATTTCATTTACCAAGTTGTTAATACAATTTCATAATTAAGTGACTTAGCACAAACAGAATCCCTATGGAGATGATAACTCTAACTTACTTATTACTTGAATGGCTGTGTACACTTGCACAAACCCCAGCATTACAAGTTTCTGGCACCGTTGCCAGGGGATTCTTAACTATCGCCGTAGTCATTTTTTTGTGAAATTCTTTATTTTTAATTTGGTTTATTTTTAACATTACTAACTTATTCTTTTTAATTTTGTGATTTTCTTTTCAGATGTTTATGAGCATAGATCGAATTATCAATTTACTCCTAGTAGACCTTGAGATTGAGCGAACTTTTAGACAAAGAAGACGTAAACGAATAGCTCAAAGACAAAACGAGATGGACCTTGGAAACTAGAATCAAGACCAAGGTATTGAAGTCGATCATGTATGAAATCCCATCCTCATTGCTGATGATAGGGATCGATGCATCAGACAATATGTTGTGCCACTTTTTAATGAGCTTAATCCAAGAATTAGAAGGCCAAATATTAAGGCAACCCAATTCGAATTGAAACTAGTATTGTTTCAAATGCTACAAACTGTGGGCCAATTTAGTAGTATGCCTACGGAAGATCCACATCTCCACCTTCTATTGTTTATGGAGGTGAGTGATTCATTCAATATAGCCAGTGTGACTGAAGATGCATTGAGGTTGAAGTTGTTTCCATACTCATTTCGAGATCGAGCACGAGCATGGCTCAATTTGTTGCAACCAAGTTCCATATCTACATGGCAAGAATTAGCAGAGAAGCTTTTGGTCAAATATTTCCACCTAGCAAGAACGCTAAGTTGAGGAATAAGATCACAACTTTCCACCAATTGGATGATGAGTCTTTGTATGAGGCTTGGGATCAATTCAAGGAGTTACTTCGTAAATGTCCTTAATATGGGATTCCTCATTGTATCCAGTTGGAGGCATTCTATAATGGTCTCAATGCACACACAAGATTGATGGTAGATGCTTCTGCAAATGGTGTAATTTTGAATAAGTCTTAGAACGAGGCTTTTGAGATCATCAAGAGGATTGCAAGCAATAACTATCAATGGCTAACAAATTGAGTAGCTTCAGGAAGACGTGTAGTAAGAGTTCATGAAGTTGACGTCCTCACTTCGTTATCAGCTCTGGTATCATCTATCTCCTCTATGTTAAAACAATTTAACGCTCATAGCGCTAATAATTTTACAGCTCAACCACCAAGTTCGTTTGAAGTAGTTTCTTGTGTGTACTGTGGGGAGGGTCATTCTTTTGAGAATTGTCCTTTGAATCCCGAGTCAGTATACTATGTGGGGAACCAACATCAAAATAGGAGTTGACAAGGACCTTAGTCCAACTTCTACAATCCTTCATGGCGTAATCATCCTAACTTTTCTTGGTGTAACCAAGGAAATGGGCCAAACAATAACTTAATGTAGCATAGACCCAACCAATCTCAAGGGTTTAATGAGCAAGCTCCAAAACCACCTCAAGCTAAGTTATCAAACAATTTGGAGAACTTGTTGAAAACATATATGGCAAATAATGATGCTTTTATCTAGAGCCAAACAGTAACACTAAAAAATTTGGAAAACCAAATGGGTCAGTTAGCTACGGAACTTCGTAATAGACCGCAAGGAACCTTGTCGAGCGATACTGAGAATCCAAGAAATTTGGGTAAAGAACATATCAAGGCAGTGGCATTGCAAAGTGGTAAGACTCTGGAACCCCAATTGATTGATGTCGAAGACAAGCCTGTTGAGAGGGAGGAAAGTCAACCAGCTGTTGAAGTTTCTACATTGAAAGAGTTAGAATCTGCAAAGACTAATAAGGTAAGTCCTAAATTAGTGAATTCAGATAATTTAACACCTTCTTTGGATGTAGATTTACCCATTTAGAAGAGTTGTCCGATTCAACCTAAAGTTTCATCACCTTCGTATCCGCAAATATTGTAGCAACAAATACAAAAATAGGAGGTGCAATTTAAGAAGTTTTTGGATGTTCTGAAGCAACTACACATCAACATTTTGTTGGTGGAGGCTTTAGAACAAATACCGAATTATGTGAAGTTTATGAAGGATATACTATCTAAGAAGAAACGACTGAGTGAGTATGAGACTATTGCCTGACAAAGGAGTGTAGTGCGTTCCTCAAGAACAAGCTGCCACCAAAATTAAAAGACCCAGGAAGCTTTATGATACCCTATAAAGCTTTGTGCGACTTAGGAGCAAGTATCAATTTGATGCCTAAGTCTATTGTCAAGATGCTAGGGATAGGAGAAGTAAGACCTACAACTTTGATGCTTCAGCTAGCAGATCAATTTTTAGCATACCCCTAGGGAAAGATCGAGGATGTTTTGGTAAGAGTTGATAAATTTATCTTTCCTACTGATTTCATTATTTTAGATTTTGAAGCAGATAAAGAAGTGTCGATTATCCTTGGGAGACCCTTCCTAGCCACAAGAAGAACGTTAATTGATGTATAGAAAGGCAAACTCACCATGCAAGTTTAAGATGATCAGGTAACTTTCAACATTCTTAAAGCGATGAAATTTCCCGATCCAACAGAAGAATGTTCAGCTATGGAAGAAATAGAAACCTTGGTTTCTATGGAAAACAATTTTGAAAAAGATCTATTGGAGAAAGCCTTAAAGTTTGACCTTTGGAGGATAGAGAAGGTGAAGAAAACATGGCTTTGATAGAAGCAAATCCGAGAAGTTTTATTCAATCCACATGGTTTCAACCATTGGAGTTGGAAGTCAAAGAATTTGTACAACCCAAGTTGTCAATCAAGGAACCACCTAAACTCAAGCTAAAGGTACTTCCTTCCCATTTGAAATATGTTTATTTAGGTGACTGTTCCACTTTGTCTATGATTATTTCAGCAGAATTGACTCAACTAATTACTATTCTAAAGAAATTTAAGAAAGGAATTGGTTAGACCATAGCTGATATTCGAGATATAAGCCCCTCTTTTTGCATGCATAAAATCATTTTAGAAGAAGGTGAGAGAGCTCGAATTGATGGGCAAGGGAGGCTCAATCCTATTATGAAGGAAGTTGTAAGAAGGGAAGTGATCAAGTGGTTAGATGCAGGAATCATCTATCCTATTTCAGATAGTTCGCGGGTAAGTCCGATGTAATGTGTGTTGAAGAAAGGTGGAATTACAATTCTTGAGAATGAGCATAACGAGCTGATTCGAACAAGAATTGTTACGAGTTGGAGAATTTGTGTTGACTACAAAAAATTAAATAAAGCCACTCGGAAGGACCATTTTCCGTTGCATTTTATAGATCAGATATTAGATCGACTGGCAGGTAATGAATTCTATTGTTTTTTAATGGGTATTTGGTATATAACCAAATAGTTGTAGCTTTAGAGGACCAAAATAAAACAACCTTTACTTGTCCATACGGTACATTTGCTGTTAGGCGAACGCCTTTTGGTTTATGCAATGCACCTGCAACATTTCAACGATGCATGATGGCAATATTCACTGATATGGTTGGAAGTTTTGTTGAGGTTTTCATGGATGGTTTTTCTATTTTTGGTAATATTTATGATATATGTTTGAGTAATTTGGCTAAGGTGCTAAAAAGACGCGAAGAGACAAATCTTGTCCTTAATTGGGAGAAATGTCATTTTATGGTTAAAGAAGGGATTGTCTTAGGGAATAAAATTTTAAAGAAAGGAATTGAAGTTGACAACACAAAGGTGGATGTAACTAAAAGATTACCAGCCCCAATTAATGTGAAAAGAATCAGAAGTTTCTTAGGCCATGCCGGTTTTTTATAGAATATTTATTAAGGATTTTCCAAAAATTTCTAAACCGTTGTGTTTGTTGTTAGAGAAAGATACAGTGTTTGATTTCAACAAAGTATGTTTAGAAGCTTTTAAAGATCTAAAAAAGCAATTAATCTTAGCCCCAATAATTGTTACACTTGACTGGAGCGCCCCTTTTGAGTTGATGTGTGATGCAAGTGATTATGTTGTTGGAGCTGTGATGGGTCAAAAAGAAACAAAGTATTCCACCCCATTTACTATGCAAGTAGAATCTAACGCCCCAAAAACCTAAGTCTTTTATTTTTGTATGTTGTGACATAATGGTATGTCTGCTTTAATGGTTAAGTGATTTAGGATGTTTGGGAGTGTCTGAGAAGCCCTGGGTTCAAGCCTTGGCTTATGCAAAATTTTTGTTTTCACTTGAATGAACACTGACACTAATATGTAGGCTTTTTAAATTATTGTGGGTAAGATATGTCACAAAAAGCCTAGTGATCTAGTGGATGGTGGCGTGTGGATGTTTCTTTAAGGTTTGTGGTTTGAGGCTTGGCAATGTAAAAATAAGTGTTTTATTTTGCGGTAAGTACATGGAAGTACACTAGGGTGACCGAAACCCTAAGGAGTTTGAAGAGAATTCAAACTAGTTGGTTGATGAGATATTAGGGGAGTGTGCTATGGAGAGATAATAGGAGAAAATCAAGGAAAGGTGAGGCTGAGGAGTGTTGGAGCCGAATAGGGATTGTAGGCACTTAAGGGAGTCAATTTTGGGGAGTATTTCGGCATTGGTTTGGATATTTGTGCTCTTGGACTCATTTTTGTTGTTTTTGCTACCTCTCCTTTTCATTTTCAGTTCTTTAGAGACCGTGTTTGTGCTTGGTGAGCATATTGGGGCTTTTATTCTTTCTTTGCAAGTCCTCTTTTACTTTCTTTTAGTCGAACTCACTTTCTCTTCCTCCCTCAATCATTTTTCTTAACGGTTCTTCCTCCTCACCATCTGGCAAGTGTGATCGAATACACCATCTCTCCTTCCTCTCCATTTTTTTTCGGTGTTCTCTTGTAGCCGACTCTCTTTTCTCTCTTCTCTTCCTTTCTC
This sequence comes from Gossypium stocksii, assembly GCA_020496765.1. Taxonomy (NCBI): domain Eukaryota; kingdom Viridiplantae; phylum Streptophyta; class Magnoliopsida; order Malvales; family Malvaceae; genus Gossypium; species Gossypium stocksii. The sequence goes on from CM035629.1 coordinate 77,741,163, forward strand.
AACTTTGGCTGAATATCCATTTCTTTCTGCTTTTAATTCTTGGTTCCTTGACCGATTTCTACCTTTCTTCCTTCTCTTTGTTTTGTTTTCAATTTGGTAATTGTTCTTTAACAATCGGTGAGTCACTTGACTTCTTCCTATTTTGCTCTATTCTTTCAATATGTCTCAAGTCTGTACTCTCTTACATTTTTCTTAAGCCGAATGCTCCCTTCTTCTTATGTTCTCTTTTTTCCTATTCTTGTCCCTTCTCATGATGCGATGTTCGTTTGGTTCTTAGGTTTTCTCAAGCAGTGAAGGAGTTCCAATTGTTACTAAAGCCGTTGAAACCTTTCTCTGATCACTCAATCAAGGTAAGTACTTTACCTTACATTCTTGGGTGTTGGACGAATGCTTTCTGTGACTCTGTAAGTCAACGTTTGTGGATTTAATCCACAAGTATGAATAATCCTATCTAATAAGATCCGCTTGTAATGTAGATACTCGTCAAGGGGATTGTAATCAACCTTCGTTAGTGGTATAAGTGGGCTAAGCCACTTTTGTCAATCGAAGCAAGTGTTAATTCTAGTTTGGGTTAAGTGTGTAAAGGAGGGTAATTAACCCTATTATCAAGTGACTAATGGAAAGCCTTGTATGAATGTAGGTTTTGGTGCTCGTGGATCTTAGCACGTTTTCGTAAACAAGTGTGTAATCACACTGTTTTAATCGTAAATCGGCCAAAGCTGAAAAATAGGACCGTTGATGCAACATGGGCGTGCGATCACTCATGTGGTAATACAAATGCATAGACGTGGGTACTGGATCACAGAGGCCACCATGAGCGATTTCATGGGCTAAGGCCGATTTAAGCCTTGTTGGGATCAGATGGGCCATGTGGGCCCAATAGGCTTATGGGCCTCACATGGGTAAACCACACGGTTGTGTGGAAGATATTGGACCCGGCTGTGTCATTCACACGACCACGATCATTTTTGGGCTTCGTGGGCCACACGGGCGTGTGGGCCCACTTGGGCCGCACAATGGGCCTTAGGCTCATTTTACACTGTTTGACTGTTAAGGGTAGCATGAGTCACCCAAGATGACTGTGGACCTACTGTTGGGTCAGTAAGTATACCTAGACCCCAAACAGATTAATTGATTGATATGCCCCTAAGAGGTAAAATGACTGTTATACCCCTATGAGACAAAATGACTGTTTTGCCCTTATTTTGTGTATGAATGTATTTGAGCATGCCACGTTATATTTATGTTGCATCCATGTATGACATTATGATACGATGCATGACATGTTGGATGGGGATGGGATTATTATTTTGGAGGAAGTGTACTGTACTGATAAGGTTGCGCGGGTTGCCCAAGACGACTGTGGACCTACTAATGGCTTAATGCCGTTTCTATTACTGGTACCTTTGTTCCAATACTGGCTGCAACCGTTGCTAATCTTTGTGTGTAGGGCTGGGTGGGTCAATTTTATCCCCACATGGTGTGATGGGTTGGACAGAGCTGGTGTGCAGGGTTGGTGGGCATGTTATATGTTACCTGTTTTTCATAATCTGTTATTGTTACTGTTACTGTAATGGGTTAAGGCCCACACTGATACTAATTCTGTAACGAGCCCAGGCCCAAATTGCATTTATCTATTATATGCTTGATTGTTGCTCGTTAGGGGATTACATACTGAGTTTCGAAAACTCAACCCTTCTATTTTATCTGTACAGGTAATCCCCAGTCATAGGTGGGTCGGTGCTATGAGGGACTCGACGGTGGCCAGACAACCACTTGCTTCCATTTCTCGCTTTTGATTTTTAAGTAATATAAATTGGATATTTTGTTTTGTAAAAAGGTCTCTTTAAGTTTTTATTTTAAATTGGGATTTATTTATTTGATTCGTATCTATTAGTAGTAGGCCGCAGATTTTTAAAACAAATAAATGTTTTCAAACCACCACATTTATGCAACACTTTCTAAAGACTTCAGCAACAAACATTGTTTTTAAAAGTAATGACAATCTAAAATGATTAACATTTTACTAAAATGACTTGAGTATTAACAAAGTATAAGATATCCTAAATTTTTGGTAAGATTATGTAAAGGTTTTAATATAGCACAGATTTTTCCAACAGAAATGTTTTTTTCGAAAAACACTTCAATGTGACATCACAGATTCAGTCATAACGTCTAGGCCAGGTTTGGGGTGTTACATAGAACCTTGATGGGAGCTCAACTCAATTATAAGGTAACTAAAAAGGAACTATTTGCTATAGTATTTGCTTTTGACAAATTTTGCCCATATCTTATAAGTACTAAAGTTACAGTATTTACTGATCATGTGGCCATTAAGTACTTACTCATGAAGAAAGATGCAAAACTAAGCATATTCGTTGGATACTTCTACTCCAAGAATTTGACCTTGAGATCCAAGATAGAAAAGGTGTCGAAAATCAAGTAGCTGATCATCTATCAAGGTTGGAGCAAGATGAGGTAACTCGATCATGTGTGCCTATCAACGAGAAGTTCCTAGATGAGCACCTATTTGAGGTAAGCCAAATTCATGAAACACCTTGGTTTGCTGATGTAACACCCCAAAGATTTAGGGTCTTTAATTTTGCATGATTTGACATAAATTCTATGTTTGCTTTTATGGCTAAGTGAATGGGGTGTGTTTAGGAGTATTTGGGAAGCTTGGGTGCGAGCCTTTTCATTTGTAAAAACTTTTGTTTTTCTTAATTAAGGGAACAGGACCTCAGTGATTTGCCTTTTAAAATATTTCGTGTAATTGTGACACAAAAGAATTGAATGGCAAGGAGGCAAGTGGCGTGTTTAAGCTTGTAAGAGAGCTTGTGTTTGAGTTGCACAGTGCTCAAATGGGGGTAACTATTTTGTTGCTCCTGTCTGGTAGGAAGCAGAAGGTGACTGAAACTCTGCTCAGGTGATTGTGGACTTGGTCAAAGGGAGAAAATAAAGGGATTGGATGATGGTTGTTATGGATAGGGAGAAGATTTGGGTAAGGAAATCGTGGACTTTGGCAAAGGGTGGAGTTTGCCGAATTTGGGAGTCTATGCGTGCCTATTCGGTTTTGATTTTATGCCGAATTGGGTGTGGAGCATAGGAATTTCAACTGAGTTGCTTTTCTCAAAAACTTTCGGCATGACAATTCTTTTTGGTTTTCCTCGCTTCTCTTCTTTAAGGTTTTTGGCAATTGGGGTTCTTTTCTTTTGTTTCTGAAGCCAACTTGTGTTTATTTTTTAAAGTACCTTTTTGGTCATAGTTGTTGCGAATTTACTTCTTTCACTAAACCTCTTGTCCATGGTTTTTCTGCTCCTGCACATCTTTTCTCAAACGACTTCCTTTTGGTTTTAGCGTGTAGTGACCGATCCATTTTTTTGTCTTCTTCTTCCTTTTCTTCGGTGCAACCTAATCTTTGTTGGTGTATTGTGCTCCAGCATTGACCCTTGTGAACCAATTCTTGCTTTTGTCCTTCTTTGTCGATCTTGGTGGTAAGTGTCGTGTTATGGGATATGGTCTCTATTCATTCTTTTCTCTTATGTCATATCTATGGTTCTCTTTTAACCTTTTTCTTCTCAACCTATCTCGTCATAGAGGCTATCTTGTTAGGGTTTGTGACTCGGTTGTTTTCCATTCTTTGCAATCGGTTTCACAATTCTTTTGCCAAGTGTCATTGGTTGGTTCAATTGTTTATGTGAACTTTCTAATAGAGGATAATGGAATCTCGGTCTAAGTACAGACGACCTATAAGAACCTATAATCAATTTTCTACAATGACTAAGGGGTGAGAAACTTTAAGCGTTCAATCAAGGTAAGTGTTGAACTATGGTTTGGATAAGTATTATTAAGGGGATTAGTTACCCATTTGTTAAAGGGCTGATGTTGGGGATATGATTGTATTTAGGTTGGTGTTCGGGGAAACTACATTCTTTTCACAAATAGGTGTGTAACTATACATCAAAACCATTACAGTCGAAAAACTGACAAGGGTGTGTATTCACACCCCCGTTTAATAACGAATCGGCAAAAGCCGAAATGCCGAAACTTCGGCAATTATGGCCTTCCAAGCATATGAACGCTCGTGTGGTGAATCGAGCCCATAGATCATGGGCGATAGACTTTAGAGGCCGCCACAAGTGTTCTCGTGGACTTGGGCCGTTATGGGCCTCGTTAGGCCGAAATAGGCCCTATTGGCCCAATGGGTTCGTGGTCCCCACGCGGATAAAATCCATGGTAAGCGACAAATAATGGATTAGGCTATGAAATTCGCATAGCCATGACTGAATTTGGGCTAAATGGGCCACACGAGCGTGTGGGCCTACTTAGGCCGAGTAATGGGCGCTGGGCCTATTTACATTGTTATGATCACTTAAGTCGCCTGAGTCGTTCGAGACGACTGTAGACCTTCTAAAGGGTCGTTATCTATACTGAGACCCCAAAATTAGTTAAATGACCAAAATACCCCTGAGGGATAAAATTACTATTTTACCCTAATTGACGAAATGACCATTACACCCCTAGTGGTAGGTTAGTTATTGTGTGTATGATATTTATATGACTGATACTTAGTATGACATACTGCATACACATAATATTTATGTCACGAAATACTGCATGAGGTTGGGATTCTGATATGGAGGAAGTACTGTATAGTGGCTCTACCACGTATTTTCTGTTACTAGTGGCTTTACACATTTTTTGATTCTAGTGGCTTTGCCATGTTTACTGTCACTAGCAGCTTTGTTGTGTTATTACTACTAGAAGCTTCACTATGATATTGGTGTGTTGGCAGGGTGAATCGATTTTATCCCCACATGGTGTGTTGGTTGGATTGGGATAGGTTGCATTATTGTACTGTATTGACTCTGTATTGGGCTTAGGCCCACGCTGTTACTGTAAAGGGCTAAAGCCCAGACTGTTCTGTTACTGAATAGGGCTCAAGCCCATACTGTATCTGCATACACTACTCTATTTGACTGATAGGGGATTACACACTGAGTGCAAACTCACCCTTTCTTTGAACTGTACAAGTAATCCCTAGCCTTAGACGATTTGGGCGGCAGAGGAACTTGGAGGCGGCCACACGATCACTGCTATTTTGCTTTTGATTTTATTTACTTAAATTACATAATGGGTTTTTTATTTTGTAATAAGGCCATTTGAGGATTTAACTTTTAATTGGGCTTTGATTTCTTGCTTTAAACTGCTAGAGTAGGATAAACAAGTTTTCAGAATAATAATTGTTTTCAAAGAGAAACACGCATTTTAAACTTCATGGTTTTCAATTAGAAAAGCTTCCGTGATTTTTTATCAGTTTAAGAAATCAACGATAACAAATATAGCAATTGTTTTTCTAAGATGTTTTCACCTTATAATAACGTAATTTGCTGAGGTTTTCTCAAGTAATAAAAACTAAATGGGTTTTAACTTAAATTCAGATTTTTACCAACAAGTCTAAATTTTGGAAAGCTTTTTGACGAGATGATTTGCTAAATACAAACACAAAAATATTTGAGCATTAAATGAACTTTTATCGACAATTCCGTTTCTTTTACGATACTTTGATGTGACACATCAGATTCGGCCATAATGTTTGGGCCAGGGTTGGGGTGTTACAGCTGATTTTGCCAATTATCTTACATGTGGAATAATTCCTCGAGAAATGACATACCAACAAAGGATAAAGTTCCTTCATGATAGTTATTATTATTTCTGGGAGGATCCGTTCTTGTTTAAATAGTGTGCATATAATATAATCCGGAAGTGTGTAGCTAAAAGTGAGATTGCTGAGATCTTATATCATTGCCATTCATTTCTAAGTGGTGGGCACTTTGGTGGTGCATGTACTGTAGCAAAGATTTTACAAGCAGGTTACTTTTGGCCTACACTATTGAAAGATGCTTATGCTTATGTGAAGAACTGCGACAAATGCCAAAGAACCAGAAATATATCATGGAGGAATGAGATGCCCTTAACAAATATTTTCAAGATTGAATTATTTGACGTATGGGGCATTGACTTCTTAGAACTATTTCCTTCTTCATAAGGGAATAAGTACATCTTAGTTGCTGTGGGCTATGTATCCAAGTGGGTTGAAGCTGAAGCATACCCTACAAATGATGCTAAGGTAGTCATGCAATTTCTATAGAAGCATGTGTTTACACGATTTTGGACACCAATAGCTATTATTAGTGATGAAGGTTCTCATTTTGTGAACAAATGGCTTAAGTTGTTGCTTGACAAATATGATGTGAAGCTCAAGGTTGCTATTGGTTATCACCCCTCAGTCTAATGGACAAAGAGTGAACCGTGAAATCAAAGGTATCTTTGAGAAAGTAGTTCGCCCTAGTAGGAAAGACTGGTCTCAATGGCTCGATGATGCATTATGGACCTATCGAATAGCATTTAAGACACTGTTAAGAATGACTCCTTATCAGTTAGATTTTGGGAAGACATGTCATTTACCGTTAGAGTTGGAAAATAGAGCTCACTAGGCTTTGAAGAAGTTGAATTTTTATCTTAAGCAAGCCAGTGAGAGAAGGATGTTACAACTAGATGAGTTGGAAGAGCTGAGGTTGTTTTCCTATAAAAATGCCAAAATGTGTAAAGATGGCATGATAGTCACATTCAACCTCACGAGTTTAAAGAAGGTCAGAATGTGTTGTTGTTTAATTCAAGGGTGAAGTTATTTCCTGGGAAGCTGAAATCCCGATGGAAAGGACCCTATACTATCTATCGAGTTTATCCTTATGGAGCTATTGAATTATACGACAATTATGGAGGTACGTTTAAAGTTAATGGTCAACATCTCAAACATTATTGGGATGGTGAAATTGAGCGAGTTGAATCCTCGTCCAAATTAACAGACCCTTGATTTTTTTTATAAACTTGTTTTGTAAATAAATAAATAATTAAAATTTATTTTCTTAATTTAGTACATTTAATTAATTCTGTGTAAGGAGATTGGAACTTAAACGGGACTGTTGTGACCTCTCCAACCTTTCTTGGGAATTAATTTAATGTAATTTATTGAGAAGAAATTTTCTAATTAAGTTTAAAAAATTTTTAAGTTTAATTTATCTTGTTTTAATTTTAAATTTTTATGATAATAAAGGGGGTCAGATTTGGAACAAGTACTAATAATTTTTCTTTTTGTTGACAAGTCTGTAAATAAAAGTCTGAGTTTGAGGCCCAAGATTGTAGAAAGGAGGGAAAAATTTGCGCCTATTGCTGCCACTCTTATTGATTGTCGCCGAAGTAACCCTAATGTAGCTAAAATTTTGCTACATGTTGCCCTACTTTTTCTCTATATAAACCCCTCTTCATTCTATTATTTTTCATAGCCTCCAAAGCAATTTGCTCAACCCTAAAAATCCCTAAACCTCTCTCTTGTACCGCTAGCCTCAAATCCCGAAAGAAGCCCTTAGTCCTCTTCCTTTTGTTTACTGAAATCTCCTAGTGCCGGCGGAAGAAGATTGCTAGAGCATCATTGTTGCCACCGCAACCTCTTCCCCGTTGCAAGGTTTGCCGAAGCAAGTCCCACCAACTTGTAGATTTCTCTTTTCCCTTTGTACCCAAAACATTGCCAAAATTTTTGGGAAAATACCATGTTTGGCAAAAGAACTAGATCGTCGAAGACTACTCCTGAAAACTCAATTTTGATCGACGAAGAAGTGAAAGAGAGATTTGATTCAATTTTCAAACATCAACCTATGATGACGGAAAAAGGTTTTAACTTGAAGAGCAATGATGTGATGGTTGAGCCTGTACCGATTAGAAAGACAATCAATGCTCTCAAGTGGGGAATGATTTTGTGTTGCTCGTTCACTTCCAGATGATGAACTAGTTCAAGAATTCTATGCAAGTTTGACTACACAAGATGCTATTGAGGTTATCATTTGAAATAAAAAGGTACCTCTTACATCCAAGTCCGTCAATCATTTGTTTAACTTACCTGTTATTGAAGAAGATGAGTACTACCCTATGGTGAACAACATCAATTGGGATTTTCTTCAACAAGTACTTGATGTTGTGACAAATCCGGGATTCTAATAGATTATAAGAAAATATGGAAGCCATTCTTGCCAAAGGGAATACCTAAAACAAGTAGCAAATGTATGGTTTTATTTTGTTCGCAACAGTTTTATGCCTATCTCACATAGTTCCACCATCTTGATGGAACAGATGCTCTTGTTATATGCTATCTTGGTAGAAAAGTCCATTAATATTGGGAAAATTATTCTTAAGGAGATTTATGACTGTGCTAAAAAGAAGACAGGAAGTGCTTATTTCCCATCATTAATTAATTTAGTTTGCTTATGGGCTCGTGTTTAAACAAAAGCAAATCTAAAGGGACAGTATGTTCAAGGGTGCATTACAAGTCATGATCTTGAAAGTTTAGTAGAGAGGGTGCATGAGCTAAACCAAGGCGAGCAAGAAGAGCCAACTAAGCCAGAAACTGAGGAGTCAACAAATGCAACTGAAACTAAAGCTAACTCAGTTACAGAATCTGAAGAAGAAGAGTTTGATACAGAACCGAACAGTCCTCAACCAGTTGAAGGATCTAAAGACCCTAAACTTAGGCTTGAACCAGAAGAAAAACTTGTAACACCCCAAACCTGGCCCAGATGTTATGGCCGTATCTAGTAATGTCACAATGAAATGTATTTGCAAACGAAGTACTTTTAGAAGACGTTATGAAAACTCTCTTATTTGAAACTTATTAACCCGATGAAATCCTTTGTTCAAATTAAGTGGTTACTTTCCCAAAAACACGTTCTTTGCAGAAGCTTTGCTTTATAACCTATCTATTGTGTTGTCAAGATATTTTAAAAGCAATTATGTTTTATAAAACTGCGTCCTAGTTTTATCCATTCTAAAATGCAAATGTGAAAAACCCAGATTTAAAGTTAAATGTAAAGAAAAGGGCTTTATTACAACCCAATATAAAATAGTAAATAGAGTAAACCAAATCCAAAGCAGTTTTACACATGTGGCCGTCTCCAAGTCCCCCACAGCACAAAACCGTCTAAACTTGGGGATTACCTGTACAATGAAACCACTAAGTGAGTTTACAAAAACTGAGTGTGTAATACCACTAGACAGAGTCATACAAAAACAATTTGGGCTTGGGCTCGATTCAGAATAGAGGCAGAGTGGGCCCTAGTAAGGCCCAAATCTGTACAGGGACAGAATAATCAAGCATGCAAAAATCCTACCCATCCAACCTCTACACACCAACTCCGTCCAACCCTACACACCATGTGGGGATATAATATAGACCCACCCATCCCTACACACCACAATAACAGCACTGATGTGGCACTAAACAGAATTTCCAGCAAAGCTGCTAGAACAATGGCCTAAACACCATCAGAGGTATACAGCAGAGCTGCTAGAATAGAATACTTCCTCCAATCACATAAACCCAACCCCATGTTATGCAACATACATCACTGGCATGCTATTACATATTATCATGTATGTAAACAGACCAAATATACATATACAAATCATCTCATTGCATACAAAGTCATCTATATATCATATAAGGTCTAAACAGATATTTTACCCACGGGTGCATTTTGGTCATTTTACCCTTTAGGGGTATTTCGGTCATTCTTATCAATTTGGGCCCATAAACTCTTAGGTCCATCAGTAAGCACACAGTCGTCTCAAGCGACTCGTGCGACCATAACAGTAAAGAAAATGATATTGGCCCGAAAGCCCACTGAGCTGGCCCATTTGGGCCCACGCAACCGTGTGGCCCACAGAGTCCAAAATTGACTTTAGCCATGTGTGCGACGTATTCAGTTCAGTATTACCCTCTTCACGGTGAGATTTTCTCATAAGGGCCCACAGGCCCGTTGGGGACATGCGGCCCATTTCAGCCCAGGCCCATGAAATCACTCATGGCGGCTGTTTCTCGATGTAGGCCCACATTTTGTGGGTTTGGCCGATCGTACGTGCGCTCACACACCCGTGTGGTGAAAAACCCAGTCTTTCGGCTTTTCAGCTTTTCGGCATTTCAACACTTGTTGTGATAGTCTATACAGTGTGAAAACACACCTATTGCGATGACATAGTCGAACCACTTCTGAGATCGGGAACCAATCCACCAATCGCAGAACCTACTGATCTAACACCCACGTACTACTCCAAAAATTTAACCCCCAAAAATGAATATACCACTTGGAATGAGAAGAGAACTCGACCTAAACTTCCATAATAGAATCCAACCCGTTTAATCAAATGAATTTCGGCAACAATCAGTTAAGAAGGTTCGACCAAAGCAAGTAGAGCAAAGAGATTTGAGAGGGAGAGAGTATGAAAATTCAGCCTAACAGAGAAAAGAAAAACGAAATTGGAAAAAGAAGCAAAAGAGAGATTCGGTTAAAATAGAAACCGATTGGAAAAAAGAATGAGTTGGGAAAGCTGCTAGACTCGGTCAAGAAGAGAAGAAAACTATAGAGATGAAGAGATAGAAAAGGGTGACTCAGCCAACACCAACACAAACTGAATGGGCAAGAAAGAAAAAGAAACAGAGAGGAGTAAGAAAAGAAAGTGCACGAGAGGTCAATTTCCCAATAGGTTTGGCAACACTCAGAAAAGAGGGGAGAAAAATAAGAACCAAAATGGCAAGAAAATCCCGAAAGGCACAAAAAGAAATCAACTTCAGCGTTACCTAAATGACCAACCAAACACTTCCCACTCCCCTAACCTATTTTGGCCCTAACCCTCTCAAATTCAAACTCCACCTTTTCCTCCACCAATTCCTCCAAAATCCACTACTTGATATCCTGTTCAACTACTCACAACACCCATTCAAACTCTCACTCAACAAAGTTCTACTACACCTCAAACTCTAGCCACGCAGAGTAACAAAAATAGATCTCTTTATTGCACAACCCACGCCTTGAACCTTACACCTCCTTGCCATTCTTGTAGCATCACATCCACTAGACCACCCTACTTCTTGTGACATAAATCAAACTCAATAAACCATAAGGCCTAAACGCTAGCTTCCATAATAACATATGAGCAAAAATTAAAAATTTACCAAGGCTAGGACTTGAGCCCAGGCTTCTTAAAAACCCCCTAATACACCTAATTCATCTAGCCAACACACCCTACGTACAATTTGATTCAAAACATGTAAAATTAAAGCCCCTAAAGTTTTGGGCGTTACAATTCTATCCTCTAAAAGAAATTTCGACCTCAAAATTTACCTGATTAGGATAGGTAAAGGTATTGCTGTCGCATCGCCTCTTCTAGCTCCCACGTTGCTTCTTTTGAACCATGATTACGCCACAGAACTTTCATTAGTGGGACTGACTTCCTATGTAAAACCTTGACATCCTGATCCAAAATCTGTACTGGCTCGTCCTCAAAGGTTAGATCAGGTCTAATCTCGATTTCCTCCACTGGCACAATATGCGAAGGTTAGAGCGGTAACGTCTTAGCATAGAAATGTGGAACACATTGTGAATTCTATCCAACTCTGGTGGAAAATCAAGCTAGTAGGCAACTGGTCCCACGAGCTTTAGTACACGATAAGGCCTAGTGAACCTAGGGCTTAGCTTACCCTTCCATCCAAATTTTAATATTTTTTTCCATGGAGAGACCTTGAGAAAGACATAGTCCCCCATAGAATACTCAATCTCATGGCGTTTAAGGTCTGCATAATACTTTTGCCTATCAGAAGCTTCCTTCAACTAATCTCGAATCAGCTTCACCTTACTCTCGGTATCAGATACCAACTCAGGCCCCAGAACTCTCCGCTCACCTAACTTCGTCCGACATGTAGGAGTACAGCACCTACGACCATACAATGCTTCGTGCAATGCCATCTGAATGCTGGCCTAATAACTATTGTTATATACGAACTCTGCCAACGACAAGTAGTCATCCCAGTTTCCTTGGAAATCAATTATACAACTTCTCATCATATCTTCTACAATCTGAATCACTCTCTCTGACTATCCATCTGTCTGAGGGCCAAATGCAATACTAAAATCTAATCTTGGACCCAGTGCCTCATGCAATTTCTTCCAAAACTAAGATGTAAAATGTGGGTCTCTATCAGATATTATGGAAACTGGCAGCCCATGCAACCTCACAATCTCCGCCACATACAATTTAGCCAATTTCTACAACGAGTAATCAGTAGGACAGGTATGAAATGAGTAGACTTAGTTAATCGATCTACAATAACCCATACCGAATCTTTCTTAGTAGGCGTTAGGGGCATCCCACTAACAAAGCCATAGCTACCCTATCCCATTTCCAAAGAGGAATCTTTACTAGATGCAATAATCCAGAAGGCGGTTGATGCTCAGCCTTAACCTACTAGCATGTCAGACACTTACTTACGAAATTCGTAACCTCATGCTTAAGTCTTGGCCACCAATAAAGTTCGCGTAAATCTAGATACATCTTGTTTCTGCCCGGATGCATAGCATATGAACTACTATGCACTTCCTGCAGTAAATACCGCCTCATATTAGAATCCTTTGGTACACAAACTCTCCCACGGAAACACAACACCCCTTTACTATTCAACCCAAACTCAAAAGTTTCTCCATTTTCAACTTGTCAAAAATGAGAAACCAGGGACTCATCCAACAATTGTTTACTCTTAATTTGCTCAGTCCAAGTCGGTCTCACTTGAAGCTCAGCCAACAACCACCATCATCAAACAAACTTAGGTGTGCAAACATCGCCCTCAAATCAGACATAGCCCTAAGGCTCAGTGCGTCGGCTACCACGTTAGCCTTACCAGGATGGTATTCAATTGAGTCGTCATAGTCCTTAAGCAGCTCTATCCACCTTCACTGTCGAAGATTCAACTCCTTCTGAGTGAAGAGATACTTGAGACTCTTGTGGTCTGTGTAGATAATACATTTCTCCCAGTATAAGTAATGCCCCCAAATCTTTAGTGCGAATACCACCGCGGCCAATTCCAAATCATGTGTTGGGTAATTTGCCTCATGAGTTTTAAGTTGGCGAGATGCATACGCAACCACCTTACCTTCCTGCATCAACATGCATCCCAACCCAATTTGTGATGCATCACTATACACAATGAATTCCTTCCCAGAGTCCGGTTGTATCAAGACAGGGGCTTCAGTCAAAACTTTCTTTAGTTACTCAAAACTCTCCTACTACTTTTCTGTCTAAACAAAAGGCACCCCCTTACGTAACAACTTAGTCAAAGGAGCAGCGATCATAGAAAACCCCTCTACGAAACGTCTATAATACCCTGCCAAACCAGAAAGCTTCATATCTCATACACCGTTTTAGGTGGTTTCCAGTCCAGAACTACCTTGATTTTTCGTGGATCAACCTTAATCCCTTTGGTAGAAACAACATGACCCAAAAACGTCATTTTTCGCAGCCAAAATTCGCACTTGCTGAATTTGATGTACAACTGTTTCTCCCTTAACACTTGTAGAAAAATTCAGAGATATGTATCATGCTCTTCCTTAGTTCTCAAGTATACCAGGATGTCATCTATAAATATCACCACGAACCAATCCAAATAAGGTTGGAACACACGATTCATTCAGTCCAAAAAAGCTGTTGGTGCATTTGTTAGTCCGAACGGCATTACTAAGAACTCGTAGTGCCCATAATGAGTCCTAAACACTATCTTGTACACATCTGCCTCATTCACTCTCAATTGGTGATACCCAGAACTGAGATCTATCTTGGAAAAGACCGAAGCTCCACAAAGTTGATCGAATAGATCATCAATCCTTGGCAGAGGGTACTTTTTCTTAACTGTTAACATGTTCACCTGCCAGTAGTCTATGCACATGCACATAGATCCATCCTTCTTCTTCATGAACAACACCGGTGCTCCCCCACGAAGACACACTCAGTCAAATGAACTCTTAGTCTAGCAATTCTTAAATTTGTGCTTTGAGTTCAACAAGCTCCTTTGGTGCCATTCTGTATGGGGCAATGGACACCGGAGTGGTGCCAGGTAGAAGGTCAATACCAAATTCAACTTTATGATCCGATGGCAACCCAGGGAGCTCATCAAGGAAAACATTAGAAAAATCTTGCACCGTTCGAATATCCCTAACAGACAAGCCCTCAGAATCAGTAATACCCACGTAGGCCAAATACGCCTTGCACTCTTTACGACCCAATTTTTCAGCCCTTAACGCAGAAAATACATTTGACAAATAATACCTACGCTCCCCAATCACGACTACCTCCTCATCCTTAGCAGTTTTCAGAGCCACACGCTAGGCCGCACAATCAAGGCTCACTCAGTGTTTCACCAGCCAATCCATTCCCAAGATTAAGTAGTTCCATCAAATCAGCTGGAAAGGCAACTCCTTGCACCTCTAAGGGCACATCCCTAAATAACTTATCCACCCTTACTGACGAGCCCAAAGGACTAATAACTGTCATCTCACTAACAGTATTTTCACATAAAACACCCAAAGTTCCGCACATAGTGCATGCAACATACGAATGTGTGGACCCCACATCAATTAAAATAGTACCAGGTGCATCATGGATCAAGAACATACCAGTAATCACGTTAGGAGCATCACCATCCTCTCAACGTCATGCCACATAGACCAAAGCTAGCTGCCTCACCTCTACCAAACCAGTACCTCAGCCAAGTGCTCCTCGACCACGGCCGATACCGTTCCCACCTCTGGCCTGAGCAGGGCCTCTCGATGGCTGTTGACCACCCCTTGATGGCTGCACATTACTGACTCCAGTAGCTTGTGTCTGAACTAATTTGTAGGGACAATCCCTGATACAGTGCTCCATCTATCCGCATCTCAAGTAGGCTCCAATCTTTTTCCAGCATTCCCCAAGATGGCTTCTCCCACACTCAACAGAAGGTTACACTCTAACAGCAGCAACAGGGGGCCCAGCTCTGACTGGCCCATCACTTCTGGCCCTTTTTTGGGGCCTCTAAACAAAATCGGCGAGCTCTGCATCACTTCTATTTTTCTCCTTATCCTTCTCACGATTCTAGCGGTCTGTGCACTTTACCTCCTAGCAATCTCAGCTTTCTCTACCAACGCAGCAAAGTCTCGCTCCCTTTATGAAGCTATCAACACCTGAAAATTGTCCTTGAGGCCGTCCTCAAACCAAACACAACGCTCTTACTCTATAGCTACTATTCCTCGAGCATACTGGCTAAGTCGCAAAAATTTCACTTCATACTCAGCCACCAATATGTCTCCCTGAACCAAATTCAAAAATTCCTTTCTACGCGCATCCACATAACTGGCACCCACATACTTTCATCAAAACGTGGACTTGATGAATTCCCAGGTCAACCGGTCAGATAGGGCACCCTCTTTTATCGTAAGCCACCACTGGTAGGCTTCATCTCTTAGTAGGGACACAACACCCTTCAACTTTTGTTTCGATGCACAGCCGAGGTCATCTATAATTCTTTTGATGGCCTCCAACCAATATTCTGCCACACTAGAGGCCACCCCAGAAACTCCCTTAAAGATCTCTGCTCCATTTGACTGGAGTTGTTCTATAACTGACCTACGGCCTACAGTAACGGTATTCATCCCAGCAGTACCAGCAACCATTTCTAAAATCCACAACATTGCTTAGGACAATACGTCGTCCCGGCCACTCGATCAAACAACCCTATCTCAGCTACCAATGAAGTCAGTGCTTATCTCGCCTCAACATTGGGCATGTGGTCTGACACCGAAGACCCAACCCTAGCACTTCCATGGCCTCTACCGTGGCCTCTTGCATCCCTTCTTGTAACACCCCAAACCCGGTCTGGACGCGATGACCAGATCTGGTGTATCACATGATCCTAAACTACGCTTGTAACCTTTTAATTCGCGTTGAGTCTTAGGTGATATTTTAAAAACTAGCAAGGTGAGAAAAGTTCTTGTTAAAACTGCTTTAAGATGTCATTACTCAAGATTGTTTAAATTTTATAAACGTTATTTTGAAAACGTTACTAAGGTTTTGAAAACCCGCGCAGCCTATATCTAGCAGTTTCGATAAAGTACGAATCAAATCATTTAGAAAGTTAAAACCCAAACAGAAAATTTAATAGCGGCCTTATTACACATTAAAACCCAAAAATAACATAAAATTAAATTACTAAAACATAAATGAAAACCAGTCTTATTGCAGTCGCTGTGGCCATCCCGAATCTCTCGCAGCTCCAAGCCCACTATGGTTAAGGGTTACCTGCAGAGATTAATAAAAAGGGGGTGAGTTTGACAACTCAGTGTGCAACATTATCTCAACCATAGGCCAAAACAGATCAAGCCTCAGAAACAGAGTTAATTGGGCCTTGGCCCATTACAGGAATCAGGTTAAGCCCAAAGGCCCATAATAGAAGCAGATCAGATATAAATATTATGCAAACAGAAACCCAACCCAGATCCATCCTTAACACCCCCGTACCAGCCTTACACCATGTGGGGAGACTACTCGACCCACCCAACCGCTACACGCCACAGATATTTGCAGCGAGGCTGCCAGATATAATTTGCAGTGAGACTGCCAGATAACATTTGCAGCGAGGCTGCCAGATATATTTGCAGCGAGGCTGCCAGATATTGTGACGAGGTCACCAGATATAAATATTGTGGCGAGGCCACCAGATTGCAGCGAGGCTGCCAGAAAATATGTGGCGAGGCCACCAGATTGTAGCGAGGCTGCCAGAAAATATGTGGCGAGGCCACCAAATTGCAGCGAGGCTGCCAGAACGCTTCCTCCATCATAACCCATACCCCATGCAACAGATAATCATACTAGCATGCAATATATAGCATCTCATGCATCAGATACATTCATATTAATAATTAACTCATGCAGATACATAACATCATACATTTCATACAGAATTGACCCTAGGGGTATAATAGTCTTCTTTTACACCTAGGGGTATTTTGGTAATTTTCTATATTTAAGGGTATTTTAGTCCTTTTTCATATTTTCAGAAATTTTATGCATGTACAGCTGATTTTTAGTTCCCAATTAACCACGAAAGTCCATTTGTGCCAAATTTCCAGTTTTGCCCTTTTTAGCCTAAAACCCCTAATGGGCCTTACTAAGTCCAATATTGTCTCAAGCCCTTTAAGCCCAATTTTAGGTTTAATTTACCAACTTAACATGTTATTACTAACTACGTCGCCAGATAGTCTTTATTAGCCATTTTACCTATTTGGGCTCGGAAGCCCATTAGGCCCATCTTTGGCCCATTGAAACCCAACTTACCGAGAAGCTCGAAATTGCACCTTCTGCAATTTTGCCACTGTCATTTACTAGTTTGATGACCACAGGGTATTCGGTTACCCTCAGATCCTTTCAAGACAAATTTTTCTGTCACTTCAATCGGACACTTTAGCATAGTTTCGGTCATTACGGCCTTCAGCCATCCTAGTCTATGATAGAGACACGTTACACACCTGCTAATGGATGAAACAACGACGGAATCCACGTACGAAGAGCCTACAATCGGAATGATAGTTTTTAGTCTAATAATCTATAACCAAAGAGCCATAAACCCTTACCATAATCGGCCTACGTGGCCTAAGCATCGAAATCTTACCCTTTTTTGTCGATTGTGGACTAAATCCCGGAGTCCAATCGCGTTTAACCTTCCAAGTCCTTAGCTGCACAACCTCTTGATCGCACTAACACAAACAGACCAAAAGACAGCGGCCAACAAGTCTTTAGACACTAACGTTAGCCTCCCCATAAGGGATTTCAGCTTTTCATGCCTTAAATCCTGAAGAACTAACGAAATAAATCTTAAGGTACTTACCAATCTAACTACGATCTACAACAGCTCCACTTGCCACCGCCAGGAGAGATAAAGATGACTTAGAATTTGGTTTAAAACACCACAAGGTATGGAGGCTTTCGATTCCCAAAAGAAGAAATGCAGTTTTGGTCCTCAAAGTATTCGGCTCAATAAGAAACAAGAGGCTTTAAGAAATGGATGAAGAGAAGAGAGAGTGGTGGTGCAAAGATTCCGCCAAGGGATTATGGAGAAAAAATATATCGATAAGGGAATAGGGTGAAGAGAGGTATATGGCTACTGAGAAATCGATACGGTACAGAGAGGTTTCGGTCACTATAAGAATCGGCAATGAAAGTGAGATGAAGAAAAGAGTTAAGTTGACAAGGTGAGAATAGATTCGGCTAGCAAAAGAATGAGGGTATGGAGTCGGTTTATGGTTTGAGAAGAAGAGAAGAAGAAAAGCAAATAGATGAGAATAGAAAAGGAAGCAAAAAGGAAGAGCTTTAGTCGACTAAAGATTCGGCAACAAGGAGAAATAGGGTTCGGCTACAAGGTTTAATGAGAGGAACAAAGTGGCAAAAATAAAGAGTACCTAATAGACTATGCAAAAATCGACAAAAGAAAGGGGTTTTTCACTCTTTAAGAAATCGGCACAAATTTACCCAAGAACTAAAGGAGAATTCGGCACACTCTAGCACCTAATTATCGAAAATGCTTCCTAGGCACAATGCCGAATTTGCCTTCCCTCAAGAGTCCTTTGGCCGGCCATCAGTTTGAAATTCAAACTCTCCTTGATTTGCTCCTCAACCTCCTCCATGATTTACTCTTTGACCAATTCAAATCTCCTCCAACCAGAGTTCCAGTCGGCTTCAAACTCTTACCTGCTCAAGCTTAAAAAAATAAACAATACTTTCGCAACCTCTGGCGCTTGAACCCTTGACCTCTAGGCTCATTTAGGCGCCACCTTTTAAGGAGCCTAGTGGCGTCTCCCTTGCCACTTTACCACTGGTTCATTTGTGCTACATTTCGCACACAATTCCTTAAGACCCTTATTTCCACTGATCCCCTATTTCCTAAGGCAAAAATTCAAAATTTTGTCGAGCTTCTAACCAACTCATGGGCCTTCCATAGGCCCATTAACACATCCCAAACATGCATTACACACCTGATTACCAACATTTAAACATTTAACAGATAATGATAAATCTAAGAAAAACCCAAAAATTAGGGCGTTACACTTCTAGTGCTCATTTTCTCTTTGCGTATTATCTGAATTAAGAATTTTATACAAATTAGTTCAGTAATTTAAGCAGATGTTTTATTAAAGAGTAGAGATTCAGAGTTTGTTTTCGTAGACCTAGTTTCCACTATAGTTTCAGTTTCTTACAGTTTCAGTTTACTCTATCTAGGGTATCTAATAAAGTCTCATATCTATAGTAACCCTAGTATTACAATTTTAAACACAGTATCAAAAGTACTTACAGATTCGACACCGGAGACTCCGTGACATACATGTCCAGTAACATTATTTCAAATCACCATAACTACTTTTGAAAACAATTTATATAAATTCCAAATTTTCTAAAAACCTATTCCACAGTCAAGTTTTGCAACCTGGCTCTGATACCACTAAATGTAACACCCTAAACCCAGCCCAGGCGTTATGGCCGTGTCTGGCAATGTCACAATGAAGTGTATTTGTAAACGAAGTTCTTTTAGAAGATTTTATGAAAACTCTCTTATTTGAAACTCATTAACCCAATGAAATCCTTTATTCAAATTAAGTGGTTACTTTCCTAAAAACTCGTTTTTTGCGAAACCTTTGCTTTATAACTTATCTATTGTGTTGTCGAGATATTTTGAAAGCAATTATCTTTTATGAAAACTGTGTCCTAGTTTTATCTGTTATAAAATGCAAATATGAAAAACCCAAATTTAAAGTTAAATGTAAAAAAAATGCCTTATTACAACCCAATATAAAATAGTAAATAGGGTAAACCAAATCCAATGCAGTTTTAAACATGTGGCTGTCTCCAAGTCCCTCACAGCACTGAATCATCTAAACTTGGGATTACCTACACAATGAAACCATTGGGTAAGTTTACGAAAGCTAAATGTGTAATCACACTAGACAGAGTCATACAGAAACAATCTAGGCTAGGGCTCAATTCAGAATAGAGGCAGAGTGGGCCCTAGCAAGGCCCAAATTTGTACAGTGATAGAATAATCAAGCATACAAAAATCCTACCGATCCAACCTCTACACACCAGCTTCGTCCAACCCTACACACCATGTGGGGATATAATGTCGACCCACCCATCCCTACACACCACAATAATAGTACTAATGCGGCACTAAACAGAATTTATGGCAGAGCTACCAGAACAGTGGCCTAAACACCATCAGAGGTATGCAGCAGAGCTGCCAGAATAGAACACTTCCTCCAATCACATAAACCCAACCCCATGTTATGCAACATACATCAATGGCATGCTATTACATATTATCATGTATGTAAATAGAACAAATATAAATATACAAATCATCTCATGGCATACAAAGTCATCTATACAACATATATGGTCTAAACAGACATTTTACCCACGAGGGCATTTTGCCCATTTTACCCTTTAAGGGTATTTTGATCATTCAAATCAATTTGGGCCTATAAACTCGTAGGCCAATCAGTAAGCCCATAATCGTCTCGAGCGACTCGTGCAACCATAACATTACAGAAAATGATATTGACCCCAAAGCCCACTAAGCTGACCCATTTGGGCTCACGCAACCGTGTGGCCTACAGAGTCCAAAATTGACTTAGGCCATGTGTGCGAAATATTCAGTTTAGTATCACCCTCTTCACAGTGAGATTTTCTCAAAAAGGCCCACGGGCCCGTTAGGCCCATGCGGCCCAACCCATGAAATCACTCATGGTGGTCGTTTCTCAATGTAGGCCCATATTTTGTGGGCTTGGCCGATCACACGTGCGCTTACATGCCCATGTAGCCAAAAACTCAATATTTCAGCTTTTCGACATTCAGCACTTGTTGTGGTAGTCTATACAATGTGAAAACACACCAGTT
Organism: Gossypium stocksii; assembly: GCA_020496765.1. Taxonomy (NCBI): domain Eukaryota; kingdom Viridiplantae; phylum Streptophyta; class Magnoliopsida; order Malvales; family Malvaceae; genus Gossypium; species Gossypium stocksii. The sequence continues at coordinate 77,762,019 of CM035629.1, forward strand.
GTGATGATGTAGTCGAACCACTTCTGAGATCGAGAACCAATCCACCAATCGCAGAACCCACTGATCTAACACCCACGCACCACTCCAAAACTTTAACTCCCAAAAATGAATAGACCACTTACAACGAGAAGAGAACTCGACCTAAGCTTCCATAATAGAATCCACCCTAATTAATTGAATAAATTTTGACAACAGTCAGTTAAGAAGGCTCGGCCAAAGTAGGCAGAGCAAAGAGATTCGAGAGGGAGAGAGTATGAAAATTTGGCCTAACAGAGAAAAGAAAAATGAAATTGGAAAAAGAAGCAACAGAGAGATTCGGTTAAGATAGAAATTGATTGGAGTCAAGAAGAGAAGAAAATCGTAGAGACGAAGAGAAAGAAAAGTGTGACTCGGCCAACACCAACACAAATCGAATGGGCAAGGGAGAAAAAGAAAAAGAGATGAGCAAGAAAAGAAAGTGCACGAGAGGTCAATTTCCCAATAGCTTTGACAACTCTTAGAAAAGAGGGGAGAAAAGAAAAGAACCAAAATGCCAAGAAAATCCCGAAAGGCAAAAAAGAAATCAGCTTCAGCATTCCCCAAATGACCAACCGAACACTCCCCACTCTCCTAAGCCATTTTGGCCCTAACCCTCTTAAATTTAAACTCCACATTTTCCTCCACAAATTCCTCCAAAATCCACTCCTTGATATCCTCCTCAACTACTCACAAGACCCATTCAAACTCTCACTCGATAGAGTTCTACTGCACCTCGAACTCCAGCCACACAAAGTGACAAAAATAAATTCCTTTATTGCACACCCCACACCTTGATTCCTTTATTGCACACCCCACACCTTGAACCTTAGACCTCCTTGCCATTCTAGTAGCGTCATATCCACTAGACCACCCATCTTCTTGTGACATAAATCAAACCCAATTAACTATAAGGCCTAACCGCTAGCTTCCATAATAACATATTAGCAAAAATTAAAAATTTGCCAAGGCTAGGACTCGAACCCATGCTTCTTAAAAAACCCCTAATACTCCCAAATCATCTAGCCAACACACCCTACATAAAATTTGTATCAAAATATGCAAAATTAAAGCCCCTAAAGTTTTAGGCGTTACAAAACCAGTAAAGCTAAGTGTTGAGCTTGAAGTTACGACTCCAAGGCCGACTTCTGCAGGCATTCCAAAGAAATCAAAGCTGTCAATTTTGATGGATATGTGAAAGTTCATGCACAATCAACAACAAACTTACTAGAAATATGCAAAAATTAGAGATGACTCAATCTGGAATACCTTTAAGAATATCTCTAACACTTTTGTTGTTGAGTTCCTAGATGCTATCTTTGAGACATGGATGGAAGATAATGATTATAAAAGCGGAGATGGAGCTAAAGAAGACAAAGGGAATGAGCTTGAAGAATAAAAAGGGGGACTCTTGTCTTTTTATTTATTTATTTTAGGTCTTTAGGAATTTATTTCTTTAGTAATTAGGATTTAATTTCTGCCAAATAAAACATAGCAAGCGTGAATAAATACTTCTTTAGAAAGAAAAAAAAGATTAAGTGATGTGATAATGAGAATGAACATGTCTAGGATTGGATTATGAGGGAAGACTTGGTATTTAAGTAGTCTTAATGACTCACCTTTCTTTCTTCTTAACCCTACCTAGTGTTCAGTTTTCATTCATTACTTTGCTCTTGCAATGAGGACATTGCTTCTTTTTAAAGAGGGGGTAAGGCAAATAAATTGCTCAAATTTTTTTCAAGTATGTTTCAATCATTTCTTTCATAAGTATGTCTTAATGAATGAATGTTTAGAGAAATTTTTTTGTTACTGAGATAGTTTGTATGCAAGCATGAATGACGATTTTATCTGAGTGATTATATGTTATCATGAAGAATGGAATGTTGGTATGATTTTAGTCTTAGATAAGGTTTGCCATGGAAACTTAGTTTCTTCTGATATTAGACATGCATGAAGGTTTATATCTTTAGAGTTGACTTAGTAACTTTCTTGAGGTGAAATTCTAGGAGACAAAAGAATGTAAGATGATATAGGCACCATTTATTTGGAACGTTTGAACCTTTCAAGCCAACCTTACAATATTAAACCCTTGAAACTATAATTTTGAACTTAAAAGACTGTTATTGTAATAAACCGACATTACAAGCCATATTTCCATCTTTTTGAAGTTATCTTAATTTTGTGCACCTATCTTAACTAAAGTTGTCTTGGTAATCATTTGAGGAAACTTTTAGAAGATGTATGTGTTCATGCTTAAAAGAAAGCATCGAAAGAGTGAAGAAAAGTTTGCTCAGTCTCCAAAAAGTAAATATGGGCATAGGTTCAAAATAAGTTTGGGGGTGTGTAAAGGTCACTTAAAGAAAAAGGTTGAAGTTCGAGAAATCCAAGACAGAGTTAAAGGTTAAGATTTTGAACCCAAAATATCCCATCTCTTAAATCCCTACGTTTAACCGAGCCTCGTTACAACCTTATAAAAGACCTATTGATTTGATGATTATGTCACCTACTTTAGTGGAGAGGAAGTACTAAGTTCAACATTTGAAGATCATAAATAAGCCTTATGATTGTTTTGCTTGATTGATGAGAAATTATGTTGAATGAAGAATCTTATCTATGGCTATAACATACATAAAAACTATGATTCATGTTAGCATATTTTGATCTTTAGTATAAAATTTTCAAATTGATTGCATATGAGTTACTCGTTAATAAAGAAGATCTGTGAGCATGAATTTATTGATGCATGATTATGGGATAAAGATTGATCTACTTACACTCTTAACAAAAATTTGCCTTAGTAAACCTTGTGTTGTGCATGAACATTACTCGAGACGAGCAATGATTTAAGTTTGGGGGTGTGTAAACTAAAAAATATAAAGGATTTTTCCTACATAATTCATCACCTTTTTACTTAAATTTGTTGTTAAAACCAAGTAATTGTTTAATAAATTAATGAAATATGTGAAAATATGAAATTAGGACATAGAAATTATTAAAATATGATTTTATGCTTTATTATATGGTTTTCATGCAAAAAAATGGTTTATTTTATATTAATTTGAGCATAATATATTTTTTTAAGTATAAAGTGGGTCATGCATGATTTAATTAAATAATAAAATATAAATTATATTTAATAATTTATTTTAATATATTTTATTAATAAAATTTGGGTTTTAATTAATTAAGTAAATTAATTAATTAAAGTGGTTAAACTGCAGTATTTGTTGTTAAAACCAAGTAATTGTTTAATAAATTAATGAAATATGTGAAAATATGAAATTAGAACATAGAAATTATTAAAATATGATTTTATGCTTTACTATATGGTTTTCATGCAAAAAACTGGTTTATTTTATATTAATTTGAGCAAAATATATTTTTTTAAGTATAAAGTGGGCCATGCATGATTTAATTAAATAATAAGATATAAAGTATATTTAATAATTTATTTTAATATATTTCATTAATAAAATTTGGGTTTTAATTAATTAAGAAAATTAATTAATTAAAGTGGTTAAACTGTAGTATTTGTTGTTAAAACCAAGTAATTGTTTAATAAATTAATGAAATATGTGAAAATATGAAATTGGGACATAGAAATTATTAAAATATAATTTTATGCTTTATTATATGGTTTTCATGCAAAAAAATGGTTTATTTTATATTAATTTGAGCATAATATATTTTTTTAAGTACAAAGTCGGCCATGCATGATTTAATTAAATAATAAAATATAAAGTATATTTAATAATTTATTTTAATATATTTCATTAATAAAATTTGGGTTTTAATTAATTAAGTAAATTAATTAATTAAAGTGGTTAACTACAGTATTTGGTCCTCTAATTTATCTGCTATTTTTGGACAGGTTGGAGAGCTTTATTTTGATTGCAAAACTGTCCAAATTAGGACCAAGTCAACCCATAATTTTGGCTACACATGGATGCTAATAAATCAAGTTTTGGTTTAATTACACAAGGCCTCTGAAGACTTGAAGAAATCAGAGATGCACCCAGAGATTTGCTGGTGACCGAGTCTTAGTCTTGAGTTGATGTGGCACATGAATCAAGCAAAAATTAGCCACATCTCCACAAATCATGGCCGGCCACTCTTAGAATAGCTTTCAATGGATGGACACTTCTATTTTTAGCAAACTAGCTCCCTAGCTTCACCTATAAATAAGACCCCTTTCCTTACTTTTCAAATCATCCCTCAATCCCTCACTCGTCAATCATCTCTCATTTCTCTCTTCTCTCAACTCTCTCTTCTCCCTGCGCCTATCATCATCCGTTCATAAGGATTTTAGCTTTTATTTAGCCTCTCAAAGAGCCCTTGATTGGCCACCTTGGAGAGCCATCAGCAAAGGAGCAAAGAAAAGGATCGAAGGAGTTCTCATCATTCAGATTCTTGGGTGACAGCCACTTTGAATTGGGTTGAATCTTTCTTTTCTTTTATTTAATTCAAGAATGTTTGCTATGTGTTCATTGCTCTTGTCTTCAAAAGTGATAGCTTGATTTTATTTAAGCTAAGATGATTATTTTGATTAAATAATATTTATTAGGTTCATGCTTATGATGTTTGTGCCTCAATCGATCATGTTTCCAATTAAAATCAAGTTTGTATTTCATTCATACATGATTGAAGTGCACTTGAATTAGCTGAGCGATCCTAACTAGATGATGGCTAGTGGACGCATAATTGGAATGTGCATGCTCAATTTAGATCCTAACCCAATTAAATTGCAAGTTTCATAACAACCCTAACCCTGCTCTGTTATCTGCATAGTTTTCAAATTTGTGTGATTAAACTGTTTCAAACCTAACACGATCAGTAAAATGCGTATTTACTAAGTAAAGGATTTCGGAAGGACCTAATGTGGTTTCCAAACTCATGAAAGGTCGAGTTTCCATGGAATGTTTTCCGAATGTCATTAAGTATGTTGTTAATAAATTGAGTTCAATTAAAGTAATTGTCCTAGTTTATTTATGTTATAATTGTTGCATGTTGTGTTAATATTGCTAAAATCTATTCAATCATATAGTTTGCATACTTATGATAATTTGCATAAGGAATTATTGCATTTAGTTATTTTTAATTTTAACCAACACTTCCAAATTAAATTGAGTTTTATTTTCTTTACCAAGTTGTTAATACAATTTCATAATTAAGTGACTTAGCACGAACATAATTCCTATGGAGACGATAACTCTATACTTAATTATTACTTGAACGACTGTGTACACTTGCACAAACCCCAGCTTTACATCCATTCAAAGAGTAATAAAAAGTACAGTGATTTGAAGTAAATGTTCTGGTATACGGATATGAACTCGGTAATTCTAATTTTATGTTCAAACGTTGATCTGTCAATAAAGTAAAGTCGAATGTCAAGTGTATTCGGGATTAATACTGTTAGTGATTATATTGAAATGATACTAAGATAGGGTTATTATGAAATTTCGTATCAGGATTTCCCTCTTCTCCGGATCAAGAGAGAAATGCTAGCTGGGATGTTGTCATGTGTTTGACAGAATTCACATAATTATTTCAGTATGTACGAATTCCTTATTTAACAAAGCTAGTTGAGTTATGTCTTTATGCGATAGTTAGCTTCCATAAAGTGTTAATCTCTATTATCTTCATGTAAGAATATGAAGGTTATGTTACGACTATGGAAAAAGCTACAGAAAATTTCAAGTTTGAAACTGAGTTGAATTGTGATTTTGATGTAAAGGTGAAAATAATCATGAAAGTTGAAAATAGTTTTAAACCGATATGAAAGTTATACAGAAGTGAAACTTAGTTATATTAGGATTCGGATCGATGACAGAGTGTTTCTGAAAGTATCGTCTCAAAGAGGATTATTTAGTGATGTTTAGAAACCATGAGAAAAGATGCCAAACCTCATTCCAGTAAGATTTTTAGGGATGAAAATCCCTAAAGGGGGAGAGTTGTAACATCCCGAATTAGGGCCTAGTCGAAATAGTGGTTTTGAGACCACAAATCCGAGGTAGAAATAATTATTTTATGATTATTATAAGGTCTATGATATGTTTTTATGCTTGTGTGAAAACTTCATGAAGAAATTTTATGTGAAAAGTGTCCAATTTGACTTTAGGGACCAAATTGAATAAGTTGTAAAAGTTGAGTTCTAGAAGCTTTTAGCATGAAATTGAATTGGAATATTAATTATAGGTCATTAAATAGAAATTTGACCAAATTCTAAAATTTTGGACAAAAACGGGCATGGAAGGATAAAAATACTAAAGGTTTTAATGAAGCACATTTTGGTCATTTAGAAATTAAAAGAATTAAAAAGCCAAAATCAAAGCAAAATTGTTTCCATCTTCAAGCTAGGGCCGAATATACCATGAACTCCATGGCTATGGTTTGTTCAAGCTTTCCAAGCTCAATAGTAAGTGATTCCGAGCCCCATTTTTAATGTTCTTCGTATTTTTGAAATCCTCGTAACTTGCTTTAGCTATTTCTACAATTATTTTGAGCGAGGGTTTTTGTTTAAAAATTTTCTCATTTTGAATAATTGTGTATTTTGATGATTAATGGTAGATTATGCATGTCTATGGTTAGAGAAATAGTTTTTACTAAGTGATTTTTGGCGAAAACGTCCAAAAGGACTAAATTGTTAAAGTTGTAAAATTGGTCATAAGAGAGTGATTTAATGAGAATTGTGGACTGCCATAGTTATGAAAATGGTCCAGTTAAGTCCAAAATACAAGAAAATTGAATAAAATTATTTTTACAAGCCTAGGGGCAAAAGTGTAATTTTGACAAACTTTAGGGGTAAAAATGTAAAATTTTCAAAGTGTGATTTTTGGACTAAATTGAATAATTTGAATGTTAAATGAGTATTATTTGATATGTTAGATCAAGGAAACATGAAATTTGAGCTTAGATTGGGGGAGAACGAGATTTGAGATAAGTAAAAAATAATAACTGCTTTTGCATTCGAGGTAAGTTGATGTGTTAATAATAGTGCAATGCTATCTTTGTTTATGCTTGAAACCTAAATTAGTATGTTGATTTGAATATGTTGAATTAAATGGTTAATGTGTTATGTACATTAAATGATATAAAGGTATGTTTATGATACATGGAATTGAATTGAAATCTTGTGTTCAAAGTGCTTTTTATGAGTATAGTTATTATGTGAAATTGTGAGATTTGTTATTATCATTAAGATATGTGATTAAGTGTATATTGACTAAGCTTTGACAAGTGTGAAAAAGTTTCGATTGAACCTTAGGAATCGAATAGGATACAAGTGACATGTCACTAGGAACTCATTGTATATGTGATCGATTGTATAAGTGATTCCGGGTGCTGGTCTCATTCGACTACCAGTGGCTAGGTAATCCTACATTTGTTGCGGATACCTGTCAGCTTGTGTGAGCAGCACTGAGTAGCTTCGACTCGACCGTCAACTTGTGTGAGCAGGCCTGTGAATAGCTCGATAGTGAGCATATCAATGGTAGCCTTGGCTACATATCAGTGGTAGCTTCGACTGCATATCAGTGGTAGCTTCAGTTTCATATCAGAGGTAACTTCGGCTACAGTATGTGTGGCACTTTTGTGCATTTTTCTGAGTATCCTTTAGAATTCTGCATGGTTCAACGGGTAATGAATTGGTATGATAAAATGTAATGGAAAGTGAAAATGAACTAGTGTATAAATGTGTTTCATGCCATGATGCATTTATATGTGTAGTGTGAATATGAAATTTTATGAGTAAGTGTAGGTATGTATGTGTAAATTATGAGCAATATGCTCATTATATGATCGAACTTTGGTAAGGTTGATAAGAGGTAAGTGCTACAATTAAAGCTACTATAAAGAAAGCATGAAAAGTGAAACTTAAAAATAAAACAGTTTTGGACAACAGCAGTTATGTGCATTTGAAATATCACCAAAAATGGTGGGAATTGAATTTGAAGTTGAATTAGATATGAAATTAAATCCCATTGAGTCTATTTTCACATAAAAGAAGTAGAGTAAGTAAAAGTGTAACAACCCGATTTAGTCTTTAATCGGAACGGTGGTTCTGGGACCACGAATCTGAGTCAGAAAAATATTTAAAAATTATTTTCTGTTTATTTTATGTGAATTTATATTTGTGAAATTTTTATGCTTAAATTTTATCGTTCGAGTGTCCGATTGAATAAAGGACTTAATCGCGTAAAATAAAAATTTAGTGTTTATTTCTAAAAGGGGGACCGAATTGTTAATGGCTTTATTAATGAAAGCCTTTAAGTTGTAAATAGCCCATTTATTTAATAGTGGGACGGTGGTAGGCATAAATTATATAGTTTTTATATTATTTCATTAAAGTTATATATATATGTAAATTAAACTTTATTTTATAATAAGATATAATATAATATATATATCATAAAGCATAAAAGTGAAAGCCATTTTATGTTCATTGATTTATGGAATGGACGACAACGGGCTTATATTATGTGGCTTTGTTATAAAATTTAATAAGGTTAATTTAGGAAACCAATAATATATGTTATTATAATATAAAGTATGTCATAAAACATAGTGCTCATATTTTTATTTCTACTACACACCATTGCTGAAAAAAAAATAAAAAGGAAAGAAGAAGAAAACCTAGTTCGGCCATCTTCCTAGCTTAATCCAAGGTTCATTTTTAGTCAATTTTTGATAATTTTTATGTTTTCGAGATCGTTGCTAAGTTATCTACAAGACCCATGCTTGAATTTTTTATTTTGATGAATATTTTGAATTATGCTGTTGTTGAAAGCTTGTGATTTTTGTTGTTTAATGGTAGAAAATAAAAGATATGTGATGGGTTAACATATTTTGTATTGGAATTTTTTATGATTTTGAGTAATTAGGACTTAATTGCAAAAAATAATAATTTAAGGGACTAAAATGTGAAATAAGTGAAATATATGGACTTGTATAGATATTAGGAATATTCAGCCTAACATGGGTATAGGGAAATTTTGCATATTGTGTTTTGTGCAATAGGGACTAAATTGTAAAAAGTGTAAATGCTAGGGGTAAAATGGTAATTTGCCCATTTATGTGTTTTTGGACTAAATTGAATGAAAATATGTTTGAAGGAGCTTAATTTGAATATGTTTAGATCAAGGACCAGAGAAATCGGGTTTGGATCGGGGAAAAACAAAAGCTATCGACTAGTCATCCCGTTCCGTTTTACATCGTTCGAGGTAAGTTAATAAGCAAATAGACGTACTTAATTTTAATAAAATGTGAATTATATATGCTGAATTGAAATATGTAAATATATATATATGTATTAGCCGAATGCATACATGTTTGGTTACTTTACTTTTGAATCCGTTCTGATCGAATTACGACGTCCGAAAGACCCGTATGAACCTTAGGAATAGTTAGGATACATATGTCATGACATAGGATTCCGATATTTGTGTGCGAGTAAGATCATGGCATCAATATGTGATTCCGATATATGTGTGCGAGTAAGACCCTATCTAGGACAGTGGCATCGATATGTGGCTACATGTAAGACCACGTCTGGGACGTTGGCATTGTATGATATGTGTGATTATCTGAGTGTCCTATCCGATTCCAAATGGTTCATTGGGCAAACATAAGTTGTCATCGAATTTGTAAGACGAGCTAAACGAACAACTATGAGTTAGTTGATTACATATTTGAAGATGAGGTATGTTGGTCAGTTGGTATGTGATACAAAATATATAAGTTACTAATGTGAACATATGTACATTGGTGAAGTATATTCGGCCATATGTTACGAATATGCATGTGATGTTATATTTTGATTTACATTTATATGTATATATGTGAAAATATATTTTTTCGGTTAAATATGGATTCGATGTATAGTATGTGTTTGATAAATGTATTTTACAATTATGGAAATGAACATGAATATTGAAAACATGATTTGGTCTTGTAATTATGAATTGGATTAGTTTGTTGTCTACTTAAAATAAGTAAGTAAGTAACTTGATACTTGTCATAAATTGTTTGCAATGCATATGAAGAATATATGTGCACTAGGTAAGTGTATATGGCCTTATGAATATTATTGAAAATGAATCTTAATTATGTGATGCATAATCATGTGTATTCGGCTACATAGCTAGTATGTGTATATGAAGTTATATTGTGTTACATGAACTTAAGTATTTAAGCATATGTGAACTAGGTCTATAATGATTATGTAGTTTTGGAAATTAAAGAATATTACGTTAATTTGGTTATATGAGTAATTTGGCCAAGGTGCCATTTATGAATGAAGATATATATATACTAATTATAACCTTTATATGTTTGTAACTAAACATGGTACTGCTAATAAAATTTGGTTAGCTTAATTAAGTTGATAATATCATGGGTTGTTTATTTTCTTATGACTTACTAAGCTATGATAGCTTACTCTGTGTATTCATGTTTACTCTGTTTTATAGATTTTGAATTTAAGATACAAGCTCAGGAATCGTCAGGGAAGCTTGTCACACTATCGACCGTCTTTGGTAATTTATAAGTTGATTGTGATTAAGTATTTAGTTATAACTATATGATTATTTGATTGTAACAATTATGGTTTGATTGTTGCTAGTATATGATTAAACATATAATTGACATAATGATTTTGTAATGGTTTATAATTAAATATGTATACGGTTATATCATATATATAAAAGAATGCCATGCTAAAGTTATTTAGTAGAAATGTTGTAAAAGTTTTATTGATTAAATGTTTAATGATTTGATGGCTTATATGGAAATTGATACCTTATACAACTTATGAATTTGGTATCTTTAAATTCGGCTAAAGCATTGGGTTCTGACCACATGAGTAGTAACTCATGCATAAATAAAACAAGTTGACTATATACGAATTAAGTGAGTTGATTTTGTTATTTGTGCTTTAAAAGAATTAGTATGCTATGAAGTATAATGATACTCACGTTAAGTTTGGCTAAGTTTAGGCAAATTGACTATAATTAATTGTAAGTATATGTCATAGTTACTCATGTTTAATTCGATTTTTAAATCCTTGGTTTAATTTTTGTTAGCTGAATAGATGATTTCAAAAAAGGTAATATATGCACATTCTGTATGCTAGATTGGTTATTCCTTTAGGTCTATAAATCAACTTGACTATAAGTTAGTCATTTTTTATGTGTCGAATATGATATGATTAAATGATTGGTACTTTGATCTATTTGATTTATGAGATCCATGTAATGTAATAATTTTCTTAGCTTGGTTATATGTACATGCCTTTATGATTTAATAATATATATTATATTTGTGCTTATGAAGTATGTGATTATATTTGTGTTCATCATACGATATGAAACAATTCCGTAAAAGATTATTTTAGTTATATTATTTTAAGTTCAATTGGTTTATGAGCTTTGATTATGGCTTTAATTATGTGTGCATGTATTATTATTCAAAAGTTGAGTTTAGTTCGGCAATCTTTCATAATCCCATTTCGGCGACGGATACAGGTTAGGGGTGTTACAAAAAGATTCTCAATTTGTGAGATATTTGTATTGTTGTGAGACAGTGTCAGATGGATTTCGAAATCCCCTGTTCTAACTTGGGGAAAATATTAAAAATTGTAAAAAAATACTTATGGATTGTAATTTATATGCTTAAAATTCTTGATGAGTCTATTTTCAAGAGAAATAAACGGGAACATTATCCAAACTCTAAATAATGAGATAATTAATTTTTAGTGAAAAGAAGTTAGAACTGTCGAGTAGCAAAATAGGTGAAACTTTAATGAATAAACTGTACTAATTGACTAAACCAAAAATTCTGAAAATTTTATGGTAAGAAGATATGTAAGTCTAGTTTCAGGGAAAATTTACAGAACTTAATTTGGAGTTTCGTAGGTCATAGTATAATTAATTTAGCGACTATGACTCAAAAAGACAGCCTAAGTTGAATATTAGTAAAAAGTGGAAACCCATAAATAATGTTTGTATTATCTAAAGATTACGTTGTTAGGAATGGAAAAATCATGTTAATTAAATTGCTTATTATTATATGCCAACTTACTAAGCTATAAAGCTTACTCCCTCCTTTCCATTTCTCTTATAGTTGTCAGGTTGGCTCGAGGTTAGAGATCGTCGGGGTAGCATCACACTATCAATTTATCAAGTCGGGGTATTAATGAATCTTAATTGTTTTCGAGAGAGTGGCATGTATTGAGATTCAATTATTGGTAATATGTATTCTTATGATTTGGCCAAATGTATTGGCTTATATTACTTTATTGTATAAGGCCACGAGATGTGGCTCATAATGCTTATGGGTATGTAAGCTTATTTTATGCATGCATGTGGAAATGCTTTGATGTAGTTAGGTATACTACATGTGTTTTATAGTTAAGTTAGGAATAATTAAGGGTATGATATGTGTCTATGAAATGTATGTGAGTGTGAAGAGTTAAAGCACAAAAAGAGCTTGGAAAATAGCCTAAGTGTTGGTCAAACAGGTAGAGACACAGCCATGTATCTCAGCCGTGTCGAGGACACGGTCTAGCACACGGGCATGTGGCTTGGCCGTATGCCGCTAATTGTATGCTGACGTCATAAACAGAATGCTCGGTGATTTTAACACGGGCTGGGACACGGGCATGTAGACCACATAGCCTGCTCACACAGGAGTGTCCCAAGTCACACGGGCATGTGACACTGTTTTGATGAAAATTTTTTATAAGTATTCCAAAGATCCAGTTTAGTCCCGAACCATTCTAAAAGTATGTTTTAGGCCTCGTAGGCCTATAATAGGGACAATATGAGTCTGTATAAAAAGTTTTAAATTTGAATTAATATTCGTGTTTTGAAATTGATCGGTCATGTGAAATTAAGTCCGGTAATGCCTCGTACCCTAGTCCGATGACGGATATAAGTGAGGGGTGTTACACGGTCCATGTTATGGTACTTCACGCACTCAACATCTTCAGTGATCTTTACCTTCTCAACTTGAACTGCAAACTCCCGCTCCCTCTATGAAGCAATCAATACCCTTAGATTGTCCCTCAAGCCATCCTCAAACTTGATGCACCTCTCATACTCAGACGCCACTATGCCTCGAGCATAGTGGCTCAGCCTAAAAAATTCAGCCTCATACCCGGCCACAGATATGTCACCCTGCGTGAGATTCATGAACTCACGCCTACGAGCATCAACATAAATTGCTCCCACATACTTGCTCTGGAAGGTGGACTTAAAGAATTCCCAGTTAAGATGATCCGCTTAAGTACCCTCCTAAACCGTCAGCCACCACTGATAAGCCTCATCGTGAAGCAAAGGGACTGCACCCTTAAGTTTCTGCTCAGGTGTGCAGTCAATGTCATTCATGATCCTCTTAGTGGCCTTTAGCCAATACTGGCCACATTAAGGGTGACTATAATAACACCCCAAAATAACTTAGCACCATTTGACTGGAGTCGTTCAGTTACCGACCCATGGCCCCCAGATCCAGTATAGGGCCCAATGATCCTCTCCAAAATTCTTAGCATAGCTTGGGACAATGTGTCATCCCTAGCCGCACGGTTTTGAGACCTAGTCTCATTAGCAAGGGAAATTGGTGTCTCACTAGTGTCCAAATTCAGCATACTGCCCAGAGAGGAAGACCCAACTCAAGCCCCTTACGGCCTCTGCCACGGCCTCGACTACCACGTCTGCGAGTACCACGAGCGCTCATCGTAAAGTTTACATTTATCTACATTTTTAAAGTTTTATGCATCAGTTTCAATATTTATTAACATATGTTTTATGCATAAAGTATCAGATGTTCAGAAATGTTTTCAGAGGTTTCAGTCTCTATCTATTTCACTATAGTTTTAGAGAGTACTAACTATAGTGTTTCAGAATATACTATCTACAGTGTTTCCAGAATAAATAATCTCAGCTTCAAAAGTACTTACAGGATCGGCGTTGGAGACTCGGTGTACCACATACTTAATCAGAGTGATTTAAACCATTTGTAAACCAATTCTTTAAAACATATTTTAGAGCCCAAAATTTCAGTCTGAGTTTTGCAACTTGGCTCTGATACCAGTAAATGTAACACCCGCAAACTCGGCCTAGATGTTATGTTCGAATCCAAAGGTGTCACGAGGAAAAGGTTGTAAAAATGAAGTCAATGTGATAAACTATTTTAGTTTTCAACTCTTATTTGCTCATGGTCTTGTCAAAACGTTATTTATTTAGTTAATTTGCCTCAAAAAGTGTTTTAAGCGGAAGCTACAAAAACTGTTGTATTTTCAAAAATAGTTATTGTAATAGCCTGAATTAGGGCTTAGTCAGAATAGTGGTTTTGAGACCATAAATCTGAAGTAGAAAAGTTTATTTCATGATCATTATTAAGTTTATGGCATGCTTGCATGATAATGAGAAAATTTCATGAACGAAATTTTATGAAATAATGATTAATTTGTCCTTTAGTACTAAATTGTAAAAGTTGCAAAATATGAGTTTCTAGAAGTTTTAAGGATGAATTAGCATTATAAAAATTATTAGAGGTCCTTATTTAGTAATTAGACCCATTTTTGGTATGATAGACAAAAAATCCATTAAAGGAAAAATTTTCAAGGAAGGCCATTAAGGGTATTTTGGTCATTTGGTAAATTAATGAAATAAAAAGGGAAAAAGAAAGCAAAAAGTGTCCATTTTCTTCCCCACGAATGCTGAAATTTCCAAGCCCTCCATAGCTAGGGTATCTTTCATTTTCAAGCTTCAAGTAAGTGACTCCAAGCCACGTTATTCATGTTCTTCATATTTTTAAAATCCTCGTAGCTTCATCTAGCTATTTCTACCACTAATTTGAGCTAGGGTTTATGTTCAAAAATATACCCATACATGACATGCATGTAATTTGATGTCTAGTGGTAGAATATGAAAGTTTAAAGTGTAGTAAACACCTTTCTCTATGTGATTTTTCATGAAAGTGCCTAATAGGGACTAAATTGAAAAGATAGTAAAATATGTAGTAAAAGTACAAATTTATGAGAAATGTGGGCTGTTATGAGCACATGAAAGGTTTGGCCAGGCTTGGGTAGTCAAGAAAATGAGTGCATTTCATTTTACGAGCCTAGAAACCATTTTGCAAATATGTAAAAGTTTAGGGGCAAAATTCAAGTATGAATTTTAGGCTAATTAGCCAATGTGAGTACTAAATAAGTTAAATTTGTCATTTTAGATCTAGAAACACGAAGCCCGGATCGAAACTGGGGAAAAAGTAAAGTAGTGGACTAACTCAAAATTCACCCTCGTTTTGGACCCGAGATAAGTTGTATGTGATAATTTAGCCTTGTATTATATGTAAATTCATTGTGATGATTCTCTATGAATTCATGATATTCCATGAAGTTATTAATATGACATTGTATGAATTTTGTATAAGTTTCAAGAAATTGATTATTATTATCTTACCAAGAAAAGATGAAGTTATAGTTGAGTAATTTCGATTATGTGTTAAAGAATTTGATGGATACCATAGTCATGAGTTATATAGTCCTGTGTAAGACCATATCTGGGATATGGCATCGGCACCGAACTGAGATCCCATATAAAACCATGTCTGGGACATCACATTGGCATCGACATGAGGTCCCATATAAGACCATGTGTGGGACATGGCTTCGGCACCGAGATGAGATATAGATTCCCTGTAAGACCATGTTTGGGACATGGCATGGGCATCTAAGAGAGATCCCGTGTAAAACCGTATTCGGGATATGGCTTCGGCATCGACTTGAGATCCCATGTAAGACCATATCTGGGATATGGCTTTGGCATCTTACCATGAGATTGACATTATGGGTATCCTTCGATATTCTAAGTGCATTAAAGGAGAAACTATTCAAGTTGATTTGTTAATAAGAAAACTAAAGTTTTATGATAAGTGTTACAGGTGCACATGAGTAAGTTACGAGAAAAATGAAAACATAAGCTATGTGAACAAGTAGATCATGAGAACGAGTAAGTTATGAGAATGAGTAAGTCATGAGATTGAGTAAGCTTTGAAAATGAGTACGAAAGTATATGACATTTTATGATATTTAATTTTGAATGATGCTTCATGATCTATGTTGTTATTTTATTTCAGGCAACTTACTAAGCATTTTATGCTTACCCCTTCATTTTCCCTTCTTCCTTGTAGATTTGCCGAATTAGCTTGGGGATTGATTAAAGTCAAAGTTCGAAGACACACTATCAAGCCGTCCATTTTGGTACAGTAAAGTTAGTTATTTTGATGTGTGGCATGTATAGGAAGTTGGTTATTTTGATACGTGTTATTTTGGATAGCCAAATTTGTTGGCTAATGTTATCATTCAAGTCATTTTGTAATAGCCTCACAAATAGGCTAATATTGATTAAGTTAAATTCTACAATGTTGATGAAGTTCATAAGGGTGCAAATTTGCTTGTTTAAGTAGGAAGAATGAATGATGATGAATGCCTTAAATTTCGAGTTTTAGGTGTTGATAAATGTCATTTTGTGTGTTAATGAATTTAATTTTATGGTTGGTTAAGTTTCAGGGTGGCAAGGATTGGAAAATAGCCTAGAATTGTTCACACGATTTGGCACACGAGTGTGTGCCTAGACTGTGTGTGATACACGCTCAGCCCCCATGGGCGTGTTGATAGACCGTGTGTCCCCTGCATCCAAATTGGTTAAGTTAGTGTTACGCACGGGTTGAGCACACGGGCGTGTGCTCTGGCCGTGTGAATTTCAAGTTATTCTTTGAGTAAAGTCAAATTGTAGCATGGGTCAAGAACACGGGCGTGTTGAGGCC
This sequence comes from Gossypium stocksii, assembly GCA_020496765.1. NCBI lineage: Eukaryota > Viridiplantae > Streptophyta > Magnoliopsida > Malvales > Malvaceae > Gossypium > Gossypium stocksii. The sequence goes on from CM035629.1 coordinate 77,778,861, forward strand.
GTCTGAGGGACACAGGGCCATAGACACGGGCGTGTGCTCAAGCCGTGTCAAAACCCCTGTAGGTTCAAAATAAAAATAAATTCGACACGGGCTAGGGACATGGGCGTGTGTAACCACACAGCCTGCCCACACGGGCGTGTCCCATCCCAATGGGCGTGTGGCCCTGTTTAAGCAAAAATTTTCTAAGTACCCGAAAGCTCTCGGATTGGTTTTGAGACGCACGCAATGCACGTTTTAGGCCTCTAAGCCCTTAATAAGGATAGTAAGAGATTGGATGAAAAGTTTTGAAATGAAACGAAATTTTATAGCCGAGTTTACATATTCAAGCATGATTGAGTACGGTAATGCCTCATACCCTGTCTTGGCATCAGACTCAGATAAGGGGTGTTATATTTAGTGGTATCAAAGCTAGTGTTTAGTCAATTCTAGGACTAACCTAGCATATGCATGAGTCAAGCTATACATGCCCTTCTTATGTACATATGAGATATGATAGTGTCAGGACTCTTGACGGTTTAAATTTGTTCTCTTATAGTAAATGGATCCTGAACGAGCTACGGCAGATGATGTAGAAAGCAATACGCTGGCTCCTACTAAAGGGATGGTGCCAGCTTGATCAAAAAATAGACCAGCTACTATTAGTTAGGGAGGAGTGGCTCAGGTAGCCTTCTTCCAATGATGAACGAGTGGTTCACAGAGTTTGTTCGAACGAACCCGGCCGCTCAACAACAAGCTACACCCCCTCAAATTTCTCAATCTACCTAGTAGATCCTTAGATAGTAGAGGTAGTAAGAAGAGAAAAGCCCTCGGTTAATAGGATCCGAAAATAAGAGGCAGAAGAGTTTCGGGCTACTAAAGACGATGACCTAGAGAGAGCCGAATTTTTGCTAGAGAATACCATCAGGGTATTCGATGAATTATCCTGCACACCTGAGGAGTGTATGAAGTGTGTAGTATCTCTCCTATGAGATTTCGCCGACTAGTGGTGGAACACCCTTGTGTCAGTGGTACCAAAGGAGAAAGTTAATTGGGAGTTTTTCCAAGAAGAATTTCGTAAGAAGTATATCAGTCCTCAGTTCATTGATCAGAAGCATAAGGAACTTTTGAAGTTGAAGCAATGTCAGATGGCCGTAACTGAGTATGAGCTTGAGTTCATGAGACTCGGTAAATATGCTCGAGAATGTGTATCTACCGAGGCCATCATGTGCAAGAGGTTTGAGGATGGATTAAACGAGGACATTAAAATGTTTGTTGTTATTCTGGAACAAAAGGAGTTCGCAGTGCTCATGGATAGAGCTTGTAAGGCCGAGGAGTTGGCCAATGAAAAGAAGAAAGCTGAGATGGAGTCTCGTGACTCAAGAAAGATACCGTTTAGTAAGTTGTTCCAATCCTTCTCCAAGAGGTCAAAGGAATTTACTACACGATCAGCTACTTCAACGAAGGTTTCAAGTAAAGGTAAACATAAACAGTATTCAGCCTCTAAAGCTTAGACTACCTCTGTTGCGAGCATGGGTAATAATCGACCCAGTAGGCCTGAGTGCCCCCAATGTGGTAGACACCACCTCGGCGAATGCCGGGCACATGAGAAGGCTTGCTTCAAGTGTGGCTCTCAAGACCACTTTATTAGAGAGTGCCCCGAGATGGTAAAAAAAGATAGAGATTAGAGTGCGAGATTGGGTAATGCTCCCTCTAGAGGAAGACCACAGAGGAACCCAAAAATGAGAGCAAGTAGTAAAGGCACACCGAAAGAATAGATTGCGAGACCCGAGGGTAGAGTGCCAGCAAGGACATACGCCATTCACGCCCACAAAGAGGCAAATTCACCCGATGTGATAACGGGTACATTTTCTCTTCATGAAATTTCTATTATTGCTTTGATAGACTCGGGATCTACCCACTCATATATTTGCATGAAACTAGTTCCTAGCATGAGTATACTCGTAGAGTCTACGAAATTTGTGATAAAAGTCTCCAATCCCCTAGGCAAATGTGTGTTAGTAAACAAAGTATGTCGGGACTATCCTTTGATTATTAGGGGTCATTATTTCCAAGCTAACCTCATGCTTTTACTATTCGATGTATTTGATGTAATCCTTGGTATGGATTGGCTGACCACTCATGATGTAGTAGTCAATTGTGGTAGAAAATATATTGAATTAAAATGTGAGAGTGGTAATACTCTTCGAGTTGAATCAGATGAATTAGAGAGTTTGCCTATAGTGATTTCTTCCATGGTTGCTCAAAAGTGTAGAAGAAAAGGGTACGAAGCTTATCTTGCTTTTGTGATGAATACCAAAGATTCAGAGTTGAAAATTAAGTCAGTACCAATGATTTATAAGTATCAAGATGTCTTTCCGGAAGAGTTGCCCAGATTACCTCCAGTTAGAGAGGTAGAGTTTAGTATAGAGTTGACTCCCGGTACTACACCTATCTCTATTGCTCCTTATAGAATGGCTCCAACTGAGTTGAAAGAATTAAAGGCTCAGTTACAAGAATTGACAAATAAAGATTTTGCAAGACCGAGCCATTCCCCGTGGGGTGCTCCCATATTATTCGTGAAAAAGAAATATGGTTCGATGAGGTTATGCATTGATTATCGGCAACTTAACAAGGTGACCATAAAGAACAAGTATCCTTTGCCAAGGATTGATGATTTATTTGACCAGTTGCGAGGAGTCACAATGCTCTCCAAGATAGACTTGAGATCTGGGTATTATCAGCTAAGAGATAAGGAGTCCGATGTGCCAAAGACTACATTTCGGACAAGGTATGGCCAGTACAAATTTCTTGTCATGCCATTCGGCTTGACCAATGCTCCTGCCATATTCATGGATTTAATGAACTGTATCTTTTGACCATACTTGGATAGATTCGTTGTAGTCTTTATTGATGATATCTTGATTATTCTCATGATGAGGATGAACATCCCAAGTACTTGAGAATAGTTTTGCAAACTCTACGAGATAAGCAACTTTACGCCAAATTCAGTAAAAGTGAATTTTGGCTTAAAGAAGTTGGATTTTTGGGCCACATCATTTCGGGTGATGGCATCAGAGTTGATCCAAGTAAGATCTCGACAATTGTTGAGTGGAAGCCGCCGAGAAATGTATCCTAAGTCAGAAGCTTTTTAGGCTTGGCTGGTTATTATCGAAGGTTTGTTAAGGGATTTTCTATGATTACTACTCCTATGACAAGATTGTTACAAAAGGATGTTAAATTTGAGTGGATCGAAAAGTGCCAACAAAGTTTCAAGAAATTGAAGACCCTGCTGACTGAAGCTCCTATTTTAGTACAACTGGAACCCAGAAAGGAATTTGTAGTTTATAGTTGTGCATCATTAAATGGATTGGGCTGCGTATTTATGCAAGAGGGAAAAGTGATTGCATATGCTTCGAGACAGTTGAAACCTCACGAAAAGAATTATCCAACTCATGATTTAGAGTTGGCTGCAATAGTGTTTGCACTAAAGGTATAGAGGCATTATTTATATGGCGAGCAATGTCGAGTGTTCACTGACCATAAGAGCGTTAAGCACTTGATGACACAGAAAGATTTAAACCTAAGACAACAGAGATGGCTCGAGTTACTAAAAGACCATGAGTTGGTCATTGACTACCACCCAGGGAAAGCGAATGTTGTTGCGGACACTTTAAGTCGAAAGTCCCTATTTGCTTTGAGAGCCATGAACACACAATTGTCCCTAACCGATGATGGTTCAGTTTTAGTAGAGATGAGAGCTAGACCGATGTTCATTCAAGAGATTTGTGAAGCACAGTCCAGTGATAAAAAATTGCAAGATAAGAAAGCTCAATGTGAGTCGGGTACCGATTTAAACTTCCAGATTGATTCAGATGGTTATTTAAGGTTCTGAGATCGACTTTGTGTACCAAGAGATGATGAGCTCATTCGGAGAATTTTACATGAGGCAAATAGCAGTCGTATGTCTATCCATCCTGGTAGTACCAAGATGTATAATGATTTGAAGAAATGGTATTAGTGGCCGAATATGAAAAGAGATTCTCTGAGTATGTTTCGACATGCTTGATCTGTCACCAAGTAAAAGTAGAGCACCAAGCACCTTTCAACTTACTACAGCTTATTATGGTTCCCTAGTGGAAATGAGACCTTGTTACCATGGATTTTTGACGGGTTTGCCGACAACTCCAAAAAAGAAAGATGTTGTTTGGGTTGTGATTGATAAGCTTACAAAGCTGGCCCATTTTATACCAATGCGTATAGATTATTCACTTGATCAGTTGGCTGACTTGTATATTTAAGAGATTGTAAGACTACACAGAGTACCTTTGTCGATCATTTTGAGTAGAGATCCAAGATTCACGTCACGATTTTGGAAGAAACTATAAGAAGCTTTGTGCTAAGTTTTAGCACTGGTTTCCACCCATAGATCGACTGTTAGTCGGAGAGAGTAATACAAGTGTTTGAGGACATGCTCAGATGTTGCGTATTGGAATTTCGATGTAGTTGGGAAAAATATCTACCTTTGGTCGAATTTGCTTACAACAACAGTTTTCAGTCGAGTCTGAAAATGGTGCCTTACGAGGCATTATATGGGCTTCAGTGTAGAACGCCTTTGTATTGGACAAAACTTAAGGAAAATCAAATTCACGGGGTTGATCTAGTCAAGGAAACAGAAGAGAAAGTAAAAGTGATTCGAAACTATTTAAAAGCTGCATCTGATAAACAGAAGTCGTATGCTGATTTGAAACGAAAAGAGATCGAGTTCCAAGTCGAGGATAAGGTATTCTTGAAAGTCTCTCCGTGGAGGAAAGTTCTTAGATTCGGCCAAAAAGGTAAACTAAGTCCATGTTTTATTGGACCTTATGAGATCATCGAAAGGATAGGGATGGTAGCTTATCGGCTAGCCCTACCATCTAAATTGGAAAAGATTCATGATGTGGTCCATGTATCTATGCTATGACGCTACCGATCAGACCCTTCACATGTGATTACCCCGACAGAGATTGAGATTCAACCAGACATGACTTTTGGTGAAGAACCGGTTAAGATTCTAGCTCGAGAAGTCAAGCAATTAAGAAATAAGAGTATAGCCCTTATAAAAGTACTATGGCAAAGACATGGGGTAAAAGAAGCAACATGGGAGCTTGAAGAAAATATGAGAAACTAATATCCCAACTTGTTCACCGGTAAGATTTTCAAGGACGAAAATCCCTAAAGGGGAGAATTGTAACAACTCGAATTAGGGCCTAGTCAGAATAGTGGTTTTGAGACCATAAATCCGAAGTAGAAAAGTTTATTTTATGATCATTATTAAGTTTATGGTGTGCTTGCATGATAATGAGAAAATTTCGTGAAGGAAACTTTTTGAAATAATGATTAATTTGTCCTTTAGGACTAAATTGCAAAAGTTGCAAAATATGAGTTTCTAGAAGTTTTAAGGATGAATTAGCATTATAAAAATTATTAGATGTCCTTATTTAGTAATTAGACCCATTTTTGGCATGATGGACAAAAATACCCATGGAAGGGAAAATTTTCAAAGAAAGCCATTAAGGGCATTTTGGTCATTTGGTAAATTAATGAAATAAAAAGGGAAAAAGAAAGCAAAATGTATCCATCTTATTCCCCTTGAGTGCCAAAATTTCCAAGCCCTCTATAGCTAGGGTTTCTTTCATTTTCAAACTCCAAGTAAGTGACTTCAATCCCCGTTTTTCATGTTCTTCTTATTTTTGAAATCCTCGTAGCTTAATCTAGCTATTTCTACCACTAATTTGGGCTAGGGTTTATGTTCAAAAATATACCCATACATGAAATGCATGTAATTTGATGTCTAGTGGTAGAATCTGAAAGTTTGAAGTCTAGTAAACACCTTTCTCTAGGTGATTTTACATGAAAGTCCCTAATAGGTACTAAATTGTAAAGTTAGTAAAATATGTAGTAAAAGTAAAAATTGATGAGAAATGTGGGCTATTATGAGCACATGAAAGGTTCAGCTAGGCTTGGGTAGTCAAGAAAATGAATGCATTTCATTTTACGAGCTTAGGGACCATTTTGCGAATATGCAAAAGTTTAGGGGCAAAATTATAAATTTTGCCCAAGTATGAATCTTGGGCTAATTAGCCAATGTGAGTACTAAATAAGTTAAATTTGTCATTTTAGATCTAGAAACACGAAGCCCGAATCGAAACTGGGGAAAAAGCAAAGTAGTGGACTAAATCGAAATTCACCCTCGTTTTGGACCCGAGGTAAGTTGTATGTGATAATTTCACCTTGTATTATATGAAAATTCATTGTGATGATTCTCTATGAATTCATGATATTCCATGAAGTTAAAAATATGACATTGTATGAATTTTGTATAAATTTTAAGAAATTGATTATTATGATCTTACCAAGAAAAGATGAAGTTATAGTTGAGTAATTTCGATTATGTTTTAAAGAACTCGATGGATACCGTGGTCATGAGTTATGTAGGTCCCGTGTAAGACCATATCTTGGATATGGCATCAGCACAGAACTAAGATCCCATGTAAGACCATGTCTGGGAGATGGCATTGGCATCGACATGAGGTCCCGTATAAGATCTTGTCTGGGACATGGCTTCGGCACCAAGATGAGATATACATCCCCCTGTAAGACTATGTCTAAGACATGGCATGGGCATCTAAGAGAGATCCCGTATAAGACTATGTCTGGGACATGGCATCGACATCATCCTACGATTTTGTTTAATACCATGTCTGGGACATAGCATCGACATCGAAATGAGATCTCGTGTAAGACCATATCTAGGATATGGCTTCGACATCGACTTGAGATCCCATGTAAGACCATATCTAGGATATGGCTTTGGCATCTTACCATGAGATTGACATTACGAGTATCTTTCGATATTCTAAGTACATTAAAGGAGAAAGTATTCAAGTTGATTTTTTAATAACAAAACTAAAGTTTTATGATGAGTGTTACAGGTGCACATGATTAAGTTACGAGAAAAATGAAAATGTAAGCTATGAGAATGAGTAAGTCATGAGAACGAGTAAGTTATGAGAATGAGTAAATCATGAGATTGAGTAAGCTTTGAAAATGAGTACGAAAGTATACGACATTTTTATGATATTTAATTTTGAATGATGTTTCATGATCTATGGTGCTATTTTATTTCATGCAACTTACTAAGAATTTTATGCTTATCTGTAACAACCCAATTTTGAGTCTGATCGGAACGACTGGTTTCAGGACCACTTAACTTAGTCAAAATATTTATTTTATTATTTTATTAATGTTTACAGGCTGATAGAATTACCGTACTAAAATTTCGTAAAGAAATTTTATTGTTTAAATGGTTAATTCGGTAAAAAGGACTAAATCGCGTAAGACGAAAAACATGAGTTCTATTAGAAAAAGGGCTTATATGACCATGGCTTTTTAAATGGATGTCTTTGCATGGTAAATATACCATTGCAACTTTGAGTGGACGGTTTGGGGCCATAAATTGCATGATTTCATGTGTATTAAATGAGGGTATATTAGTAATATAATTAATATGTTTTAATTAATAAAACATAATGAATGAAAACATGGTCTTGTTCATATTCATGCACCGAATATTGAAGAAACAAAAGAAGAAAAAATGGGTTTTTCATTCGGCTAAGACATTTGAGCAATTAGGTATGTGTTTTGATCCGTTTTTAGTAATTTCTATGTTTTTTGGGATCGTTGTTATGTGCTCTATCTAGCCCATGTTATAATTTTTGAAATTGTTGATATTTTTTGAGATGATGTTAATTAATTAAGAGAGTTTTGTGTTGATATTTGATGAAATATGAAAGCTTGGTTTGAGATTTATATATTTTGTAATTAAATTTTGATGAATTTGAGTTTTATGGATCAATTTGTGAAAATGAGAAATTTATGGGCTAAAGTGTGAAATAATTAAAAAAATGGGCTTGTATTATACACTTGAAAATTCGGCTAAAAGGAATTGTGGAAAATTTGTGTATTTTGATTAATTATGAATTAAGGACTTAAATGTCAAAGTATGGAAATATGAGGGCTCTTTTGTAAATAGGCCAAAATATATGTTTTTGGATTAAATTGAAAGTTTTAGTGAATAATAGAATTAAATTTGAATTAATATAGATCCAGCCAAGCAAATCCCGAAATTTGATCGTGGAAAAACAAAAATAGACGAACAGTCGACAGATACACGAGGTAAGTTCATAAGTCTATAAGTAAATAAATGCTATTATTTTTGAATAAATGTGAAATTTATAAGCTGAATTGAATTATATGAAAATATATAAGTGATAGCCGAATGTTAATTTATGAGATATTTGTATTAAATATGAGATTTTTGGCTTGAATTATGGTAAATGAAATGGTACATTTTTTAGTTGGCTAATATTCTAGAAAAAAATTATTTATGTTTGATGATTAAGCAATGTATAAGTTGACCTTTTGAGAATCGGTTTTTAAGGTTCATTTGATACACTTATGCCTATATTATGAGTAAAAGAATGAGTAAGTTTGGTCTTTAAAATGAGTAAGTTTGGTCTTTAAATGGTATGATATGACTTATATGGTTTTTAATATGCATACATGCACAAATGTTGAAATGATATGATTAATGTTGATATATGAAATAAGGTAAGTTCGAATGTAATACATATTATTTTAGTAAAGTTTATATTTTATGAAATGAGTTAAAAAGGTAAATGTAAAGTATAAATAATCTCAACGATGATTCAGTGATATGTAACACTAAGTGTGCGATACATTTATAGATTCAACTATTTATTTGGCACTAAGTGTGCGATATATATTTATAGCTTCGGCTATTCATTTGGCACTAAGTGTGCGATATATATTTATAGCTTCGGCTATTCATTTGGCACTAAATGTGTGATATATATTTATAACTTCGGCAATTCATTTGGCACAAGTGTGCGATATATATTTATAGCTTCGGGTACTCATTTGGCACTAAGTGTGCAATATATATTTATAGCTTCGGCTATTCATTTGGCACTAAGTGTGCGATATATATTTATAGCTTTGGCTATTCATTTGGCACTAAGTGTACGATATATATATTTATAGCTTCAACTATTCATTTGGCACTAAGTGTGAGAGTGCATTGAATACTTAAAGATTACTATATGATTTAGCGTATTGATCTAAAAGGTGAAGTGAAAAATGTGATAGATAAATACGAGAAAGTACAGGTACATACGAAACCTATGTGGTTGATGATATTTGTGTGTGAGTTTGAAAAAATGATATGAAAATGAGTAATAATTCATGAGCTCTACATATTAAAACATTGATTATTTGTATATAAATTGCAAGTTTATATTCGGCTAAATAAGATATGTTTATGTATGTGATGTTAGAGTATGAATCATGAATATATTTGTGTTTTGGCCAAGTTTAAATTGATACATGGATATATATATATATATGAGACTTTGACTAGTGATATGTGATTCTGATATATGTATGCGAGTAAGACTGACTTTGTATCAGTGATAATCGGGCTTTTATGCCTAGCAAGCTTCGCGCCAGTGTATTATACCAGGTTTTATGCCTAGCAGGCTTCATACCGGAGTATTATATTAGGCTCTATGCCTAGCAGACTTAAAACGGGAAATGTTAAGTAGAGACAGAATGTGAAATTGAATTACAAAGGCTCAAGTATGTGTTAATTATATGCTATGTAAAATAAGGTAAGCATGATTATTGAATACATGTGATTTTGAATATATTTATAATAAGCAAATTAATGTATTTATGATATTAAAAGTGATATTTGAATATCTCATTGAGTTGTTTCATATTCGGCCTAATGACAAGAAATAGTGGTATTATAATCTTGAATTATAAGTATGCTTATGTAAGTGATTATATTCGGCTACAAATATGTTAATTATATTAGAAGTGAAGAATATATATGTTGGTATTAGCTTGTGTATTCGGTCAAATGAATTTGATATATAATTAAATGTTGAGTTGAATGTGTGTATATTCAGCCAAATTAAGGTAACTATAATGTAAAAAAAAAAAATGCAAGTTGAATTTGAGAGTAGACTTGTGTATATTCGGCCTATGACAAGTATATGGGATATTATATTTATGATCTATGTGTTTTTGTGCATATGAATGATAAATGTAATCAAATGTATTAAACAAGCTAAAACGATTAGGTATGTAAAAGTTGATTTTTCTGCTTGTAAGTAAGGTAAGTTGATTATTGATATGTGATACAAGTTATAAAGGATATTAATGGTGATGTTTGTGAATATAACAATCTATATGTGGTTTAATGTATAAACATGTGATAATGAAGTTTGATTCATGATTATACATATATATTCGATTTAAGTAATGATATTATGGCTTGGAAATAAATGATTCTTTGATAAGGGATTTATGAGTATATTCGACTAATACAAGAGTTGTATATGATGTTATAAAATAAGTATGAGAAAAAGATGTGTATATACAAATCGACTATGAATATTTATAAGCTATATGAACAATGTGGAATGGTACTCGTGTTTTGCCTTATATGATTCAGGTACATGTGTTCGATTAAGTAATTTAGAAATGAAAGGCAATATGTTTCAAATGACAGTATGTGAAATATATGACATTAAATGATATGAATATATACTAATGAAAGATGATATGTGATATAATATACGTAAAAGATAGATGAAAGGATACGTGTATTGAAATGTTACATGAGATCAATGATATATATAGATGAATTGATACATGGTTTAATGAAATATAATTATGAAATGTGGCATGATTTATATGGAAGGTATATTTGAAATGGGAGATGAATTAAATGTTATATAGACATTACATATTGGTTTCATCCTTATGAATAGATGAATATATTGTTGTTAAGTGACTAATTGGAAAATTAATCACTGTTGTTATCGATGAGTTAATATTTATACGGGCATAATTCTGCTATCGGTTATATGAATGTGTTATAGGTTATATATAGTGAAATAAATTGATACAAGTGTTATGTGAACTATATGATATCGTTGTTATATAGGTAATACGTGATATAAATGATTTAATTACATATATGGCACTTAGTGTGCAAGATATCAGGTATTTGATGTTGGTCTCAATGGTTCAACAGAAAAGATGGTGTTACAAAAATAGAAATGATGATACGAATCAGTAAAGGTATATGTGGTAAACTCGATAAGTAAGTGAAAACTAATAAATTCATACATGAATTGTTTGGTAGTACAAGTAAAAGATATTGAAATTGCTAGAGTTGGATTACATGTATTCAAGTTTATTTAAATGGTGAAATATTTATTAAACCATAAATAAAAGTGTTAATTATATGAGCCTACTAAGCTTATTAGCTTACTCAGTTTATTCTCTGTATTTTATAGTGATTTGAATGCTCGTTCGGGTTGAAAGTCATCGAAAATTTCATCACACTATCTAGGAGACAGTTGGTATTTTTGAACTATTTGAAACGTGGTAATATGGCATGTATAGGCTAGTTTATAGGCTGAACTATATGGATATTTTTATGGATGATTTTGGTACAAGTTTAGTATTTGACTAAGCTATGAGACATGGCTTAGTTTTGAGATGGATGTTTTGGTATAAAACTTTTATATGGTATGTTTTGCATTTGACAAAGTGATGATTTGTTGATGTTTTAGGGTATATGAAATGTGAACTTTTGATATAAGTCTAATGGCCCTCAATGGTATGGAATTGGTAAGTATATGCCATGTTTTAAGCGAATGAAATTGAGTTTTTGAATTATAGATACTTGACATGAAATACGAACATGAAAGTTGTTATATGCGAGTTGCATTGATACATCTATTGGATGGTTGTGAATGATTGATATTATGGAAATCGAAATGATGTTGGTTTACTTTTGTAAATATTCTGATCTGAGTTACAAGTCCGGTAATACCCCTTACCTATTCCGGCAACGGTTATGGGGTAGAGGTGTTACATTACCCCTTCATTTTCCCTTTTCTCTTATAGATTTGTCGAATTAGCTCGGGGATTGATTAAAGTCGGAGCTCGAAGTCACACTATCAAGCTGTCCATTTTGGTATAGTAAAGTTAGTTATTTTGATGTATGGCATGTATAAGAAGTTGGTTATTTTGATACGTGTTATTTTGGATAGCCAAATGTGTTGGCTAATGTTATCATTCAAGTCATTTTGTAATAGCCTCACAAATGGGCTAATATTGATTAAGTTAAATTATGCAATGTTGATGAAGTTCATAAAGGTGCAAATTTTCATGTTTAAATAGGAAAAATGAATGATGATGAATGCCTTAAATTTCGAGTTTTAGATGTTGATAAATGTAATTTTGTGTGTTAATGAATTGAATTTTGTGGTTGGTTAAGTTTCAGGGTTGCAAAAAGGCTTGGAAAATAGCCTATAATTGTCTACACGGTTGGGCACAAGGGTGTGTGCCTAGGCCGTGTGTGATACACGGTCAGCCCCCATAGGCATGTTGATAGACCGTGTGTCCCCTGTATCCAAATTTGTTAAGTCAGCATTGCACACGGGCTGAGCACACGGGCATGTGCTCTAGACGTGTGAATTTCAAGTTATTGTTTGAGTAAAGTTAGATTGTAGCACGGGTTAAGAACAAGGGTGTGTCTAGGCCGTGTGAGGGACATGAGCAATAGACACAAGCGTGTGCTCAAGCCGTTTCAAAACCCATGTTAGTTTGAAATAAAAATAAATTCGACAAGGGCTAAGGACATGGGCGTGTGTGACCACATGGCCTGCCCACACGGGCGTGTCCCATCCCACACGAGCATGTGGCCCTATTTAAGCAAAAATTTTTTAAGTGCCAAAAGCTCTCAGATTGGTTCCGAGATGCACCCGATGCACGTTTTTGGCCTCGTAAGCCCTTAATAAGGATAGTAAGAGATTGTATGAAAAGTTTTGAAATGAAACGAAATTTTATAGCCGAGTTTACATATTCAAGCATGATTAAGTACGGTAATGCCTCGTACCCTGTCTCGACATCAAACTCGGGTAAGGGGTGTTACAGTTATTCGAAGTTTTGGAAAACCTTTATTTATATAAAACCGTCACTTTTATAGAAAATGTTTTGTCGAAGCATACGATTCATCAACGAATAAAACCAAAACCCACAGTTATAAAACCATAAAGTCCATGAAGTCCAGAAAATTACAACCCTCAAATAAATTGGAATTTAATATAAAAAAACCATAATGAACAAGTTTAAACAATTATAATCATGTGGCCACTGCTGAGTCCCTTGTTGCACCGATCCTCCTAAGTTTGTGGATTACCTGTGCAGAACAGATAGAAAGGGGTGAGTTTACGAAAACTCAGTGTGTAACCCAGCAGAAATAAGCATGTACACATACAGATCAACATATAACAAACAAATACAGATTCGATCGTAAGCCTATTTCAGATACAGATATGCAGATCAGATAACAGAATCCTACCCCCATCCTCTACACACCATCTTCGATCATCCCATCACACCATGTGGGGTTAAAAAGGCCTACCCAACCCTACACACCATATTGTGTCGTTACGACACATAACAGATAAAGTGTAGCCTTGCTGCCAGAATATAGGCGAAGGTCGCCTTTCAGAACACTTCCTCCATATATATATATATATATATATATCATCCTACCCCCAATATTAGATACAAAATATTCAGATACAGACATGCAGATTAAACATGCTCACATGCTTATATACAGATATAGATACAAATATAACATACATCAGAATAATCAAACATGCTTAACATTATCATGCACAGAATAGATTACCAGATTTATAGTTTACAAGGTTTGGATATCCCTTACTAACCCTACAGTAAGCTCACACTTGTTTGGGACGACTCGTGCGACCGTAGGGAAAATTTCAAATTAATGGGCCCTCACGCCCATTTGGTTTGCTCGTGTGGGCCCATACGCCCAGATTGGCCTTACTCGTGTGGCTCATATGGCCTAGCCCAGAAACCCACACACCCGTGTGGAAATACCCGTGTGGGCCCACACGTCTAACTTGGCCTAGCCCGTGTGGCTCACACGGCCACACTCCGGCCACCACATGGTCGTGTCTTGTGGACTGCCATGCCTTCGTCGACCACACATCCATGTCATTGCACATGGCCAACCACACGAGTGAACACACGCCCGATTCATTTTTCAGCTTTTTCGAAACCTCGTTTTCTGCGTTTCAGGTACACACCTGGTTCGTTTTTTTCGTAGCAAAAACGCCCTGAACTCCAGAAACCTAAAAACAATACCGAACTCGATCAAAACCAAATATTCAAGCCGGTCCAACCAAAACCCCAAACAAAGTACTTGAGAAATTACGCCAACCAAAAGTTTGATCACATACCAAGATGAAAACGATAACCCGCACATGCTACCCGTTGGAAAACGCATTTGAATCCCCTTGAGTAACACCTAAACGAAAAATCACCATATTACCAACTCGAGATTGGTTCTCCTTAACCAAAATATCAAGAGAACTTACCTACTATGGACTGAACAGAATTTATAGTATCCAAATGCGAAGGTTGAAAGACAAAGAAGCAAACTGAAATCAAGGAAGGTGGAAATCAAAAACAAAAGTTTGGAAGAAGAAAATTTTGGGGAAGAACGTCCAAAACAGAAAGGAATTTCAGCAAGAGAGAGAAGTCAAACAAAAAAAAAATTAAAAATAAGATTTTGATAACTCTCCAATATTCTCTCAATTAAACTACCCACTACTCAGATTTTTAATACAATTAAAACTCTCATAGGCAGCCGAGCAAAAAAAATATCATAAGCTGCTAAAGATAAGGCTTGAATTTAGACCCTCCCACACACACTCAGAACACTTAACTACTGAAGTAAACAAATTTTTATGTTAAATATTTACAAAAGCATAAATGAATTAATCAGAGCATTACAATTAGGGTTATTTTTATAAATATTAATTTTTTAGATTAGATAGGTAAAATAGTCAAATTTTTATCATTTTAAAGAATTTAAAATATAATTTTATCTTTACTAATTTAAAATTTAAAAAAATAAAAATTTTAAAAAATAAAAAATTTAAATAAAAAAATTTCTATTTTAATGTGGCTGCGCAGTGGATGTTCATATTCTAACGTGAAAAATACCTGCACAAATTACAGAAGAAATTAGTGATAAATAATACAGACAATATGAAAATTGGTGGAGCCCGCACAAAGAATTTTCTTTTGGACAATAATTATAATAAATAAAAGTCAAACAAAACAAAGTAAATTATTAAAAATTGCACATTTGATTTAATCATTGAATTTAGATACATTGAATTTAGATAAGGTCTTGACACACCAGATAAAAGTTTAAAATAAAATAAATAATTATTTTAATTTTAATTTTAATTTCAATTTCAATTATTAAAAAAAAAGGAAAAGGTAATTACAGTGGGACGAATTCCGAAGAACCCTCGCCCCCGATTTTGAAATTTAGATTAAAGATAAATTCTGATTTATGAACAAAGTTATTGCAGCATTGTCAAGAACTTTTCCAGGTCCAGAAAGTAAGTTTGCTTTGCATCCTTCATGAATGCTCTCAAGGTAATGATAGGACTCGACAAATTGTTTTGCTCTTATAATAACAATCGCTCTGCTGCTGGAAATCTCTCGTTTCCACCACAACCAGAGTAATGGACTGACTTCCGTTTTTCGAATTTGGGGAAGGGTTCTTTGAAATTCCTTTAGCGGTAGTAATCAATTAACTATAAACATTAATTTCAGCTGATATGATACACATCAATAGCCATAGATCAATTTGGTCATTTTAATCAAAATGCAAATCGATATACAGTAGAGGAGCCGGGTACTTTTATCCTTTTTCAGCTTTAATAATGCAGTATATAACATGAATGATAAACGTGCATGCAAAACAGTGCTTCTGTTTGTTGTTCGGGGTACAGTGTTCAACCTGTCACATGTGTCTCATCTTACTAGTTTTGTTTTCGTTCTTCCGTCGTTTTTCAAGTTATTTTCCATTTTCCTAAACTGAAAAATCTAATGTTACAAATTTTCTTTCTACTGTCATTTTGATAAGTTTTTTAAAAGTGATTTTTTACTTTTCCTATTCAAACAGGAAATTTTCCGCGTTATACGTATGTATTCTTAAAATTGTCCAACAATTTAGTTCATCAGAAAACACTGTGCACAGCGATTTTCTTTTACTCTTTTCAATTGTTTTACAGCTATTTTTCAAATCTTTCGCCTTATTTAGAGGTGTTTTTTCTTTTTTACTTTCTTCCAGTTGATTTTTTTTTCTGAAAATTTTAAGTGATTTGACATGTCAGTGAAAAAGTTATATGGTAAAGATTTAGCGGACGACATTATCAACACCAAATCTTTTAAATTATTTTATGGAATAATATTACTTAGTACTCTAACTTTATAAAAAAATTAATTTAACTGTTTATTTTATTTTTTATTTTTTTAATTTTTAAATTTATATTGTTTATGAAATAATTTTAAAATTGATATAAAAATTAATATTTGTTAACTTTAATTATGTGGCATACATGAGGATGCCACATAATCAATTCATTAACTTTTTAAATTTTAAAAATTAAAAAATTTTAAAGAATTTTAAAAGTATAAAATTATATAAATAATATATATTTTAATATTTACAAAATAATTAATTGTTGATGTAGCATTCACGTAGCAATCCACATATATGTCATGTCAACAAAATTAATAAAATTTTATTTTTTCGTCTATTTTAGAATGATTTAACAAACAATATAAATTAAACTGCTAAAAAAAATTAAGAAATTGAATACAGAGCTAAAATGACTTTTTTTTTTAAAATTGGAGAACTTTCAAACTGCATAAAAAAGACCCTCAAAAAATTTTAAAAAGCAATTCAGCCATTGCTTTATTAAAAATTAGAAAAAATTATAAAAAATAAAAATTAAATTTTAGAAAAATATTAATTTTTAATAAAAATATAAAAAATAAAAATTTATTAAAAAACTAGAAATTTTTTATAAAATAGTAAAAAATTTAAAAATTAAAAATTTTTATAAAAATCATAAAAAAACTAACAATCTCTAGTTTTTTTAAATTAAAGTCATCACGTGTCACAACACAGCGTGGCATGTGGCAAAAAATGATAAAAAATAAATAAAATAAATAAAAGTTATAGAAAAATTATAAAATACTTCTTTTGATACGATAATTTTTATCAATTTTTTTACGAAATTTATATTTCTTTACATTTTATATAATTTTCTTACAACTTTGTAAAATTTTATATTTTTATATTTCTATATATTTTATAATTTTTACGATTTTTACAAAATTTTACAATTTTTTAATTTTTTAATTTTTTACAATTTTTTAATTTTTTATAATTTTTAATAAATTTTTAATATTTTTATTTTTATTAAAATTTAATAATATTTATAACTTTTATTGATTTTATTTCTTTTATTTTTTTCTAATTTTTAATAAAAGTAGGGGCTTAATTTTTTTTTTTAAAGTTTGAGGGTTTTTTTGATGTATTTTGAAAGTTTAAGTATCAAATTGAGTTCAAATAAAAAATATAGGCTTAATTATTATTTTTAATGTTTGAGGACATTTTTGATGCATTTTAAAAATTTAAATATCTAAATGAGTATAAAAAAAATAATGCCTTAATTACTTTTTTAAAAACAATTGAAGATTTTTTACATGCTTAAACCATAAAATTTTAATAATTTATTCCTTTGAGTTGTTAGAAAATAAATAATTTAGGATTTTTTTTATTTTAGTGCTATTTACCAAAATAACCTATTTTTCGGATAATCTATACCAACTTTAAGTATAACTTGATGTCCTCTATCTTATCTTTTTCTTTCATGGATTTAAGGGTACAAAGAATAATAGAGTTTTATAATAACAAGGACAGAATTTCTAAATTGCATACAAATTAAAAAAAAAAAAACCGAATACCAATTAGCAACAAAAATTTAATTAATAGATTTAATATTTGATATGTTTTTTTTTTTTGGAATTATTTAACTTCATAAATAGATTTAAAAATAAAGTAGTTAATGTTTTATTAGTCAACATATAATTTTTCTATTAATACTCATATATATTAATAGAGAAAGGATTGTATGAAACTATAGTTCTACATCATCCTTATCCCTTTTCAATAAGAGAATGACAAATTATATTTTTTCCTTCTAATTTTTAGCATTTTTAGTTGAATTTAAATTTTTCAAGGAAATAAGCTGAAAATCAGGAAGAAAAATATAATTTTCATCCTCCTATTAGAAAGGAATAGGGATGACATAAAATTATAGTTTAATACAATCCCTTTTCTATATCAATGATAATTTATTGTTTCGAATTTATCGTTATTTATAAAAATATTTAATATATACAAAAAAAATATTTAACAAAAAATATTCTCATGAATAAACTTAATATATACAACCCCATCCTTCACCATGTCCACGATAAACAAGAAAAAAAAAAAAAAGAGACTATTGTAAGTTTCAAACAAAAAGAATTAATAAAAAGTCGTTTAATACTAAATCATAAAAATCCATAAAACCATAAGTATCTATAACAATGTTGGAGTAAGCTATAATTATGCAAGTAATATTTAGTATTTATAAAAATATATCTATATTATTTATAAAGTCTTTTATTGAATTGATGTCACTTATCAATTGGATCCCAATTCAATTAGGGAAATTACATTAATGTTTATTCGCATTTAAAATAAATTATATTATTTGAGGGTATTTAGTCTTTTTATTTTCAAAACAAATAAAAATATGTATATGGTGAGATTTGAACCAACATCAATTAGATTAGAAAATTCTTAAATTTATAGCTCAACCAACATTTTATTTTGATATTTTTGTACATTTTAATTTTATTATGCAAATTTTATTATCTCTATAAGTTGTATATCGATAGTTATTATTATTGGTGTGCGGGGATAAAATGAATTTATCAGAAATTAACGAAAGCTTCAGGGCATGTATCAATGTCACTTTCTTTAAGGTTTTATTCGCCCTCACCTATATTATCGTGTGCAAAAAAGTTATTAGCAAATGAACCTGAAGGATACAATGAAGCCCAATGACAACCTACGTTTTGTATCGATGGAAATAGTCCACTGAGGATTGAGTAGAGCATAGCAAAAATATTGATTTCTATAAAGAATTCCAACACCAACCACTGCACAATATCCAAAGACACTATTATGGCCATGTCTTTGTGACTTTTTTTCATGAGTGCTGTTAGAGCCAAGCCTTTGAGCTCCTAGAAGCAGCCACACTTCCACTCACATATGTAGGTTCTATCAAGATTGTTCTCATAATTATAACACTCTAACATATTTATGTTATGAAGCTATTAAGAGTATAATACTCTCATCCTTTCCTTATCATTAAGGGTACCTAACACTTTTTACCTTAGGATGATATACTATATATTATTTTATAGTGCTAGCAGTCACATACTGATGATGTACTTTATCTCATTGAACTCAAGACTTGATGTTATACTAAGCGTTGAGTCGATTTTTAATCATGGGTGACTCAAATGTTACAGGCTTGTATGTAATCTAGGGGTGAGCGTTCGATCGGATCAAATAGAATCGAATGAAAAAATTTTGAGTTAAAAGAGTTAACGAATCGTATTTTATCATCCTAATTTGATTTGAAATTTTCTTGAATCGAGTCGATTGAAATGAAATTTGAATAGAATCGAATCGAATCGAATAAATTTGTTCGTGTTAAATATTAAAAAATAATTTTGGGTCCTTGTAATCACTGTCACCCATCGTAATAAATTTTTTTCCACCATAATCAAAATTTTTATTAACTTTCATCACCTCATACTTTATTTATTAATCTTTTATATACGGGTTAACTTTTTTGCTTGCTTAGTTGTTTCAATTATCATCAAATTCTTGTTACTATGTATTTTTGTAACACCCCTAACCCGTATCCGTCCCCGGACTAAGGTTAGAAGCATTACCAAACGATTCAGAACTTTTACAGATATTTCACATTCATAAACATCATATCATAAACATACGTCATCATTGAGTCCCTTATGAAGGTCTTCGAGACCTTAAACATGCATTAGAAGAAAGTTGGGACTAAACCGAACACTTAAAAAGTTTTAGAAGACTTATGAATTTTTTCCTTTTAACACAGGGCACACGCCCGTGTAGTTAGGTCGTGTACCTCCCACGACCGTGACTCACATCCCACACGACCATGCCTCACATTTTACTCTAGCCTGTGTAAAAACTGACTAGGGTCACACGACCAGTAGACACGCCCGTGTGTAAACCTGAGTTGGCCACACGGTCACCAGACACGACCGTGTGTCCAGTCTGTGTGCCATACTATCCAAAATAGCTATAAATTAGGGGACACAAGGTCGAGTCACACGCCCGTGTGCTCAGATCGTATGGCACACAATAGGCCATCCGAAAAGCCAATTTTGCCACCCTTTTTGGGTCATCCCTACAAGTCAAAACTAATACATTTTTTAACTTCAATTTTAGCCAATTCACAACCATAATATACACAATTCATCTCATGAAATGCATATCCAAGATCATGCTTTAAAACCATACCAATTCATGCCAAAACATAAATCAATTCCATTCTAAAACTACATGATACATAACTTATCAAATATCACATTCATCTCATGAATAAACTTACCAATTCCGCAACCAAAGTATATCAAAATGACCATATCTCAACTACCATATAAGCATCATAAAACATACCAAATTCAAGTATAATAACAACCATTAGTTAGCCATATCACATGGCATAACTTATATACATCTCAAAATAAAATCCAAAGACTTCTAGCCTATACATGCCATAATTTAATATTTACACTTTGAAAATGTACCAAAACAAGGTTTGGTAGTGTGGTGATGATCCTTGACGATTGCCGAGCTCCCGATAGCAATGATATCTATAAAACAGTTAAAAAACACACAAAGTAAGCTACAAGAGCTTAGTAAGCCAAATACAAATAAGTGAATCAAATAACATATTCATAACTCAAATTATTCAAGTATCTCATGGCAAAACACAATTGTAAATCTACATTCCTCATATACTTCACAAGATCATATATCACTTGCATTTAGCACATCATGTTCTCATCTCACTTGTACATATCCATCATAAGTTCATAAATAAACATATATCACTTTTCAATCTTACTCATAGTATGCATTTCATACGTACCAAGATCAGATGCACATTTTTATAATTAGTCATTTCCCAAAATGTCTGTTGAACTCATTTGGAATTCAATACGATACTTCGATAACTCAGGATCTTGTACAATGCCGACGTCCCAGATGTGGTCTTACATGTAGTCAATATCAATGCCACCGTCCTAAACAGGGTCTTACATGAAATAGAATATGATGTCGATGTCCCAGACATGGTCTTACATGTAATCTCTAATCGAAACATGTGTCCTAGACACGATCTTACACGATATCTCAAATCGATGCCAACGTCTCAAACGTAGTCTTACACGAAATCAGATCTCAGAACTTTCTCGGTTTTACAATTACAACTTTCATAACCATTCAATACAATTCCAACCTTATATAAATGGTAATAATTCAATATAACACATTTATTTGTATAGTGACTTACCTCGTACAGATTCAGATAAATATAAATGACTACTCGATCACTTTTGATTTCCCCCATTCTAATTCAAATTTCTTTTGTTCTTGATCAAGACAAATTAAATTTTAACTCTTTTATTTAACAAATCATTCAATTCAATCCAAAAACATATAATAAGGGCATTTTACAAATTAGCCCCCACATTTGCACATTTTTACATTGTAGTCCTTATTTCATAAAATCACAAAATATGCATAATCTCTTTTCACATGTGCCTAGCCGAATCTTCATGGCATTCATATAAGCCCATATATCAAATTTATTTCACATTTTAATCCTCTAAAATATCATTTTCACAATTTAACCCAAATACTCAATTTCATAAAAAATCTAAATACAAAACATATTTATCAAATATCAAGCTTTCATTATTCATCAAATATCAACATAAAACTCACATATTCATTAACATCATCTTATGAAAACATCATCAAAATCGGAAATTTTGGCATGGGCTTGATAGAACTCTTAATAATGATCTCAAAAAATACAAAAATCATCAAAAACCAAAAATCATCAAAAACCGAAGTAAACACATATCTTAATTGAGCTAGAACAAAGGCTGCACCCTAGTTTTCTTTTAATATTTTATTTCCTTTGTATTTTCGGTAATGAGAACATATAATGGACATATTTTATGCTTTTGTTTTATTAAACCAACATTAATAATTCATTTACTAAATTGCCCATCATTTATCAACATATAAAATACATAATCCAAGGTCATTTATGACCACTATCAAATATAATGATATAATTTCCTTTTAAGGCCTTAATAATCAAAAGCTATTTCAACTAACACCTTACACATGTAGAATGCCTTTTTTTGCCTACAATACAATTTAATCCATTTTTATAATTAAACACACAAATGGACAAATTAAATCACAAAAATTTCACAGATGTAAATTCATATATCACAGACACTAAAAATAATATTTAAAAATTTTTCAGACTCGGATATGTGGTCCTGAAACCACTATTCTAACTAGGGCCTAAACCGGGTTGTTACAATTTTGGAATTAAAAAATATATTAAATGTAAAAAATGTGACTTTTTAATAAAAGTTATTTTAAAGATAAGATGTGAAATTGATACCAATATAAAATTTTAACATGAACATTTTATGGCATCATTAATAATTCAATTTTAATATAAATATTCAATATGACTAAACAATTCAATAATATAATTAGTAATATAAATAATAGATATAAATAAATTTATTACTATTTTGTTATAGAAAAATTAATAAAACAATAAATAAAAGAAGATGGAAAATACGAGAGAATTTCATTGTTTTATTTTCACTTACAAGGTGCTATTTATAAGCTCATTTACATTGAATTAATAAAGGTATTACATTTAATGAATTAAAGTTTCTTAATTACTCTATTTAATAATCTCTTGATTATAAATTAAGTAAAGAATTTTATCTCATTACTTTAATATGCTTAAAGAGGGTTATGACATCCATTTAATTTACAACACTCCCCCTTGGATGTCTTTTAAATAAGAATGTGCCTCATTAAAACCTTTATTAGGAAAAACTCTGTGGGATAAAAACCTAATGAAGGAAAAAGAGTATACAATCTCCTATTACAAGTTGCCTCGTTAAAAACCTTTACCAGGAAAACCCAATGGGACAAAACCTTCGTTAAAGGAAAAGAGTACAACATGTTTTAGACTCCCCCTAATGGCACATCATATTATATCTTTGAGTCGACGCATTTCAATCTTGTTTCGTAGTATTTCAAATGTTGAATTTGGCAATGCCTTGGTAAAAAAATTTGCGAATTTATCACTAGAACGAATTTGTTGAACTTCTGTGTCACATTTCTTCTCAAGATCATGAGTGAAGAATAATTTTGGTGAAATATGTTTCATTTTGTCACCTTTGATATAACCACCATTTAATTGAGCTATACATGCTGCATTATCTTTGTATAAGATAGTTGACATATTTTCCTGTAAAGGCAAATTACATATCTTCTGGATATGTTGGGTTAATAACCTTAGCCAAACACACTCTCGGCTTGCCTCATGCATTGCAATTATTTCAGCATGATTTGAAGAGGCAGCAGCTAATGTTTGCTTTGTCGAATGCCATGATATGGCAGTACCTCCACATGTAAATAAATATCCTGTTTGAGATCGACCTTTATGTTGATCCGATAAATATCCAGCATCAGCATAACCAACTAATAGGGATTTTGAATCATTTGAATAAAATAACCCCATAACAGTTGTCCCTCTAAGATATCTAAATACATGTTTAATTCCATTCCAATGTCTACGTGTTGGAGAGGAACTAAATCTTGCTAACAAGTTTACAACAAAAGCTATATCAGGTCTTATGTTATTTGTAAGATACATCAATGCTCCTATGGCACTTAGATATGGTACTTCAGGACCAAGAAACTTTTTATCATTCTCACAAGGACGAAATTGATCTTTATTCACATCTAACGATCGTACAACCATCGGGGTACTCAATGGATGTGCTTTATCCATATAAAATTTATTTAAGATCTTTTTCGTATAAGTTGACTGATAGACATGAATTCCATCTTTTAAATGCTCGATCTGCAGGCCAAAACAAAATTTTGTGTTTTCGAAATCTTTCATCTCAAATTCTTTCTTTAAATAATTTACTGCATTTTGAAGCTCTTCAGGAGTTCCAATAATATTTAGATCATCAATATAAATAGCAATTATCACAAAGTTTAATTCAGACCTTTTTATAAAAACACATGGGCAGATTGAATCGTTTTTATAACCTTTTTTAACAAATATTCACTAAGACGATTGTACCACATACGTCCAGATTGTTATAATCCATATAAACTTTTCTTTAATCTGATTGAGCAATTTTCCTGGGAAACTCTATATCCTTCAGGGATTTTAAATCCTTCTGGGATTTTCATATAAATTTCATTATCAAGTGTACCATACAAATAGGCTGTAACAACATCCATTAGATGCATGTCAAGTTTTTCACGTACTGTTAGACTAATAAGGTATCTAAACGTGATTGCATCCACCACAGGAGAATATGTCTCTTCATAATTAATGCTGGGCCTTTGCGAAAATCCTTGTGCTACAAGTCGTGATTTATATGTTACGACTTCATTTTTCTCATTTCATTTTCGCACAAATATCCATTTATATCCTACCAGCTTTACATATTTAGGTGTTTGGACTATAGGTCCAAAAACCTCACGTTTAGAAAGTGAACTTAATTCTGCTTGAATTGCGTTTTTCCATTTTGGCCAATCTTTTCTATTTCTACATTCCTCAATAGATTTAGGCTCAGGATCCTCATTTTCTTTTTCTATTTCAATAGCAACATTATAAGCAAAATTGTTGTTGAGAACTATATTTTTTCGGTTCCATCTTTTTCCTGAAGTAACATAACTTATTGAAATTTCTTCATTATCATTATTTTCAGGTACCTGAACCTCTTCTGGGAATTTTTGATTAGTTATATCTTTGGCCTCTTCTGGGGCACTTGCCTCCATAATATTACCATATTGAATAATTGCTCCTTTCCTTTTATGAGGATTTTTATCTTTGGAACCAATTGGCCTTCCACGCTTCAGGCGTGGATTACTTTCTTTTGCACTAACAATTTGCCCTATTGGGATATCAATTCGTATTGGAGCATTTTCAGCTGGAATGTGAGATTTTGTAATTCTCTTTAGGTCAGTAAATGAATCTGGCAGTTGATTGGCAATGTTTTGCAAATGTATGATCCTTTGAATTTCTTATTCACATTGACTTATGTGAGGATCTATTTGAGATATTGATGATCCATTCCATGTAACCTCTTTTACTAATTGTACTTTCTCTCCCCCTAATGTTGGGAATGTTATTTCATCAAAATGACAATCAATAAATCGTGCAGTAAATAAATCTCCAGTTAATGGTTCAACATATTTAATTATAGAAGGAGATTCATAACCAACATATATTCCCAACCTCTTTTGAAGACCCATCTTTGTACGTTGTGGTGGAGCAATTGGAACATATACTGCACATCCAAAAATTCTAAGATGAAAAATATTTGGCTCTTGACCAAAAGCCAATTGTAATGAGGAGCATTTATTATAACTTGTTGGCCTTAATTGCACAAGTGTTGCTGCATGCAAAATAGCATATCCCTAAGCTGTAACAGGGAGTTTTGTTCTCATAAGCAATGGTCGAGCTATTAGTTGAAGGCGTTTGATAAACGATTCAGCTAAACCATTTTGTGTATGAACATGAGCTATAGGATGTTCAACTTTTATCCCAATTGACATACAATAATCATTAAAAGCTTGGGATGTAAACTCACCAGCATTATCAAGACGAATAGTTTTGATTGCATAATCTGGAAATTGTGCTCTTAATCGGATTATTTGAGCAAGTAGTCTCACAAACGCCAGGTTGGGAGTCGATAATAAACACATATGTGACCACCTACTAGATGCATCTATTAATACCATAAAATATCTGAATGGTCCACATGGTGGATGAATGGGCCCACATATACCACCTTGAATACGTTCCAGAAATGCTGGAGATTCAATCACAACTTTAGCCAGTGATGGTCTAATAATCAATTTTCCTTGAGAACAAGCGACACAAGATAAATCCTTGAATTCAAGAATCTTTTGGTTCTTTAATAGGTGTTCAATTGAATTCTCAATGATTCTTCGCATCATAATAGATCCGGAATGGCCTAATCGGTCATGCCAAATAGTAAAAGTATGTGGTTTTACAAACTTCTGGTTTGTTACTACATGTGACTCAATTGCACTGATATGTGTATAATATAAACCTGATGAAAAAATAGGTAGCCTTTCCAAAATATATTTCTTTCCACGTTCAACATTTGTAATATATAGATATTTAATATTTTTCTCATTCATAGTCTCAATATGATATCCATTAAGACGAATATATTTAAAACTCAATAAATTTCTTTGAGACTTAGTGGAATATAAAGCATCATCAATGACAAATTTTGTACCTTTAGGTAATAATATAATAGTTCTTCCAGAGCCTTCAATAAGTTTTGAAATACCCGATATTGTATTAACATGGGCATTACTCATTGTCAAATGAGAAAAATATTTTTTATCTTTGAGTATGGTATGTGTTGTAGCACTATCTGCAAGACACACGTCTCCATTAATTTTGGGTCCATCAAAATTTTGTTGAATATTCATATTCTTCATAAAAACAAACAAAAATATAATATGAGAAA
This sequence comes from Gossypium stocksii, assembly GCA_020496765.1. Taxonomy (NCBI): domain Eukaryota; kingdom Viridiplantae; phylum Streptophyta; class Magnoliopsida; order Malvales; family Malvaceae; genus Gossypium; species Gossypium stocksii. The sequence goes on from CM035629.1 coordinate 77,805,861, forward strand.
CATTGTAAATATTTATTAAATATATAGATTATTCTTCATGAAAGAAAAAAAATATACTTAAAATAATATAAAAATGTTAAAATAATATAAACTTTTTCTAATGATTCTCAAAGAAATTTGCCACATCTAGGTGAGTTATATTATTAAGGTCATTAATTTTATCATCCTCGTAGCCATGGTCAGTTTTATTATTATAGTGAATATCTTTATCTTTTGCCTCCATTTCATCAAATTTGGATATAAAATTTGTCTCCATATGCTTTCCCTTCCTTTTAATGGATGCTTGATAAAGTTTCACTAAATGCTCAGACGTACAACAGGTACGTGACCAATGCCCTTTCATACCACATCGGTAGCATATATTCTCAACAATCTTTGTTATTTTGACCACTTCTTTCTTGTCTTTCATTGTTATTCTTTTTCTAGTGGTTAGAAGTATCATTGTTATGACCACCATGATAACGATTACTAATACGTCCTCGACCACGTCCCCCACTATGTCCACGACCACGGCCGCGACCTCTATATTTTCTATTTTCGTAATTATCGTGTACTACTATGTTCACTTCAGGGAATGGTGCAGAACCAATGGGACGAATTCCATGATTTTTCATCAACAGCTTATTATTTTGTTCAGCCACCAAAAGGCATGAAATCAATTCAGAATACATTTTAAAACCTTTTTCACGGTGTTGCTGTTGTAGGAGCACATTAGTAGCGTGAAAGGTTGAAAATATTTTCTCTAACAAGTCCTCATCAGTTATGTTTTCTCCACATAATTTTAGTTGAGAACTAATTTTGAAAAGTTCTGAATTTTATTCACTTACAGTCTTAAAATCTTGCAACCGTAAGTGCATCCAATCATAACGAGCTTTAGGGAGTATCACAGTTTTCTGATGGTCAAATTGTTCTTTCAAATTTTTCCACAACCCAAGAGGGTCTTTCACTGTGAGATATTCCACTTTTAATCCTTCATGCAGATGATGACGAATGAAAATCATTGCTTTTGCCTTGTCTTGATTAGATGCTTCTTTATCTGCTAATATAGTATTTCATAGACCTTTAGCATCTAGGTGAATTTCAGCATCTAACACCCATGACAAATAATTCTTGCCTGAGATGTCTAAGGCCACAAATTCAAGTTTGGCAAGATTTGACATTATAATCACTTGAATCAAAATAAAAAAATATTAGTAAAATAAAAAGCAAATATTTTATCTAGAAAATAAAATAAAAGAATTATGAAAATACGTATACTGTATATAGTTTAACGGGAGTTATACGGGCAAATTATATAAATTTGAAATGACGTGAACTTCATTATGAACTCGTAGAAGCTCGTGCTGATAACGTGTTATAAAAAAATTAATAAAACGATAAATAAAAGAAGATGGAAAATACGAGAGAATTTCATTGTTTTATTTTCACTTACAAGGTGCTATTTATAAGCTCCTTTACATTCAATAATAAAGGTATTACATTTAATGAATTAAAGTTTCTTAATTACTCTATTTAATAATCTCTTGATTATAAACTAAGTAAAGAGTTTTATCTCATTACTTTAATATGCTTAAAGGGGGTTATGACATCCATTTAATTTACAACATATTTATGTTTATGGATTTTTTTTGTTGGATAATTTTGATTTTTTATTTTGGAGTAAATGGTGAGAAATAAAAGTTTAGGGAAAAAATAAAAAGTTTTGGGAGTAAAAGTTTGAGGGAAAGTAAATAGGGGGAGTAAAAATTTGGAGGGAAAATATTAAAAAACTTAGGGGGAATGGGTTTGGGGTAGATGGGGGTGGGGTGTGTAACACCCATAACCCGTATCCGTCGCCGGAGGGGTTATAAGGTATTACCAAACAATTTTGTTCTTCACACAATCATCAATACATTAACTAATTCTATGTTACTTCATTCATTTTCATATGTCTATTATTTAGCATTTATAACGTAACACAAATAACATATGTCACCTTACAACTTATACAAAACAAGTATTTTATCTATCACCATAACTAACCCCAAAACCAAGTTCATGTGTCAAGGCAAAAAAATTCATAACCAATTAAAAGAAAATTTCATGCGCACAATTGACCAAATCTGTCTTTAACCAATTTAGCACCAATTAAAGGTGTTATTATTCATATGGTAAATCTCATTTCTAACCGAAAACATATGTGCATATATATATAAAAACTCATCTCATTAATGTTGACAAGCAAAATATATCTAGGTTCATAGGTGAACCAACTAACTATCATGTAAAAGCATAATTTAACCAAATTATCAAATCCAACTTCTCAAGGTTTCATCAATAGTCGAATATGTCATGATCTCTCATTATTAACCAATTTAAAACAAGTAAACTAAACTAACATCAACCTTACATATCATAAAATCTCATTTAATCAAAAGAGTTTATAACATAATCAAACTCATCTACTTTCAAACACAAAGGTTAAGCCATATTCGCATGGCCATATATATATATATATACAAATAATATCAAAATGTCAAACATCCCAAAATATAGCCTATCCATGCCATAGTATTTAAAAATTAAACTTATATAAAGATACCAAAATGTCGTAGATAGTGCGATGACTTTGATAATGGTCCCGAGCTCACAACGGAATCTAAGATCTAAAATAAGAATAAGCAAATAACCCGAATGAGATATTAACTCAGTAAGTCATAAGCAATTTGATAAAATAAATTAATTTAACATGTATAAGTTGACTATTGCTAGATTCGTACCTAGCCTTTCATGTTATAAATTTTTATAATTGCTATTTAGAGACATATACTTTTGCCTCAATTTAAAATCAATATATAAATGTTTAAACTCACGTACAAGTCAATAATATAAACTCACCACATCGAACACTTCGACTTTTTCACATATACATTTCCACTATTATAATCATGCCGTATATCACCAAGATCATTAGCTCAAACATGAAACTTACTATTCAACTAAACAATCACATTAAAACCCCATTTGAATCTAATTTTGCACAACTTATACATTCATGCTTTCTTGTAACCGCATACTTTTATATCTCCTCTCAAAACTTTATACCATATGATAAATCACAAATTATATATATATTTTTACCTCATGTTTAGCCTAATTTCTGGATGAATTATCATTAAATTTGTGAGAATTGGTGCTCTTAATCCTTCTATTTCATATTTTATACTCAAGAGAGCATAGGGAAGAGAAAAGAACGAAAAACGGGCCGAAAACGAAGAAAATGGGCCAAAGTGCAAAAACGACATGGCCCAAGGGTTCACCACACGGCCGTGGCACACGGCCGTGCCACATAAGGTCCAACACGGCCCAGCCCTGACAAGCACGGCCAGGCCACACAACCGTGCCACCCTCGACAGGCCCATACACAGCCTTTTATTGATCCACACGGGCGTGGCACACGGGCGTGTCCCTGTCGTGAGGAAGTGCAATTTCACTCGGATTTGGATACTTAGAGGCAAAGAAAGGCATCCCAAAGCTCTATATAAAGACCCTAGGAGGCAACTCTAAGGGTGTACTCTTTCTCCTACAAAGGAGTGCATTATTTCTGCCAACACAGAGAGTGGAAGAAGGGATTACTCCAAGGGAAGCCGATTGATTCATCCCAGAAGCTGAATTCTACATCAAGACAGAGGATCTCCTTAAATTCCTTCAGGGGTTTTTGGGTTCTTTATGTTTTGTTATCTTCTTTCTTCTGAGATGTCTTCTTTATTAATTATGAATTAAATCCCCCCAATACTTGAGGGGGATGAAACCTAAGACAGATCTTGTTATTATTTTATCTTGAGTTATATGATAAATACTTGAATTGTTCTTAATTATGTGTTCTTAATTCTTGTTTTAATTGTCCTAAGTATTAATTCAAGAAATTGATTTGCTTATGCAGAGGAGCAAAAGTCCCTGTTTAAGAGTAGATCTAGCATAATTAAGCGGAGTTGCATGCAACCCTAGACATAGGGCGACATAAATCTACCGGATTAGGGTCAAACCTAATAAGGGGATCCATAGATCGAGTTAATGCAAGACTAGGGGTTTTAACTAGAAAGAGATTTCAGTTAATCAACCTAGGATTAGTTGTTCTTATCCTCGACGGAGGTATTAACATAAGTTAGGGATCTCTACGGATCAAGTCAAGTGAATAAATCATCTAGCTCAAGAATTGATAACAAGTGAAGTCTAGGTGGATTCTCCCTTGAGTATTGCCCAATCAATTAGTCTTTCTTAAAGAGCTTTTCCCTAATTTACTTTTTGTGCATTCATAGTTTAGTTTTAGAATTAGTTTAGTTTCATAAAAACCCTTTTTATTTCTAGGTTAAATAATAGAAAGGAAGTTAGTACTAGTACTTTTGGTTTCCTTGGGTACGATATCTCGGTCTTGCTGCTAAACTATACTACTGTTCGATAGGTGCGCTTGCCTTAAAATCGTGATATTAGTTAGTTTTTGCTACAATCATTATTATAAATTTTATTACTTCATATCACGCATATCAAATTTTTGGCGCCGTTGCCGGGGAATTGAAATATTAAGAAAACTCGATTTCTATGACTTTAGCCATTACTATATTTATTTATTTTTGATTTTTATTTATTTTTATTTTATTTTAATTTTGTTTGCTTTTTCCTTCCAGGTATCTCTAGTTTATGACTAGAAACAACCCAGCAGGACCATTGCTTTTTGACGAAGATTTAGAAGCGACAATTTGCAGAACTCGTAGAGAGATCAGACGAAGCCTACATTATCCAGAATAAGACTAAGAACAAGAGCCAAAACCTACAGAAGAGATGGAAGCAAATCAAAACATTCCACCACCTCCTACAATAGCCGCGCAACCAGTGAATCAAGATGATGCTCCTCGTACTATGTATGATTATGCTAAACCTAGTTTGGTTGGTGCTCAATCTAGTATTATTAGACCTACTATTGCTGCTAATAATTTTGAATTAAAACCTAACACTATTAAGATGATTCAGCAATTTGTGCAGTTTGATGGTTTATAGGATGAAGATCCAAATTCACTAATTTGCCTTATTTGCCTTGTACTTGTTAACATAAAGGTCTTAATTGCTAAATAACTAATTTACTTTCAACCTTCTTTATTAAACAACAACCGAATGCTTCCTAAAAAGGTTTAGGTTCTCTATATAACTACTATGTTCACGATGTAGTCTCCCCATAATATACACTCATGAGATTTCATCCATGTAACAAAAATTCATCAAAGATTTTAGTTCTAACCTTACTAATCAAACACCAAGTTTCATTACAACACATTTTTGACATCTAAATCAAAGAACTTTAAAATTTCTTCATCTAACCTCATGACCGAATACTAAAACATTATGAAATTGAAAAATTAAAACATGGGCTATCAAATACCATCCATTATAACCTCAAAAATGTAATTAGTTTTCAAAAATTAAACCAAATACATACCTTTATAAGCTTAAACCATGGCCGAACCATCCATGTCTTTTTTTTCTTTTATTTCTTCCTTTGGTTTCGGCAAAAACAAGGTGTAAAATGCCACTTTCCTTTTTTTTTCTTCTTTCATTCTTTATTATATCTTTTATTATTAACTAATATTACACACATATAATATAAATTTAATAAACCAAATGTAATTGCCGTCTACTTCATGTAATGGTATATTTCCATTATTAATCCATCTAAATTGAAAACATCAAAGTTCGGTTATAACCATTTTAACTACAAGGTTTCCAATTTCATGCAATTTAGTCCTAGTCATTAAATCGGTATCCATAAGACATATATATTTAAAAAAAATTTTCACACCAACCAAATTCATGCATTCCGAACACAAATAAAAATAAATAATTATTTTCTGACTTGGATCCGTGGTTTCGAAACCACCGTTCTGACTAGGGTAAAAATCGAGCTGTTACAACTCTGCCCTTATTTAGTGATTTTCGTCCCCGAAAATCTCACCGGTTAATAGATTTGGGTAACGTTCTTTCATTAAAGCCTCAAGTTCCCAAGTTGCTTCCTCAACTCCGTGTTTAAGCCATAAAACCTTCGCTAAAGAGACTTTCTTATTTCTCAATTCTTTAACTTCATGAGCAAGAATACGAACTGATTCTTCCTCATACGATAAATCAGACTGAATCTCAATCTCGGACGGGCTAATCACATGAGACGGATCGGATCTATACCGTCGAAGCATCGAGACGTGAAAAACATTATGAATCTTTTCTAGCTCAAGTGGCAAAGACAATCTGTATGCAACTGGTCCAATTTGTTCAATAACTTCGTGCGGTCCAATAAACCTCAGGCTCAACTTGCCTTTGCGACCAAATCGGAGGATTTTTTCCCACGACAAGACTTTCAAAAATACCCGATCACCAATCTAAAATTCTATATCTTTACACTTCAAATCCGCATATGATTTCTGACGATCTACAGCTGCTCTCAGATTTTCTTGGATTACTTTTACTTTCTATTCTGTTTCTTTAACTAGATCAACCCCGTGTATCTTATTCTCACTGAGTTCAGTCCAGAACAATGGTGTATGACATTTATGACTGTACAAAGCCTCGTAAGGTGCTATCTTGATACTCGATTGAAAACTGTTATTGTATGCGAATTCAATCAAAGGTAAGTAACGTTCCCACGAGCCACTAAACTCAAGGATGCAACATCTCAACATGTCTTCAACTATCTGAACAACTCGCTCCGATTGACCATCTGTCTGGGGATGGAAAGTAGTGCTAAAATGCAGCTTGGTACCCAATGTAGCTTGCAATTTCTTCCAAAATCGCAATGTAAATCTGGGATCTCTATCCAAAACAATAGAAGTAGGTACTCCGTGCAATCTTACAATCTGAGAAATGTACAACTCAGCCAATCTATCAAGTGGGTAATCAGCACGGACTGGAACAAAATGAGCTAATTTTGTCAACCTATCAACAATAACCCAAATCACATCTTTCTTACTCGGTGTCAAAGGTAAACCTGATACAAAATCCATCGTGACTCAATCCCGCTTCCATTCTGGTGTCATAATAGGCTGAAGTAATCCCGAAGGTACTTGATGTTTGGCTTTTACTTGTTGACATATTAAACACTTTGAAACTAAGTCTGAAATGTCTCGTTTCATACTGTGCCACCAGTAATGCTGTTTCAAATCATTGTACATTTTTGTGCTACCTGGATGGATTGATAATGAGCTATTATGAGCTTCATTACAAATCATTTGAATCAACTCCGGATTCTTTGGTACACAATTTTGGTTTTTGAACCTCAAACATCCATCAGTATCAACTCTAAATTCTGAGTTAGCTTTCGAATTACAATGATTTCTTTTTGTTATCAAATCACTATCCACTTTCTGAGCTTCGCAAATTTGTTGCACAAGTACCGGTTTTGCTTCCAGTTTGGCTATTAAAGCACCATCAATAGATATAGCCAAATGCGCATTCATAGTACGCAACGTAAACAATGATTTTTGATTTAAAGCATCAGCAACCACATTAGCTTTCCCAGGATGATAATCAATGATGAGCTCGTAATCTTTAAGTAATTCTAACCATCATCGTTGTCTCAAATTCAAGTCTTTCTGTGTCATCAAGTATTTAAGGCTTTTATGATCGGAATAAATGTGACATTTTTCTCCGAACAAATAGTGACGCCAAATTTTCAAAGTGAAAACGATAGCAGCTAATTCGAGATCATGGGTTGGATAGTTTTTCTCGTGAGGCTTTAATTGTCTAGAGGTATAAGCAACAACTCTACCCTCTTGCATCAAAATACAGCCCAAACCATTCAAAGATGCATCGCTATAAATCACAAATTCTTTACCCGATTCTGGCTGAACTAGCACTGGAGCTTCGGTTAAAAGAGCTTTCAATTGATCAAAGCTTTTTTGACATCTTTCTGACCATTCAAACTTGATATCTTTCTATAGCAACTTTGTTAATGGTGTTGCTATCATCAAGAAGTCTTTCACGAACCGTCTATAATAACCAACAAGCCCCAAAAAGCTCCGAATTTCTGAAACATTCCTCGGAGGCTTCCAATCAAGAATAGCCGAAACTTTACTCGGGTCAACCCGGATGCCAGATGCTGAAACAATATGTCCCAGAAAACTAACTTCTCTCAACCAGAATTCACATTTACTAAACTTCGCATATAGCCGATTATCCCGTAAAGTCTGTAATACCAATTTCAAGTGTTCGGTATGTTCGACTTCATCCCGAGAGTAAATCAAAATATCATTAATGAATACAACCACAAATTGATCTAAGTACGGTCGAAAAATCCGATTCATCAAATCTATAAAAACAGCAGGTGCGTTAGTAAGTCCGAACGGCATCACTAAGAACTCATAGTGTCTGTATCTTGTCCGAAAGGTAGTTTTAGGCACATCGAAATCTCTAACTCGCAACTGATAGTAACCTAAACGCAAGTCTATTTTTGAAAATATTGGGGCTCCTTTTAGCTGATCGAACAAATCATCAATTCGCACCAACGGGTATTTATTCTTTAAAGTTACTTTGTTGAGTTGTCGATAATCGATGCACATTCTCATAGTTCCGTCTTTCTTTTTCACGAACAACACTGGTGCACCCCAGGGAGAAAAACTTGGTCGTGCAAAACCTTTATCCGTTAGTTCTTGCAACTGAGTCTTCAATTCTTTCAATTCAGTCGGTGCCATATGGTACAGAGCTATCGAAATCGGAATCGTTGCTGGTACTAATTCAATACCAAACTTTACCTCCTGTATAGGTGGCAAACCAGGCAATTCTTCGGGAAACACATCTGGATACTCGCGCACAACAAGCACAGATTCAATTTTCTTTTCATCCACGTTACTATCAAGTACGTAAGCTAGGTAAGCTTTACAACCCTTCGTCAAATACTTTTGAGCCAACATCGAGGAAATCCCTGCTGGTAGTCCATTCAGATCATTAGATTCAATTCAAATAATCTCGCCATTCTGACACCTTACATCAATAGTCTTTCACTTACAATTCACCACAGCATCGTGTACAGTTAACCAGTCCATACCGAGGATAATATCAAATTTATTGAACGGTAATAACATCAAATCAACCAGAAAACACGAATCTTGAATCATAATGGGACAATTCTTATACACCTTATCAACTAACACACATCGGCCCAGGGGGTTTGATACCCGAATCACAAACTCAGTAGACTCAATAGGCAAAGTCTTACTGGTTACTAATGTTTCACACACATAGGAATGAGTTGAACCGGGATCAATCAAGGCAATTACACTAGTATCGTAGAGAGTGAATATACCAGTAATAACGTCAGGAGATGAAGCCTCCTCTCTAGCGCAAATGGCATAAGCTCTTGCAGGCGCACGAGCCTCCGATCGAACAACTGTATCAGAAGTCCCTCGCTGAATACCACTCCTACCTCCCGCATTTCTAGGTGACATACCCCTAGCTACAGCACCACTCGATCTCACACTTTGTACATTATCTTTCTCAACAGGTTCCGTGCAATTTCGAACGAAATGATCTCGCAAACCACATCTATAACAAACTCTGTTATTAAACTTGCCCCAGCACTCGCCCACTTGTCGTCTACCACACTGTTGACATTCAGGTTTAATCTGCCGATTGTTGCCAACATTAGCAACCGAAGTAGCTCGAGAATTCGCTGAGGGTCGCTCTCGAATAGAAATCCCAGCAGTTGTCTTTGACATGTTACTATCATCTCTAAACTTCTTTGAAGCCGAAAAAGAAGTTTTTCCCATCGATCTCTTACGGAAGTCTCTAGCTTTAGATTCAGCTTTTCTTTTCTCCTTTCCGAGCTCTTTAGCCTTGAAAGCCCGTTCTATGAGTATTATGAATTCTTTTATTTCAAGAATACCAACAATCAGTTTTATGTCCTCATTCAATCCTTCCTCGAACCTTTTACACATGGAAACCTTAGTAGCAACACATTCCCGAACATAACGACCGAGTCTCACAAATTCACGTTCATACTCAAATACAGTCAGACGACCTTACTTAAGTTCAAGAAATTCTTTACGCTTTTGATCGATAAATCGTTAGCTAATATACTTCTTGCGAAACTCCGTCTGAAAGAAGTCCTACATAACCCGTTCCTTCGAAATAATCGCAATTAGAGTACTCCACCAGTAATAAGCCGAATCCCGTAACAAGGATATAGCACATTTTAGACACTCGTCAGGTGTACAGGACCATTCATCAAAGACACAGATAGTATTATCTAACAAAAATTTAGCTCTCTCTGCATCATCAGTAGCTGTGGCCTTGAATTATTCGGCCCCATATTTTCTAATCTTATCGACAGGGGGTTTACTCAATCTCAAAGGATCAGTAGTCGCAGGTATTATAGGTATCAGAGTAGGATTATTTGCATTCAGAGGTTGTCGAATAGCCGAATTTGTCCGAGTATACTGAGCAAACCATTCATTCATCATACTAAAGAAGGCTTGCTTAGTCCCATCTTTTTGATGGCTCGCAGACGGTCGAGAATCAACCGGCGCTGTCCCTTGCGCAAGAGGAGGCGCTATACTCTCAACACTATCCGCTATGGCTTGATCGGGATTTGGTTCCATTTACTACAAGAAAACACATTTTAAATATTAGAAGTCATCACACTATCATTAAATAACATATGGCATGTATAGCTATATTCATACGTCTTACGTTAGTTTGAGAATTGGCTAAACTGTAGCTCTGATACTAATCAAATGTAACACCCATAACCCGTATCCGTCGCGAAGGGGTTATGAGGTATTACCGAACAATTTTGTTCTTCACACAATCATCAATACATTAACTAATTCTATGTTACTTCATTCATTTTCATATGTCTATTATTTAGCATTTATAACGTAACAGAAATAACATATGTCACCTTACAACTTATATCCTCCCTAATTATAACCGTAAGCATACACATATAGTACAAAACAAGTATTTTATCTATCACCATAACTAACCCCAAAACCAAGTTCATGTGTCAAGGCAAAACAATTCATAACCAATTAAAAGAAAATTTCATGCGTACAATTGACCAAATCTGTCTTTAACCAATTTAGCACCAATTAAAGGTGTTATTATTCATATGGTAAATCTCATTTCTAACCGAAAACATATGTGCATATATATATATATAAACTCATCTCATTAATGTTAACAAGCAAAATATATCTAAGTTCATAGGTGAACCAACTAACTATCATGTATCAAATCCAACTTCTCAAGGTTTCATCAATAGTCGAATATGTCATGATCTCTCATTATTAACCAATTTAAAACAAGCAAACTAAACTAACATCAATGTTACATATCACAAAATCTTATTTAATGAAAAAAGTTTATAACATAATCAAACCCATCTACTTTCAAACACAAAAGTTAAGCTATATTCGCATGGCCATATATATATATACAAATAATATCAAAATGTCAAACATCCCAAAATATAGTCTATACATGCCATAGTATTTAAAACTTAAACTTATATAAAGATTCCAAAATGTCGTAGATAGTGCGATGACTTTGATAATGGTTCCGAGCTCACAACGGAATCTAAAATCTAAAATAAGAATGAGCAAACAACCCGAATGAGATATTAACTCAGTAAGTCATAAGCAATTTGATAAAATAAATTAATTTAACATGTATAAGTTGACTATTGCTAGATTCGTACCTAGCCTTTCATGTTATAAATTTTTATAATTACTATTTAGAGACATATACTTTTGCCTCAATTTAAAATCAATATATAAATGTTTAAACTCACGTACAAGTCAATAATATAAACTCGCCACATCGAACACTTCAACTTTTTCACATATACATTTCCATTATAATAATCATGCCGTATATCACCAAGATCATTAGCTCAAACATGAAACTTACTATTCAACTAAACAATCACATTAAAACCCCATTTGAATCTAATTTTGCACAACTTGTACATTCATGCTTTCTTGTAACCGTATACTTTTATATCTCCTCTCAAAACTTTATACCATACCATGTATATATATATAAACACATACACATATCCATATACATTCCACATACTCACACCAATTATTTCCTTAAAGGACTATACTCACTAAATAATTTCGCACACTAAATGCCCCAAATAACTGAATCTGCACACATAGTGCTCGGTTAAAGAATTCGCACACATAGTGCTTGTTTCCATTCGCACACATATTACTTATTTCCATTCGCACACATAGTGCCATTTCATTTCATACATGTATGCACACATAGTGCATCAATAATCAATAATAATACATCAATATGTTTCAATCAACTTAAGAAACCCTCATTTATCCAACTATCACACGCATATATAAATATACATATGTATCTATTTCATAAGCTATGTACATCATATATATATATACACAAAATAATCAAAGTCTTAATTGCTTAAAGACTTACATTATGTTAGATTGAACAGCTTTGATCGATCGGCTAGCCAACAAGCTTTGTTTTTCCCTTATTTGTCTCTACTCCCTTTGGTTCTTGATCTAAAAATTACAAATCACTCAATCAAGTTTCCATTCCAACAACTTCAAACACCTACTTTAAATAAGCTACTAATTTGCCTTATTTGCCTTGTACTTGTTAACATAAAGGTGTTAATTGCGAAATAACTAATTTACTTTCAACCTTCTTTATTAAACAACAACCGAATGCTTCCTAAAAAGGTTTAGGTTCTCTATATAACTACTATGTTCATGATGTAGTCTCCCCATAATATACACTCACGAGATTTCATCCATGTAACAAAAATTCATCAAAGATTTTGGTTCTAACCTTACTAATCAAACACCAAGTGTCATTACAACACATTTTTGACATCTAAATAAAAGAACTTTAACATTTCTTCATCTAACCTCATGACTGAATACTAAAACATTATGAAATTGAAAAATTAAAACATGGGCTATCAAATACCGTCCATTATAACCTCAAAAATGTAATTAGTTTTCAAAAATTAAACCAAACACATACCTTTATAAGCTTAAACCATGACCGAACCATTCGTGTCTTTTTTTTTCTTTTATTTCTTCCTTTGGTTTGGCAAAAAAAAGGTGTAAAATGCCACTTTCCTTTTTTTTTTCTTCTTTCATTCTTTATTATATCTTTTATTATTAACTAATATCACACACATATAATATAAATTTAATAAACCAAATGTAATTGCCGTCCACTTCATGTAATGGTATATTTCCATTATTAATCCATCTAAACTGAAAACATCAAAGTTCGGTTATAACCATTTTAACTACAAGGTTTCCATTTTCATAAAATTTAGTCCTAGTCATTAAATCGGTATCCATAACACATATATATTTAAAACAAAAATTTCAAACTAACCAAATTCATGCATTCCGAACACAAATAAAAATAAATAATTATTTTCTGACTCGGATTCGTGGTTCCGAAACCACCGTTCTGACTAGGGTAAAAATCAGGCTGTTACAGGGTGGGATAGGAAGGGAGTAAAAGTTTTAAGGGGAAAGTGGAAGGGAGTAAAAATTTTGACGGAAAAATAAAAAGTTTTAAGGGTTTTTGGGAGTAAAATTTTGGTGGGAAATGTATTTTGGGTAGATGAGGAGTTGGGATGGGAGGGGATAAAAGTGTTGGGGGGAAAGTAGGAAGGATTAATAGTTTCGAGGGAAAAGTAAAAAGGTTTGGGAGTTTGGGGTAAAAATGTAAAATATTATAGTTTGATATTTGAATTATTCGAATTATTCGAATTTGAAAACTCAACTCAATTCGAACTTGAAATTCGAAAAAAATTCGAGTTGACTCGAATAACTCAATTCATTTAACTTGAAATTTGAATTTTTTTTTGATTTTTTCGAATCAAATCGAGTTTTGCTCACCACTAATGTCATCCCTAAATTTTGAAAATTTCAATTTAGTTATGTTAATTTTCTATACCATATGGTGAAACTTTATATTTATTTGTGTCTTAAAAATTCACAAGACCAACACCCACATCACATTCAATTACCCATTCTTTCGCAAAAGAATGCTATCAAGGATATCCTTTCTAATATTGTCAAATTATAGTGATCACTTTCTTTTCTTTTCATGACAATTTCATATTTGGCTACTTTATTTAATTTTTAATATCCAAAAAATTAATTTCACAATCACCAAATATATGAAACCATACATCATATCTCTTTCACCAAGTAAATTGCTTTAAAGATACCTCAAATCTTTTGATGAAACTAGGCAACATATTTACTATTTGTCATAACTTCTTTTCAAAGTCAGTACATGACTTTAAAACCTTTTTTTTCTGCATTTATAGTAGAAAAACATTATTTTTCTCAACACATCAAATATATACAATGGTGTAACATATGTAGTCATATTAAAGGACCATCAATTGTCCGATCGACTATAAAATCAAACATTTATTCTCCCTTCACCATAGACATTATTAATTGTTTTCTGACTATGATCTAAATCATGCCCATCACGTAAATAGGTTAAATAGCATTCATATTGATAGTTTATAGTCATAAGATTTTTTATACATGGCTTCCAAAATAAATTTTAAAATTGACGGCTTCCAAAATAAATTTTAAATTTTGCTACATCTCAAAATTTTATAAAAGCATGATGTTATATATCATATTCAAGCCATATATAAAAAAACCATATGCACCATTGAAAATATGCACATTATGATTTTGATTTCAAATATATGATTATCACGTTAAAAATATAGGTCCGATCCGGCCCGACTCGAAGGCCTGCCCGAAATGTGGGAGGGTTTGGACAAAAATATAGGCTCGAAAAATGGGCTTGGAAAAAAATAGGCCGGGCCTCAAGTAAGGTATTTTTAGCCCGGGCTCGCCCGACCCAGCCCGAATTCACTAAAGGACAAAAAAATCTACTATTTTTTTGTTTTTTAATGTTATTTTCTTGTTGTTTTCTCCCTATTTTGCTACCATATTACTATTATGTTGCTATATTATGTTGTTATTGTTTGGATATTATATAAAACTTATTTTATTGTTAATTTTGTTATTATTTTAAAGGCATTTGTTAATTTTGTTATTATTTTAGAGGTATTTACTTGTTAAGTTGCATCTATCTTAGTGTTATTTAAGTCTACATATTTTTTTAAAATTTATTTTCAATTTTTTGGGAACTATTTATTTTGATTTTTTAGTATTTTTTTATGTATTATATATATTTAAAAAAATTATATAAAATAATATAAAAAATTAATACGGGTAGGCCGGGTCGGGCCCGGGTTTTAGCATTTTTATATGAGTCAAGCTTGGACAAAATTTTAGGCTCATTTTTTGGTCTTGACCCGATCCGAGCCCAATGAATGGGCCTAAATTTTTAATTGAGCCCGGGTCAGTTCGGCCCATGATCACCTTTAATTGATAGGTGCTTGAGTGACTTTTTAAAAAGACATCACTTTTCAAGTTGCACATTTTGGTTTCATGAGATCATTTCAACCCAACTTTTTGAAAATAAACATTGGATTCAATAACACAACTTTTGGCTTAAGAAGGTTTTCTCAAATAGTCATAATGCTTCTATTTGATAGAAGCCTATTCAACTAATGTTTGAACTATGTCATCACCAGTCAAAACAAAAATATTATTTCGATCTATTAATATATTATTTCTCAACCGTGCATTTTCATTCCATCCATCCATCTTCTCCCTTTCTTTCTTCCATGATATAATATATATTATATAATTCTATATTAATTATAATCATGCATCTTAAAATGTCATGCATCAATGAATTAAAATTTAATTTTTGTCAAGTAATTGATGCATAAAACACCACATCTTTTGCATAATGTAATTCAATAAACATATAACAATTAAAATTATTTCATGCAATAAGAGTAAAACAATAAATTTGACATACATAAATTTGACATACCTTTTCTTATACTAAAGATTTCTTTTAAATCAAAATTTGACAAGATCACTGACCTTAATACAACTACATTTGCAAATATCCATCATCATAGTATCGTGCTTGTAGTGGCATGTGAATGCGCAATGAACAAGCAAGCCTTTTTTAATTTATCATAAATTGTAAAAATAGATCCTTAAAATTATTGGTGTGTGGGGGAAAAAATGAACTATTTGTTAATAATCAATAAACATATTTATTCAATAGATATATACTTGAATAATTATGAGTATTTGTTAACAATCAAGTAAAATAACTTTTAACTTTTTATTTACAACTATTGGAACAATATATATTTTGAAAATGTTCCAACAACTATTATTTAAACTACTGATTGAATTGGTGTTACGAGTCAACCAAACACCAACTTAATTAGAGAAATTATGAAAATGTACTCTCATACTTAAAATAAGTCACATTATTGAAAAAGATTTTAATCTTTTTATTTTTAAAATAATCAATAAAAAACTTACATGACTCAAACTCACTTCCTTAGTACAACAACAAATATATACTTGATAAAAACACGTTTTCCTTGCCTGAAACTCTTCAATTATTTGTAGTCTTTTCTTACCATGTCAGAAAGTGATTCATCAAGTGAGAATAAGAAATTTAAGGCACAATCCTACGAAAGATATTTAATGCAAATTAATAATGAGAAACTCCGTTGATTTCACTATAAATTCCATGATATCCTTCACTTTCATCTTCACCCAATCAAAGAAAGGTAGCTTAACAATGGGTTCCACTGTGAATTCCCCATCAACCCCCATCATTACTCCCACTTCCCCCCTTCAAACTTCATTCATCCCCAAAACATCTCAACTTTCCATATTCAAGAAGAAAAAGACTTTCAACTTTGCCTCCAAGAAACTAGTGTCATGCAAAGCCAGTGATAGGAAACAAAATAATGCAGACTCGTCTTCTCTAAACAGGTTTGATAGAAGGGATATCCTTCTTGGCCTAGGAGGTCTGTATGGTGCAACCAACCTTGTAAGTGACCCATTTGCATCGGCCGCCCCAATAGCCGCCCCTGACCTTTCGCTTTGTGAGAATTCAACCGTAACATCTTCAAGTTCAGGAACCAGCTTAAGTGTCCCTTGCTGCCCACCAAAAGCAACAAATATTATAGATTTCAAACCACCTCGGTTTTCCAAGATAAGGATAAGGCCGGCAGCACATTTAGTTGATGCTAACTACTTGGAGAAATTTACAAAGGCCATGGAGCTGATGAAAGCTCTTCCTGATGATGATCCTCGTAGTTTCAAGCAACAGGCTAATGTTCATTGTGCCTATTGCAATGGGGCTTATGATCATGTGGGATTTCCAGATCAACAACTTCAAATTCACTTTTCATGGCTTTTTTTCCCATTCCATAGGTTTTATCTCTATTTCTACGAAAGGATATTGGGGAAGTTGATTGGTGATCCTAATTTCGCAATGCCATTTTGGAACTGGGATTCTCCCCCTGGCATGGTTATCCCTGATATATATGTAGACCCTACTTCTTCACTCTACGATGAAAAGCGCAATGTGGACCACCAACCCCCCAAAATGCTTGATCTTGATTATGCTGGCACTGACGAACTATTATCAAAGAGAGATCAAATAAAGAGCAATCTAAGTGTGATGTACAGGCAAATGGTAACCTACAAGACCCCTTCTCTTTTCCTTGGAGCAGCGTACCGTGCCGGCGACAATCCCAGTCCAGGAATGGGTTCCATTGAGAACAATCCTCACACCGCCGTTCACCGGTGGGTTGGGGACAAGCGGGAGCCATTTTCTGAAGACATGGGGAACTTCTACTCTGCAGGTAGAGACCCATTGTTCTACGCTCATCACTGCAATGTTGACCGATTGTGGAACATTTGGAAGTCATTACCAGGGAAGAAGCGAACTGATTTCACTGACACAGATTGGCTCGACTCCTCCTTTCTTTTCTACGATGAGAACGCAAATCTGGTTCGAGTTAAGGTTCGTGATTGCCTTAACTCAAGGACTTTGGGGTACGATTATCAAAAAGTTAATATTCCATGGCTCAAAAACAAGCCAACTCCTCGAAGGCCTGGTCGAGGTAGTGGTAGTGGTAGTGCAATGGCAGCCGAAACCAGCACTAAAACCGTTATTCGGAATGCCTTCCCTATAGTTTTAGACAAGTTGGTGCGTATTGAGGTTCCAAGGACAAAGAAATCAAGGACTAAGGTTGAAAAAGAAAATGAAGAAGAAGTATTGGTTCTACAAAACATCCGGGTAGACCGAGATGTGGCTGTTAAATTCGATGTGTACATTAACGATGAAGATGATGAGACACCCACCGAACCAGAAGATTCGGAGTTCGCAGGGAGCTTTACAAATATACCTCATAACCATCACAACCCTGGGGAAAAGCTTGACACTAACTTGACTTTACCATTATCGGATTTGTTGGAGGATTTGGATATTGAACGTGATGACAATATTGTGGTGACTTTGGTGCCTAAAGAAGGGAAGGGTCTGGTTTCTATTGGTAACATTAAGATCGACTTCGTCCGAGATTGATGATCAGTTCAGTTGTTGAGCCTACCCTACCTACCTGGTGAGAAATATATTGCTTCACCCTTCGTGTTCTTCGATCGGAGTGATGGGTTCTTCACTTTGTTTCCCCTTTTTTATGTACGATGTTTTTAAGTTAGAAATAAGGTCATGATGTACGTCTATGACCATAATATCCTCTGTATGCTACGTTTTGAGTGAAGAAACTCGTTTGGATTTTATGTTTGGGAATGGTCAAATTTTAAGATTTTCTAAAAACAAACTTAGAATTCCAAATCAAATGATTTTTTATAAAGAATTTTATGAAAATTCTTAATTTTTTAAAACTTTGCTTAAAAATACTTTTTTTTTTTTATGATTTTCAAAAAATAGATTATGATTTTTAATGTTTTAATAATTTTCTAAGTTTTAAGAATTTTGTTGGAGGTTTTTCAATTTTTTTAAATTTTTATGATATTTTTTAAAACTTAAAATTTGTTTTACTTTTATCGACACATGGTGAGATTTCATTAGATGAATTAACTTATTTTAAAAGAAAATATATAGATGGGCAATTAGGTATAAAAAAACAAAAATATAGGGACCAAATTAATAATCGAAATAAAGTACAAAGAGTAAACCGATAAAAAATAATATAGATATCAAAATGGTAATTAATTATAGGAGAAATGATTGTATGAAACTATGATTTCACGTCATCCTTATCCCTTTCCAATAAGAACATGACAAATTAGAGTTTTCCTCCTGATTTTCAGTTTTTTCCTTCAGAAAAAAATTCAAATATATCTAAAAATGCTAAAAATCAGGAGGAAAAATTTGATTTATCATGCTTCTATTGAAAAGGAATAAAGATGACGTGGAATCATAATTTCATACAATCCCTTCTCTTAATTATAATATAGGGAGAAAAGAAGTATTAAGCCAATTAAATAACATTAATGATCGACGTGCATATAGTGTTTCTTTTGTGTTTTTTTGGGACATTTTTCTACGCGAAAGGTGATACCAAGTTGTCATATACTCATATGCGTTGCATCATACTAATTTTGTTTTTAGTGTAATTTTTCAAGCTTTTTATAAATTTGATTTCTAGTTTCCCAAACTAGTGAATAATTAGGTGTTGAAAATTTTTGTTGGGATCCAAAAGAGATCAAATCATTACTACCATTTGTTGGATATTTGAGTGGAGACGATAAAATTAGAGACTTATATAGAAATAAACTGTACATTTCAAGGCATGGATGACTGTAACACCCCTTACCCGTATTCAACGCCCGAACAGGGTACGAGACATTACCAGAACACAATCACATATAATCGTACCATCCGAGACATAAATTTTTCATACCATTTAAAAATTTTCAATTTTCTTCATCAAGTCCATTATATGGGCCTACATGGCCCAAAACATACTTTGGAGATGGTATGGAACCAACTGAAAACTTTAGAAAATTTTAGAAAAGTTCATGCAAAACAGGGCACATGCTCGTGTGGTTCAGGGAAACACCCGTGTGGGCAAGCTGTGTGGTCACACACTCCCATGTCCCCAGCCCGTGTCAATTTATTTTTCATTTCGAACCTATAGGGGTTTTCACATGGCCAAGCACACGCCTGTGTCCTAGGCCGTGTCCTTCACACGGCTGAGACACACGCCTGTGTCTCTGCCCGTGTGTAAAAACTTGGACATTCAGTTAATGACGTCAACATGAAAATTAAGTCACATGGCCAAGGCACATGCCCGTGTGCTAGCCCGTGTAACGTACTCAATTTTTCACAAATTGCATGCAGGGGACACACAACCAGAGTACACGCCCATAGGGTAGACCGTGTGTCACACACGGCCTAGACACACGCCCGTGTGTCTACCTGTGTGGACAAATATAAGGCTATTTACCAAGCCTTTTGCCACCCTGAAAATCAACCACATTTGTACCAATTTCAACAACACTTCACAAGACATAAACTCACATCAAAATATCCCAAAATCCACACATTCACTACTTAATCTCATTTCAAACACATTGCCCAATCATCATGCATATACACAACCATTTACTTATCACATTTTCCACACACCAAGTTCATACTATCATACATTCCCACATAGGAAAACAACTCATTCATGAAAAGCCTCATCATAGACTTATAACATAATCAATATTAGCCACATCTCATGGCCTTAAACAAAATATAGTACCAAGTAAATTAGGCTCACATATTTAGACAACCAATTGTGGCACTTATAAAATGACCAAGTCCTATACATGCCATAACTCAATGTAAGTTTCAAAGTACTAAAAAATGTTGACAGTGTGAGTGGTCCTCTTATGATCTCCGTATCCCGAGCTAGCTTGGCTACTCTATAAAATAAGAGAAGAGAAAGAGGAGTAAGCTTTAAGCTTAGTAAGTTTATATGCAAACAATAAACATCATAACAACACACTTAGCATTCAAAAACATAACCCAACCATATAAAGGATTCAAATATTATAATTTAACTTACTCATCTCACACCTTACCCAAACATTCTCAACACTTAGCATGCACAATGCTCACACATTCCCATATTCATTCCCTGCACTTATTCATCACAACCACACTCGTAATTTCACTTAATCATTTCCTTAATATACACTTCGGTATAATAATTCATGCATGGTGGTTCACACATTGTAACAACTCGAATTAGGGCCTAAACAGAATGGTGGTCTCGAGACCATGAATCTGACATAGAAAAATTTATTACGATAGAGTATCAAGGTTTATTATGTGATTGATTGCATGGGTGAAAATTTAGTAAATAAATTTTATCGATTAAGTGCTCGATTGAGTAATAGGACTAAATTGCATAAATTTCAAAATATGTGTTCTAGAAGCATTTAGTGTGAAATTAAATTGAACTCATAAACTAGAGGTCCTTATTTAGCAATTAGACCATTTTATGGTAAGATGGACAAAAATACTCATGGAAGGAAAAATTTTTAAAGAATGCCATTAAGGGTATTTTGGTCATTTGGATATTAAAAGAACTAAAAAGGTAAAATAAGGCCAAAAAAGTGTCCATCTTCCCCAAGTGTTGGCTAATGTATTGGAGACTCCATAGCTAGGGTTTTCAACTTTTCAAGCTCCAAGTAAGTGATTCTTAGCCCCGTTTTTCATGTTCTTCGTATTTTTGAGATCCTCGTACCTTGACCTAGCTTCCTATACCATTATTTTAAGCTAGGGTTCATGTTTAAAAATTTACCCATGTGTCACTTGAAAGCATTTTGGTGTTTATTGATAGAAAATAAAAGTTTGATGTGTAGTAAACAACTTTTGCTAAGTGATTTTTCATGGAAATGCATTTAGGGACTAAAATGCAAAAGTTGTAAAATATGTGTATAAGTTGTGAAATGTTAAAAATTGTAGGATGCTATAAGAGGGAAATATGGTCGGCTAGGCTTGGGAATATAGAAAAATAGATACATTTCATTTTATGAGCCTAGGGACTAAAGTGTAAAAATTGACAAAGTTAGCGGTAAAATGGTAAATATTCCTATAGGATGATTTTGTGTTAAATTGAGTAATGTACGTATTGTGTAACAGCCCAAAATTGGGCTTAGTCAGAATAGTGATTTCGAAATCACTTTTTGAGGTTTGAGAAAATTATTTTAACATTATTATATGTGTTATAGCATATTTATAAGAGTGCATGAAAATTTTGGTGAATTAATTTACGTGATTGAGGGTTTAATCGCAAAAAAGGACTAAATTGCGTAAAGGCCAAAAGTTGTATTTTATTATTTAAAGGTGTTAAATAGATTGAGAATCAAAGTTTTGGGGTTTTAAAAGGCAATTAGGCCCTTAAAATTCATGATGGCCGGCTATGAGAAGCAAATGGGACAAAAAGAATTGAAAAGTCAAAAGGGTTAGGTAGTTGTGACTAAATTGATAAATTAATACAAAAATTTGCCTAGCCTAATTTTTCTTCCTTCTTCCTTCTTCCTTCTTCATTGCTGAAATATATCAGCAAATAAGGGTTTTAAAGCTTTCAAAATTTCAGCCATCTTTCATCCTTTCAAGTAAGTGATTCTTAAGGCTTTTCTTAAATATTTTTGCATATTAGAGACCCTTGTAGCATGAACTACATTTTGAGGGGTATATTGTGCAAAATGGTTGAAAGTTAAAGTTTTGCCATTGTTGAATAAGTGTTGTTTGCTGGAAATTTTGGGAAGGAAAATGAATGTAGGTTGTCCATTGAACAACTTTTGTGTGAGACGTTGCATGAAAACACTCAAATTGGACCTAGTTGTAGAAGTTGTAAAATAAGGAGTAATTGTGTGAAATAATGAGAAATTAGGGTAATATTGAGGATAAAAAGAGTTGTTTAGGCTGGGTTGATGAGGAAATTCAATAAAAATTAATTTCCGAGCCTATGGGCAAAATGGTCATTTTGCCGAGAAACTAGGGGTAAAATGATTATTTCGCCAAAATGTGAATTTTGGATTGTTTTAATTAATTTAGTGATTAAGCGGATGAATTTGTATTGATATAGGTCAATGAGAGCGTGGAGTCAACCTTGACCGAGGCAAGACAAAAGCTTCAAAGTAAATTCTACATTTCTCGTATTTTGTATACCGAGGTATGTATATATGTAAACGATACCCTTTTTATTTAAAGTTTTTGCTCTTGAATGTTTTACGGTGTGTGATTAAAGGTTATGGACATAGAATGAAATTGTGAGAAATGAAAGTACAGTTAAGTTTCCATAAATTGTGAGTAAGGGTGGGCTATGTGCCAACCACTGAATACTTGTTGAGATTAGTGGGCTAAGTGTAAATCGCTTGGTTGGCGATTATTATCGATGGGCTAAGTGCGAAACCATCAAAAACAAAATTGATGAAAGTGGGCTAAGTGTGATACCACTGTAATTTAATTGATGAAGGTGGGCTAAGTGCGATACCACCGTAATTTTATTAATGATGATGGGCTAAGTGTGGAGTCATCTTAGTATTGCTAATGTAATCACGGATGACCATGTATGAACCTATCATGTATGGACAAGTTATTGTGAAAAATTACTTGAATGAAATTCTATATATGTTGTGATGATGGATAAGTGCAGGGATTGTATGTGCTAAGCAATATGAGCCTTGTGCGTAAAAAATTTGTGTTGAGAATGTTGGATAAATTGTGGGAAGAGTAAGTGAACTAATGGTAGGAGGTATCGGTATGGTTGATGCAATAGTTAATTCTCTAATGAATGGCTATGATATTAAATGTTTGCATATAGACTTACTAAGCTTTATGCTTACCGCTCTCTTTTCCATTTTCTTATAGTGTCGCCCTAGTAATTCGAGGATCCAAAGACATCGGAAGCATCGCTCACACTATCAATTGAAGCATTTGGTATAGTTGCATTTTGTATTTGAGTAATGGCATGTATAGGCTAGATAGTCATTTTGGTGTAAGACCTATTAGTAAGCCAAATGTGTTGGGCATTTGTGTTATTGAATTCATTTTGTAAATGGCCTTTGGAATTGGCCTAAGATGATTCAAGTTGCTTAATGAAATGAGATTAATTCACATAGAATTTGTGCAAAGTTGCTTAGTAGTTTATGCATGCATTTTGGACATGAGTTGGTTGATGTATGAATAACTATTTAGCTTTAGGGGCATTTAGATGAGTATTGATGCTATGTTATGATGTATGAAGATTGGGGTTTTGTTTGTATGTGTTTCAGGGTGGCTAAGGGCTTGGTAAATAGCCCTATATTGCCCACACGAGTAGACACATAGGTGTGTGTCTAGGTCGTGTAAGACACATGGGCTGCACACTGGTGTGTGGCTCGACCGTGTATCCCCTGCACCTTGCATGGATAGTATTAAATGCCATCAGGTTTTCCCATGGCCATGAGACATGACCGTGTGTCTCAACCATGTGGAGGACACGGCCAGCACATGGGCGTGTGCCACGGCCATGTGATTGATGACGTTAGAAACAGAATGTCCACGTTTTTGCACACGGGCGTGTCATGGTCGTGTAAAGGACATGAGCTGGGCACACGGGCGTGCGCCAGGCCGTGTGAAAACCCCTGTAGGTTGATGTTGGAAAATAAATCCACACGGGTGAGGGGTACGGGCGTGTCCCTCGATGGTTCAGGCCGTGGAAGGTACATGGGCTATCAACATGGCCATGCCTAGAGGTCACACGGGTGTGTGCCCTAATTGTAGTAGATTTTCTTGATAGATTTCTAAGTGCCCAAAAATGATCCCAAATCGTTTCTAAGCCATGAGTTATGTCTCGTAGGCCCTCATTGAGGTTCATAGGTCATTGTTCGAAAAAGTTTCAAATTGAGACGTATTTCGTGTAACACCTCTTACCCGTGTTCAACGTCGGAACAGGGTACAAGGCATCATTGGATTTGTACAATTACAAATACACAAAACTGGCTATAAAATTTCTTTCAATTTAGAATCTAATCACATTCTTATCATATATATACATATATTCAAGTCCTTATACATGCCATAAACTTATAAATATTTTGAAATTTTTTTATACTAACCTTAGCCTAATAGTGTGATAGTATCTCCGGCGACCTCCAACTCGAGCTAGCATCTGAAACTCCATAAGAAAAAGAAAGGGAAAGGAGTAAGCATTATAGCTTAGTAAGTGAATATGTAAATAATAATAATAATAATAATAATAATAATAATAATAATAATAATACATTATTAATGGCATTTATAAGTCCCAAAATATGTCTCCACAATTATACAATCTTAATCTCACATAAAATTATCATTTACTTAAAATTAGTACAAGATGTCCATTCGAGTCTCAGTCACTAAATTATTTTTATCTAGAGCTACAGAGCTCCAAATTAAGATTTGTAAATTTTTCCAGAATTTAGACTCATATGTATTCTTACCATAAAAATTTTAGAAATTTTTGTTGGGTCAATTAATACAGTTTATTCATTGAAGTCTCCCCTATTTCGCGGTTCAGTAGCTCTGACTACTCTTTACTAAAATTTAATTATCTTTTGCTACCAAATTCAAATGAGGTTCTTGTTTCTTTCTTTAAGGAATCCAACCATATAAATTATGTTCCTTAAATATTTTTTTTCAAGTTTTAATGATTTTTACAATTCATAATAGGGGATCACCAAATCAATCTGAATCAGTCTTACCAAAATATAAATATCTCAAAATATAGAATTCCTTTGTTTGCTCTGTCTCTTTCACATGAAAATAAATTCAATAAGCTTTAATTTCATATCTTATTCCACTTCTAACTCAATTTCTACCATTTTTGGTGATTTTTCAAAGTCACTCCCCTACTGCTGTCCAAAACTGCTATATTTCCAATTTCACCTTTTTCATATATTTCATTGTATCAATTTTTTTATAGTAACACTTAACCATATCAAACATACCAAAGTTCAATCATTTATCGAGCACATTGCTTACAACACATATATTCATGTCCTTATACTTATCACCACATTTTCATATAAATTCACAATTAATAGATTTTTCCGTTAAACACATCGGAATAGTAATAGATATTCGGTGGCCTGCACATAGTACCACCCTTGTAGCTAAAGCTAATTGGTGCACATAGTAGCCTGCACTTAGTACTACACATGTGACCAATATCATCTGATACACGTAGTAGCCTGCACATAATACTACACACATGATCGAAATAATCGAGTACGCATAGTAGCCTGCACATAGTACTACACATGCGACCCATCCATCTGGTACACGTAGTAGCCTGCACTTAGTACTACACACATGACCTAAACCATCTTGAACATATAGTATCCTGCACATAGTACTACACATGTGTTCTCAGAGCAGATCATTCATATATTTCTATTCCGAAGGTTCAACCGAGAAATTCTTAACTTTTCAACATTTTACCAATTTATTCATACTCAATTTTAATTCATAATTTACCTCAATTGAGCATTTAATATGCGACCGTAACTCATATAATATGAAAATATTATAATATAGATAAAAATGACACATTATTTACATATAAACTTACCTAAGTGCAAAATATAGAAATTTTGTAATTTAGTCTACAATCTTTTCCTTTTCCCAATCAAGGTCGATTCCACATCTTTCTTGATCTAAAATAACACATTTAGCTTATTTAATACTCACATTTATCAAAACAGTCCTTAACTCTAACTTTGGAAAAATTACAATTTTGCCTTTAAACTTTTACATATTTACACTTTTGCCCCAAAGCTCGGAAATTAAAATTTTTCCCTAATTCTTATGTTTTAGAACATTATGATCATTTATTTACTAACGGCAACATCAAATTCTCACTCTAACATATACTTATGAACATTAGGTATTTTTACCGATTATGTCGTTTTACTCGTTTTCACTTAAAACTAAGTAGCACAAGTTATTTAACATAATTTAAAACCTCATAATCTATCATAAAACATAAAAAAAACATAATTATTCAACATGGGTCAATTTTTGAAATCAAACCCTAGCTCAAATAAATGGTAGAAATAGAGAAATCATGTTACCGGGATTGCAAAAACGTAAAAATCATTAAAAACGAGGCTAGAACAGACTTACAATCAAGCTTGGAAGCTTGAAAAACCCTAGCCATGGTTTCTCCATGCTATTTTCGGCCTTGAGGAAGAAGATGAGCAAAAATTGGCTTTTAATTTGATTTTTTAATTCATTTAATCATTAAATGACCAAAATGCCCTAACTTAAAAAAATTCTTTTTCACCCATTTCATGTCCATCTTTGTCCAATAAATTAACCAATGGTCTAATTCCATTTAAGGACCTTCAATTTAAAATTTCATAACAATTGGACACCTTAAAAATGTAGAACTCAACTTTTGCACTTTTTACAATTTAATCCTTTTGACTAAATTGAGTGCCCAAACGTCGAAATTTTCGTACGAAATTTTAAAAAAAATAATTTCATAAAAATTTAAACCATAAAAATATAAATATAACCCATTTCAATTAAACACCTTTACCTTCTAGAATGCACATTTTACTACTTTTGTAATTTAGTCCAATTTATCAAATTGGACAAACAAACAATAAAATTTTGTAACGAAAATTTAGCAAAATATTGCAAACACAAAATAAATTATAAAAATCAATTGGAATAAATATTTTGACCTCAGATTTGTGGTTTTGTAACCACTATTCCATTTAAGCCTTGTATCGGGCTATTACATTTCGGTTGTTTAAAAGTGATTACTTTGTGTGAGTTTTAGTTAGGTAATACCTCGTACCCTGTTTCGACGTCAGATATAGGTAAGGGGTATTATATTTAGTGGTATCAGAGCATGGTTTAATCAATTCTAGGACGAATCAAAAGTGTGCACGAGTTTAGCTATACATGCCATAAATTATAATATGATAGTGTGACGACCTCTGATGATTGTAAATTGTGTTTTTCGTATAATAATGGATCCTGATCAGTCGTTGGTGGATGATGTGGAAAGTAACGTGTCGGCTACTACCAAAGGGACAACGCCTGTAGAAAGTGGACTTGTGACTTGGAGTCAGGGTGGAGAGGCCAGAGAGGCCTACTTCAAAATGATGGATGCCTGGTATACGGAGTATGTTCATGTGAATCTGAACACTCCACCTCCCCCACCCCTCCACTTTATCACCATGCTCTGATGGCTCCTCAAGGAGCGGATTTGAGTAGGAGAGACAAACCCTCAATTGATCGAATTAGAAAGCATAGGGCTGAAGAATTTCGAGCGAACAAGGATAACGACTCGGAGAGAGCTAAATTCTGGTTGGAGAACACCATCAGAGTGTTTGACGAGTTGTCATGCACACCTGAAGAGTGCATGAAGTGTGTGGTGTCACTCCTGAGAGACGCGGTGTACCAATGGCGGAATACTCTCGTGTTGGTGGTATTGAGAGAAAGAGTAAATTGGGGATTCTTCCAAGAAGAATTCTGGAAAAAGTATATTAGTTAGAGGTTTATCGACTAGTGGAGAAAGGAGTTTCTTGAACTGAAGTAAGGTCGCATGATGATATCTGAGTACGAGTGAGAATTTGTGAGGCTTAGCAAGTATATGCTTGAAAGTGTGTATCTTCTGAAGCCACTATGTGTAAGCGATTTGAAGATCGAATAAATGAGGACATATGGTTACTAGTGGGGATTTTAGAGATTCGAGAGTTTTTGGTGCTCGTTGAGAGAGTGTGTAAGGCCGAAGAGTTGGCCAAAGAGAAGAAAAAGGTAGATACAAAGTTCCATGACTTAAGAAGAGATAGATAAGGAAATCACATCAATCCTCAACTAAAAGATCGAGAGAGTTTCCTACCCGATCGACTACTTCAGTGGGATACTCGGATAGAAGCAAGAATAAGCAACACACGGTGCCTAAAGCTTAGACTATCTCTGTTGCGAGTGTTGGCAGTGCACAATCGGATAAACTAAAATGTTCACAATGTGGTAGACAACATTTCAGTGAGTGCTGGGGAAATAGTTGAGCCTGCTACATGTGTGGTTCTTGGGACCATTTCATTAAAGAAGCCCTTAGAGAGCTGAGGAAAAGGGGTTTCAGAATGCCCGACCGAGTAGTGCATCGTCGAGGGGTAGACCACAGGGGAACCCGGGGAGTGGGGCTGGTAGCAAGAGTACGCCTAAAAATTCAGTTACGAGATTCAAGGGCAGAGCACCGGTAACGACCTGTGCCATTCGTGCTCATGAGGAAGCCTCATCCCCAGATGTGATTGCGGGTACTTTATCTATTCATGATATATTTGTTCTTGCTTTAGTTGATCCGGGGTCTACTCATCCTTATATATGTATGAGGTTAGTACCTAGAATAAATGTGTTAGTCGAGTCTACGAAATTTGTGGTAAAAGTGACTAATCCGTTAGGCAGACACGTGTTAGTTGATCAAGTAAATAGAAACTATCCTTTGACAATTAGAGGTCACTATTTTTCGGCTAATCTTATGTTATTACCGTTTAATGAGTTCGATGTGATCCTCACTATGGATTAGTTGTCTACTCATAATGTGACAGTGGATTGTGGGAGGAAAATTATTAAATTGAGATGTGAAAATGGAGATGACCTTCAGGTAGAATCAAGTGGACCTAATAACCTGCTGAAAGTAGTTTCGTGTTTAACTACAGAAAAATATATGAGAAAAGGGTGTGAAGCCTATCTCGCTTTTGTGCTGAACACTCAAGTGTCGGAGGTGAAGATTGATTTTGTGCCAGTGGTACACGAGTACCCGGATGTGTTTTCAGAAGAGTTACCCGAATTACCTCCGGAGAGAAGTGGAGTTTGGCATCGAGTTGGTCCCTAGAATGGCGCTTATCTCGATTGTTCCATATAGGATGGCACTAATGGAGTTGAAGGAGTTCAAGGTACAACTAGAAGAATTAACGGATAAGTGGTTCGCTTGGTCGAGTCATTCCTCATGGGGTGCTCTAGTACTCTTTGTGAAGAAGAAAGATGGATCATTCAGGTTGTGTATTGATTACAGACAACTCAACAAGATAACTGTAAAGAACATATATCCTTTTCCTAGGATCGACGATTTATTCGATCAACTCAAGGGAGCCGCGGTATTTTCTAAGATAGATTTGAGATCAGGGTATTATCAGTTGAGGATGAAGGAGCAGGACGTACCAAAGACTGGATTTTGAACGAGGTATGGCCATTATGAGTTTTTGGTCATGCCATTTGCCTTGACAAATGTCCCAGCGGTATTCATGGATTTAATGAATCGCATTTTCTGACCTTAATTGGATAAGTTTGTCGTTTTTATTGATGACATACTTGTCTATTCTCGTGATGAGGGGGAGCATTCAGAGCATTTGAGGACTATCCTACAGACCTTGAGAGATAAGCAGTTGTACGCCAAATTCAGCAAGAGTGAATTTTGGCTACGAGAGGTCAGATTCTTAGGACACATTGTGTCGGGAGATGGGATCAGAATCGACCCGAGTAAGAATTGGCAAAGTTAGAGGTAAAATGGTAAAAATTCCTGTAAGATAATTTTGTGTTAAATTGAGTAATATACATATTGAGTGAGTTAAATTTGATGTTATAGATTAAAAACGACGCGAAATTGACCTTGACCCTGGAAAATGCAAGGTATCAGACTAAATAAAAAAGATTTGCAATTTTTGCACCAAGGTAAGTCTTAAATCATGAGATATGGTTAATCTCGTTCATCGATGTAAATGTATATTGACCGTTGATTTTGGGGGAGCTCAACTATAAATAGAGAGCTTCCCCCTCATTTGTAGACACACTCAAAAATCCATTGTATATTGAATTCATAAGAGTAATAGAATTCTTTGAGCGTTTATTCAAACACTTTGCGTGCATTCTTTCTTTGGCTTTCTGTTGTTCTTTGTAAGCTTTCTTTGGCATAAATCGCTTCCACTCTACAGTTGGTGCCTTGAAGAAGTTCTTAAAGAATCCTCATTTATGGGTGTAAAGGCTGACTTAGGCGGGTTTGGGTGAAGAAACTGCCTAAGGCCGTACGGATTGTGAGACAAAAGGTCTAGTCCCATAACAAAAGAGAGAGGCCTACCAGAAATGTGAAAGAGGGAGCTAGTAGCAAAGGCATAGCTAGAGATTCATCTACAAGATCAGAGGCCAGAGCGCCTGTAAGAACCTATACTATTTGTGCCTGGGAAAAGGTGTCATCCCCTGACATGATCACTGGTACATTATTCCTTTATGATGTTAATATTGTTGCACTAATTGACCTCGGGTCCACACATTCTTACATTTGCAAGAAATTAGTGAATGATATGAAACTGCCTTTAGAGTCAACTGAGTTTGTGATTAAGGTGTCAAGCCCTCTAGGGAAATTTGTGTTAATTAACAAGATTTGCAAGAATTTTCCTTTAGTGATTCGAGATTACTGTTTCCCAGTTGATCTAATGCTATTGCCATTTGATAAGTTTGATGCCATTTTGGGCATGGATTGGCTATCAATGCATGATGCTAAAGTGATTTGTAGACAGAAGGTTATGGAGTTTGTAAAAATGGTGAAATCCTCTGGGTTGAAACAGATGAGTCAAGTGAGTTGCCTATTTTAATCTCGTCAATGGCTGCTCAAAAGTGTTTGAGAAAGGGTTGTGAAGCGTATTTGGCCTGCATATTGAATAAGAAGAATTCTGAATTGAAAATGGAGTCAGTGCCAGTGGTTTGTGAGTTCCTGGATATATTTCTTGAGGAATTGCCGAGTATACCTTCCATTAGAGAAATTGAGTTTGCTATCGACTTGATGCCAGGGACAGCCCCAATATCTATAGCTCCTTATAGAATGGCTCTGGCTAAGCTAAAAGAACTGAAAGTGCAGCTACAAGAATTGATAGACAAAGGGTTTGCAAGGCCTAGTTTTTCTCCTTGGGGTGCTCCTGTATTGTTTGTGAAGAAAAAAGATGGGTCGATGAGACTCTATATCGATTATAGGCAACTTAACAAGGTAACAATAAAGAATAAGTACCCTTTACCAAGAATTGATGACTTATTTGGTCAATTAAAAGGGGCAACGTTGTTTTCAAAGATTGACTTGAGGTCCGGATTCTACCAACTAAGGGTGAAAGAGTTTGATGTGTCGAAAACTGTTTCTAGAACAAGGTATGGACACTATGAATTTCTCGTGATGCCTTTCGGTCTGACTAATGCCCTAGCTATGTTTACAGATTTAATGAACCAAATTTTTAGGTCGTACTTGGATAAGTTTGTAATGGTCTTCATTGATGACATCTTGATTTATTCTCGTGATGAAAACGAGCATGCTGAGCATTTAAGGACAGTTTTACAAATTTTGTAAGATAAATAGTTGTATGCAAAATTTAGTAAAAGCGAGTTTTGGCTCAATGAGTTTGGGTTTTTGGGTCACATTGTTTCAAGAGATAGCATTCGAGTGGATCCGATTAAGATCTCACCAATAGTGG
The DNA here is from genome assembly GCA_020496765.1 of Gossypium stocksii. Lineage (NCBI taxonomy): Eukaryota > Viridiplantae > Streptophyta > Magnoliopsida > Malvales > Malvaceae > Gossypium > Gossypium stocksii. Next base: position 77,838,335 of record CM035629.1, read on the forward strand.
ATTGGAAGCCGTCGAAAAATGTATTGGAAGTTAGAAGTTTTCTGGGTTTGGCTGGCTACTACCAGTGCTTCGTAAAAGGATTTTCAATGATTGCTTCTCTAATGACCAAGTTGCTGCAAAAAGATGTTAAGTTTGAGTGGACGGAGAAGTGTCAACAAAGCTTTGAGAAGTTAAAGGCAGTGTTGACAGAGGCGCCAGTGCTAGTGCAACTTGAGTCTGGTAAGAAATTTATGATTTACAGTGATGCGTCCCTAAATGGTCTTGGATGTGTATTGATGCAAGAAGATAAAGTGGTAGCATATGCCTCAAGACAATTGAAGGTGCACGAGAGGAACTACCCGACACATGATTTGGAGTTAGCTGCCATTGTCTTCGCTTTAAAGATTTGATGACATTATTTGTATGGTGAGAAGTGTCGTATCTTTATTGACCATAAAAGCTTAAAGTACTTAATGACTCAAAAAGATTTGAACTTGTAGCAATGAAGATGGCTTGAGTTTTTGAAAGACTACGAGTTAGTGATTGACTACCATCCAGGGAAAGCAAATGTGGTTTTCGATGCTTCGAGTAGAAAATCCTTGTTTGCCTTGAGAGTTATGAACACGAGATTGACCCTATCTAGTGATGGTCCAATTTTGGCTGCGCTGAGAGTTAGGCCATCGTTTATCCAACAAATTTATGAAGCTCAAAAGGGTGATAGTGAATTGCAAGCAAAAAGGGCTCAATGTCAAAAGAATGGTGAGACAGATTTTCGCATTGGTTCGAATAACTGTTTGATGTTTCAAGACAGAGTATGTGTGCCGAAAAATGTTGAGTTGATTTGAAGTATTCTACATGAAGCCCATAATGGTTGTTTATCTATCCATCCTGGTAGTGCAAAGATGTACAACGATTTGAAGAGATTGTCTTGGTGTCCCGGTATGAAAAGAGATGTCTCCGAGTTTGTGTCAAAGTGCTTAGTTTGTTAACAAGTGAAAACTAAACATCAAACATCAAATGCCTTCCAGTTTGCTTCAGCCAATCATGGTTACCGAATGGAAATGAGAACGAATCACTATGGACTTTGTTACGGGTTTGCCTTGAACCTCGAAAAAGAAAGATGCAGTTTGGGTCGTGGTTGATCAGTTGACGAAATTGACTCATTTCATTCCGGTATGTACAGATTTCTCACTTGATAAGCTAGCTGAATTGTACATTGCCAAAATCGTAAAGTTACACGGAGTACCGACTTCCATCATTTCAGACAGAGATCCGAGATTTACCTCGAGGCTTTGGAAAAAGTTGCAAGAAGCCTTGTGTACTAAGTTGAATTTTAGTACTGCTTTTCACCCACAAATAGACGGTCAATCTGAATGAGTGATTTAGATCTTAAAAGATATGCTTCGACGCTATGTTCTCGAATTTGGAGGTAGTTAGGAAAAAATATCTACTTTTGGTTGAATTTGCTTACAACAATAGTTTTCAATCAAGCATCAAAATGACACCATATGAGGCATTGGATGGTCGCAAATGTCAGACTCTATTGTATTGGGCTGAACTTAGTAAAAGGCAGATCCATGGGGTTGATTTGATCAAAGAGACTAAAGAGAAACTGAAAATAATTCGTGATTGTTTGAAAGCTACATTGGATCGACAGAAGTCTTATGCGGATTTGAAGAGAAAAGAGATCGAGTTTCAGGTGGGTGATAAAGTGTTTTTGAAAGTGTTTCCATGGAAAAATATATTGAGATATGATCGGAAAGGCAAATTGAGTCTGCGCTTTATCGTACCGTATAAAATTGTGGAGAGGATCGGACTAGTGGCATATCGATTTGCTCTACCGACAGAATTAGAAAAGATTCACGATGTATTTTATGTATCGATGTTACAACATTATCGTTCTAATCCATCACATGTGATCTCACCGACCCAAGTGGAAATTCAGCCGGATATGACTTATAGTGAGGAGCCAATCAAAATCTTAGCCTGAGAAGTGAAACAATTAAGAAACAAGAACATGACATTAGTGAAAGTGTTATGGAAAAAGCATGGAATGGAAGAGGCTACATGGGAACCGAAGGAGACAATGAGGAAACAGTATCCACATCTCTTCACTGGTAAGCTCTTCGGGGACAAAAATTTGTTAAGTGGGGAGAGTTGTAACAGCCCGAATTAGGGCCTAAACAGAATGGTGGTTTCGAGACCACTATTTTGACATAGAAAAATTTATTCTGATAGAGTATTAAGGTTTATTATTTGATTGATTGCGTGGGTGAAAATTTAGTAAATAATTTTTATCGATTAAGTGCTCGATTGAGTAATAGGACTAAATTGCATAAATTTCAAAATATGTGTTCTAGAAGCATTTAGTGTGAAATTGAATTGAACTCATAAACTAGATGTCCTTATTTAGCAATTAGACCATTTTATGGTAAGATGGAAAAAAAATACCCATGGAAGGAAAAATTTGCAAAGAAGGCAATTAAGGGTATTTTCGTCATTTGGAAATAAAAAGGGAAAATAAGGCCAAAAAAGTTTCCATCTTCCCCAAGTGTTGGCCGAATGTATTGGAGACTCCATAGCTAGGGTTTTCAACTTTTCAAGCTCCAAGTAAGTGATTCCTAGCCTCGTTTTTCATGTTCTTTGTATTTTTGAGATCCTCGTACCTTGACCTAACTCCCTATACCACTAATTTAAGGTAGGATTCATGTTTAAAAATTTACTCATGTGTCACTTAAAAGTATTTTAGTGTTTATTGATAGAAAATGAAAGTTTGATGTGTAGTAAACAACTTTTGCTAAGTGATTTTTCATGGAAATACATTTAGGGACTAAAATGCAAAAGTTGTAAAATATGTGTATAAGTTGTGAAATGTTGAAAATTCTTGGCTGCTATAAGAGAGAAATATGGTCGACTAGGCTTGGGAATGTAGAAAAATAGATACATTTCATTTTACGAGCCTAGGGACTAAAGTGTAAAAATTGACAAAGTTAAGGGTAAAATGGTAAAAATTCCTATAGGATGATTTTGTGTTAAATTGAGTAATGTACGTATTGAATGAGTTAAATTTGATGTTATAGATCAAGAACAACGCGAAATTGACCTTGAGTGTGGAAAAGGCAAGTTATCGGACTAATCGAAAAGATTTGCAATTTTTGCACCAAGGTAAGTCTTATATGTAAATAATGAGTTATTTTAGTCATTATATTTAATTATTTTAACTATATTGAAATTATGAAATTTTATATTGAAATATTGAGTACATGATGTGAAAAAATTGATAAGCAAAGAAAAGCCCCGGTTGAACCATAGGAATCATTAGGATATGAGTGACATGTCACTAGGAGACTATTGACTGTTATTGATTGTTTATGTGATTCCAGGTGCTGGTCTAGTTTGACTACCAGTGGCTAGGTAATCCTGCATTTGTTGCAGATACCTGTTAGCTTGTGTAAGTTACACTAAGTACTATCGACTATACCGTTAGCTTGTGTGAGTAGACCCGAGAACAGCTTATTATTGAGCCCTTATGTGATAAGTGGTAGCTTTGGCTACACATTAGTGGTAGCGTCGGCTACATCATGTGTGGCACTTGTGCCTTATTCCGTGTATCCTCTACTATTCCACGTGGTTCATCAGGTTATTCAAATTGATTTGAGAAAATATGATTGCATGTGAAAAGATTTGACTGTGTGTTTAAGAATGTGTATGTGCAGGTTATATGAAAAATATCATGTGTGCTAAGTGCCTAATGTATGTATTGATTAATGTGGTAAGATCATATGAGCATGTGATAATCTCAACTAAATGTGATCATAAGATATACTATTTCCTTTTCATATGAATCATTAGTTTAAATGCTCATTAGTTTGCATGTAGACTTACTAAGCTTTATAACTTATCCTTTTCCCTTTTCTCTTCCCTTATAGGTTCGTCAAGCTAATCCGAGGTTCAATGATCAAAGGGATTCCATCAACACTATTAATAATCACATTTTGGTATTTTGATTACAAACTTTGGATATTATGGTATGTATAGGTGGTCTATTGTGTTGGTTATATGTCATAGTCTTTTTGGGTCCATTTTTTGATAGTGGTAATTTGATTACCATGGCCATTTGAGATGAGCCATAATTTTTAAGCTATGTTATATCAAAGTGTTGTAATCTATTATCATGCAAGCTTGCATAGCAAATAGAAAATGTGTGTGGATATGCATGCTAGATGATGATGGATATGGATAAAGTTAGTGTGTGGATGGCTTAATATGTATGTTAGAATTGAATTTCATGTTATGATGTGAATTGGCAAAATTGGTTGGTATTGGTTTGTGTTTCAGGATGGCAATTGGCTTGGAAAATAGCCTATAATTGTCCATACGGGTAGACATACGGGCATGTGTCTGGGCCATGTGTGACACACGACTAGCCCACGGGCGTGTTGATTGGTCGTGCATCCCCTGCACCTGAATGTATGAAAATTTAATGTTTTGTAGTAAACACATGGGTGGAGACACGGCCTAGCCCATGGGCATGTGGCTTGGCTGTGTGACGAAGATTGCGTGATGACGTCACAAACAGAATACCCCAGTTTTTCACCCGGGGTGAGAACACGGGCGTGTTAAGGCCGTGTGAAGGACATGGGCTAGAGACACGGGCGTGTGCTCGGTCGTGTGAAAACCCTTGTAGGTTTGAAATGAAAAATAATTCCGCACGAGCTAGGGACATGGGCATGTGCGACCACATAGCCTGCCCACACTGGTGTGTCCCTGTCCCACACGGGCGTGTCCCTGTCTCACACGGGCTTGTGCCTTGTTTAAAGTCAAGTTTTCATAAGTGTTCAAAAAGTTTCGATTTGGTCCCGGATCACACTGAACGTATTGTTTGGGCCTTGTAGGCCCATAATGTGGATGTTATACGTATGAAAGAAAAAATTTTAAATTTTACGTGAAATTTATGTGTCAAAATCAAATGATCGTGCGAGTGTATGCTCGGTAACGCCTCGTATCCGTGCTCGGTGACAGTTACAGGTGAGGGGTGTTACACACATAGCCACTCATATTAACAATTATAAGGTGGTTTCACACATAACCCACCAATATCAACAAATTTGCGGTGGTTTCGTACATAGCCCACCAATATCCATATTTCACGATGGTTCGCACTTAGCTCATCGATATTAATAGAAGCAAGGTGGTTCACACTTAGCCCACCAATATAAAAAATTCACGGTGGTTTATCTGTATTCTCAATTTTCGTAATTTCACCAAATGACAATAATAATCATTCCCATTTCATACAGGACATCCACATGTAAAAATATCAAAAAGGGATGTATTATTTACATATAAACTTACCTCGACACAAAATGTGTCAATTTGCAAATTAGTCTGAAACTTTACCTTTGCCCCTTGTCAAGGTTTATTTCATGTTCTTCTCGATCTATAATGACACATTTAACTTATTTAATACACACATTACTCAAATTAGTCCAAAATCTTCCTATGATAAAATTTATAATTTGGCCCCTAACTTTCTCAATTTTTACACTTTAGTCCCTGGGCTCGTAAAATGAAATGTGTTCATTTTTCACACAACCAAGCCTAGCCGATTCATATTCCCTCTTATAGCAGCCCACAATTTCCACTATTTTGCATTTTACACACATTATTTCATCTTTTACAAATAAGTCAGTTTTATCAATTTCACCAAAAATCATCTAGTAAAAGATGTTCACCACACTTCAAACTTTCATATTCTACCACTAAACATCAAAATACATGGATGTCATTCATAGGTAAGATTTTAAACATAAACCCTAGCTCAATTTAGTGGTAGAAATAGCTAAATCAAGCTACGAGGATTTCCAAAATATGAAAAACATTAAAAACGAGGCTAGGGAGCACTTACTATCAAGCTTAACAAAACCCTAGCTATGGAGCTTGAGAAATTTGGCCAAGCATGGAGAAGATGAATACAAATTTTGACTTATTTTTCCTTTTTATTTCATTAATTATCCAAATAACCAAAATGCCTTTCATTCATAACTTTGATATTTTATCCCTTCCATGGGCATTTTTGTCCAAAACAAAATAAAATGGTCTAATTACTAAATAAAGACCTCCCATTTAAAAATCGATTTCAATCAAGTGCCTCTATAGACTAAAACACACATTTTCACCTATTGCAATTTAGCCCAACTTACGAAATTGGACATCCAATCAATAAAATTTCTCAACCAAGGTTTCACATAGACATTCAATCACTCAATAAATATTAAAACTCAATTGGAATAAATAATTTAACCTTGAATTCATGGTTTTGAAACCACTGTTCTGTTAAGCACTATTTCAGGCTGTTACAATGACACTTTCCAAAGAAAACTATTTGCCCTCACACAAAGTTGCTAGATGGTTAAGACAAAGGTCCTCCCAGGATACAATGAAGTTTTGAATTTCCTTTGATTAGAAAAATCAAGGAATTCCCTAACTCTTACTCTAGTTTCTAAAAATAAGATTGATTGTAATTGTATATTTTGTGAGCACCATAATGCCTCTAATTATATGCACTCAACGAATACAATTCTGAAGAGTCACAACCCTTCATATTGGACATCCTTCTTAAAAGAAACATGTCCTATGGAAATGTATCCATTGGATGATAAATCATCACTTTTAACTTGAATTGTACTTATGAATAATTAAATTTGTAAGATGATAAATCATCATTTTTAATTCGAATAGTGCTCAAGAATAATTAATTTGCAATCTATAATTTCCAACAATCCCCCACTAGATTGCTAATTCTAGAAAATAAGTACACGTGTTCGCAGATTAAACCTTCATTTAGTTCAAACTTTTAAAGTATTAACAAAGTGAATGGTGGCTAGTCGCTTGAACCATCACTCTTAAAGTCAATACCAGAAAAATTTCACACATAATCATAAAGTATTAGAGTAAGAATTTAATTTGCTTTAGCACCATTATGGCCATGTGCTCATCCTATTTTATGAGCATGTACGAGAAAAAACCATAAAGATAATCTCATTGAAGCGGCACCACTTCATATCCATATAGGTGGATTTCATGACAATTAATGTCCATCCATTAAGAGTAAAACTCATCCTCTTAAAATATAAACACTAAATCCTAATCCTTAGTGTACGTTGTCATTTCATAACTTGTTATTACCCTTTGAACCTTGAAACTAACTTTTGGCTAGAGCAAGGTAGGGTTTCCATTATCAATGACATGATTAGAATGGTTTTAATCCCATCTTAGTGGTCGTACACTTAACCAAATTCCTTGACAAACCTTTCGTCAATGGATTTGCTAAATTGTCAATTGACTTAACATAAGTAACAATAATCACACCGTCCCTAATCAATTGTCTCAAATACTCATGTCTCAAATTTATATGTCTAGACTTTCCATTGTACACCTTATTGTATGCTCGAGACATGGTAGATGTAACATCCCAAAATAGGGCCTAATCAGAATAGTGGTTTCGTAACCACAAATTCGAGATAGAAATAATTATTTTATAATTATTTTAAGGTCTATATTATGATTGCATGATAATGTGAAAATTTCGTGAAGAAATTCTATGCATAAAGTGTTTAATTTGAAAGTAAGGACTAAATTGAATAAGTTGCAAAACTTGCATTCTAGAAGTTTTTAGTATGAAATTACTTTGGAATATTAATTAGGAGGACTTAAATAGAAATTTGACCAATTTTAAGTTTATGGACAAAAATTGGACATGGAGGGAATTTTTGAAAGTTTAGTAAGGAAGGGCATTTTGGTCATTTGGACATTAAATGAAATAAAAAGAGAAAAATAACACAAAATTCATCATCTTCTTCATATGTTGCTGCCAAATTTTACTCTCCACCATAGCTAGGGTTTCTTCAACTTTCAAGCTTCATAGTAAGTTCATCCAAGCCTCGTTTTTAATGATTTTTATGTTTTTGAGATCCCGGTAGCTCGATAAAGCTTATGTTAGCAATATTTTAAGTTAGGGTTCATATTTGGAAAAATACCCATAGGTGAAATTTGTGTATTTTGATGTTTTATGATAGAATATGAGGTTTTAAATTACGTTAGACAACTTGAGCTGCTCGGTTTTAGGTAAAAACGAGTAAAAGGGCTTAATTGGTAAAAATACCTATTGTACATAAGTGTATGTTATAGTAGGAATTTGAAGATGATGTTGGTAAATAAATGATCAGCATGTCTTAAAATACAAGAATTTGTGATAAGTTTTGATTTCCGAGTCTTGGGCAAAAGTGTAAATATGTAAAAGTTTAGAGGCAAAAATGTAATTTTTTCAAAGTTTGAGTAAAGGGCTGTTTTGATCAATGTTGATATTAAATAAGCTAAATTTGATATTATAGATCAAGAAGAATGAAATTCGGGAGTAGATCGGGGAAAAGAAAAAGTAAAGGACTAAATTGTAAAGTTTAGTCACATTTTGTATCGAGGTAAGTTTACGGTAAATAAATGCAATATTCTGTCATTTTACATTACTATTGTCAATTTCCAGCATTTATATATTCATTTTATGAAAATAATCAAGTTGAATATAAGGTGATATGACAGAGAAAAGCAGTAGAAAGTCCCGATTGAACCTTAGGAATGTTAGGATACGAAATGTCATGACATTAGGGGTCGACAGTACAGGACAGGACAGAAATGAGCCATGTAAGTCCGTACTAGATATACGGCTTTGGAGACAGGATTGAGCCATGTAAGTCCATATTAGATATATGGCATTGGAGACAGGAATAATTCATGGAAGTCCATGTCAAAGACATGGCATTGGCAGGATATTGTTAGATAGGAATGACCCTAGTATCCTTAGTATTCCGAGTGGTTCAACGGGCCATTATTCAAGTAAATGTACAGTGAATTATCAGCAAAGGAAAGGTAGATTGTAATCATGAACAATGAAAGGTCAGGTAAGAAAGAAGGTAAGTGAAGAAGAAGAAGACAGAAAATGAGATGTAAATAAAGCTTATAATGCTAATTGATAGTTTGCATACTTATCCCATATGATGAATGTTGTAATTTATTTGCTTGTAAACTTACTAAGCCTAGTGCTTACTCACTTTATTTCCTTCTTCTTATAGTTTTTTCCAAGCCACTCGGGGATCAAAGGAAACGTCAGAGATCCGATCACACTATCGAGGAATCCTATCGGTATAGTTAGACGTTTCTTTTCGTGTATGGCATGTATAGGGACTTGGCTTCTTTTGACATGGATGTTCTTATGATATGTTTAAGGAATGATGTATAAATACTTTCTAGTGAATAACTAATGGAATGACTAATGATATATATAAGTATGATAGTATGTATGTTTGAGTAGTAACTATCACATGGAAACTATGAAAAATGTGAAAGAAATCTAAAAACAGATTTAATAGCAGAAATGACGTGACTTTGAAAAATCACCAAAAATAGTAGAAACATGGTTTGATGATGAATGATATGTGAAATTAAATCTTATTGTGTCTACTTTCATATGGAACAAACAAAACAAGTAAAGGTATTATATTTTATGAGATATTTGAGCTTTAGTGAAACAGGGCCAGAGTGATTTCTGGATCCCCTGTTCCAACTTTGGAAATTCACCATAAATGGTACAAATATAATTAGGAGGATTACTTTATATGTTCAGAACCCTTGAGTCTAGTTTTAAGAGAAACAAACGGCATAGTCATATGAATTTTGTACAGGGAGAAAAGTGGTTCGTAATAAGTAGAGGTCAGTGCAGTTGAGTTCTGAAATAGGGGCGACTTTAACTAATAAACTGTACTAATTGCCCAAGCCAAAAATTCTAGAAAAAAATTAGTAGATAGATACATGAGTCTAGATTCAGGGAAAATTTACGGATCTTGATTTTGAGTTTTGTAACTCGAGATATGAATTTTTAAGCGACCATGATGCAGAAAAATAGTTTATTCCGAAAATTAAAATAAGTGGTTTAAAGTTGTTTAAAAAGTAAGATAAGTTTAATAACACCTCAAGCTTGACTCCGACGACGGTCTCGGGCGTGGGGGTGTTACAGTAGATTCACTATCACAATATATGGAAATGGCGAACCTACATTGTGGCCATAACTTTATATCTAACAAGAGATCTCTTAGCCATTTTGCTTCCTTGCCAATAGCTGCTAAGGCTATAAATCCAGCCTCCATAGTTGAATGTGAGATGAAAGTTTGTTTCTTGGAGGCCCAACTAATGGCTCTGCCTCCAATTGTAAAAATCCATCCTAATGTAGACTTATTGTCACTTAGACTTGTAATCCAACTTGCATCTGAGTAACCTTTTAGTATTGCGGGATAATCGCTATAGAATAATCCCAAATTTTTTATTTTCTTAAGATAGCCAAAAATCCTACAAATGCCTTTCCAATGATCGGTACTAGGACAATTTGTAATGTCGCTAATTTGCACACAACAAATGTGATATCAGGTCTAGTACAATGCATTGTATATATTAGACTTCCGATTGCACTGGCATACTCAAGTTGTGATATAGCCTTGCCATTATTCTCACATAACTTAAAGTTTGAATCATATGGAGTGTTCGAATCCTTGATTTTCAAGTGTTTAAACTTTTCCAGAACTTTCTCGATGTAGTGAGATTGGCTTAGTGCAAAGCCCTTTCATGCTTTTTCACCTTTATACCTAGAATCGTATCTACCTCATTGAGATCCTTCATTTTAAATTTCGGGGCTAGATACTCTTTTTTCTCACGAACACCTTCCATGTTTGTACCAAAAATCAACAAATCGTCTACATAGAGACAAATAATTACACCATACCTATCGGTGAATTTAGTGTAAATACATTTATCCACACCATTATGTAAAAAACCATATGACAAATAATCGAGTCAAATTTCTCATACAATTATTTAGGTGCTTGTTTTAAACCATATAATGATTTGATCAACTTACACAGCTTATGTTCATTCCAAGGAAGCACAAAACTTTCTGGTTGCTCCATGTAGACTTCATCTTCCAAATCACCATTCAAAAAAAGCCGTCTTAACATTCATTTGATGTACATGTAACTTATGGATAGATGCAAGTGCTATAAGAATTTGAATGGAGGTCATCCTAGCCACTGGTGCATAAGTGTCAAAATAATCTAGGCCTTCTTTTTGCCTAAATCCTTTAGCCACCAACCTAGCCTTAAAGGTTGAAAAACCCCCTGTTGGAGTATTCTTCTTTTTAAACACCTATTTACACTCTATAGGTTTCAATCCTTGAGGAAGATCAACTAGAATCCAAGTATTGTTGGATAATATTGAATCCATTTCATCATTGATCGCCTGTTTCCAAAATGATGCATCCATAGAAGTCATGGCTTCACCCTAGGATTATGGATCACCATCCACATTAAACATTATGGGGATATTCCTAATTACGAATTCTTTATTTCCCTTAACAAGGAATGCTAGAGATTGCGAGGGAATGAAATCAGGACTAAAGTCATTTACTTTTCTCTCTCTTTGACTTTTCCTCGACTCCGTATCCTTATTATCACAAATACTTCTTTTGGTTTATCACTTGAGATCACTTGAGATCATTGGTTGATATTCTTTTTCTGAAATTGTTAAATAATTGAAAACCTTATTTTCAATGAATACAACATCTCTTGTTTCAATTATCGTATTTGACACTAAGTCAAGAACACCATAAGCCTTAGAGTGTTGGGCATATCTAACGAATGTACCCTTGATAGCACTTGGATCTAACTTTGTTCTCTGTTGGTCGGGAACTCTATAGTAAGCCAAACACCCCCACACTTTGAAAAAAATCTAAGTTTGGCATCCAACCCTTCCATAAGTCTTATGGAGAGATACTTTAAATTTTCTCAATGGTATTCTATTAAGAATATAACATGCAGTCAATAATGTAACACCCTTAACCCATATCCGTCACCGGAAGGGTTACGAGGCGTTACCAAAAATTTCTCTACTTTCATACTTACACAAGTTCAATAATTCACGACCATTCAATAAAAACAAATCATAATATCACTAATTCAAATAGTCACGTGCATTTAATTTCAAGTCATATAACTAATATGTATAACTAATCATTTATCTCAATTGCACAATTATCCAACTTATAAAATTACATAAATATATGCGCATACTAAGATCAACAAAATAAACCATTACATATGATTCATTAAATAAATAAATCGATAATTATTATTTAATACTAACATAATCGGTAATTAACTATTTATACATATGAGTATACTTAACTATAATGTGAATTGGTATTAAAACTAAAACAATATATCATCACTATTAATATGTATATGCGCATGCATGACCAATATACCTTGAACAATTTATGTATCATATAAAGAAGTCATTATTCATTTGGTAAGAATTTCATTTCTCACATTTATAACTATACTCCTCAATGTCATATTGCACAACTCAAAATTTTACAACACTCAAAGTAAAATAAAATGCTTATTTTACCCTTAAGCCGAATATGCATGACACCATATACATCTAGCATTTAACTTAATAAAACGAATTTAGTTATACCGTATTTCCTAGTGCACATTGTACCACTTCACATAAAACGTTAATCACATTTGCTAATTCATAGATAAATCATTCATCCATGAAATTGTAACATTTAAACACCAACTCAAAGCATAAGAACATACCAAAAAGGAATAACAAGCCATTTTCGCACAGCTCGATTTTATATACAAATTCAAAATATAAACTTGTTTTCAAAAGAGTTTAGCCTATACATGCCATCATTTGAAATATAGACTTTTAAAAGTACCGAAATAGTAACGATAATGTGGATGACTTCAGTATTGATCTTCGAGCTCGTAACTTTCAGTCAGAATCTATAAAAATAGGATAACGAAAACACTCGAAGTAAGCTAACTAGCTTAGTAAGTCTTAAGCAATTAAACATTTCAGCAAGATAATCAATTCATTTTATAAAATCCGAAATGTACCAATAAAGATATACTTTAATTCAAAAACAAAATCCAACTTGACCGAAAATGCAAATTCTATGTATTCTCACATATAACTTTACATTTAATCAAATATACCACATCAATATAAACTTACATTCAACTGAATGTACAAGTTCCATTTAACATGTATATTTACTTATGCCAAAAATGGCCGAACACTATACCATATAATCATCTATTCATAAATTAGTTCCAAGAGGCACAAACTTGCTCGATCACATTCGGATACACAACCCTCATCCAAATACATTTTACATGTCTTAAATCTCATAATAAAACACATACATACCTTATTACGAGCTAATCAACATTGTAGCTCATATTTAGCTTTTCCATTCATTTTAACTTATTTAATAACACATCAATTTAAAGTCTCAAAATAACATTCTGCTAGCTAATTACCAAGCTGATTTGAATACAACAGCATAATGCCTGCTAGGCTTATAGCCTGAAATTCATCACCGGCACAAGGCCTGCTAGACTTTAAGCCTGATACCAATTCACCGGCATTACGCCTGCTAGGCTCGTAGCCTGAAAATGATCACCAGCTTGAAGCTTGCTAGGCTAAATGCCCGAACACAACTTGTAAATCACAAATCAAGCTTTCGCTCACATTTAAACATCTACTTCCAATTCCCATATAATACGAACATATAGTAAGAGCTTAATACCATTCGAACATAGCACTTTTCAATACCTTATTTCATTTCACACATTGCCCTTCAGCCTTAACATATATTAACATCTCACTTTAATATTTATAATATACCATGTAAATAAACAAATATAACCTATGTTTCAATCACTTAAAACTTACCTTAGATGTTGTCGAACAACTACGGATCGGCTATTCAATTATTTTTGCCTTCCCCCTATCCGAATTTGGCTCTCTTTGTTCTTGAGCTAGATTAAACAAATCACTTACTAAATCACTTAACCAAATTTATTTTTATTCAAGGCACAAATAATTTCATACAACATGAGACACATGGCAACTCTTATTAAACAACAATTAAAGCCATTCATTTTCTTATAACACATTCAACATTAATATAATAAATTTTTAACAATTCAATACCATATAAATGTTTGGACAATTTGCCAATTTAACCCCTAAAATTTTCACATTCGACATTTTAATCCCAAAATCAAAATACATTACATTAAAATAATTCCTCATGCCAATCTTAGCCGAATACTCCTATTTCTCATACAATCCCTCACATTTCATCAATTTAGCAAATTAATCCCTTTTACCAATTTTTTTTAACATATTGGTCCTACTACTTCAAATTCATCAAAATTTCTAATATAAGGCTTAGATTTTAAACACATCTTCAATTTATCCATTTGACACCAATTTCCCAAATCTCTCAACCATAATAACATTCAAAATACTTATCAAATACAAAAATTTTAACATGGGTCTTATACTATACGGTACGACTAAACTAAAAACACAAAAATTATCAAAAATGAAAATCAAACATACCTTCAATTTGGATCTTAAAGTGCCGAAACTCAACTAAGAAAATGGCTTCCTCTTTTTCTTTCACATTCGGCCAACAAAGACATACTTTGCATGTCCATTTTGTTTTCTTTTTATTATATTATGCTTTTGTCTTTTATTATACTTTATTTATTAAACTAAAATTAAATTTAATCATTATAATAATAATTATAACACAAAGCTTATTATAAAGCTCCACTTACCATCCATTTTCCTTATTAATGGGTAAATTGCCATTTAAAAGCCTCCACTAACAAAGCCATTAGCAATTTGACCCTCTATGCTTTCATCCACCAATTTTTCCAATTTACTCAATTTAGCCCTTTTTCTAAATCGAACATCTAAACGACAATATTAAGTTACGAAATTTTTACACATGCAAATTCACATAAAATAAACATATAAAATAATATTAAAACATTTTCCTGATTCAGATTTGTGGTCCCGAAACCACTGTTCCGATTAGGGTCTAAACAGGCTGTCACAAATAATGCTTCACCCCATAGATTATATAGAAGTTTAGAATTTAACAACATCGAGCTAACCATATCTACTAAAGTATAGTTCTTTCTTTTTGCCAAACCATTTTGTTGCGGAGTATAAGACGTGGAGCACTCATGTACCACACCTTATTCCTCACAAAATTTATTAAACTCATTTGAAAACTATTCACCAGCTCTATCACTATGAAGCACTTTAATTTTTTTACTAAACAAATTCTCAACCTAATTTTTAAAACGGTTAAACATATCAAAAGCCTCGTCTTTACTTCTCATGAGATACACATAAGTAAATCAAGAGAAGTCATCTATAAAAGTGATAAAATATCATTTTCTGCCTCGTGTTAGTGTTCCATTTAATTCATAAACATCCGAATGAGTTAAATCTAACACTTGTGAATTCCTTTCACACTTATTAGGAAACTTCTCCTTGGTAATTTTTTATTCAATACAAATTTCACATTTATCCTCAAACTCTTTATTACTTAGACTTATATAACTATTCTTTTGCATATATTATAAAGTTTTAAAATTAAAATGTGCTAAACGCGCATGCCACAAAGGACAAGATTCAACAATATAAGTAGAAGAATTAACTTTATTCATATCAATGCTCAACTTGAACATAACCTCGTTATAATATCGTTTTCCTACAGATATATCACCCTTAAGCAAGGTAAACTTATTGGATTCCAAGATAATCATGAACCCCTTGTTACATAGAATACTTGTAACACCCCTAACCCGTACCTGTTGCCAGAATAGGGTTTAGGAGCATTACTAGAGTTTACAAAATAGATATAAATAATTCATGTCATTTACTATTCATATTCAAAACTAATCATATCATCCTTTGATTGGACCCTTGAGGTTCAATTTAAGCATTAAAAACAAGTCGAGACTAAATCAGACTCTTAGAGAATTTTTCATGAAATTTCAAAAATTTTCTAAGGTTAAGAGGTCACGTGCCTGTGTGGTCAGGCCGTGTGGCATACGCCTGTGTCCTTAACCCATGTAACTCTTTGACTTGCAACTTAATTTAGTGCATGGGTCACACAGTCAAGTCACACGCCTGTGTGCTAGGCCGTGTGGACAATTTAATTTTCAAAAATTAGGTGCAGGATTCACACGGCCTGGGCACACACCTGTGTACTAGACCGTGTGTCACACAGGACTGAGACACACGTTCGTGTCTCTGCTCGTGTGCCTAATTCTGAGCATTCTATTTCTCAATTTAAAATGAAGAGGACACATAGCTAAACTACATGCCCATGTGCTAGGTTGTATGTCACACATGGTTTAGACACACGTATGTGTGTCTACCCATGTGGACAAAATAAGGCCATTTTCTAAGCCTTATTTCTCACCCCTTTTACCTTGCACCTATATCAACACTTAAGTATTTCCAAAAACCAATTCAAGACAACTTAACCAAGCCAAACACAAGAATTTTGTATGATATATTAACACAAACATTCATGTATTTCCAAAACTTACCTTTCACTACCAACCATTTCCAATACATATCAAACATGTTAATCACTTATATAAATACATCAAAGTTGTAACATCCTGAAAAAGGGCCTAAACGGAACAATGGTTGCAAAACCACAAATACGAGATAGAAAAGTTTATTACAATGAATTATCATGATTTACCGATTCATTGGATGCATGTGTTAGACTACCAATAAGAAATTTTATAGATTGCATGTTTAATTTGTCTATTAGGGCTTATTTGCAAAAGTTGCAAAATATGGATTCTAGTTTATAAAGTACTTGATTCAAATGGGGGTTTAAAGTAGAGGTCCTTAAATAGTAATTAGATCATTAAATTTTGATGGACAAAAATAGACATGGTTAGTAAGTAAGGTATTTAAGGTTATTTTGGTAAAATGCCTTAATTAATGAATAAAGACAAAATAACATGAAATAAGCTATCATCTTCTTCATTTCTTTTCTCCATGGCCGAATGTAGCAAGGGAACACCATGGCTAGAGTTTGTTCATCTTCCAAGCTTTGTAGTAAGTCAGCTCTAGCCCCGTTTTTCATGTTCTTTACATTTTTGGAATATCGGTAACTTGATTAAGCTAATTCTACCATTAATTCGAGCTAGGGTTTAAATTTGGAAAATTACCCATAGGTGAAAAGAGTGTATTTTGATGTTTTATGACAGAATATGAAGCTTAGAATTATGTTAAATGGCTTTTGCTAAGCGATTTTTAGTGAAAACGAGTAAAATAACATAATCGGCAAAAATTATTATTGCTCATAAGTGCATGTTAGGGCGAGGATTTGATGGCCATAGAAGGAAAAAAATGATCATCATGTCCTAAAACATAAGAATTAGGGATAAAGTTTAATTTTTGAGCTTTGGGGCAAAAGTATAAATATGCAAAAGTTTAGGGGTAAAAATGTAAATTTTGTAAAAATATGTTTTAGGTCCGAAATGATTAGTGCATTGATTAAATAAGTGAAATATGATGTTTTAGATCATGAAAAATGAGATTTGGACCTAGAACGAGAGAAAATCGAAAATCAGAAAAGTTGGTCAAAATGGCCGTGTTGGTATCGAGGTAAGTTGATATGTTTAATAAGCACTTAATTAAGCATGTTTGAATGCTAAATTGATATATTAGTTATAAATTTTTTGTTATTGATTTTTGAATATAATGACAGTAATTGAGAAATGATTCGACATTAAAAGTGAGAATTCGAATAAGTTTACATATAAGACCATAGTGGTAATGTGGCTTTGTATAAGATCAAGAAAGTATTGAATAGCATAATTTGAGGAAAGTAAGATGAATTGAGGATATTATGAGATTGAGAATGTAAGTATGTAAGTTGAGTAGCATTTTATTATTATGAAATTGTTGCTATTATTATTATTGAGTTATGTGACGACCTTGAGAATTTTGAGTAAGTATGTTTTAGCTATGAATTGCCAAGGCATTAATATTTCAATGTCCATGCTTATAACATGGCAACTAAGGAAGAATAGATGGAAAAGTCCATGTTTATAACATGGAAATTAAGGAAGAATTGACCGAAAAAGACCATGGTTGACCTATGGCAACATAAGATAAGGATACCAAGTAAGACCATGCTAGGCATGGCATTGGTAAGTTTTACAAGGCAAGGAAATCATCTAAGACCATGTCAAGGCATGGCATTGATAAGTTACTATAAGGCAAAGATTCCATGTAAGGCCATGTCAAGACATGGCATTGACAAGTTACTATAAGGCAAAGATCCCATGTAAGACCATGCCAAGGCATGGCATTGGTGATTTCACAAGGCAAGGATACCATGTATGACCATGTCAAGACATGGCAATGGTAAATTTCAAAAGGAAAGGTACTTGTGTAATCCAAAGAGTAAGTCAAAGAGACGACAAGGTAAGATCATGAGGAAAGAGCACAGGTATGTACATAAGGCTTATTAATATTGAGGTTATAAGTTGATGATATTAAAAATATTTTAATGAGTATATTCAAGTATTAAGTGATAAGTTTTCAATTATACTTATGACACTTTGTGACATGGTTGGCAATATGCCAACATATTATGAAAGAGTATTAATGTGTTAAGTGAGATGTTGCATGTACATAAGCAAGCTATTAAGTAAGGTATTTTTTTTATTATTCCGAGCCTTTGGTAAGGTTACCAATGAGTAAGATGGGAAAGTAAGAACTTAACATTATTTATGCAAATTATGAAAGCTTAATAATAAGCTAAATTTATTACTAATACCTATTATTTTACATGTGAACTTACTAAGCTTTATAAGCTTACCTCTTTCCTTTCCTCTGTTCCAGAGTTTTATCAAACAAGCTCGGGTTGGAGGTCATCGGAGATCGCTTCACACTTTCGACTATCAAGTTACCAATTGGGTATTTTCATTGAAACGTTTTCAGTCATGGCATGTATAGGGACTTGGCCATTTTGTGTGTACATCCTTATGATATAGCTAAATAAGAACATGTGTTGGTGTTATGTATGCCTAAATAAGGTTTAATGCAAAGAAATTATGAAAGAGTAAAAGTTGGTTATGAAACAGTTTTGGGACAGCAGCAGTGATGTGAATTTTAAAAATCACTAAAAATTGTATAAATGGAATTAAATGGTGAATGAGATATAGAATTAAAGCTTATTGAGTCTATTTTCATAGGAAATAAATAGAGCAAGCAAAAGAAGTCTATATTCTAGGATATTTAAATTCTTGTGAGACTGGTTCAGAATGACTTTGTGATCCCCTGTTCTGATTTTAGAAATTTACTAGAAATTGTACAAGAAGAATTAAGGGTTATAATTTATATGTATAGATTCCTTAATGAGTCTGTTTTCATTATAAATGAGTGGGAACATTAAATGAAAATTTTAATATGAGATAATTGATTTTTAGTGAGGAAAGGTCAGAACCATTGGACTGTGTAACAGAGGAGAATTTAACTAATAAAATGTACTAATTGGCTACACCAAAAATTCTGAAAATATTATGGTAAAAAGATATATGAGTCTAGACTCAGGAAAAATTTATAGATTTAAATTTTGAGCTTTGTAATTTGAGTTATAATTAATTTAGTGACTATCACGCAGGTAGACAGTTTTATCATGAATAGTGAAATAAATTGTTTTGATTTGTGCAAGTAATCGGAAAATTTTTAATGTTCTCGGTTTGGTCCCGAACCGTTTCAATTGTATGTTTAGGGCCTCGAGGGCCTTTTTTAGGGATATATTGGATGAATGTGAGCGGATTAATTTTAAAATTAAATTTTTATGCCCCAAACTAGTAAGGTAAGTCTGGTAACGCCTCGTGCTCGACTCCAGCGACGATCTCGGGTAAGGGGTGTTACAAAAGTATTTTAAACATTAGCCATTCCAATAGCTAATTACAGCCAAAATATTTTTTCATATGAACTATTTTAGCCTATACATGCCATTATACCAAAATAAGTTTACTATTTATACCAAAGCGTGTTGTGGGATAGTGTGAAGATGCTCCGATTGATCTCCAACCTTTACGAGCTTCTAAGCACTATAAAACTGAAGAAATAAAACCTGGTAAGCATTTAATGTTTAGTAAGATCGTATAATAGGAATTAAACTTACCAATCATATTCATTTAAATAAGCATAACAATAATTTGCTTCCTAACAAATTGGCAAGTTTGCCTAAACACATACACTTAATTAAACAAGTCAGTCACATATTTCACATGTACATCAAATAAACATGGATGAGCTCATCACATTACAAACTTTCTAGTATTTCAGAAACATTCAAAACATAATTCATTTAATCTATAGTTTCTAATGTTAGAAATTTTATCCATTGAATTATTGTAATATCAATAAATACTCACATAGTACACATAAGGTGTACAAAACTGTAAATAGTCAACTCATAATCAAGGGTACCCATTAGGGCACTTAATCAAGGAGTATGCTCTGAAGCCACATATCAGGATGCTCAAGTGAGCCATGTAACAGGATGCTTATCCGGGCTAAACATGAAACTCATAAAAGTTTTAATCAGGGAGCTCATAGAGCTTAACAGGTAACTCTAAAGAGTTATTATTAGGGATCACCGGATAGTGTATAAAGGAGTTCAAGCGAGCCATGTCAAGAAGCTCATAAGAGCCTATATTAGGACACTCACAAAGAGCTGCGTTTGTGTCTGTAGTAAATGCTAGATCATAACAGATCGAATTGTGTAAGAGGATGCTTACAAAGAGCTGCGGTAGTACGCAACACATGCAAAATCACTACCAATCAGGATGCTCACAGGAACTATATAACAGGATGCTTGAGAAGGCTTTTAACCGGTTGCTCGTCTGAGCTATAATGTCTACAACATATGTAGGACTATAATCAGTATGGGAAAATACTATATCCATTGCATTTCATTATTCAAACAAAACTTATTATTTATTGAACAATTTTGGGCATATGATTATTTTCATACATTAATCATTTATACAATTAACACATATAAAACATTTAATTCAAACATATAAATATACATGATTAAGTTACACGAACTTACCTCATCACTTGTTCGTATATACAAGTCTACTAATCCAGCACCTTTTCTTTTTCTCGATCTAACTCTCTATTTGATCTTTTCGGATCTATATAAATAAATATAACATCAATTTAATCCATTTCATATTAATCCATTTCATACTCATTTACATTCAATTTACATCCTAGGCAAAATTACCATTTTGCCCCATTCTTTTCATAAATGACAATTTCATTCCTAGCCTTGGAAAATGATATTCATGAAATTCGATCCTTAATCCAAGCCTAACTAAATTTTTCATATAATATTTACAGCACATATATTTCATGAAAATCAAAAAATTTCCATGAATTTTACATTTTTACCATTTAATCCCTAAATCACAATTTCATGAAAATTCACTTTGTAAAAGTTGTTTATCTATCAATAACCTTTCATTTTCCACCATAAATTTCAAAATTTCAGCATATTCATACATGGAAAATTTTCTATACTTTGATATCTTTTCAAATTAATCCCCAAAATAGATAGATTAAGCTATTTTGATTTCAAAAATATAAAAATTACTAAAAACTGACAAGAATACTTACCCAATTAAGCCAAGAATGCTTGCTTTCTCTTTCCAAGGGTTTCCATAGAAATTTTAGGGAAGATTATAAAATAAGATGATATTATCTATTTAATTTAATTATCATCTTTTAATTTTTCCACTTTCCAATTTAGTTATTTTCTTTTTCTAGTTTTCTATAGATGATTCATCATAAATATCTACTAACTTTTTCTTAATGGTCTAATTGCTATTTAAGGATCTCAAATTTTGAATTCCATAGTTATTTAATCCTTCTAGCTACTAGAATTCAAGTTTTGTATTTTATGCAATTTGGTCCGTTCCATAATTAAACACATAATCGGTAAACTTTTCTTATCAAAATTTTCATATAGCATTCTTATCATAATGCAGACCATGTAATAATTTTAAAATAAATTTTCTTTATGACTCAGATTTGTGGTCCCGAAACCACTGTTCTGATTTCATTGAAAACAGGCTATTATAATACTTACGAACACTAAATTCTTTTTCATATCGAGAACATGCAACACATTAGCCAAAGTCAATTTCTTCCCAGATGTGAAGTTGAGTTCCTTTGTCCCTTAACCGAGCACCTTAACCGATTGATGTTGGAACGCCGATGCCTCCAATGTGCAGCGGAAAAATAAAATAATCCGGTGATCCAAACCATGGATCCATGTCTAAGGAACAAATCGGGGTGACAAAAGGTTTCGAAAATATCGAAACTTCAATCTGAGTAGACAGCGACGCCTAGGCAACGGGAATCCTGAACCACTATCGAACCAAGCTGCAACCTTTTCCAATGTCAGCCTCTACGTAGTCCACCTAATTGACAATGAACGGTAGAAATCCTAGAAAACTATTTTTAGAGATTATTTAGCTTGACGGCTGCTAGACCTAGTAGCATAGTTTCGGGCTTGTTTATATATTAACTTTTTAGGGTTTTTACCCTTGCTATATATAACTCCCTTTTTATTGGTATATCTTTATAACGAATTTTAATTCATTAAAATTAATCCGAACATAATAATCATCATTAAAATAAATATAATAATGTTTAATTGAAAATTATAATTACATTAATTATAATAAAGATTTCGGTAAACTATATTTATTTAAACTTATATACGAACCAAATTCATATATGAATAAAATTATGTTCTGAATATGTGTACAACATCCTTGTACATATAGTATGTTCAACAATTTGATTGCCCAATTAAATTAATTCTATAATTAATTTAATTCATGTGACAACCAAACACAATACCAACTATGTTTTACTCTGTTCATTTCAACCATAGGGTGTGACCCTATAGGTTCTTGTAACGTTAGCAGTAACATTAGAATGATTCTAATGTTACAAACAATGAGTGGCATCTAGCAATGCATCATTGCTACCTAAGTTACAAGAAGTCATGATTCGACATAACCTTTTGTGATTAACCTTTCATGCATTAATCCTTAAGTCCTATATCTTTGGAATGGACACAAGTCATGGAATAGTCACACTTGCATAATCCGTCCTATGTTTCTTGATACCTTGAGTAGACTATGATACACAAATAAGTATGACATCTCATATCAACTTATTTGAGCATGGCCATGCATTTCTAGTCTCACTTAATCAAGTGGCCTGAGATATTACTCCCATTATGTAGGAGAGACTTATCCTATATTGATCAACCATATCCCTCTACATAGATTGTGGTATATCCAACATCAGTTTTTATAGAACAACCAGTTATGGTGTTCGTTTGACTATGTCAAAATATACAACTCATGATGTTGGGATAATTATGATCTCAAGTATGAGGATCATATACATATTAATCACTATAAGAATGTTGTGACAATTACATAATAATACAAGAAACATACTCATAGCGGGTCAGTCCAATATGGTGTTCTCTAACACACATATTCATGTATTGATCCTGACACTCCATATCAATGACAACTCTTTATCATCAATCAATTACATGTTAGTCTTAATGCATTATTGTTGTCCTAGCCAACAATAATACTTAACTAAGGATCTTTTAAGAATAATCATATTATTCTCAAGACATTATTATAAAATAGTTTATTTATGCACACAGAAAAGAAACTGAAATAATAATGGCAACGCCTTATATTAATAAACATGATAAATCAAGTATGTTATTATAACCATCTCGCGATTGATCTTTGGGCATACTCTTACAATTGATAGTTGCCCATAAGCACTTCACGGTTTGCCATTAATTCATAACTCTTGAATTGCTGTTGGTCATTACACACATAGACATAGATCTGGAGTCAAGCCACCAATTACAAGACTTATCAGTCATGGCTATGTTGAGTTCAGTAATTATACCAATCTCTAAAGTTTTGATCCTATTTGTAACTATGGCCACTAAGTCCATGCCCTCCACCATATTAGCTTTGGAAGTTGTGTCATCTGCTTTTTTTTAGAAGTCTGCAATCCTTAATATAATGTCCTTTCTTATTGCAATTATAATAATTGCAAGTTTTTTCTTCTTGTCTTGCATGTCCTTGGTCTCAGATGTGGCCTTTCGCTTACCATTTCGAGAGTTTTTAGACTCGTTCACATGGTTTACTTTAGATTTGGGTTTGTGAATCGAGAGAGAGTGATCATGCCTTAATTTTTTAAAATAAATATTGCAAAATTATTTCAAGAAGGAGGAAAAAGCCTAATGGTGAAAAGAAATATGAGAAAACATGGAAATTGAGGTCCCAGGTTCGAATCCCTTCCCTTGCGAAATAATTAAATTTTGTAAAATCCCTTGTTTTTTTTAATGTGTGTGCCATCCATACCCTTGAACCCTAAGTATAAATGTAAATTTTTATTTTTTTAACCTTTAATTCAATTTTTACCTACCCAAGCCATTCAGCCTCTTCCTCTCCTCTTTTCTTTTCATTTTTCTTTCTTTCTCCCATTATTTTTGTTGCTTACAACTAGTTTTACCATCTCCTTTTTTTTCTTTTTCTTTTTGCCATAAGATTTGTTAACATATTCTCCACCATATTGCTATCATTTTACCTCATTAAAATCAGCCCCAAATCTAAAATCTTGAACTTGAAGATCGATATTGAACATTGCCAAGAAAGTGTCATTGTCGTTTCTCTCGACTAGCCTGGGTAACTTCTCTTCTCTCTTCTCTCTTCAATTTCTTAATTAATCTTGTCCATTAAAAACCTAAATTTCCAGATCTAGAATTTGGGAGATTTTAAATGATTTCAAAGGTATTTTTCCAAAATTTAATGAGAGGTCAAACCATTTTAACATTCAGCCCAATTTTGGCCACCATGGGTGGTGGTGCGTGCGCCTATGTGCAAGAAAGGGGGCTGGTTTGTTTCTTGGTTCTTGCCTATATTTTTCCAACATTAATTTGAGTTCTTTAACCCTCCTAATCAGATGTTAAACCAATTTAAATTAGTGAAAAAAGTTCTTGATCAATTGGCCATTCGACTCTCACAAATCATGAAGTGTAAGTGCAATTAAGGGTAACTAGTTTGTTATTTCGACATAATTGTTGGGTAACGGCTATAAATTGATTAAATGAAGGAATTTAATCATTAATTAGCTACTAAATTTCCAGTATATAATTGAATTAGGTGCTGACCCAAATGCCCCAAATCATCCGTAAAGGCGAAGAACGATTGTAAGTACGATTTGCATCGATACAGTGTAAGGAATCTAACTAGTTTGTAGTCATAAAATGGTTATAATTTCAATGATTGGTTTGAACTCGTAAGTGGGTGTTTGGGGGCTGGTTTAATGTTAAATTAATTGAATTTATACTGAATTTTGGTTTACGTTTGTTTATGTAATTATTAAGGAAAATTGTAAGATTTGGTAGTGTGCTATGAGGAAGCGAAAAATAAGGTGTGGGTCCTAAACTTATAAAATTATTTGAAAATGTTAAATATCATGTTATATATGATAAATTAGTTTTCTGATTGGATAGTCTTAATAGTCAAATTAGTGATTTTTTGAGTGGCCGAACCAGGTATGTTTCGCGCCTTAAAAGATTGACATGTTGGCAAAATTGCTAGTTTGATAGTATGAATGTTTGATTGAGTTTGGAATTGTATATTTGAGTTATGAGTTATGAGAATGTTTGATTGAATGATATAATGTGTTGGGATATTAAGCTTATGTATGATTTAAATGCATGAGATATTTATTATATTGTGTACTGAAATGTTGCTATCTATGCACAATGAAAATCCGTGAAGTATGTGAAATTGAACGATATTGATTGATACCAACACAATAGTAATTTGAAAGATTGGAACATTGTTTTCATTTACTGAAAGTTTGTGATTATTGAGGACACGCTAAGCATGTCAAATGAATGTGAAAAGTATTGAGATATGGTTACGTATGAGATTGTGTGACATACTGCATATGCATTGGGTTGGGATTTAATGGTTGACAGAGGAGTTCCGTAGAGTACCAGCTGCATATTAAGTCCACATTATTTGTAGCCAGTGCACTGCACTTGGGGTACTGAGGGGATTGGTGATTTTATCACATATTATATGTTATTGGCGATTGTATCGCACTATTTGATATCCGACAGAGTTTCTGCATTGTTAATTATTCGGTGGTTTTACCATATTGAGCTATGCTCATAGTGTTTTGAAGTTTGGCAAATGAGTTTTGGGGAACTCATGGTGTGTAGCAGATGGTATGTGTAACACCCCAAACCCGGCCCAGACGTTACGGCCAAGTCTGGTGTGTCACATGGAAGTGTTTTTCGAAAACCATGTTTTCATTAAAAACCTTTCTTAGTGTTTAAAAACTTCTACTGTTAAACTTGTATAAAACCTCAGCTTGTGTTTGTTTATTCAAAACGTGGTCAACTAAAAGTTAATCCCTTTTAAAAAAAACATTATTACCTTTAAAACCTTCTTTGTTGCGAAAGCTTAATTTAGTTAGTTGTGGAAGACGTAATGTTCGAAAGCAGTTAACATTTTGGAAAATCGCTATTCACCTCTAGTAGATATAATTCAAAGTAAATAAAAACCTTAAAATAAAAATCCAGAAATTATAAAAGGCCTTGTTACAAACCAAACCCAAAATAAATTACTTGAGAGTAAATAATCAAAACAGAAAGCATAAGCAGTGTGTGTGGCCTTCTCCGAGTTCGTCGCAGCTCCGATCCGTCTAAGGCTGGGGATTACCTAAAAGGTTAATAAACGGGGTGAGTTTACGAAAACTTAGTGTATAATCCCCTACTACAAATACGAACAGTCGGTCATGTAAAAGAATTTAAAAGTTTGCCCTACCACAGTTCTAGTATCAATTGGGCCTTAGCCCATTACAAAATCAGAGACAGTATCTGAACCGGAATTAGTATCAGAATCAGAATCAGAATCAAAATCAGAATCAATTAACAGAATCAGAATCAGTATCAATTAACAGAATCAAAATCATTTAACAGAATCAGAACCAGAATTAGAATCAAAATCAATTAACAGAATCAGAATCATTTAATAGGATCAGAATCAGAATCATTTAACAGAATCAAAATCAGAATCATTTAACAGAATCAGAACTAGAATCAGAATCAGAATCAAAATGTGAATGCAATCCCATAACATGTGGGGAGACTACTCGACCCACCCAACTGCTACACACCACCCGTACCAGCCAACACACCATGTGGGGAATAACTCGACCCACCCAGCCCACACACCACAGTCGCAGCATGGCTGCTCAGATAATCAGTACGTGGCAAGCCTCTTTTAGTAAACAGTACGAGGCATAGCCTCTTTCAGTAATCGTGGCAATGCCACTTGCACTTCCTCCATCAATAATTCCCAAATCCCATTCAACATGTCATGTATGCAGAATGTCATGCCCATATTTGAATCAAACAATCACAGTCAAGTCATTCATATCACCAACATATATTCACAATTAAATCCGTCAAACACACAGCCCAAGTCAGTCACTTGCCCACAAGGGCAAAACAATCATTTAACACCCTATGGGTAAAATGGTAATTCTACCTTATAGGAGAATTTTGGTAATCCTATCCTATAGGGGTATTTCAGTAATTCTACCCTAAAGGGGTATTTCGGTAATTTCACAAATCAAGGGTAAAACAAAAATTTTACAAATCAGGGGTAAAATAGTAATTTTACAAATTAGGGGTAAAACGGTAATTTTACAAATCATGGGTAAAATGGTAATTTTACAAATCAGGGGTAAAATGGTAATTTTACAAATCAGGGGTAAAATGGTAATTTTACAAATCAGGGGTAAAATGGTAATTTTACAAATCAGGGGTAAAATGGTAATTCTATAAATTAGTGGTAAATCGGTAATTTTACAAATCATGGGTAAAATGGAAATTTTACAAATCAGGGGTAAAATGGTAATTTTACAAATTAGGGGTATGTCTGTCATTTTACAAATCGAGGGTACTGAAATTTTACAAATCAGGGGTAAAATGGTAATTTTACAAATTAGGGGTATGTCTGTCATTTTACAAATCGAGGGTACTTCTGTAATTGTACAAATCAAGGGTAATTCGATAATTTTATAAATCGGGATATTTCTGTAATTTTGCAAATCGAGGGTAATTCGGTAATTTTGTAAACCAAGGTATTTCAGTAATTTTGTAAACCAAGGTTATTTTAGTAACTTTGTAAACCAAGGGTATTTCAGTAACTTTGTAAACCAAGGGCATTTCAATAACTTTGTAAACTAAAGCATTTCTAAATAGAGATAACAGTGCGAATGGGCCTAGGGTCCATTCTCGGCCCAAATGGGCCCACACGCTCGTGTGGCCCTTTTAGCCCAAATCTAGCCACAGATATGAGATTCACCTAATCTAGTCCAATATTTACTATACAATCAAACAACTTATCCAATTGGGCCTGCAGGCCTATTGGGCCCACATGGCCCTTTCGGCCCATCGCAGCCCGAAGTAGCTGTCCTACCGCTAGAGTGGTGAGAAATACACACCTGATAGGCATCTGAAGCTAATCCACCCTCTGAACGCTGCTATGCCAAGAAGCCAAGAATAATCGCACCCCTGACTCCCCGGGGTGTCGATCAACTACGGTCACCATCATTATGACCCAACGGCATACAGATCAACGAATGATCCAACGCCTAACCCAAATGAACACACTTCAACGTGAAAGGGGGTAACCCAAGAAAGGCATGCCTACTCTCCTCATGGATCGCTCTATTTAAAGCCAGCTTCTTGCCTACTCCCATGCTAGCTTCCCGATGTGGGATCCTCCATCAATCTCCAAAAACTAAAGTATTAGCAAAATAATCAACCTTTGCGTGCAAAGGGATTCGAACCATAGACCTCTCGATAGCCATGACATGCCACCACCACTGGGACACCAGCTCCTTTGTGTCATAAGTTCAACGCATTTATCTTTAAAGTCCGCCTACTCGCTTCCAGATTTATTTAAAAGAAAAACCAAAATAAATTGCAAGAGCCAAGACTTGAACCTTGGACCCCTTGCTTCCTTTATGGCGTCACTTCCTTGTCCCCTAAGTAGCGCCACTTTGCCACTACACCACACTCCTTTTTGTGTCATGCTTTCACCAAAAATATTCTTAAAGCCTACCCACTAACGTCAAGGCTCCCATAAGAGAAAAACATAAATTTTTGTTAAGACCCAGGTTTGAACCCATGACTTCTCCAACACTTCCAAACCTCTTAGCCATCACACCAAGCAATAAATCATGAGACATCACTCAAGCAAAAATCATGAATATCATTTAGTTTCTTACTCATTTTCATGGCTTACTCAAATATATACTTACTCATACTTCTCATGCTGTAACTATCATAACTATGTACTTTCAATTACCCGTACTTACTCGAATATAAACCTGCAACACATAACATGAAACTTTAGCCTTTCTCTTGAAACTTATTAACTTGAATACTTTTCTCATCTAAGTTTCTTTCAGAAATACTGAAGGATACCAGTAAGCCAATCTCATGAGATGATGCCAATGCCATGTCTCAGACATGGTCTTACATGGGATCACACATTGATGTTGATGCCATGTCCTAGACATTGTCTTACACAAGATCATACCTTGATGTCGATGCCATGTCCCAGACATGGTCTTACACAAGATCTCATATCGGATGCCCAAGCCATGTCCCAGACGTGGTCTTACAGGGGATCCTTATCTTCTCTCGGTGCTGAAGCCATGTCCCGGACATGGTCTTATACGGGACTTCATCTCGGATGCCCATGCCATGGCCCAATCATGGTCTTACAGCGGATTACATCTTGATGCCAATGCCATGTCCCAGACATGGTCTTACATGGGATCTCGATTCAGTGCCGACGCCATGTCCAAGACATGGTCTTATACGGGACCTACAATACTCAATGACATGACTACGGTATCCTTCGTATAAATTTAACTTGCATGTAATTTCTCCTTTCATGATTTCATCATTTCTTGGTAGAATTTCACATTTTGATAATTTCATGAATCTCAACAATTCAACATCATGGAAATTTAACATAACTCATACAAGAGCAAATACATGTCTTTATGGAATAACATAATTTCATAAATATCATTATAATGAATTCACATGACATAAGGGCTAAATTATTACACACAACTTACCTCAGGTCCAAAATGTGGGTAGATGCTTGATTTAGTCCACAACTTTACTTTTTCCCTGGTTTCGATCTAGGCTTCGTGTCTCTTGATCTAAAATGATAAATTTAACTTACTTAGCACCCACATTGACCAAATAGCTCATAACTGACATTGCAAAATTTACAATTTTGCCCCTAAACTTTTGTATATTTGCAAAATAGTCCCTAGACTCGTATAATGAAATGTATCTATTCTTTTCACTACCCAAGCCTAGCCGACACTCACTAGTGTCCATAAAAGCCCACATTGCTCATGATTTCTTATTTTTACTACACGTTATCATGCAAAATCACCTAGAGTAAAGTGTTTACTACACTTTAACCCTTCATTTTCTACCACTAGACATCAAATTACTTGCATGTCATGCATGGTATATTTTTTAATATGAACCCTAGCTCAAATTAGTGGTAGAAATAGCTAGATTAAGCTATGATGATTTCAAAAATATGAGAAGCATGAAAAACGGGGCTTGGAGTCGCTTACTTAGAGCTTGAAAATGGTGGAAACCCTAGCTATGGAGGACTCTTAAATTTCGGCACATTAGGGAAGAAGATGATACCATTTTTTCTTTATTTTTCCTATTGTATTACTTAACTTTACCTGTAACACCCCATGCCCGAGACCGTCACCGGAGTCGAGCTTGAGGTGTTACCGAACATAATTTATCATTTAAACAACTTTACATAATTTATTTTGATTTTCGGAATAAGCAGTTTTTCTGCGTCATGGTCGCTAAAAAAATCATATCTTGAGTTACGAAACTTGAAATCATGATCCGTAAATTTTCCCTAAATTTAGACTCACATATCTATCTACTAATTTTTTCTAAAATTTTTGGTTGGGCCAATTATTATAGTTTATTAGTTAAAGTTACCCCTGTTTTAGGACTTGACTGCACTGACCTCTACTTACTACGAACCACTTTTCTCCATGTAAAAAATTCATATAACTATACCGTTTATTTCTATTAAAATTAGATTCAATAAGGATTCTGAGCATATAAATTACACCTCCTAATTATTTTTTTACAATTTATAGTGAATTTTCAAATTTGGAACAGGGGATCCAGAAATCACTCTGGCCCTGTTTCACTAAAACTCAAATATCTTATAACATATAACTCCTTTACCTATTTTGCTTTTTCCATTTGAAAGTAGACACAATAAGCTTCAATTTAATAGTTAATTCTTCACCTAATTCGTTTTCTACTATTTTTGGTGATTTTTTAAAATCATGTCGTTGTTGCTATAGTGTTCAGTTTTATGGCAAGTTTCATCTTTTTATGAATTCTCATGAACTATATAACATATTAAACTCACAAGGCATCCAACATAATCTAGGCTAGCCATACCAATGACTAATCATTCTCAAGCATTTCCTCAACCAAACCACAACCATATCACAAGATTATTTACACAAAACAAGTATATTGCTATACATGCCATACATCAAAACATACAAACCAATATACCAATTCTTCCTCGGATAGTGTGAGCGTTTCTTCGACCTTCCCGATATCTAAGTTGGCTCGCTAAAAACTATAATGAATGTAAAGGAGGGAGTAAGCATAAATACTTAGTAAGTTCACATGCAAATAACAAGTAACATAACAAAGCAATTATATCAACAACAATAGCATGATATCACCAAGATACAAACCACATTTCTAGCTATCGTGTATCATCTTACCACCTTATTTCTGTTTTATCAAGTTTAAACCCGAGGGTTAAGTACATACCTGTCCAAATTGTCCATTTCACAACACTTACCAAAATATCATTTTCATCTTGAGTATTCTTCCATTCCGCTAGAATTTTACCCGTTGAACACATCGGAATATAACTCGGATACACGGATCATTTGCACATAAGTGTCACATATGTAATCAAGCGACCATGTAACCCGCCCATAAGCGAACTCGGACTCAACTCAACGAGCTCAGGCGTTCGCATCCATAAGTGAACTCAGACTCAACTCAACGAGCTCAGATGCCTAGTTACATCTCACGAACTCAGACTCAACTCAACGAGTTCGGACATTCGCATCCATAAGTGAACTCGGGCTCAACTCAACGAGCTCGGATGCCCAACCATCCTAGTGACATGTCACTTGTATCCTAATCTATTCCCAAGGTTCAAACGGGATTTTCCTCAATCACATATCCTTGCCGTCTTCCACAGAATACCGAAACCAATACTCGGTAGCAATTTATATTTAACAAGTAGCACACATAATTTGCATATTATTTGATAATAACCACAAAGCATATATTTCATGATAAAAATCAGCATATCATATAAATAACATCAATTAACTTAAAAATAACGATTATGTTACATTATTTACACATGAACTTACCTCGGTACAAAATATAGCAATTTTGCAATTTAGTCCACAATCTTTTCTTTTCCTCGATCAAGGTTGATTCCACGTCTTTCTTGATCTAAAATAACACATTTAGCTTATTTAATACTCACATTATCAAAATAGTCCTAAATTCAAATTTTGGCAAAATTATAATTTTGCCCCTAAACTTTTGCTTATTTACACTTTTGCCCCAAAGCTCGGAAATTAAATTTTATTTCAAATTCTTATGTTTTAGGACATGCTGATCATTTATTTGCTATTAGCAAGCTCAAATTCCCACTATAACACATACTTATGAACAATATGTACTTTTACCGATTAAGCCGTTTTACTCGTTTTTACTTAAAACTGAGCAGCACAAGTTGTCTAACATAATTTAAAACCTCATATTCTATCATAAAACATCAAAATACACAAATTTCACCTATGGGTATTTTTCCAAATATGAACCCTAACTTAAATTATTGCTAACATAAGCTTTATCGAGTTACCGGGACTACGAAAACGTAAAGAACATTAAAAACGGGGCTTGGAATCACTTACTATGAAGCTTGGAAGCTTGAAACAAACCCTAGCTATGGAGAACCCTTGAGATTTCGTGTAATGAAGAAGATGACCAATTTTGTGTTATTTTTCCCTTTTTATTTCATGTTAATATCCAAATGACCAAAATGCCCCTCCGTACTAAACTTTCAAAAATTCCATCCATGTCCAAATTTTGTCCATGAACTTAAAATTGGTCAAATTGCTATTTAAGACCTCCTAATTAATATTCCAAAGCAATTTCACACTAGAACCTTCTAGAATACAAGTTTTGCAACTTATTCGATTCAGTCCCTAATTTCAAATTAAGCACTTTACGCTTAGAATTTCTTCACGAAATTTTCACACCATCATAAAATCATATCATAAACCTCAAAATAGTTATAAAATAATTATTTCTACCTCGGATTTGTGGTCATGAAACCACTATTCCGATTAGGCCCTAATTTGGGATATTACAACTCTCCCCCTTTTAAGGATTTTCGTCCTCGAAAATCTTACCGGTAAACAGATGTGGATATTGATTCCTCATAGTTTCCTCGGGTTCCCACGTAGCCTCTTCTACTCCATGCTTTTGCCACAATACTTTCACAAATGCAATACTTTTGTTTCTTAGTTGTTTGACCTCTCGAGCTAGAATCTTGATCGGTTCTTCTTCATACGTCATATCTGGTTGTAATTCAATTTCTGTCGGTGAAATCACATGTGAAGGGTCCAAATGATACCGACTAACATAGACACATGGAACACATCATGAATTTTCTCCAACTCAGATGGTAATGCTTACCGATAAGCTACCGGTCCAACTCTTTCAATTATTTCATACGGCCCGATAAAACGCGGACTTAATTTACCTTTCCGTCCAAATCTGAGGACTTTCTTCCACGGAGACACCTTTAAAAATACCTTATCACCAACTTGAAACTCAATTTCTTTTCGTTTCAAATCTGCATAAGATTTCTGTCTATCCGAAGCAGCTTTCAAACAATCTCGAATTACCTTCACTTTTTCTTCAGTTTCTTTTATTAGATCAACCCCATAGATCTGATTTTCCTTGAGTTCGGTCCAATACAAAGGCGTCCGACACTTACGACCATACAATGCTTCATAAGGTGCCAATTTCAAACTCGTCTGATAACTATTATTGTAAGCAAATTCCACCAACGGTAAATATCTTTCCCAACTTCCTTGAAATTCTAATACACAACATCGAAGCATGTCTTCAAGAATCTGAATTACCCTTTCTGATTGCCCATCAGTTTGTGGATGAAAAGCAGTACTGAAATTTAACCTTGTACCTAACGCTTCTTGCAACTTTTGCCAAAACCGCGAAGTAAATCTCGGATCTCTATCTGAAATGGTTGACAATGGTATTCCATATAGTCTAACAATTTCTCTAACATACAATTCAGCTAACTTGTTAAGAGAATAATCCGTACGTACTGGAATGAAATGAGCCGAGAATAATCCGTACGTACTGGAATGAAATGAGCCGATTTAGTCAATCTGTCAACTATTACCCAGATGGCATTTTTCTTTCCTAGAGTCAACGGCAACCCTGAAACAAAATCCATAGTAATCCGATCCCATTTCTATTCAGGAACCATAATAGGCTGAAGTAATCCTAAAGGCACTTGGTGTTCCGCTTTTACCTGTTGACAAATTAAGCATTTCGATACAAATTCTGATATATCCCTTTTCATTCCATTCCACCAGTACATTTTCTTCAAATCATTATACATTTTCGTATTGCCTGGATGAATCGACAAATAACCACCATGTGCTTCCTGCAAAATCTTTTGAATTAACTCCTCATTCTTCGGTACACAAATCCGATCTTTAAACATCAAGCAACCATCAGGACCGATTCTGAAATCTGACTCTGTATCAACCTCACATTGCTTTCTTTTGGCTTCCAAGTCTTCATCGCTTTTCTGAGCTTCACAAATCTCTTGTAAAAACATCGGTCTTACTTTTAGCTCGGCCAGAATGGAACCATCATCTGACATTTCCAACTGAGTGTTCATAACTCTCAAAGCAAACAACAGTTTTCTACTCAAAGCATCAGCAACTACATTTGCTTTTCCTGGATGATAGTTAATCACAAGCTCGTAATCTTTTAATAACTCCAACCATCTTTGCTGTCTCAAATTCAAGTCCTTTTGTGACATCAAGTATTTAAGACTCTTGTGGTCGGTATATACTCGACACTTTTCACCATATAGATAATGTCGCCAAATCTTCAAAGCAAACACCACTGCAGCCAATTCCAAATCATGAGTCAGATAATTCCTCTCGTGAGGTTTTAACTGCCTCGAAGCATAAGCCACAACCTTTCCTTCTTGCATCAGTACACATCCCAAACCATTTAGAGAAGCATCGCTATATACCACAAATTCTTTACCTGACTCGGGCTGTACTAACACTGATGCCTCTGTTAATAACTTTTTCAATTCTTCAAAACTTTGTTGACATTCTTCCGTCCATTCAAATTTAACATCCTTGCGAAGTAATCTAGTCATAGGAGTAGCAATTATAGAAAATCCATTTACAAACCGTCGATAATATCCAGCTAGTCCCAAGAAACTCCTAACCTCAGTTACATTCTTCGGTGGCTTCAAATCAACAATAGCTAAAATTTTACTGGGATCAACTCGTATACCATCACCCGAAACAATATGACCCAAAAATCCAACTTCCCGAAGCCAAAATTCACTTTTACTAAACTTGGCATATAGCTGCTTGTCTCACAAAGTTTGCAAAACTATCCTCAAGTGCTCAGCATGCTCTATCTCATCTTTCGAATAAATCAAGATATCATCTATAAATACCACAACAAACTTGTCCAAGTATGGTCGAAATATTTGATTCATCAAATCTATAAACACGGCAGGAGCATTTGTTAATCAAAACGGCATAACTAAAAATTCATAATGACCATACCTTGTCCTAAAAGTAGTTTTAGGCGCATCTGACTCTTTTACCCGCAGCTGATAGTACCTAGATCTCAAATCAATCTTTGAAAACCATGTTGCTCCTTTCAGCTGATCAAACAAATCATTAATTCTCGGCAACGGATACTTGTTCTTAATTGTCACTTTGTTTAATTGCCGATAGTCTACACACAATCTCATCGAACCATCCTTCTTTTTCACAAACAATACCGGAGCACCCCAAGGCGAAAAACTCGGTCTCACAAAGCCTTTGTCGGTCAACTCTTGCAACTGCGACTTTAATTCTTTCAACTCTGTTGGTGCCATTCTGTACGGAGCAATCGAGATCGGAGCTGTTCCCGGCATCAAATCAATACCAAACTCTACTTCTCTAACTGGAGGCAAACCCGACAATTCTTCTGGAAATACATCCGTAAACTCACATACAATCGGCACTGATTCCACTTTCTTTTCAATTTCCTTTGTATTCAACACATACGCTAAATAAGCTTCATAGCCCTTTCTCAAATATCTCTGAGCCAACATTGAATAAATCACACTAGACAATGCCTCTGATTTATCTGATTCGACCCGTAGAGTTTCACCATTTTCACACTTTAATTCAATAACTTTCTGTTTACAATTTACTATAGCATCATGCAATGTCAACCAATCCATACCCAAAATAACATCAAATTCATCAAACGGCAACAACATCAAGTCGGCCGGAAAGTAATAACCTTGAATCATTAAAGGACAGTTCTTGCATACTTTATCAACTATAACACATTGGCCTAACGGGTTTGACACTTTAATCATAAATTCTATTTTCTCAACAGATATATTCATGCTAGATATTAATTTCATGCACACATATGAATGAGTAGAATCGGGGTCAATCAAAGCAGTAACATTAACATCATAGAGAGAAAATATACCGGTAATCACATCGGGTGAGGAAGCATCTTCACGCGCTTTAATGGCATAAGTTCTAGCTGGAGCCCTTCCTTCAGATTTAACTACTGAATCTCTAGCTACATTCTTGCTGCTTGCTTCACTCCCAGCTTTTCTTGAATACCTTCCTCTCAAATCTGCACCACCAGCTTTTGTACTCTGAAGTTTTTCTTTTTCAATCCTCTCTGAGCAGTCTCTAATAAAATGATCCGGAGAACCACATCGGAAACATTCATTTGCTCTGCACGGACCAAAATGATTTCTACCACACCGCTGGCACTCAGGTTTAACAAATCTCGAGTTCCCTACACTAACTGCCGAAGTAGTCTGGGACTTAGGACCCACATTTTGCTTCCTAGAATTCCCATATGATTGTCCAGCTGAAACTTGGGAACGAGGATTCATATTTCTTGATTTTCCAGGTTGCTGTGAGGGTGCATTACTCATTGGTCTTTTCTTCCAATTTCGTGTCTCAAATTCTACCTTTTTCTTCTCTTTAAGTAGTTCTTCAGCCTGCAAGCTCGACCGACAAGTACCACCATTTCTTTTAATTCAAGAATCCCAACAAATACATTAATTTCTTCATTGAGCCCATCTTCAAATCGCCTGCACATTTTGGCCTCTGTAGGAACATATTCTATGGCATACTTACTCAGTCGAACAAACTCTCTTTCATATTCTGTAACGGTCATGTTACCTTGTTTCAACTCGAGAAATTCCTTGCGCTTCTGATCAATAAATCTTTCACTGATGTATTTCTTCCAAAACTCTTCTTGAAAGAATTCCCAAGTTACCCTCTCTTTCGGTACCACAGAAATCAGTGTCTTCCACCAATTATAAGCTGAATCTCTCAACAAAGATATAGCACATTTCAAGCATTCCTCAGGTTTGCAAGACAGTTCATCAAATACCTGGATAGAATTCTCAAGCCAGAACTCTGCTTTCTCGGCATTATCATCTACATTAGCTCTGAATTCTTCGGTCCCTAGTTTACAGATTTTATCAACTGGAGTTCTTTGGAATTTCATCATACACACATCTTGAGGCATCGGAGGTACAAGTTGAGGAATTGGGGGAGGTGGGGGAAGTTGTACATTCGGGTTCGTACGAACGAACTCAGTATACCAAGCACTCATCATCTGGAGAAAGGCTTCTCGACCCCTTTCTCCTCCTCCTTGACTAATAGTGGGAGGTGGATTTTCAGTTGGCACTGCCCCTTCAGCTGGAGCTGGTGCATTACTTTCTACATCATCAGCCACGGTTGGATCGGGATCCATTTACTATAAAAAAAATCATTTAAAAGGTCAGAAGTCGTCACACTATCACAATATACATATATGGCATGTATAGCAAAATCCGTGCATAAAATACGTTAGTCCAAGAACCGACTAAACCTGCTTTGATACCACCAAATGTAACACCCCCACGCCCGAGACCGTCGCTGGAGTCGAGCTTGAGGTGTTACCGAACATAATTTATCATTTAAACAACTTTACATCATTTATTTTGATTTTCGGAATAAGCAATTTCTCTGCGTCATAGTCGCTAAAAAAATCATATCTTGAGTTACAAAACTCAAAATTAAGATCTGTAAATTTTCCCTGAATCTAGACTCACATGTCTATCTACAAATTTTTTTCTAAAATTTTTGGTTGGGCCAATTAGTACAGTTTATTAGTTAAATTTACCCCTGTTTCAGGACTTGACTGCACTGACCTCTACTTACTACGAACCACTTTTCTCCATGTAAAAAATTCATATAACTATAGCGTTTATTTCTATTAAAAATATATTAAATAAGGATTCTGAGCATATAAATTACACCTCATAATTATTTTTTTACAATTTATAGTGAATTTTCAAATTTAGAATAGGGGATCCAGAAATCACTCTGGCCCTGTTTCACTAAAACTCAAATATTTTATAACATATAACTCCTTTACCTATTTCGCTTTTTCCATTTGGAAGTAGACACAATAAGCTTCAATTTCATTGTTAATTATTCACCTAATTCGTTTTCTACCATTTTTGGTGATTTTTCAAAATCACGTCGTTGTTGCTGTAATGTTCAGTTTTATGGCAAGTTTCATCTTTTTATGAATTCTCATGAACTATATAACATATTAAACTCACAAGGCATCCAACATTATCTAGGCTAGCCATACCAATGACTAATCATTATCAAGCATTTCCTCAACCAAACCACAACCATATCACAAGATTATTTACACAAAACAAGTATATTGCTATACATGCCATACATCAAAACATACAAACCAATATACCAATTCTTCCTCGGATAGTGTGAGCGTTTCTTCGACCTTCCCGATATCTAAGTTGGCTCGCTAAAAACTACAATGAATGTAAAGGAGGGAGTAAGCATAAATGCTTAGTAAGTTCACATGCAAATAACAAGTAACATAACAAAGCAATTATATCAACAACAATAGCATGATATCACCAAGATACAAACCACATTTCTAGCTATCGTGTATCATCTTACCACCTTATTTCTGTTTTATCAAGTTTAAACCCGAGGGTTAAATACATACCTGTCCAAATTGTCCATTTCACAACACTTACCAAAATATCATTTTCATCTTGAGTATTCTTCCATTCCGCTAGAATTTTACCCGTTGAACATATCGGAATATAACTCGGATACACGGATCATTTGCACATAAGTGTCACATATGTAATCAAGCGACCATGTAACCCGCCCATAAGCGAACTCAGACTCAACTCAATGAGCTCGGGCGTTCGCATCCATAAGTGAACTCGGACTCAACTCAACGAGCTCAGATGCCTAGTTACATCTCACGAACTCGGACTCAACTCAACAAGTTCGGGCATTCGCATCCATAAGTGAACTCGTACTCAACTCAACGAGCTCGGATGCCCAACCATCCTAGTGACATGTCACTTGTATCCTAATCTATTCCCAAGGTTCAAACGGGATTTTCATCAATCACATATCCTTGCCGTCTTCCACAGAATACTGAAACCAATACTCGGTAGCAATTTATATTTAACAAGTAGCACACATAATTTGCATATTATTTGATAATAACCACAAAGCATATATTTCATGATAAAAATCAGCATACCATATAAATAACATCAATTAACTTAAAAATAACTATTATGTTACATTATTTACACATGAACTTACCTTGGTACAAAATATAGCAATTTTACAATTTAGTCCACAATCTTTTCTTTTCCTCGATCAAGGTTGATTCCACGTCTTTCTTGATCTAAAATAACACATTTAGCTTATTTAATACTCACATTATCAAAGTAGTCCTAAATTCAAATTTTGGCAAAATTACAATTTTGCCCCTAAACTTTTGCTTATTTACACTTTTGCCCCAAAGCTCGGAAATTAAATTTTATTTCAAATTCTTATGTTTTAGGACATGCTGATCATTTATTTGCTATTAGCAAGCTCAAATTCCCACTATAACACATACTTATGAACAATATGTACTTTTACCGATTAAGCCGTTTTACTCGTTTTTACTTAAAACCGAGTAGTACAAGTTGTCTAACATAATTTAAAACCTCATATTCTATCATAAAACATCAAAATATACAAATTTCACCTATGGGTATTTTTCCAAATATGAACCCTAACTTAAATTATTGCTAACATAAGCTTTATCGAGTTACCGGGACTACGAAAACGTAAAGAACATTAAAAACGGGGCTTGGAATCACTTACTATGAACCTTGGAAGCTTGAAACAAACCCTAGCTATGGAGAACCCTTGAAATTTCGTGGTAATGATGAAGATGACCAATTTTGTGTTATTTTTCCCTTTTTATTTCATGTTAATATCCAAATGACCAAAATGCCCCTCCTTACTAAACTTTCAAAAATTCCATCCATGTCCAAATTTTGTCCATGAACTTAAAATTGGTCAAATTGCTATTTAAGACCTCCTAATTAATATTCCAAAGCAATTTCATACTAGAAACTTCTAGAATGCAAGTTTTGCAACTTATTCGATTTAGTCCCTAATTTCAAATTAAGCACTTTACGCTTAGAATTTTTTCACGAAATTTTCACACCATCATAAAATCATATCATAAACCTCAAATTAATTATAAAATAATTATTTCTACCTCAGATTTGTGGTCACAAAACCACTATTCCGATTAGGCCCTAATTCGGGATATTACATTACCAAATGACCAAAATACCCTCAGGTCCTTTCTTGGATATTTTTCCCTTCCATGGGCATTTTTGTCCATCATGCCAAAAGTTGGTCTAATTTCCAAATAACGACTCCTAATAATTTCTCTTATACTATTTCATACTTAAACCTTCTAGAAACTCATAATTTGCATCTTTTGCAATTTAGTCCTAATAGACAAATTAGTCATTATTTCATAAAATTTCTTTCATGAAATTTTCTCAGTATCATGTAAGCATACCATAAACTCAAAAATAATCATGAAATAAAATTTTCTACTTCGAATTCGTAGTCTCGAAACCACCATTCCGACTAGGCCCTGATTCGGGCTGTTACATCAAAATTAATGATTGCTTAATGAATGATGACATATACTCATACACCGTTTGATATCAATTTATAATGGCTATGTAATGACATGAAATTCCTATGATGGTTCTGTTTCCTTCTGTTAATGCTAATATGTTTCAAAATTTTAGGAAAGAGCCACAGAGAATTTTGAAACTGATATTCTACAAAGAAAATCAAGTCCGAGACTCCAATGCTGCTTGCCATAGAAAAGATGCTGTTAAGTTATAGGTAAACACATGAGGTGTATTACTGTAGACATAGAACTGAAATAGTTAGTATTCAATTTTTCTTTGAAACTGTAAGATAGGAAACTAAAAATTGACTGAAGTTGTAACACCCCAAACCCAACCTAGACGTTACGGCCAAGTCTGGTGTGTCACATCACCTACAACTAACCATGTCACCTAGTTACTAAGTTTAGGGTGAGCTTTGGGAAAACTGATATTTGAGTTATAGGAGAAATTCCCGGTTAATAGATGAACGCCCTATCCACTACCAGTTATTAAAAGATATATAAAACTTAACTTGTTACTTGATTAAATCACGTGATTGATTTTGAAAACGTTAGATTAATTTTGAGAAAACCTCGCGCAGCCATATTCAAAATAATTATGGTATAGTAAGAATAAGTAAATAAAAACCCAAAATAAAAATAATTAGAGCGGCCTTAGTACAAACCCAAATTGAAAATAAAACGATTGAAATGAGTAATAAAATAAATAATTTATTTAAACCAGAAAATGCAGTCTTCGTGGCAACTCTGAATCCCTCCCAGCTCCAAGTCCACCAATCTAGGGCTCACTTGCATGGATGGAGAAAAAAGGGTGAGTTTGGAAACTCAGTGTGCAAAGAAGCCCTTCCAAAGCCCAAATCAGCTCAAGCCCACTGGGCTAAGCCCTAACCAGTTACAGTAACAATTGGGCCAAAGCCCTTTCCAGTTACAGTAACTGAGCCGAAGTCTTATTCAGTATTTAGTAAACTGGGCCTTAGCCCTTTTCAGACAACAGGACGGCCTAAAGGCCCATTACGGTAATAGATCAGTAAATATGCATGTATGCCCAAAGCCAACATAAATCCAGCCACTACACTCCCCCCGTACCAACCATAAGCACACCTTGTGGGGAAGCTACTCGACCCACCCAACCGCTACACACTACAGATGTAGCATCGCTGCTCAGATAAGGTGGCCAAGCCATTAATAGAAATATGAGGCAACGCCTCTTTCAGAAAACAAAATGGGCAAAACC
This sequence comes from Gossypium stocksii, assembly GCA_020496765.1. Classification (NCBI taxonomy): domain Eukaryota; kingdom Viridiplantae; phylum Streptophyta; class Magnoliopsida; order Malvales; family Malvaceae; genus Gossypium; species Gossypium stocksii. The sequence goes on from CM035629.1 coordinate 77,881,228, forward strand.
CTTTTTAGATATCAGTACGAGGCAAAGCCTCTTTCAGAAAAAAGAAATCATGGCAAAGCCACTTGCACTTCCTCCATCAACAATCCCAAACCCCATGCAACAGATAATCATGATATGACATACAGTAAATAGAAACAGTAAAGCATGCATTTCAGTCAGATTAAGCCTTAGGGGTATAACGGTAATTCTGCACCTAGGGGTAAAACCATAATTTTTCCCCCTTAAGGGGTATTTTAGTACTTATTCCAGATTTTAGGGTTTTTTATGCATATTTTCGTCACTAATAATCCATCTTTCATCTCAGTAGTTATTAACTCATTTTAACAGTTTTCAGTTATTGGGCCCTAAAACCCTTAATGGGCCCTACAGTGTCATTTAGCTACTTAAGCCCGCTTAGCCCAAATCCTAAGTCTAGCTTAACAGTCTTATCCAACGGAATATCAGAACACACTTACCGCTTACTTTTTCCCCATATGGGCCCGTAAGACCACTGGGCCCAATTTCAGCCCATCGAGGCCCAATTTTACCAAAGTGCGTAGAATTGCGCATTCATCCATCTTACCACTTGCGATTATAGATCTAATGAATTCCAACCGACTTATGAGCGTTCGCATGCTCACAAGCCCATGAAATGCCAGAATTTCAGCATTTTGGCTTTTCAGCTTTTGCCAATTTGAACTACAAAAGGGTGTTCGATACACACCTGATTTGCGATGACTGCTAACGTGATCTCCCACGATATCCTACAATCGGCCACTAGACACATCAGATCCAAAATACAATGACAACCATCATAATTCCACTCACCATAATCGACCATCAACGCCTATGGCCCTTGAGATCTTACCTTTGCCGAAACCAGTGACTAGATCTAGGTCTAATCGTTCTACTTGTCCAAGCCTTCGATCAGTTGCCTCTAGAACACACTAACACCAAAAGAAATCATTTGTTAATAACCTTTAGAGCCTTAAGCCCCAATCGACAGCCTCCCTAAGACTCTAAGGATTTTGGCTTTTCTAAATCCCGAAATAAAGATTAGATCTGAGATGTCGAGTACTTACCACCGGTTCTCTTAATCAAAACGATTCCCCTTCTGCTTCTACTTAGATCTGATGCAGATCTAGCCCCTAAACACTAGCAGAGATCGAATCTTAGAGATCTAAAGATTCGGCTACAAGTCCCTAAAATAAGGTGTTTTTAGCTTTTTAAGTGATGAAAGAAAAGATGATTTGAGACTATGGTTGGTAAGGTGTTTGTCAGCAGAGCCTAAGGGTTTGGAGAGTAAGAAATTCAGCTACAAGTGAGGAAAAACAAAGAGGATTTGGCTATAGGCAAATCGACACAGGAAGCAACCTTTCAGGATTTCGACTTTTAGTAGCTGATGAGTTTGAGAAGAAAAGATTGACAACTTCGGTTTCTAAAGAAAAGAAAATGAAAGATGAGTGAGGAGGAGAGGTGGTTTCAGCTAGAGAAGAAAAAAAGAAGAAAAGAATGGAAGAGAGGAGAAGAGAAGGGAGAATTCGGCACAAGGAGAGCTTTCTAGCGTTTCCGGCTTTTTGGCACACTAAAGGAAGAATAAAACAAAAGTGAAAACTCTAGGTGGCTAACCCTAATTTGGTAAGAGAAAAAAAAAATTAAAGCTAACCCTAATGACTACTCAAACAAATGGAACACCTTCCATAAAGCCCTAGCTGAATTCTAAGTTCTAACACATGTCCGGTACATACACAAAAAAAAGTATCATCTGCCTACCTTGTGACTTGAATTCTGGCCTTTAACCTCCTTCCACACGCCACTTTTTTAGGAGCTTAGTGACGCCACCTTGCCACCCAACAAGGCCCTCTTTATGTCTTAATTTGCTAACTTTTTCTTAAAGGCCCACTTAACCAAGTCCCTTTCACTTAAAAACCAAAATTGACATTTCTACTGGGTTTTAACTTAGGCTTGGGCCTCCTAAAGGCCCACTAACACACTTAAACATAATTTCAGTAACCAAAACACCAAAATTTCAAAATTTCACCAAAAATCACAAAAACTCGAAAAATCCTAAAAATTAGGGCGTTACAGAAGTTAGCTAGTGATTATTTTTTCTGAAACTGTAGATCAAATTTAAGACTATTGGATACATAATTAACAATTGTAGAATGAGGAACCATGGGGCTCAATGTCAAGCTACAAAATTTGAGTCATTTTCTTTTTAAGGAATTGTGCCTAACCTTAAGAAGGCTGACATCGTGATTGTGCTTACTTCTAAAGGCAAAACTAGGAGGTTAGGGATGATGCATTGTCTATCCCAAGAGATATTAGGAGTTGTAGAAAAGGTTTTCAAGATTATGGTTGAAAGGACTAATATGGAGGGAGAGACTAAACGCTTAGAGTGCAAAAGAAAGGAAAAGAATAAAGTTTAAAAAATGAGAGTCTGCTTCCACTATTGTCGTCGACTACATCTAGTTTTACCATCTCTTTTTTTCTTTTTCTTTTTGCCACAAGATTTGTTTACATATTATCCGCCATATTGCTATAATTTTTCCTTGTTAAAATTAGCCCCAAATCTGAAATCTTGAACTGTAAGATCGATCTTGAACATTGCCAAGAAAGTGCCATTGTCGTTTCTCTCAACTAGCCTAGGTAAGGTCTCTTCTCTTTTCAATTTCTTAATTAATCTTGACCATCAAAAACATAAATTTATAGATCTAGAATTTTTTGGATTTGAAATGATTTCAAAGGTATTTTTCCAAAATTTAATGAGATCTTAAATCGTTTTAAAATTTAGCCCAATTTTAGCCACCATGGGTGATGGTGTGCGTGCCTATGTGCAAGAAAGGTGGTTGTTTTGTTTCTTGGTTCTTGCCTATATTTTTCCAGAATTAATTTGAGTTCTTGAACCCTTATAATAAGCTTTTAAAACAATTTCAATTAGGGAGAAAGTTATTGATCGATGGGCCATTCGGCTCCTACAAATCATGAAGTGTAAGTGCAATTAAGGGTCACTAGTTTGTTATTTCGACATAGTTGTTGGGTAAAGGTTATGAATTGATTAAATGAAGGTATTTAATCATTAATTAGATACTAATTTTCCAGTATATTATTGAATTAGGTGCTAACCCAAATGCCCTATATTATCGGTAAAGGTAAACAACGATTATACGTACGATTTGCATCGATACAGTATAAGGAATCTAACTAGTTTGGATTCATAAAATGGTTATAATTTCAATGATTAGTTTGAGCTTATAAGTGGGTGTTTGAGGGCTCATTTAATGGTAAATTAATTGAATTTATACTGAATTTTGGTTTAGATTCGTTTAAATAATTGTTAAGGAAAATTGGAAGATTTGCTAGTGGGCTGCGAGGAAGTGAAAAATAAGCTGTGGGTCATAAACGCATAAAATTGTTTGAAAACGTTAAATATCATGTTATATATGATAAATTAGTGTGCTGATTGGATTGTCTTAATAGCCAAATTAGTGATTTTGCAAGTGGCCGAACCAGGTACATTTCGAGCCTTAAAAGATTGACATGTTTGCAAAATTGCTAGTTTGATAGTATGAATATTTGATTGAGTATGTAATTGCATATTTGAGTTATGAGATATGAGAATGTTTGACTAAATGATTTAATGTGTTGACATATTAAGCTTATGTATGATTTAAACGCATGAGATATTTGTTATATTGTGTATTGAAAAGGGTGCTATTTATGCATAATGAAAATCCATGAAGTATGTGAAGTTGTAACACCCATAACCCGCATCTATCGTCGGATCACGATTACGAGGTATTATCAGATTTTCAACTTATTCAAAACATTCAATCATTAAACATACACCAAATCTCATCTCATTATAGTAATTATTAAACATTCATAATCATATTATACTTGAATCAAACCTGCCAAGTTGAAATCATGTATCCAGAACTGAATCAAAACACAACACATCATATAACATACATTCCTCATTCATAAATCATTTCCATATAAATATCAATCAAACATAATTATTTTGTCCTTTATGAGGCCTAATAAGGCCCTAGAACATCCTTAGAAGTGGTCTGGGACTAAATCGATAACATTTGGAAACTTTGAGGAAACTTCAAATTTTTCATGCATATAACGGCCACACGCCCGTATGAACAGGCCGTGTGCCTCACACGGCCACCAGACACACCCATGTATTAGGTCATATGAAAATAGGGCATACATACTGAGTTGGCCACATGGCCGACCACACGGCCGACCACACGCTCGTGTGCCAGCCCGTGTGCCATACACGGCTAATAGACACGCCCGTGTGTCTATGCCGTGTAACTCACTAATTTATTTAATTAAGGTGCATGGGTCACACGGTCGAGTAACACATTTGTGTGCTCAACTGTGTGGCATGAAAATAGCTTGGTTTAAGCCACATTTCTCACCCAAACCTCCAACGCCTACACAAAAACAAATGGTACAATTTGTAAACCCAGTTGGCAGCCAAAACAATCTCAATTTATGCATAATTCAAGATATGCCAATACAATCATTTCATTTACCCGAACATGCATCAAAATAACAAGATCAAGACCTTAACTCATACTCAATTCATACCATTACAAAAACTTCCAACTTAACATTCAAATCTATACCAATACTTAATCAAATATCTCAACAAGATATGGCCATATTTCAACCAATTCATCATTATAAAACCAAGCTACGACCATACCATTTTTCAAGCTATAATAAACCACGTATCAACTAACTAATTAATCAACCATGCCAAGCAAACCAAAAACATAATGCAATATATATATACATCATATAACACATATATAACTCACATCTTAAGCCAATCCACATGGTCAACTTCAAACCAAACTTTACATCAATAATAAGCCAAATCTCATGGCACATCAAACACATAGGCATCACCTGCCAATATTACCAATACTCTTATTAAATCAACTAGCCTATATATGCCACATAACTAAAACTCAAAGCTTTCATTACCGAAGTGATAACTGGATAGTGTGCTGTGGTCTCCTACGACTTCCAACCCGAGCAAATCTCTACAACTTTATAAACATACGAAAAATACACAAAGTAAGCTATAAAGCTTAGTAAGCTCGTATCTTAATAAACTTAATATAACAAATAATTTTAAATTCAATGTCATAAGCATAAAATGCTATCTACATGCCAAAACACAAACTTTTCTCAAGTTTATAACATGTTCTCATATCCAATTTATAACATTCAATAATAATATAATCACTTACATAGCTAACTTTATCTTCCAAAAGTTTAATCAATTCAATTCTCTTATGACATTCATTTCATAACTTCGTATAACCAAATGATCACATTTTGAAAAGTAACATATTTAAACACATATCTTTCATACCTGAATTGAATAACTCATTCACATATTCATTTACTTCTTGACATTACCCATTGAACCATTCAGAATTGATAAGGATACTCGGATAGCATGTAAGGCTCGTAGAATGCCATATCCCAGATATGGTCTTACATGTTATCACATATTGACGCCACTGTCCTAGACAGGGTCTTACACAAAAACATATATGATGCCGATGTCCCAAACATGGTCTTACACATAATCTCTAATTGATGTCAATGTCCCAGACATGGTCTTACACGATATCACATCTCGGTAATCCTAAAGTCATGACATTCGTATCCTATACTATTCCTATGGTTCGTACGGGGCTTTCGGTCATCATAACACAGTCGATACTTTCTCGTATTCACGTAGTTTGCTTCTTAAACAATTCAATATCTTAAAAACATATATATAACTTAATCAAAATACATTTATTTGCATAAACTGTAACACCCCCTACCCGTATCTGATGCCGGGACAGGGTATAAGACGTTACCTAACTAACACTCATGCAAATAAACATTCCCAAGTCATAAAACTTCAACCAAATTTAAAACTTTTCAAACTTCCTCTTACCGTCCTTAATATGGACCTACGAAGCACAAAACACATTTTAGGAATAATTCAGGATTGAACCAAGCACTATCGAAAACATTAGAGAGTTTCACTAAAAACAGGGCACACGCCCGTGCGGAACGGTGACACGCTTGTGTGATCCTGTAACATGGCCATGTTGAAAGCCCGTGTCTTAACTTGTGTGTAAAAATCTTGACATTCTATTTCTGAGGTTAGCATCAATTTAAGGTCACACGGCCAGGGCACACGCCCATGTTCTAGGCCATGTGGTGAGTTTAATTTCACATTCAAGGTGCAAACTTTACACAGCCTGGGCACATGCCCTTGTCCTGTGGACGTGTCTCCCACACAATTGAGACACACAGCTGTGTCTCAGCTCATGTGGTTAGTACTGGGCATTCTGACTTAGCTACCTTAAGGTCCAGGGGACACACGACCTGACCAGATGCCCATGGGGTGAACTATGTGTCACACACTACCTAGACACACGCCTGTGTGGCTACCTATATGGACAATATAAGGCTATTTACCAAGCCTTATTGGCACCCTTACTTGCACCAACCTAAACCTCACCAAGCAAAACCAATTCACACACACTCACATGACCAATTTAGCCACACATCAAGGCCATTGCACTTCATGCACAAGCAACACTTATCATATACTTAAACAACTCAATCATGCACTTTTCCATTCATGCATTAACACACCACATCTCTCACCATACCAAAATTGCACATTCGTGAAAGACCTTCTCATATGCATATATCAATAATCCAATATTAGCCATCATTCACGGCCTTAAACAAAATGACTAGTTTCATATCAAGCCAACACATTTGGCCAAATTTAACAATGACACAAAACACAAAAAGACTAAGTCTCTATGCATACCATTACTTAAATGATAAAACTAGCTATACCAAGTGCTTCTATTGATAGCGTGATCGATGCCTCTAACGTCCGTTGATCCACAGCTAATTAGGCGGCACTATAAGAAAAGGGAAAAGAAAAAGAGGTAAGCATAAAGCCTAGTAAGTTGCATGTAAATAATTAACAATAGATTTACCATGAAATAACATGCTCACATCATAGCATAATTTGCAAATAATACATAAATGGTTATAAGCACAACTTACTCATTTCATTCCTTACTAATCATACAACATAAGTTAAGCTCACAACTTATGCATTTCATGTAGGTACCTGTACCACTCACAACATAGTCATAACTTCTCTCATTTTAACATAAACTATGAATTTCCCGTTGAACCATTTGGAATACTAAAGGATAATCCATAAGCCTTAAACATAGGATAAGGTGTAGATGCCATGTCCCAAACATGGCCTTACACTAACTCTCATACATCGAGGCCGATGCCATGTCCCAGACATGGTCTTACATTGGCTCTCCTCTATTCGTGCCGATGCCATGTGCCAGACATGGTCTTACATTAACACATATCAAAGCTGATGCCATGTCCCAAACAGGGTCTTACACTGGCTCACATGTCGAGGCCGATGCCATGTCTCAGACATGTTCTTACACTAGCACTCGTATAAACACCGATGTCATGTGCCATACATGGTCTTACTCTAGCTCATATATAATCCAAATGTCATGGCACGAATATCTGATCTATTCCTAAGGTTCAATTAGGATTCTACCACATCAATCTCAACATGCACATCCATAACCACATTCAAGCATTTTATGCTATATAAATAAATCAATACATAATGATAATGAAGTTGTATTATTTACACCCAACTTACCTCGTATACAAAATGTAGGCAGTCAATTCGAATTAATCTACTAACTTAGCTTTCCCCTGATCTAGGTCTGGATTTTATATTTCTTGATCTATAATGATAAAATTCACTTATTGAATTATCACATTAATTAAGACAATCCATAATTCATATTTTGGCAAAATGATCATTTTGCCCCTAGACTTTCACAAAATTATAATTTTATCCCTAGGCTCGTAAATCGATTTTCATCAAATTTCCTCACTAATCAAGCCTAGCCGAATTCTTTTTATACTTATAGTAGCCCTCAATTTCAATTATTTTACACATTTATCTCCTATTCACAACCTTTACAAAAAAGGTCTATTTTAGGTGTTTTTCATCAAAATCCTTTCATAAAAGTTGTTTATTTAACAACCATGACTCATTTTTTCCATGAAAATTCAGTAAACAATACTCATGCTCTCATGGTAAAACCCTAGACTTTCAACCATAATGCAAAATAGTCCCTTTATTAGCTAGATTAAGTTTCAAGGGTCCCAAAAACACAAAAATCATTACAAATGGCCATCAAAATCATTTACTTGCTAGGGAACTAAGTGGCTGAATTTTAAGCTTCCAAAAACCCTTCTTTTGCTGAAAATTTTGGTGGAGAAGGAAGAGAATGAGAAAGGTGATAGCTAGTCTTTAGGCTATTATTTTATTTATCAATTAAGTCACCAACTTTGACAAAATTCCATGAATTAAGGATTCATGTCCAACCACTAGTCAATTTGGAGTCTATTTATTCAATAAAGACCTCTATATTAATGTTCCATAGCCAATTAACACCTTTAGCTATTAAAACAAAACTTTCACACTTTATGTGATTTAGTCCTTTCTCGTAATTAAGCAAGCAATCGCTAAAATTAATTCACCAAAAATTTCATGCTGTCATATAATCATGCTATAATTCATAAAATAATAATAAAATAATTTCTCTAACCTCGGATTAGTGGTTTCGAAACCACTATTCTGATTAGGCCCAAAATTAGGATGTTACATAACCATTCAACATTGAATTCAATTTCATAATTAATAAGCATTTATAACACAATTTCATAACGTTTATTAACATACGTATTTACCTCGTTTGCGGTAACGACGAATTAAGTCGACTAGTAGGTAACTTTGATTTTTCCCCTGATCTAGATCCGAATTTCACTTTTCTCAACCTCAATTAAGACTTCAAGGTGCTGAACCCTTAAACAAGGAAATGGCTTCTTTTCTTTCTTACATTTAGCCAAGGAGATGAGAAAATAAAGAAGAAATTTTGTTTGTTTTAATTTAATAACATAAATTATAAAATTACTATAATGCCATTAATGAAAACATTAAAAATTCATATAAAACCACTTAAATCTAGTCCATTATTGTAACGCCCCTAAATGTACTTATCTTTCTCGGCATGTTTTACTTGAATTTTATTACTCATCTCGTATACTTAATTTTTTTTTTAAATCATCGTATCAAAATAATCACATATTACATGTCAAGATGAATATCATTTTCTTGCCATTTTTTTTTCATAAACTTAAATCAAGTAATTCATTATATCAAGATTTCATGTATTCAAAAATACAATTCAAGCTACACTAATTTACCTTGTTGCTTGTTTATGTTTATAATTTCACTAATCCGATATCTTTTTTTTCCATGTTTAAGTCTCGTATTTTAGTTGCACGGATCTTTATAAATAAATTTAATCATCATTTTCATTCATTTCATATTCTAATACATTTAATTATTGCTCTAGGCAAAATTTCCATTTTACCCTTAAAACTTTTAATTAATTACAATTTCATCCTGATTCAGAAAAATAAAGTTATTGTCATTTAATCCTTGTTTACAACCATTATTCTTATACATATTGATAAGAGCCCATGAATTTTATGAAATATCAGAATCTTCCACAGTTTCAACACTTTTCAATTTAATCCCTAAAACATGTTTTCGTCTGATCTTGATCTAAATTAATATTCTCATTCAATTTTGTAATTTAAATAATAAAATAATCCATTACATGCAATTTGATCATTTTTGACATTTTTACAAAATCGCCCAAAAAGTTCTACTTTTATTCAATTTAGTCCCTGAACCTAAAACATGCAAATTAGCCATGCTAGTTGAATATTCATACATATTTTCCTCCTCCTCCACTCCATTCCACATCCTTAGTATAAATAATACACTTGTAAGTAACATTATCTATAATTTTTACTATTTACTTATGTGCATATTCAAGTTGTCCATCTATGTCATAGTAACTAAATTATTTTTATCTTGAGCTACAGAACTCCAAATTAAGATACGTAAATTTTCCTTGAAACTAGACTCACATATCTTCTTACCAAAATTTTTATATAATTTTTTGTGTGGGCAACTAGTACAGTTTATTAGTTAAAGCTTCCCCTGTTTCACTACTTGACAACCCTGACCACTCTTCACTAAAATTTAAATTTCTCTTAATACAGAATTCAAAAGATGTTCATGTTTATTTCTTATAAAAATAGACTCAATAAGGATTCCAACCATATAAATTATGTTCCATAAATATTTTTGTACAATTTTTAATGATTTTTACAAATCAGAATAGGGGATCATGAAATCAATCTAAACCAGTCTCACAAAAATGTAAATATCTCAAGATACAGAATCCCTTTGCTTTCTCTGTTTCTTTTATATGAAATTAGACTCAACAAGATTTAATTAAATATCTTATTCAACTTCTAATTCAATTCCTTCCATTTTTGGTGATTTTTCAAAGTTAGACAATTGCTACTGTCCAATACTGTTTTAGTGTGACATCTTGATTTCCAATTTGTCCCAATTTCCACAATTCATACAATTCAGTCCTTGCTTAATTAACCCCTCCATTGAGCTAATTATCTCATTTAATACCTTTCTCTATCATTTTGAACTACTTCATAACTTTTGAAAATCAAAATTTTAACAATAAGCCTTAATTTCAACTATTTCACAATTAGGTCCTAAAACCAATTTCCATCAATTTTACTTGATAAAATCATCATATAACAAAATTAAAGCTTCAATTCAATATTTATTCATCACATGATTTCAACACTAATCCACATCAACTTTAAAAATTAGCCATGGAATCAAAAACTAATGAACTAATAAGTTGGACCCATTTGTAAAAGTCCAAAAACATAGAAATTTCAAGGAGAGAGCAAAAATTAAACTTACATGAAGCTAGAATATGAAAAACCAGCTTGAACCCTCTTCTATGGCTGTTTCTCAGCTGATGAAAATGAAGAAAAATGAAGAGAATTCTAGATATTCCAAATTGGTCCCATTTTTATTTAACTACTTTTGGCAATTTTTCAATTTTGCCCTTATTTCACCCATTTCCTGATTTTTCTCAGCTATTGCCGCCCAAAATATCTCCTTTGGGATTATTTGTACTTTAGGTCCTTCCTCTTTTGACAATTGAGCTATTTAATCCTTCTAGCAACTTTTACACATTTTTCAATTTAGTCCTTTTTATTTAATTAACCACCCAAACGTCAAAATTTTCTAACGAAATTTTAATGTTATCTTATTGGCACTCCGTAAATATTCACAAAAATATTTATAGCTCGGTCTATAACACCGAGATCTCGATACCTCTTTTTCTCGATATCTTGACCAAATAATCTTTATAAAACACAATTTACTATTTCAAAAATCGTTTAAAAACTACATTTGGCTTGTAAATATTAGATAATATTATATACGAGTTCATTTATCGAATTCGGTGGTCTCAAACCATAATTCCCGACATTACTGAAATTTGGGCTATTACAACTCTCCCCCTCTTTAAGAATTTTCGTCCTCGAAAATTCCTTTGGTGAAGAGGTTCAAATATTTTTCATTAACTAATAGTATCATGTACATTGATTCAAGCATTTCAAATTTCCAACTTGTTATGGACACACTTTCACATATCTTAGTAACACATGCAACTTAATTTTATATGAACACTAGCCATACATCAATGAACTTATCACAATATAAACTTTCATTTCTTTTACTCGAATCATCACTAATGTCTAATCAAGTTTCAACACTTAGCCTTATTTTACTTACTCCTTGGGTACTTTCCATTTTCCAATCATACACAACTTAACGGTATCATTCACAGTTTACCTCACTATATCATTTCCATAATTACAAAGGCATGTTCAATTCCCAATCATCTCATGAAGCAATTATCAGTTTAACCATATAACAATGAACAAATGATCTATATCAAATAAGAAATGCTAGAAATTCACATATAACTTACTCGCCTTTGAGTTTATATCATGCATAAGTTTTACTCATTCGTATGCTAGATTTATATGTTGAATCATTTCAACATCGAAGAGTACACATACATTAGAATCAATACTAATAATAATCATATATCACTTACCAGAATTTAAATATCAATTCACAAACATGTAATTCACTAACTATTGTTCCAATCACAATTTAAAGTGACAATCCACTTATTGAGCTCAACTTCAATGTTCAATTAAAATCTATCATATAAATTCAAATGATACTTACCAAACCTTTATCAATTTGGAAATCGTCATTTTTCACTGGTGCCATAGTCTCATCCAACTATGATCTTTCACTTTTTCACTTACTGCACGGTACAATCATGGTCTCGTATTCATTGGTGTGTGCCGGTATGCATTGAATTTCACTAATAATCACTGATGCCATAGCATAGCTATGGTCTTTTCACTTATCATTTTTTCAATTCCGATTACACTTTCAACAACTCCATTTAATTTCACTTTCTCATCAATATACAATTCAAAACTAATATTTATCCATCACTCAATTTAATTTCCAATCAATTCAATAATAACACTTACCTTATACTTCACTTACCGTACACATAATTTAAATTTAACATTTAATAATAAATAATTTGAATTATAGTATTACAACCGTATGCTGGATATGTCTATATTCAGTAGTATTACCATAATTCAAATTATAAAAACTATAATAAGCAATAAACATCAAATATATAACAATATAAGTCATATGTGTTAATTTATATTTAATTTTATATCTCAACAATAATCTTCCATCAAAAGTCATCACATATCATCTATATTATCTTTAATTAATTCATGAACCTTTGGTCCAAGTAAAAACAATAAATATGTAAAACCTTACAATGATAATCTTTCAATAACTATTTAAACCAATATTTTTCTATAATTAATTTATAAGATTATATTCCATTAACTCATACACTATTTCAATATTTCCATTTTATTCTATTTTTACTTCTTATTTCGATATCTCAATTTCAATTCATAATTCCATTTTTTTTGCAATAGTTCAATCGATCAAATTCATTTGATTTTCTCCTTTTATTTATTCAACTGATTTCAATATCAACCATTCAATATTTTAGCAAATTCATGAACTTTAAGTTCATACCTCAAATCTCACATTTAAATTCAATTCATAATTCAACCCATAATTTCTTTCTTTTATTATTATTATTATTAATAGTACGATCAATCAAATTTATTTAATTTTCTTATTTCAGTTGTTCACCCTATTAACAAAACCAGACTTTGACGGATACTCGGATTTCAACCCAAACACACCAGTAATATCCAGCCAAAACACACCAGAATAATCATTTAATCCTCCAAACACACCATAATCAGATAATCCTCCAAACATACCAGTATAATATAATCCACCCAAAACACACCAGTATAGCACAGAGTGCCTCTTCGGATAAATCCGAAGGATATAAATATCAGTATCTCCAAATCACATCTCCAAATCCCGTCTCAGAATCCAATGGCATGCCAATTATATCCGGCTAGTCCGACAAGTTAATAGGGAATTCAATTCTCTTTTCAATTTTACTTAATAGTCATACCCCTATTAACAAGACTCGAACTTTGACGGATACACGGATTCCAACCAAATACACCAGAGTATCCAACCAAACACACCAGAATAATGAAATCCTCCATAACACACCAATATAATGTGATCCTCCCAAACACACCAGTAAGGCATTAAATGCCACTTCGGATAAACCAAAGCATATAATAACAGAATCATCTTCTCGACTGAGCTACAAATCTCCTCATCACATCACAAATCCTATGACATGCCATTTGTATCCAATCTAGTCCGACTAGTTAATAGGTGTAACACCCTGAATTTGGGCCTAGAAGAATTGGGTTTTGAAGTCTGGGTTTGAATAAATGGAAACCTGAATAATTGAGAAGTTTTAAATATTATCGTTTAAGAAAAATTTATTTTGAATTACTATTAGAAAATTCTTAATGAATTTATCTTTACTGATTTATGAAAATAATAATAATTATTATTAGGGAAAAAATTACTGTATTTGAAATTTATATAAAAATACATTTATAAAATTATTATTGTTATTACTTATAAAAATATTTATGCAATTATAACTAATTTGGTGTTTAAATAAAATTTTTTTTCTTATTTTAATTATAAAAATATTTATGACATTATTACTAATTTGGTACTTAAATTTGGTTTTTAAATAAATGTGGAAGTATTTATGTTATGGGAAAATTTTGGGTACAATCCAAAAGTTTAGAAGAATAAGTAATTTTTGCATCATAGAAGGAATCAGGGAATAAGGCTTTTAAAATAGATTGGGCAAATTCAGGCACAAAGTGAAGCTCGGTCCAGTAGCAGGAGGCGCTGGAAGCATGGTAGAGTGCCTGGGTTCAAGGCACGGTAGGTGCAAGTTGCTTTTTATTTTAGAAGCTAGGTTGCGGCTAGAAAAGGGTTAAAATAAGATGCTAGTGGAATATGCCACAAAAATGCTTGGGGCGCAGTGGCAGCAGGTGCTGGGGTTCCACCCGAGTACGGGTTCGAGTCCAGGTAGGCGCATGTTTTGTTTTATTTTTAACGGACCCAGGACGCCAGCAGGTAAGGTTTAAAGGTTAATGCGATGCTATAATATCAAAGAGGAACGCATGTCCCAGTGGCCAGTAGCGTGCTGGGCAACCTGGAGGTCCCAGGTTCGAGCTTGGGCGCGCGCGAGAGGATGCTCCTTTTTGCTGTGCGCGTGCGAAAGGAGACGTGCTGGGCTGGAGGACCGTAGCAGCGAGCCGTGCGGGAATGAGGCTCCTAGCAGCGTGCGGTGCAAGCAGTGGACTGCTGCTGTTTGCGCAAGGAGAGTTTGAATTAAATTCAAACTTTTGGATTAGCTTGAAAATAGGTGATAAACATTAGCCAAATTTATGGTCTTTCAATCGGTTTATCTTTTCTCCTTATTTTATTTAATTTTTCTATCTGTTAGCTCATCTTCTCTTCACCAATTTCCTTATGCATATTTTTATTTCTTTAGTGTTTTTTTCAAGGCCGAAACCACTTGCTCCTTAGGTTGTGTTCTTCTTCTTTTATTTTCCTCTATTCTATTTTTTTTCATTAAAGCCGAACCTTCTCCCCTATTTTCTATTCTCTTTTCCTTTTTGATTTTCAGAGCCAATTATGGGGTCCCTTTTCTTATAATTAAAATTTGCATCCCTTTTTGATCCATTCGAATATTTCTTCTCCCTCTTTACTTATAAATTCTAGAGGCTAAAACCAATTCACTATAGCCGATTACCATAGTAAACAAGATCACTTCTTCTCACCTCGTCTATCGAAAGGCCGAAATTATTAAATCTGTTCTCTACTCATATTTTGGGGATTAGATCTACAATAGATCTGGAAAGAAAGTGGTGCCTGGGAATGTTTTTGGCGAATAAATCTTTGCGAAGAAAGTAATCTAGCGAGGAACTGAAGGAATCTATTCAACCAGATCTAGATCTAGTAGATCCAAATCGATAGAGGAAGGGGCGCATAGGAAATCTCGTCAGTGGAACTGCAAAACAGGTGTGTGTTTCGAACACCCTTCAATGCTCAAATCGGCAAAAGCCGAAAAGCTGAAATGCCAAAATTTTGGCATTTCGAGAGCTTGTGAGCGTGCGAACGCTCTCAAGTTGGTAGGAGAAGGTTGGTTTTGGAATCGGCACTGTCAAGCGGGCTGACCGCGGAATTTTGGGCGCTACAGTAAGTTAGGCCTCGATGGGCCGAATATGGGCCCAATGGGCAATTTGGGCCCAGTTGGGTAAAAATAGGTCTAAAGGCAATAATATGGATTACAGGCATAAAAACTGTTAAAACAAGATAATGGATTGGAAATTAAGGCTTAAATGGGCCTAATGGGCTAAAATGGCATGGTAGAGCCCATTAGGGGTTTTAGGGCCTAAGTGCTAAAACTGATAAACTAAATTAAATGAGTTTCTGTAACAACCACTGTGATAGTAGAGGCTGTAATAATAATAAAAACTGTAATAAGAGAACAAAATTATTGAAATACCCTTAGGGTGAGAAATTACTGATTTACCCCTAAGTATAAAATTACCATTATACCCCTAGGGCTAAAATCGACTGTACTGCTTGATATGACTGTTACTGTTACTGCACACCATGATATGTATCTGTTGCATGGGTTGGGTTTTATAATGGAGGAAGTGTGAGTGGCACTGCCACGTTACTGAAAGGGGCTATGCCTCGTACTGTTTCTAAAAGGGGCTTTGCCTCGTATACTGTTTATCTGAGCAGCCAGGCTGCGACTGTGGTGTGTAGGCTGGGTGGGTCGAGTTATTCCCCACATGGTGTGTTGGCTGGTACGGGTGGTGTGTAGCGGTTGGTGGGTTGAGTAGTCTCCCCAAATGGGTTGCATTCATACTATTATACTGTACTGTACTATTATGCCTAGGGGCCAAACTGTTATCTGAATAGGGCTTTGGCCCAGTATCTGTAATCTGAATAGGGCTTCAGCCCAGTATCTAACTGAAACTGGTTAGGGCTCAGGCCCAGTGGGCTCGAGCCGATGTGGGCTTTGGATGGGTTCTGCACACACTGAGTTTTCCAAACTCACCCCTTCTTCTTCCATCCTCGCAGGTGAACTTAGATTGGTGGACTTGGAGCTGGGAGGGATTCAGAGTGGCCACTTGGATTGGACTGATGCTTTAAATCAAGTTAATTATGTCAGTTTAATCTTAATTACTTTTATTTTGATTTTGGGTTTGTAATAAGGGCCTTTTAATAATTTTTAATTTGTTTTAGCTTAAGTATGATATTATATAAATTGTTCTTAATGGGTTAGCTTTAGGGCACGGTTTTATAAACGCTACTTGTTTTCAAAATATCTCGATAAGTAGAGCAAAGCTTCCGCAACGTAATTGTTTTTCACAAATGTATATCTTCAATACATTCAAACTTAATTTGTTCGTAGACAAATCACAAGGTTAAAGTGTGGCAATGGATGTGTGCATGTCTAGGAGTGGATCTAGGAAGAGCTTGGTACTTAAGTAGTCTAAATGACTCACCTCCTCTTCTCTTGAATCCTACCTGGTGCATAGTATCCATTCACTTTAAGCCATCACAAAGGGGATCTAATTTTTTGATAACTTAAACTATTTTTAAAATAACATGTTTTTCGCAGCTACAGATATTTACGAGTTTTCAAAAATTTCCCATAAGATTTTACAAGGTTGTTCACAATGTTTTGATTATTACAATGTATCACGTTTTGATAAAGCTAAGGTTTTATGCAAATTTGACGGTAAAAGTTTCTAAACATTAAGAAGGGTTTTCAATGAAAACACGATTTTCGAAAAACACTTCAATGTGACACACCAGACTTGGCCGTAATGTCTGGGCCGGGTTTGGGGTGTTACAATAGGGTATCAGAATCACATATCCATATCACTTTCAATTGATCATAACCATTCGAATTCAATTCAATCACGATAACAATTCAATCACAAATTTCAAACTCACAAAATCACATAATTTCACTTCAAGTCACATTTCAACTCAATCACTTCCTCATACGTTCAATCCATATCCATTCCAAATAATCACATTCAATTCAATTTGATTCAATTCCAATCACTTTTCACATTTCCATTCTATACATTTTAATATATATCATCAATTCAAAGACATTCCAATCATAATTCCTCATATATTCAATTCAATGTATTTTCCACTGTCCAATCAATATATCATCAAATGTTCATACATATTCAAACTTCATTTCAATCTCATTCAATTCACAATTTTTCATATTCACAATTCAAATCAATTTCTCAATCCAATATGCATTTCAATGCCATATTAATTCTTTTAATTCAATTTCAATAATAATTTCTCATTTATACTATTTGTTTCACTTTTCCAATTAATTTACATTTTAGATGCTCACGTATATTCATAATTTAATACTATAGTAATTCGGTAATTCAAGTATATCGCTAGTGATTTCTATTCACTTGACATATAATTCAATATTATTTAATTTATTATCAATATTCACCTTATTATTATTTATTAAACATATTCTTCAAAATTCAACAATTACTAATTTAATACTAATATGTATTCAATTAAATCTAGATACTTACCTCAATTCACTTATCTTGCATATCAATTTAAATTTTAACAACTAATAATTAAATTCGAATTATAGTAATACTGATCTCATCAAAGTCGGAAGATATCACATTATTAAAAATTATATAATGGCATGTATTTCTAGACGTCACATGTACTACATACGGTTCGAGAACCGACTAAACCTTAGCTCTAATACCACTAAATATAACGCCCCTAAACGTACTTATCTTTCTCGGCATGTTTTACTTGAATTTTATTACTCATCTCGTATACTTAATTTTTTTTATATCATCGTATCAAAATAATCACATATTACATGTCAAGATGAATATCATTTTCTTGCCATTTTTTTTCATAAACTTAAATCAAGTAATTCATTATATCAAGATTTCATGTATTTAAAAATACAATTCAAGTTACACTAATTTACCTTGTTGCTTGTTTATGTTTATAATTTCACTAATCCGATATCTTTTTTTTTTTCATGTTTAAGTCTCGTATTTTAGTTGCACGGATCTTTATAAATAAATTTAATCATCATTTTCATTCATTTCATATTCTAATACATTTAATTATTGCTCTAGGCAAAATTTCCATTTTACCCTTAAAACTTTTAATTAATTACAATTTCATCCTGATTCAGAAAAATAAAGTTATTGTCATTTAATCCTTGTTTACAACCATTATTCTTATACATATTGATAAGAGCCCATGAATTTTATGAAATATCAGAATCTTCCACAGTTTCAACACTTTTCAATTTAATCCCTAAAACATGTTTTCGTCTGATCTTGATCTAAATTAATATTCTCATTCAATTTTGTAATTTAAATAATAAAATAATCCATTACATGCAATTTAATCATTTTTGATATTTTTACAAAATCGCCCATAAAGTTATACTTTTATTCAATTTAGTCCCTAAACCTAAAACATGCAAATTAGCCATGCTAGTTGAATATTCATACATATTTTCCTCCTCCTCCACTCCATTCCACATCCTTAGTATAAATAATACACTTGTAAGTAACATTATCTATAATTTTTACTATTTACTTATGTACATATTCAAGCTGTCCATCTGTGTCATAGTCACTAAATTATTTTTATCTTTAGCTACAGAATTCCAAATTAAGATACGTAAATTTTACTTGAAACTAGACTCATATATCTTCTTACCAAAATTTTTATATAATTTTTGGTGTGGCCAATTAGTACAGTTTATTAGTTAAATCTTCCCCTGTTTCACTACTCGACAACCCTGACCACTCTTCACTAAAATTTAAATTTCTCTTAATACAGAATTCAAAAGATGTTCGTGTTTATTTCTTATAAAAATAGACTCAATAAGGATTCAACCATATAAATTACGTTCCATAAATATTTTTGTACAATTTTTAATGATTTTTACAAATCAGAATAGGGGATCACGAAATCAATCTAAACCAGTCTCACAAAAATGTAAATATCTCAAGATACAGAATTTCTTTGCTTTCTCTGTTTCTTTTATCTGAAATTAGACTCAACAAGCTTTAATTACATATCTTATTGAACTTCTAATTCAATTCCTACCATTTTTGGTGATTTTTCAAAATTAGACAATTGCTGCTGTCTAATACTGTTTTAGTGTGACATCTTGATTTCCAATTTGTCCCAATTTCCACAATTCATACAATTCAGTCCTTGCTTAATTAACCCCTCCATTGAGCTAATTATCTCATTTAATACCTTTCTCTATCATTTTGAACTACTTCATAACTTTTGAAAATCAGAATTTTAACAATAAGCCTTAATTTCAACTATTTCACAATTAGGTCCTAAAACCAATTTCCATCAATTTTACTTGATAAAATCATCATATAACAAAATTAAAGCTTCAATTCAATATTTATTCATCACATGATTTCAACACTAATCCACATCAACTTTAAAAATTAGCCATGGAATCAAAAACTAATGAACTAATAAGTTGGACCCATTTGTAAAAGTCCAAAAACATAGAAATTTCAAGGAGAGAGCGAAAATTAAACTTACATGAAGCTAGAATATGAAAAACCAGCTTGAACCCTCTTCTATGGCTGTTTCTCAGCTGATGAAAATGAAGAAAAATGAAGAGAATTCTAGATATTCCAAATTGGTCCCATTTTTATTTAACTACTTTTGGCAATTTTTCAATTTTGCCCTTATTTCACCCATTTCCTGATTTTTCTCAGCTATTGCCGCCCAAAATATCTCCTTTGGGATTATTTGTACTTTAGGTCCTTCCTCTTTTGACAATTGAGCTATTTAATCCTTCTAGCAACTTTTACACATTTTTCAATTTAGTCCTTTTTATTTAATTAACCACCCAAACGTCAAAATTTTCTAACGAAATTTTAATGTTATCTTATTGGCACTCCGTAAATATTCACAAAAATATTTATAGCTCGGTCTATAACACCGAGATCTCGATACCTCTTTTTCTCGATATCTTGACCAAATAATCTTTATAAAACACAATTTACTATTTCAAAAATCTTTTAAAACCTACATTTGGCTCGTAAATATTAGATAATATTATATACGAGTTCATTTATCGAATTCGGTGGTCTCGAACCACAATTCCCGACATTACTGAAATTTGGGCTATTACAATTATAGTCCACTAACCTTAATAGTGGCCAAATTTCATTTTAAGGACTTTACGATTAATAAATAAAAACAATTAAATACTTAAACAATTTAAATGCAACTTTTGCATCGTACTCGATTAAATCCTTTTTCCAAATTAACCATCCAAACGGTAAAATTAATTCACAAAAATTTACACACTCATAATTGTAGATATTAAAATAATAATAAAATATATTTTTTGACTTTGGATTTGTGGTCCAGAAACTATTGTTTCGATTAAACCCTAAATCGGCTTGTTACGAAAATTGATCGATATTGATTGATACCAACACAATGGTAATTTGAAACATTGGAACAATGTTTCGATTTACTGAAAGTATGTGATTATCGAGGACACACTAAGCATGTCAAATGAATGTAAAAAGTATTGAGATATGATTATGTATGAGATTGTATGACATATTGCTTATGCATTGGGTTGGGATTTTGTGGTTAACGGAGGAGTTCTGTAGAGTACCGGCGGTATTTAAGTCTGCATTATTTGTAGTCAGTGCACTACCCTGGAGTACCGAGGGGATTGGTGATTTTATTTCATATTATATGTTATTGGCGATTGTATCACACTATTTGATATTCGACATTTTTTTGCATTATTGATTATTCGGTGGTTTTACCATATTGAGCTATGCTCATAATATTTTGGAGTTTGGCAGACGAGTTCTGGGCAACTCGTGGTGTGTAGTAGATGGTATGGGTAGGAACCTTTTTGCATTGCATCATGTGCACGATATATTTGAATGTTATTGATATATGCTACGCATTGTATTTTGATCTATTGAATGGTATCGAAATTAATAATTGTTACTCGAATGAATGATGACTTATGCTCATACACCGCGTGACATCAATTTGATAATAGCTATGTAATGACATGAAATTCCTATGATAGTTCTGTTTTCTTCTGTTAATGCTAATATGTTTCACTGTATTTGATGTTTTTTCCCATTCAAATAATTATTCAACTCATACTGAGCTTTTAATAAGCTCACCCTTGATAGTGTTTAAATTTGTAGGTAAACCTCTAAATTAGGATCGAACTCGACATTCAGAGAATCAACTCGGACCTTGTATTATTATTTTTTTAATAAGTATTATTAAGCCTTTATTGGTTTTGGCTTGTAATTTTTACTTATTTCTGGTCTATGGCTTGGTAACTTTTCTTTTGGGGATTTTTGCACGCATGAATTACTCAAGCATAATAACTAGATAATGCATGATATCGGGCTTAAAGAAAATTTGATACTATTCCCTAGTTTCCACTACATTGCAAATTAACTATTTTTGAAAAACAAATCGATAAGGAAACAAATTTTCCAAAATGACTTGAAAAATGGTTTTTCCGTTGCATTAGTTTAACTTCGAGTTTTTTTAAAGAAGAGCGACAAGCAAATGGTTTTTCTGAAACAACACTGTCAACAATAAAATGAATCCTAAGCATACACTGTAACACCGCAAACTCAACCTAGAAGTTATGGCTGAATCCAGAGGTGTCAAAAGGAATGGGTTCGAAAACAGCGTCGTTAAGTCAAAATCATATTAATTCATTAAAATTTAGCACTTCTATTGATTTCAAAACTCTCATTCAATTAATCACTTAGAGATAAAACTTATTTTTAGTGGAAGGTTTTAAAATCGTGGTGTTTAGGAAAATCGCTCGGGATTTTTAGAAATCATTTGCTTTTGGTAAATTCGAGTTTTACCGAGTTTGTAGTAACGAAAGCATAAAATGTTGTCAAACCCAAATTTAAATAACAGTCCAAAAAGTCTAAATTTTACAAAAAAAGTACCCAGAATTGAATAAAAAATTAAAGTAAAAACCGTAACCGAATTTAGTCCTTGACATGTGGTCACCATCGAGTTCTCCGTTGCACCAATCCGCCTAAAACTGTGGATTACCTGTGCATATGAAACAGAAAAGAGTGAGTTTAGAAAAACTCTGTGTGTAACCCAATAGAATTAAGCATGTACACATACAAAATATCAGATATTAGACGGATACAGATTCGGGCCTAACACCATCTCAGATACAGATACAGATGTGAAAATCAGAATCAGAAATAAAACATCCTACCCCCATCCTCTACATTATAACACCCCAAACCCGACCTAGACGTTATTGCCAGATCTGGGGATGTCACATGGTAGGGTGTTTAAAAACATTGTTGTCGCGATAAAACCATTTTTGTTTAATTACTTTCCTTTAACTCTTATTAGTTCCAATTTTTCTTACCCATTTTGTCGATTGTTTTAAAACGTAGTTCGTTGCGGAAGCTTTAAAAACCATTTTAAGTAAACTGTGTGTTTTGAAAACTTTTGCTTTTCGAAAAACCATGTTTTCCTACATCTAGCGATTATGGATCCATAAATCAAATCAGATAGAAACCAAATCAAAACAAAAGTCCGTAAGTCCAAATTACATAAAAAATTAACCAATCAAAATTATAAAAATATAATCATAATATGAAGTTCTAGTACCCATGGTCACCGTTGAGTCCTCCATCGCAACGATCCGTCTAAGTCTGGGGTTTACCTACACAGATACGACAGAAGGGGTGAGTTTACATAAACTCAGTATGTAATCCCCACAGAAAACAAACAAGCAGTAAATCATAGTAAACAATCAAGCACAGTCTGGGCCTAAGCCCCTTTCAGTATCAGTAGCAGTTTGGGCCTTAGCCCATTTTAGTAATAGTACCAGATATGCATTAGGGCCTTAGTGCATCATAGAAACAATCATGAATGTAGTGATCAGAGAACAAAATCCTACCCACCAGCCTCTAATACATGGAAACACAAAAATTTATATACTTTTTCATGCCCTTTTTTACTTAAAATCATGCTATTCCGGTTAAATTCTTGTCGAAAAATAATTAAATATTATAAAATAATTAAATAATGTTAAAAATATGAACATGATAAATTTTAATTAATTTTATAGTTAATTTTGATTAAATTTGGTTATTTTTGACAGAATTGCACAAAGGGCGAAAAATGGCCCAGGGGACACTGCGAGAAGAACAAAACCGAGAAGCAATTTAAAGTATCGAGGCGAACTAATTTCCGGCCCAAGACAGTACAGAAATGTGTATTAATTCACAATTAAATTAATTTTAATTTATTCCCTATTTTATTTGGGTTAAATAAATTAATTTTAATTAATTATGGAGAAAGGGCCCAATTGAACCGCACTGGTCGAACCATATGGAGTGAACCGAACCAACCACTAATTGGGCTGACCAGAATCGTCCATAGGCTGACCCAAATCTGAAATTTAGCCGATTAAATATGCTTGCAAAAAGGCCCTTGAAAAACCTCCAATTTGCATTCAAACCCCACCTTTATTTATGGCTTTGTAGATTTGCCCCATGCCTAAAATAGCAAAGTTGAATTTCTCAACTTTGCCATGTGTGTGGCCGGCCATAGGGGGGCTCTTTGGCTGCTGTAATTTGATATTTTTAGCAGCCACGATCAGCTGTAAAAGCCATCCCTTGCTGATCATTTTAATCATCCCTCATTCACTCTCATTCTCTCATTCATTCTTCTCCTCTTCACTCTCTTTTCTCTCCATTTTCCACTCTCTTTTCCTATAGTCCTTGTGCCGATTTCTCCTCATGGAAAAGAGGTATTTTCCCAGCCATTTTTGGCAGCAAGCAAGTGTTCGTAGAAGCCTTGACTGGCAAGGACAACGGAGACAAAGAATGGAGCAATCAGTCAAGCCATGGAGAAACACCGGATTTGACTTCTTGTTCCCTATCTTTTTAATTTCTGTTGTTTTTATGATGAACATATCTATGAATATTATTGTTGTTGAAATGGTTATTTTAATCAAATTAGCTTAAATTTAATTCGTGTTGGGTTGATTATATTTTGCCTACTTGAATTATTAAAGTTGTGGTTATGATGTTATAGGCCTCGGTAAAAATGCTTGATTCAGTAAAATCATGCCTAAGTTATTCTTGCATTAAATTTGTTAGATAACTAATGAATTAATTGTTTAAACAGATTGAAATTGTAGTTAATGGACACAGTACTTAATCAGTGCATGTTTAATTCTTCTAAGGTAGCTGAAAATTCAATTAGCATTGTATTTGGCGATACATATGCCTTGCGTAACTTGCAAGATTGTTGTGATTAAATTGTTTCAAGGTATGGCTACCTTGTTACCTCACATAATCTTTTATATGTTTATTAAATTGAGTTAATTGTTTGAATTGACATGGGAACATGCAAGAGATTAGTTTAATTTAATAAATATGTATCAGCAATAGTTAGCAATTTTTCCGAGTTGCCATGAATTTATTCGTAACAACATAAGCATGAATTTAATAAGTCTAAGTTAAAAAGATGTAATTATTCCAACACTATTATATCATCTTGATTAAATCTTTTTGAAATCGTGCATTAGAACCCTTTTATTTTTATTTAAATTGTTTACTTAGTTTTAAAATCTTAGTTTATAAATCACTATTCTCAAACAAAAATTATTTTTATCTCACCATAATTTCATAAATAATTCTTTTTACAGTCCCTGTGGATACGATAACTTGACATTTACTTGTCACTTTATTACTTGTTATGTAACACCCTACGCCCCTATCCGTCGCCGGATTAGGGTTTAAGGTATTACCAATCAAAATACAAACTACTGAGGTTCATAGATACAAAGCTGGACGTGAATTCATTGAGTTCAATAGTTGAATATAACACTTAGGTCGGTTCGATCAGAACATCGTATCTCATTAAAATCATTCTATAAGTATACTAGCAAATCTCTACCTTGTGACTACTAACAAATTGGCTAAATCGAACAAATTCAATAACCAAACATCATATTAGAAAAGTCATTGCATATTAGGTACTAACTAAATATCATGCCACAACATCGAATAGTATGAGAATCACTCCAAGACATATAATCAAACTCGAAGACTAAGCAAGCCATTTTCGCATGGCTAGAAATATTTACAACTAAAATGAATTTTGATTCAACCGAAGGAACATAGCCTATACATGCCATTGACCCAAATTAACCATCAAATGTACCAAAAATAACAGCGATAGTGTAGGTGATTAAGGCCTCAATCCTCGAGTCCGTAGCTTCCAAAATGAGATCTATAAAACAGAGGAAACAAGGGAAACGGAGTAAGCATTACAATGCTTAGTATGTTTTAAGCAATGTCACAGATAAAGCATTAAATTCTAACATAGTTGATCATATCTTTGTTTCCCTCTCCTATTTGGGTAAGTCACCCTTTTTCCAAACATAGACATTCACATCACATAAGAAAATGGATGGCTTCCACTCATAGTAAGTTCACATAACATATACATGTCACAAAAATTCACATAACATTTCACATAGGCCAATTGTACTTCGATCATATTAATAATCTCATTTCATGAACACATATGAAATCACATAATGACCTTAGTATTCGGTCCAAAATCCAGCTTGCATATAAGCCAAGGGTACATACCTGTATAGCTTAACACTTTCAGCGCAATTATTAGTGATCGTTACCTTGAAGACCATTAGTCTTAGGCTTTATTCTCATCATCATCGAGATCTTTAGCTTGGATAAACTCTATACATAGCCATCGGGTCTCTACCCCGGACATAATCTCCGCATATAGCCTTCGGGTCTTAACCCGGACATCATCTCTGCATATAGCCTTCGGGTCTTAACCCGGACATAGTCTCCACATATAGTCAGCGGGACTTAAATCCCGGATTCACATCACAAATTCTCATACATATATATATATTCGCATGTAGCCAAGTTTCACATAGCAAGATTTCACTTGCAATTCAATCAATTCATGTGCATACAAACATATAACATGCTTCTCGACCTTATATCATAAATGTACATATAATTCAGAACTTATACACTTATACTCTTCTTTTCTAGACTTTCGGCCCAAAGATCAAACATACATGAGCAATGCATTTCAAATCTCATTTCGGTCCTTTTTCTCTAGGAGCCATTCGGCTATATAGCAAACATAAATAAGGTGTCTTTCTCAATGGGACATCGTTCAAATATCAGCATGTATGTCATGGCATTTTAACTTAAATACCAAATTCGATTACTCAAAACTTACCTTGAACTTTCACGAGGAATTACGAGTTGGCTATTCGACCACTTTAGCCTTCCCTTTATCCGAACTCGTCCCTCTAAGCTCTTGAGCTAAATAAAACATTTAATTCTATTAATCCTTATTCAAGCACCTCAATGAATCATTTTCAGTCATAGTCAAATCATACATGCATATTCTTCTCATTGCAAACACACATGCACATTGGAGCATTTCACATACATATCATAAGTCACAACAAGCTGATTTTCTGAGCAGCATTCAATAATTTACTCATAACTGGAGCTACGAAACTCCAAATGTAGTGCTGCAAATTTTGCATGAAAATAGACTCATTTATCTTTAATCCATAAAATTTTCATAATTTTTGGTCTGGTTAATCAATACCAGAATTTTCTTAAAGTTTCCCTATTTCACTGCTTGATTAGACTGACCACTCTATACTACGAACCGAATTTCTCCTTGTACAGAATTCCAAATATGTCCTCACCTATTTTATTCGAAACTAGACTCATTAAGGAGTCTAAGCATATAAATTTTGTCTCATAACAATTTTTATACAATTTATAGTGATTTTCCAAAAACAGAGCAGGGGACTTCGAAGTCAATCTGACACTGTCTCACTCTACTCTAAAAATCTATTTGTCGGAAATTCCTTTGCTTGCAAGGTTTCTTTCATAAGAAACTAGACTCATTAAGCTTCAATTACAAAATTTATTCAGCCTCTAATTCAACTCATACAATTTATGGTGATTTTTCCAAAACACGTTACTGCTGCTGTACCAAGCAGATTTTTATACAAAATTCACTCTTTAATATTCTTATGCACATACTTAAAACATAGCATTTCCTAAGGCACCATTTAGAGTAGTCATTGCTCTTAACACAATGTACATACACAATTCACATCCATTCAAGCTACAACATATAACCATGGCCACATTACGCAAATGGCCGAATACACCAATTAACTAGCTAACACATACACAAGCACAATTTCATTCTTGCAAATAGGGCATAGCCGAATGTCCCCCTTTCTAACAAATAAAACATTCAAGAAGTTTCCCATTACTACAAAGCTCCATTCGGCCTTACTCACCGCCAAAATACAATTTAATCAAGTTCACTTTAGAATTTGAACCACATTAATCAATTATCAAATTTCTAGTTTCACATAGCATTATCACTATTATACTAACTCCAAGCACACTCGGCAATCATACACTCAATTTCAATATCAAAACATAAATTCCCTTGTCATATTACTACTTAACCGAAATTAAAACCTATTCACCAATTATAACAATTAGCTAGTTTATAATTACCCATATCCATCCCTCTTTACACAACACCAACTAACAAAGAATTAGCACACTTACTACCCAATTCATTCAAATTTCACATTCAACTAATACAAAATCATATATGAATAATTTAATTATAGGATCCCAAAATTAAACAAAATTCCATACTTTACCACATTAACCGAATGCAATTTGCTCAAGATAGTCACTCATAACAAAATTTTTAACTAATCTAGATTCACATATTTTCATCCCTTGGTACACAACATCAATTAACAACAACCTAAGCTCATCAAGGTCATGGCCGAATACCTTAGTTACACTTTCTCTTATTTCCAAATACAAATGACCTCATTTACAAAGGCACTTGGCACTTCATTACTCTCCTAAATTTCAAGGCTTCAAAGCTTTCATTTTTAACCAATTTAACCATGACCGAAAGCTTCTAACACCCAAGACTCAAAGAATTTGAACATGGTAAAGAAAAGAGTCTCACTATCATTTAAATTTCATGGAATCTAAAGAAAAATACCTAACAATCTTACCTTAATTTTCAGCTTCCCCCTAGCCGAATGCCTCAAGCTCAAAAATTCTTATTTTCTTCTTCAACTCACGGCAAAGAGAAGAAGAAAGGGACTAGCTTTGGTTTTTCCTTCCATTTCATAATAATAATAATAATATAATCACATTATAGCTTAAAATAAATATTAAGTTTATTTATTAAGCTAAAATACAACACACAACATGCCAAATTAGCCATCATTGCCGTCCACTAGAGTAAAATTGGGCAATTTGACATGCAACTCCTTCTTTTCTCATGCATGCATTAATAGGTCATCACACATTTGTCTAGCACATTTTCAAAGTTCACTACTAAGTCCCTTTTAGTGAAATTAAATTTTATAACTCTAAATCAACCCATCAAACATGTCACAAATGAATTAACACATATCATAGGCATCAAAATGAATATTGAATATATTTTATGCCTCGGTTTTGTGGTCCTGAAACCACATTCCGACTAGGGTCGTTTTAAGGCTGTCACATGTTACGATTGTGTACACTTGCACATTTCCACCGTTCTAAGTTTTTGGCACCGTTACCGGGGACTGTTTAAAAAAAACATTATTTGTGAATTTATTTTTACATTTTGGTTCATTTATTTTCCTGTTCAATTTTAATTAATTTTTCTTTAATTATTTCAGGTGTTTATGAGTATTGACCGAATTATCGACTTACTCCCTATGGACCCTGAGATAGAACGAACCTTTCGACAACGAAGAAGACAAGCGAACCAAAGAAGGACCGAAGAGATGAATTTGGAGAATATCAATCAAGGAAACGGAGCAAACCTTGCTCAAAATCCTATCCTTATTGTTGATGATAGGGATAGAGCTTTACGACAATATGCCGTGCCAGTGTTTAATGATCTCAATCCGGGTATTAGAAGACTCGAGATAGAGGCACAACAATTTGAACTGAAGCCAGTCATGTTCCAGATGCTTCAGACAGTAGGCCAATTCAGTGGAATGCCTACTGAAGATCATTATCTTCACTTAAGACTGCTTATGGAGGTGAGTGACTCTTTCAAGCTAGCTGGAGTACCCGAAGATGCGCTACGATTAAAGCTGTTCTCGTATTCGCTAAGGGACAGAGCTCAAGCCTGGTTGAACTCACTGCCACCGAACTCAATTTCCATACGGTAAGAGCTAGATGAGAGATTCCTCATGAAGTACTTTTCGCCAAGCAAGAACGCTAATTTGAGGAATGAGATCACTGCTTTCCAACAAATAGATGACGAGTCCTTATATGAGGCATGGGAAAGATACAAAGAATTATTATGAAAATGCCCTCATCATGGAATCCCACATTGCATCCAACTTGAGACATTTTATAATTGTCTCAACGCTCACACAAGGATGGCAGTGGACACCTCCGCTAATAGTGCTCTCCTTTCTAAGTCTTACAATGAGCCTTACTAAATCTTTGGGAGGATCACTAGTAACAACTACCAGTGGCCAACTAATCAAGCAGCGTCAGGAAGACGAGTCGCTGGAACCCATGAAGTGGATGCTCTCACTTCACTTGCATCTTAGGTATCTTCGATATCTTTAATGTTGAAGAATCTTACCACTAATGGGTCTAACAGTTTTACAGCACAGCCACCTAACCAATATGAGAATATAGCCTATGTCTATTATGGAGAAGGACATTTGTTTGAAGAATGTCCATCAAACCCAGAATCTGTATATTACATTGGTAACCCAAACCAAAATCGAGGAAGGCAAGGGCTGCAATCCAACTTTTACAATCCATCGTGGCGAAATCACCCCAATCTTTCCTGGAGTAACCAAGGGGCTGGGGGCAGTAACAACTACGCCCAACCTAGACCGACCCAGCCGCCTAGTTTTTCACAACAAGTTCAGAAACCAGTTCAAGCTGAATCGTTCAATAGCCTAGAGAACCTACTCAAGGTTTACATGGTGAAGAATGACGCCTTAATTCAAAGCCAAACCGCTACATTGAAGAGTTTAAAGAACCAAATGGGCCAGCTTGCAACTGAACTCAGGAACCGTCCACAAGGTGCTCTACCTAGTGATACGGAGAATCCAAGAAATCCGGGGAAGGAACATTGTAAAGCACTAACATTGAGGAGTGGAAAGACAATAGTGCCCAACATCATTGAAGCTGAAAAGGAGTATGCTGAAGCTCAAGATCCGGAAGAAGTTCAACCGAGTATTGAAGTTCCAGTTCCACTTGAACCAGAACCTACAAGATCAGATAAGGTAACCTTAGAACCAGTTAATTCTAATCAACTAACAACTCCGTTAGGTGCAGAATTACCAAAGACAAATCAACCAGTACCAGTTCCAGTAAGGAAACCTCTACCACCTTACCCTCAAAGACTTCAGAAGCAAAAACAGGAGGTCCAATTCAAGAAATTCTTGGATGTACTCAAGAAACTTCACATCAACATCCCGTTGGTGGAAGCACTTGAGCAAATGCTAAATTATGTCAAATTCATGAAAGTTATCCTGTCCAAGAAACGAAGACTTGGAGAATTTGAGATGGTAGCTCTGACGAAGGAATACAGTGCATATCTTTAAGACAAATTACCCCCAAAGTTGAAGGATCCAGGAAGTTTTACCATACCCTGCAATATTGGAGCAACATATTGTGGTAAGGCATTACGTGACTTGGGCGCAAGTATCAACTTGATGCCTATGTCGATATTTAAGAAGTTGGGGATAGGTGAAGTTAAACCTACTATGGTTACACTTCAGCTAGCAGATCGATCCTTAGCACATCCAGAAGGAAAAATCGAGGACGTATTGGTACGTGTAGATAAGTTTATCTTTTCTGTTGATTTTGTAATTTTAGATTTCTAAGCAGACAAAGAGGCACCAATTATCCTAGGGAAACCATTCTTAGCAACCGAAAGGATGCTTATAGATGTGTAGAAGGGCGCACTTACTATGCGTGTTTAGGACGATCAGGTAACATTTAACGTTTTCAAGTCAATGCGATTTCCTGACGCAATAGATGATTGTTCTACAGTATCCGATTTAGAAGAGTTAATAGTGGAGGAGGACTCAACTCTGTTGAGGATTCTCTGGAACGAATTTTGACATCAGACCTTCCGAATGATGAAGAGGAGGATGAAGTCTTAGCTTTGTTAGAGGCTAATCAAAAGGGATTTAATCCACAATCCCATTTTGAATATTTGGATTTAGAGAAGAGGGATTATATTCAACCAAAAGTGTCAATCGAGGGGCCACCTAAATTAAAACTCAAGGTATTACCTTCTCACTTAAAATATGTTTATTTAGGTGACGCTTCTACTCTACCTGTGATTGTTTCAGCAGAATTAACTACTGAGCAAGAAGAGAAACTTATCTTAGTTCTGAAACAATTCAAGAAAGCTATCGAATAGACCATAGCCGATATTCACGATATTAGTCCATCTGTATGCATGCACAAGATCTTCTTGGAAGATGGTGAAAAAGGGATGATCGATGGACAATGAAGGCTGAACCCCATCATGAAGGACGTGGTGAAAAAGGAGATTATCAAGTGGTTAGATGGGAGTATCATTCACCCCATCTCAGACAGTGCATGGGTAAGTCTGGTCCAGTGCATGCCAAAGAAATGAGGTATCACAGTCATAGAGAACGAAAACAATGAGTTGATACTGACTAGCACAGTTACGAGATGGAGAATCTGCATCGATTACCGGAAGCTAAACAAGGCAACTAGAAAGGATCACTTTCCTTTGCCGTTCTTGGACCAGATGTTGGATATACTCGTGGGGCGAGATTACTACTATTTTCTCGATGGATACTCGGGGTACAACTAGATTACGGTAGCACCGGAAGATCAACACAAAACCACATTCACCTGCCCGTATGGTACATTTGCATTTAGACACATGCCATTTGGTTTATGTAATGCACCTGCTACATTTCAAAGATTATGATGTCTATTTTCACTAACATGGTTGAGAAATTTTTGGAAGTTTTTATGGACGACTTTTCAGTATTTGGAGATACGTAAGATGAGTGCTTAGCCAATCTAGTTAAGGTACTAAAACGATGCGAAGAAACAAACCTAGTGCTTAACTAGGAAAAGTGCCATTTCATGGTACGAGAAGGAATTGTTCTAAGGCATCGAGTAACGAGACATGGGATCGAGGTAGATAGAGCAAAGGTAGATGTTATTAAGAAACTCTCACCTCTAACATCTGTAAAGGGTGTTAGGAGCTTTTTGGGCCACGCCGATTTCTATCGAAGGTTTATTAAGGACTTCTCCAAAATTACTAAACCTTTGCGCAAATTGTTGGAGAAGGACACAATATTCAAATTCGATGATGAATGCTTAAGAGCTTTCAGGGATTTGAAGAATCGATTAGTTGCGGCACCCATAATTGTCACACCACACTAGGACTTGCCATTCAAATTGATCTGTGATGCAAGTGACTTCGCTATAGGAGCTGTCATGGGCCAGCGAAGGAACAAAGTTTTTCATCCCATCTACTATGCAAGCTAAACTCTTACAGGAGCTCAATTAAACTATACGGAAACAAAAAAAGAGTTACTCACTATCATGTTTGCTTTTGAGAAGCTTCGATCTTACCTTGTTGGTACCAAAGTGACTGTCTATACGGACCACTCAGCAATCTGTCTATACGGACCACTCAGCAATCAAGTACTTACTTGCCAAGAAAGACGCTAAGCCGAGACTAATCCGGTGGGTACTTCTACTTCAAGAGTTTGATTTAGAAATTCAAGATCAAAAGGGAGTAGAAAACCAAGTAGCAGATCACTTGTCCAGATTGGAGCCGCAAGAAGGAAATACTCCACTTATACCGATTCATGAGACCTTTCCAGATGAGCATATACTTAAGGTAAATCATGTCCATAATACCCCTTGGTTTGCTAATAATGCTAAATTTTTAGCTTGTGGTTTGATGCCAATTGATAAGACGTATCAACAAAGGAAAAAGTTTCTTCACAATGTGAAGTACTATTTCTGGGAAGAGCCATATCTATTTAAAAAGTGTGCAGATCAGATGATCAGGAGATGCGTGGCAGAAGAAGAAATACCAAAGATCCTATACCATTGTCACTCAGCTCCGAGTGGGGGACATTTCGGAGGTACTCGTACTGCGGCCAAAGTATTGCAAGACGGATTCTTTTGGCAAACACTATTCAAGGATGCATATGCGTACGTAAAGAGCTGTGACCGATGTCAAAGGGTTGGAAACGTCACCAACAGAAATGAGATGCCTCGAACAAACATCATTAAGGTCGAATTGTTCGATGTTTGGGGTATTGATTTTCTTGGGCCTTTCCCTCCGTCTTTTGGTCACAAGTATATATTGGTAGCAGTAGACTATGTGTCCAAGTGGGTCGAGGCCGAGGCATATCTGAAAAATGATGCGAAGGTTGTAATGAAGTTCTTGCAGAAGCAAGTGTTCACAAGGTTTGGAACCCCAAGAGCTATTATTAGTGATGAAGGGTCCCACTTTGTAAACAAGTGGTTAAAATGGTTGCTAGATAAGCACGGGGTGAAACACAAGGTTGCAATAGTTTACCATCCGTAGACGAATGGGCAAGCTGAGCTGGCAAATAAGGAGTCAAAGGCATACTCGAGAGGGTAGTTTGCCCGAACCGACGAGATTGGTCCAAAAGATTGGATGACGCTTTATGCGCTTACAGAACAACATACAAGACACCTTTAGGGATGTCACCTTATAGGCTGGTCATTGGGAAAGCATGTCATCTACACTTGGAGTTAGAGCACAAAGCTTACTGGGCTCTTCAACAGCTTAATTTGGATTCTAAGCTTGCGAAAGAAAAACGGATGTTCCAACTCAACAAGTTAGAAGAATTCTGAATGTTCTCATATGAAAATGCAAAACTACTCAAAGAAAGACTCAAGAAATGGCATGACAAACACATTCGAGTTTGAGAATTTGAAGCAGGTCAGCAAGTATTGCTGTTCAACTTTAGATTGAAGTTCTTTCCAGGTAAGCTAAAATCACGTTAGTCCGGTCCATTAATAGTTCACCGAGTCTATCCATACGGAGTTATTGAACTCCAAGGCAAGGGAGGTAATTTTCGAGTTAATGCTCAACGTTTGAAGCATTATTGGGGGATAAAATCAAATGGGATAACATCTCGTTCATTTTATCAGATATTTAATATTTCATGTTTTGTTTAATAAATAATTTAGGGTTTATTTTTCGGGTTTGGAATGTTTAAATAAATTCTGTCTAGGAGGTTGGAACTTAAGCGGGACCGTTTGTGACCCCTCCAATCCTTCCTGGGAATTTATTTTAACATAATTTCCCAAGAAATTATTCCCTAATCAACAAAATAATTTTTTTTTTTGTTTTTCAAATAAAAAGGTCAATTTTGATCCAATTTTTAATTTGCAACTCGATTTTTAATTTTCATTAAGTCTAGGGACTTAATTGAATTATTTTTAAAAATTTGATTGCTCTTTTTGTAAATAATAAAAATTAGGTGCCTTTCTTTGTAAATATATTTTTAAGGCATCTAGAAGGAATATTTTTTATATATTTATATACCGTTAATAATTTGATAAACTTTAATATATAATTATATTCATTATAATTTATATATTAACTTTTATCAACTTAGATTAGAATTAGGATTAATTTAATTTCAATTTTGATTTTATGTTTATCCTAATAATTAATAGCAATTGATAATTTTATATGCTTATAATTAATTATTAATTGCTGTTAAACTTGAGTAGGATTAGAATTAAATTCTTGTTTTTAATTATGAAATTAGAGTAAGAGTTCTATTTTAAGTCCTATTACTTATGCTATAAATACTACCTTATTTCTCCCATCCATGCATTACCCAAAAAAATCCCAAAACACCAACCCACCTAGCCAACTCCTTAGCTATAGCAGTCGACCAAGCACCTCAACAGCCGCATACATCTGCTGCTCCCATGCCCCACCTGTGCGCTTGCTGCTTTTGCCCAGGTCACAACCCATGCACGCCCCAGCGCCCGCGCGCCATTGCTGTGCCCAGACCACGCGCGCTTTCAGGAGCTGCCCAGGTCGAAGGCCCTTGCTGCTGCTGCCCAAGCACGTCCCGCACCAGCTCCCAAGCCTACTTGATGAGGCTCCGCACGCCACTGCTTGCTGAGCCAACCCTTTGCTGCGCACCATTGCTTGTCGAGCCAGCCCACTAGCTACGTGCCTTACTGTTGGTACAAAGCACTTGTGCGGCACCCCACATTCACCCAACCTTAGCCAAGCCTTCCAACCCTCCTTTTAAATTGCCATCTTTTTCCTTCATAATTATTAATTTTTTGAGTTCTTATATTTTTACAAAAAGGTGGTAAGTTCTAATTTTCTTTTAAATTTTAATTTTGTTAAATTATTTAATTTTTCAAGTTTAGTGAATTATTAATAATTTTTATTAAGATTTTCCAAAAAATATTTTTTTCTATCTTATGTTCAGGTTAATTATGCCTCACAAGAGAACTCGTGCCTCTGCTCAAATCGACGAAACACAAAGCAAGTTCCATTGTGTTACAGCTAAAGTGAGATACGAAAGTATCTACAAAAATCAATAGATGCATCTTGAGAAAGGCTTCACACTGAAGGAGAGCAACTACAGAGACTTCATGGCACGTATTCGTCAAAGTGCTGAGATTATAGAAGTCCCTGTTCACAGAATCAAGGTACCTATAAGTTCGAATGCTATCAATGAGTTTTTTGAATTACCTGATTTCGAGAACAACAAGTATTCATCTTTGATGAGCAATATCAAGCCGGAATTTCTGCAAGAAATTCTCGAGGAGCTTACAATTGAAGGTTCCAATTGGACTGTGTCAAAACAAGGAACCCACACTTGTCGAAGAGAATACTTGACACCTATTGCGAAGGTATGGTTCTATTTCATCCGTTTCAGCCTTCTGCCTAGCTCACATGGGACTATAATTTCATTGGAGCGAATGGTCTTACTATACTCGATCTTAACTGGTAAGACATTGATGTGGGAAAGATTATCCTGAGAGAAATTTGAAACTGTGCCGTTAGACGTTCTGGCCCTGCTTACTTCCGCTTTACAATAACTATTCTTTGCTTGAAAGCAGAAATTCTTGCCAGTGTAAAGAAGACAGGGTACACCCAAGGCACAACTACAAATTGGGACCTCTACCGAATAGCCGGAGACTCAGTTCTGTAACACCCCTATCCCGTAACCGTCGCCGGAATAGGTAAGGGGCATTACCGGACTTGTAACATATACCGGAGTAGTAAAAATTTTAAACTTTTTAATCAAGATTCATCACGTATCATCAATCATCAGAGCATGCTTCAATTGATCATAAAAGGATGCATATAACTATTGGAAGTCTAATTGGAAACATGCTAAAAGATAGGAGAAAATTTGCAAAATTTTCAAAGTTAGGGGCACACGGCCGTGCCCCTTGCCTGTGTTCTTCACATACGGCCGTGTCCCTCCAGACACGCCCAAACCTTTCAGCCCGTGGCCGAATCTGACTTATTCCACACGGCTGTCCAACACGCCCATGGGGTTAGGCCGTGTGTCACCCACGGCCTAGGCACGCCCGTGCCCTTACCCCGTGGTCGAAACTGTCAAATATCACACGGCTGCCAGACACGCCCGTGTAGAAAACAGAGCAGACCGTGTGACTATACTGCCAAATTTCACACGGCTACAAGTTACCAGACACGCCCGTGCGTCTAGGCCGTGTACCAAAACTGACCAAAACATCAAGGTACAGGGGACACACGGTCGAAGCGCATGCCCGTGTTCCCTGGCCGTGTGGCACGTTATAAGCTCGGTTTAAGCCAAATTTGCCACCCAATATGGGTCATTTCTACTAGCCATTAACTAACAACATTTCATGCCATTCTACCAACCTAAAACATACCAATTTCAAGCACAAAATGGACCCAAAATCATCTCAATTTATTCACAAATCAAGCACACCAACTCAAAGGCCTAAATGACCATTTCCATGCACTCATCCACACATATATACATATCAATTATGCAAGTTTATAACCTCATCGAAATCACATATCTTTCCATAAGCACATATAGCTAAAGGACAACTCTAATACTTGATTATAAACACATATGACCCAAGCCACATTTCATAGCTTGATCATTTACCAAAACATATCATGTTCACAAAAGTACTAGCCTATACATGCCATGACCATTTCATTTACAAAAGGTTTAAAAGTACCAAAGTTTGATAGATATGTGATGGCGATCTCCGACTCGTTCGATTTTTGAGCTAGCGTCTAAATCTATAAGACAGTGAAAGAAATGAACAGAGTAAGCTTCTAAAGCTTAGTAAGCCCGTAATACAGAAATTAAACCTTACCGAATCAATGCGGTAATTACAACAACATTGCCAATTCAATTCATTTACTCAAGTTGCCTATTTCACAAGTATACACTTGCTAGTCCATGTAACATATAATATCATTCATGTACCCATCACAACATTCATGTATCATATTATTGCACAAATACTTGTACACGTATTTCACATAACATGTACCATGTCATCCATGTAAATTTCATATAACATGTATCCATATAATCCATGTAAATTTCATATAACATGTATCGGTAGTTGCCCGTTGAACCTATAAGAATATCGAAAGATACTGGGGTGATACACACACAGTGTATATACATATAACCTGTAATCCGTCAATGCGTCATATATGCTCTTTCAAGCCTGTACGGTAAGCCCGGAGGCTGAACATATAATCCCGAAGGATAATCGGTAAGCCCGTAGGCTGAACATGTAATCCCGAAGAATAAACCTGTAGCTCATGACCACGTGGTGAGTCTGCAAAAAATGTAGGAACTCAAACCACCCTGTAGCCCTAGTGACATGTCACTTGTATCCTATCGACTTCTACGGTTCTAACGGGGCTCGGTATTTATTTCTCACTTGTAACAATTTCATTTCAATTTCATATGTATACATCCAAATAGGCTATTCAATTAACTAATATGTCATATATTCCATTAACAACAATTATAAACAGAAACACATTAATTTCATTGTACGGACTTACCTCGAAATTTCGATATCTACTCGTCTATTTTTCTTTTTCCCCGATCAAGTTCCAGAATTCGGTCGTCTTTATCTATATTAATACAAATTTAGCTATTTAATCACTAACTTGTTCAATTTAGCCCAAAACATGTATTTTGGCATATTAGCAATTTAGCCCCTATATTTTCAACACATTGCAATTTAGCCCTTTTATCACAAAATGACAAATTTCACAACAAATCCCTCAATTCACCTTAGCCGAACATGTAGGGAACTTATACAAGCACATATAATTCATCTTATCACAAATTTAACTTCAAAAATTCTACCTTTTTACAAATAAATCCTTAAAACTCATTTTCTTCAAAAACTACTTCAAAATTCTTGTATATTCTCACATAATATACAATAATTCATCAAAATCTATCAATATATCAAGGATTCATCAATGGCACTTTTCAAAGACATGTTCAAAATCAGAAATTGAAGTATGGGTTAGCTAGTATTCGAAGCAACGATCTCAAAAACGTAAAAATTATCGAAAACGGAACAAAAACGAACCTCCAATTGAAGCTCAAATGGCCGAAT
The DNA here is from genome assembly GCA_020496765.1 of Gossypium stocksii. Classification (NCBI taxonomy): domain Eukaryota; kingdom Viridiplantae; phylum Streptophyta; class Magnoliopsida; order Malvales; family Malvaceae; genus Gossypium; species Gossypium stocksii. The sequence continues at coordinate 77,920,720 of CM035629.1, forward strand.
GAAGCAAAGCATGAAAACCCTTCTTTTTCTTTTGTAGAATCGGTGAAGAAGAAGATAAAAATGGGTGTTTTCATGTTTTATTTTGATATTTTTAAACATATAACATATTATTAACCAAATGACAAATATAACCTTAAAAAAATAAACCATTTAAAAACAATTCATTAAGGACATAATTGTCCACTAGCATAGGAAATGGTAAAATAACCATTTAAGGCCTTCCACTTATAAAGCCATCATCAAATAAGCCATTTATAAAATAGAACTCTAATTTATCGCTTTACGCGATTTAATCCTTTTTCTCAAATCAACCGGTCAAACGATAAAATTTCTAAACGAAACGTTCACACGGTAATTCTATCATGCTGTAAAACATATTGAAGCAATAAAAATAATATTTTGACTCGGTTAAGTGGTCCCGAAACCACTCGTTCCGACTAGGGTATAAAGTGGGCTGTTACAACTCTCCCCCCTTTAGGGATTTTCGTCCCCGAAAATCTTACCGGTAAACAGGTTAGGGTATTGCTTTCACATAGTTTCCTCGAGTTCCCACGTAGCTTCCTCTATTCCGTGTTTACACCAAAGAACTTTTACGAGTGCTATACGCTTATTTCTCAACTCTTTGATTTCTCGAGCCAGAATTTTAATCGATTCTTTCACTGTACGATAAATCAGACTGTATCTCCACATCAATGGGAGAAATGATATGAGACGAATCAGATCGGTATCTTCGAAGCATTGAAAAGTGAAATACGTCGTGAATCTTTTCAAGCTCAGACGGTAACGATAATCGGTAAGCTACAGGTCCAATTCGTTCCACAATTTCATACGGCCCGATAAAACGAGGACTTAGCTTCCCTTTTCTGCCAAAACGAAGAATTTTCTTCCACGGTGATACTTTCAGAAATACTCTGTCTCCGACTCGAAACTCTATTTCTTTCCGTTTCAAATCAGCATATGATTTCTGTCTATCTGAAGCTGCTTTCAAACTGTCACGTATCACTTTCACTTTTTCCTCTGTCCAGTATAGCAGTGTTCGACATTTACGACCATATAAAGCTTCATATGGAGCCATCTTTAAACTCGTTTGAAACTGTTATTGTATGGAAACTCTATCAGAGGTAAGTATTTCTCCCAATTACTTTCAAATTCAAGAATACAACACCGTAACATGTCTTTCAGAATCTAAATAACTCTTTCAGACTGACCGTCGGTCTGGGGATGAAATGCTGTACTGAAATTCAATTTCATTCCCAAAGCCTCTTGAAACTTCTTCCAGAATCTCGAGGTAAACCTCGGATCTCTATCAGACACAATGGATAATGGTATACCATGTAATCGCACAATTTCAGATACATATAGTTCCGCTAATTTATCCAAGGAATGATCAGTACGTACCGGTATAAAATGTGCAGACTTCGTCAACCTGTCAACGATAACCCAGATTGCATTTTTCTTCTTCGGAGACAAAGGTAGTCCAGATACAAAATCCATAGTGACTCTGTCCCATTTCCATTCCAGAATCATAATAGGCTGTAATAAACCTGACGGTACCTGATGTTCAGCTTTAACTTGCTGACAGATCAAACATTTCGATATGAATTCTGATATGTCACGTTTCATTCCTGACCACCAGTATTGCTGTTTCAAATCATTATACATCTTAGTGCTACCCGGATAAACTGAAAATCGACTATCATGTGCCTCGTGCAGAACTTTCTGAATGAGTTCACTATTTTTCGGTATATAGATTCTATTTCGGAGCATTAAACAATCATCATTCCCTATAGAAAAGTCAGAATCAGAATTAGACTCACAGTGAAGTCGTTTAGCTTGCAGATCGGGACAAGTCCTTTGAGCTTCGAAAATTTGCTGCAGAATCAACGGTTTAGCCTTTAGCTCAGCTAAAACAGATCCATCATCAGATAACTTCATTTGAGCATTCAGAGCTCGTAAAGCAAATAGACACTTTCGACTTAACGCATCAGCTACAACATTAGCTTTCCCTGGATGATAATCAATTACCAATTCATAGTCTTTTAGTAGTTCGAGCCATCTCCACTGTCGCATATTCAAATCTTTCTGTGATATTAGATACTTCAGACTTTTATGATCAGTAAAAATTCTACATTTCTCACCATATAAGTAATGCCGCCAAATCTTTAATGCAAATACTATAGCAGCTAACTCCAGATCATGCGTCGGGTAATTCTTCTCATGCGGCTTTAACTGTCGGGAGGCATAAGCTATGACTTTCCCGTCTTGCATCAATACACAGCCCAGTCCAATAATAGATGCATCACTATATATAACAAGTTCTTTCCCCGATTCGGGTTGAACTAAAACCGGAGCTTCTGTTAACAGGGCTTTTAACTGTTTGAAACTCTGCTGACATTTATCAGTCCACTCGAATTTCACATCTTTTTGTAACAATCGAGTCAACGGCACTGAAATCATCGAGAATCCTTTAACAAATCTTCGCTAATATCCCGCTAATCCCAGAAAACTTCTAATCTCAGATATGTTTCTCGGGGGTTTCCAGTCTATAATAGTAGATATTTTACTCGGATCTACTCTAATGCCTTCTGCAGAAACAATGTGACCAAAAATCCAACTTCTCGAAGCCAAAATTCACATTTGCTAAATTTGGCAAACAACTGCTTATCTCTCAGAATTTGTAACACAGTTCTCAAATGCTCAGTATGCTCTACCTCATCACGCGAATAAATCAAAATGTCGTCAATGAATATTACAACGAACTTGTCTAAATACGGTCTGAAAATAGAATTCATCAAATCCATAAACACTGCTGGAGCATTTGTTAAACCGAAAGGCATGACCAGAAACTCATAATGTCCGTATCGTGTTCTGAAAGCAGTCTTCGGTATATCTGAATCTTTAACTCGCAACTTGTAATATCCCGATCTCAAATCAATCTTTGAAAATACAGCAGCTCCTCTCAACTGATCGAATAAATCATTAATCCGCGGAAGAGGGTATTTATTCTTCACTGTCACCTTGTTCAACTGTCGGTAATCAATACACATTTTCATCGTTCCATCTTTCTTTTTCACAAATAATACGGGAGCACCCCAAGGTGAAAAGCTCGGTCTCGCGAAACCTCTATCCGTCAATTCTTGTAACTATGCTTTCAGCTCTTTTAGTTCAGTCGGTGCCATCCTGTATGGAGCAATCGATATCGGAGTAGTGCCCGGTAACAATTCAATACCGAATTCAACTTCTCTAATCGGTGGTAAACCCGGTAATTCTTCCGGAAAAACATCTGAAAACTCACAAACAACTGGTACAGACTCAATTTTCAATTCTGTCTTGCTAGAATTCATCACATACGCTAAATACGCATCATAGCCTTTTCTAACATACTTCTGAGCCCTCATGGCAGAAATTACTATCGGTAATTCATTTGAATCATTTGATTCAATCCAAAGAACCTCACCATTCTGACATTTCAATTTTATACTCTTACTTTGACAATTCACAATAGCTTCATGCACATTTAGCCAGTCCATGCCCAGTATTACATCGAATTCGTCAAAAGGGAGGAGCATCAGATCAGCCGGAAAACAATATCCCCGAGTCATCAACGGACATTTCTTACATATCTTATCAACTAACACAGACTTTCCTAACGGATTTGATACTTTAACTACATATCCAGTAGACTCAACATGCAAATTCTTTTCAAACACTAATTTCATACAGATATATGAATGAGTTGATCCAGGATCTATCAACGCAACAATATCAGTGTTATAGAGAGAAAAAGTACCGGTAATAACATCATGCAACGAGGCTTCCTCGCGTGCACGTATTGCATAAGCTCTCGCAGGAGTACGCATCTCAGATCTCACATTAGCATCTCTCGCCACACTGCGATTTCCACTTTGATTTCCAGTATTCCGAGGCGGTCTACCCCTCGATGCAACACTATGCGTCTTAGTCGATTGTTCCTTGTCAGCTACAGATCTTTCAGGACAATCACGTAAATAGTGATCTAACATCCACATCGAAAACAAGCTCCGCTTTTCAATCGGCATTCACCAAAATGTTTCCCATTACAATACTTGCATTCAGGTCCGGGAGTTCTCACACTATCAGCACTAGCTACCGAGGTTGCTTGCAGTCTCGAATGGGAAGATTTAACATTTTTGTCTCGGATAGATATGCCCGTAGAAGTAGCAGAACGAGGATGAAAATCTTTTGATCTCTTGGATCCAGATTGATACGATTTACCCGCAAACCTCTTTCGAGCCTTTCTAAATTTGGAATCCGCCTTTCTCTTTTCTTTAGCAAGCTCTTCGGCTTTACAGGCCCGATCAACGAGAACTACAAACTCTCTCAGCTAAAGTATCCCGACTAATAGTCGAATTTCTTCATTTAGCCCATCTTCGAACCATTTGCACATTGTTGCTTCGGTAGAAACACATTCGCGAGCATATTTGCTGAGTCGAACGAACTCTCTCTCGTATTCAGTTACAGACATTCGACCCTGTTTCAGCTCTAAAAACTCTTTTCTTTTCTGATCGATGAATCATTGACTGATGTATTTCTTTTTGAATTCCGTCTGGAAGAAATCCCAATCAACTCGTTCTCGTGGTACAACCGAGGTCAATGTATTCCACCATTGATATGCTGAATCCCGAAGCAAAGAAATAGCACATCTCAGGCACTCATCAGGAGTACAAGCCAGTTCATTAAGAACTCTGATCGTATTCTCAAGCCAAAATTCAGCCCTCTCAGTGTCATCACCTGCTGAAGCTCGGAATTCCTCAGCACCATACTTTCGTATCTTATCGACAGGAGGTCTATTCAATCTCAGAGGATCCACAACTCGTACATTATCAGGGTTAGGTTGTGGAACGGGAGGGGGTGGAGGTTGCGGAGCAGCCGGGTTTGCTCGCACAAACTCACTAAACCAACCAGACATCATTTGGAAGAAAGCTTGTTTAATTTCTTCCTGATTGGCCACAGCAGGGCCCGATTCAGAAGGCACACCCCCTTGAGCGGGTGCTGGTGCAATACTTTCAACATCATCAGCTAAAGCTCGATTCGGATCCATTACTATATAAAACAGATTTTCAGAGGATGTCAGGAGATATCACACTATCACATTTCATGTACATGGCATGTATAGCTAGACTAATACTCACTACGGTAGTCCTAGAATCGACTAAACCGTAGCTCTGATACCAACCAAATGTAACACCTCTATCCTGTAACCGTCACCGGAATAGGTAAGGGGCATTACCGGACTTGTAACATATACCGGAACAGTAAAAATTTTAAACTTTTTAATCAAGATTCATCACGTATCATCAATCATCAGAGCATGCTTCAATTGATCATAAAAGGATGCATATAACTATTGGAAGTCTAATTGGAAACATGCTAAAAGATAGGAGATAATTTGCAAAATTTTCAAAGTTAGGGGCACACGGCCGTGCCCCTTGCCCGTGTTCTTCACACACGGCCGTGTCCCTCCAGACACGCCCAAACCTTTCAGCCCGTGGTCGAATCTGACTTATCCCACACGGTTGTACAACACGCACATGGGGTTGGCCGTGTGTCGACCACGGCCTAGGCACGCCCGTGCCCTTACCCCGTGGTCGAAACTGTCAAATATCACATGGCTGCCAGACACGCCCGTATAGAAAACAGAGCAGACCGTGTGACTATACTGCCAAATTTCACATGGCTACAAGTTACCAGACACGCCCGTGTGTCTAGGCCGTGTACCAAAACTGACCAAAACATCAAGGTGCAGGGGACACACGGTCGAAGTGCACGCCCGTGTTCCCTGGCCGTGTGGCACGTTATAGGCTCGGTTTAAGCCAAAATTTCCACCCAATATGGGTCATTTCTACTAGCCATTAACCAACAACATTTCATGCCATTCTACCAACCTAAAACATACCAATTTCAAGCACAAAATGGACCCAAAATCATCTCAATTTATTCACAAATCAAGCACACCAACTCAAAGGCCTAAATGACCATTTCCATGCACTCATCCACACATATATACATATCAATTATGCAAGTTTATAACCTCATCAAAATCACATATCTTTCCATAAGCACATATAGCTAAAGGACAACTCTAATACTTGATTATAAACACATATGACCCAAGCCACATTTCATAGCTTGATCATTTACCAAAACATATCATGTTCACAAAAGTACTAGCCTATACATGCCATGACCATTTCATTTACAAAAGGTTTAAAAGTACCAAAGTTTGATAGATAGTGTGATTGCGATCTCTGACTCGTCCGATTTTCGAGCTAGCTTCCAAATCTATAAGACAGTGAAAGAAATGAACAGAGTAAGCTTCTAAAGCTTAGTAAGTCCGTAATACAGAAATTAAACCTTACCGAATCAATGCGGTAATTACAAAAACATTGCCAATTCAATTCATTTACTCAAGTTGCCTATTTCACAAGTATACACTTGTTAGTCCATGTAACATATAATATCATTCATGTACCCATCACAACATTCATGTATCATATTATTGCACAAATACTTGTACACGTATTTCACATAACATGTACCATGTCATCCATGTAAATTTCATATAACATGTATGCATATAATCCATGTAAATTTCATATAACATGTATCAGTAGTTGCCCGTTGAACCTATAAGAATATCGAAAGATACTCGGATGATACACACAGTGTATATACATATAACCTGTAATCCGTCAATGCGTCATATATGCTCTTTCGAGCCTATACGGTAAGCCCGGTGGCTAAACATATAATCCCGAAGGATAATCGGTAAGCCCGTAGGCTGAACATGTAATCCCGAAGGATAATCGGTAAGCCCGTAGGCTGAACATGTAATCCCGAAGGATAAACCTGTAGCTCATGAGCACGTGGTGAGTCCGCAACAAATGCAGGAACTCAAACCACCCTGTAGCCCTAGTGACATGTCACTTGTATCCTATCGACTTCTACGGTTCTAACGGGGCTCGGTATTTATTTCTCACTTGTAACAATTTCATTTCAATTTCATATGTATACATCCAAATAGGCTATTCAATTAACTAATATGTCATATATTCCATTAACAACAATTATAAACATAAACACATTAATTTCATTGCACGGACTTACCTCGAAATTCCGATATCTACTCGTCTATTTTTCTTTTTCCCCGATTAAGTTCCGGAATTCGGTCGTCTTTATCTATATTAATACAAATTTAGCTATTTAATCACTAACTTGTTCAATTTAGCCCAAAACATGTATTTTGGCATATTAGCAATTTAGCCCCTATATTTTCAACACATTGCAATTTAGCCCTTTTATCAACAAAGGAAAAAGTTTCTTCACAATGTGAAGTACTATTTCTGGGAAGAGCCATATCTATTTAAAAAGTGTGCAGATCAGATGATCAGGAGATGCGTGGCAGAAGAAGAAATACGAAAGATCCTATACCATTGTCACTCAGCTCCGAGTGGGGGACATTTCGGAGGTACTCGTACTGCGGCCAAAGTATTGCAAGCCGGATTCTTTTGGCAAACACTATTCAAGGATGCATATGCGTACGTAAAGAGCTGTGACCGATATCAAAGGGTTGGAAACGTCACCAACAAAAATGAGATGCCTCGAACAAACATCATTAAGGTCGAATTGTTCGATGTTTGGGGTATTGATTTTCTTGGGCCTTTCCCTCCGTCTTTTGGTCACAAGTATATATTGGTAGCAGTAGACTATGTGCCCAAGTGGGTCGAGGCGGAGGCATATCTGAAAAATGATGCGAAGGTTGTAATGAAGTTCTTGCAGAAGCACGTGTTCACAAGGTTTGGAACCCCAAGAGCTATTATTAGTGATGAAGGGTCCCACTTTGTAAACAAGTGGTTAAAATGGTTGCTAGATAAGCACGGGGTGAAACATAAGGTTGCAATAGTTTACCATCCGTAGACAAATGGGCAAGCTGAGCTGGCAAATAAGGAGTCAAAGGCATACTCAAGAGGGTAGTTTGCCCGAACCGACGAGATTGGTCCAAAAGATTGGATGACGCTTTATGCGCTTACAGAACAACATACAAGACACCTTTAGGGATGTCACCCTATAGGCTGGTCTTTGGGAAAGCATGTCATCTACACTTGGAGTTAGAGCACAAAGCTTACTGGGCTCTTCAGCAGCTTAATTTGGATTCTAAGCTTGCGAAAGAAAAACGGATGTTCCAACTCAACAAGTTAGAAGAATTCTGAATGTTCTCATATGCAAATGCCAAACTACTCAAAGAAAGACTCAAGAAATGGCATGACAAACACATTCGAGTTTGAGAATTTGAAGCAGGTCAGCAAGTATTACTGTTCAACTTTAGATTGAAGTTCTTTCCAGGTAAGCTAAAATCACGTTGGTCCGGTCCATTTATAGTTCACCGAGTCTATCCATACGGAGTTATTGAACTCTAAGGTAAGGGAGGTAATTTTCGAGTTAATGCTCAACGTTTGAAGCATTATTGGGGGATAAAATCAAATAGGATAACATCTCGTTCATTTTATCAGATATTTAATATTTCATGTTTTGTTTAATAAATAATTTAGGGTTTATTTTTCGGGTTTGGAATGTTTAAATAAATTCTGTCTAGGAGGTTGGAACTTAAGCGGGACCGTTTGTGACCCCTCCAATCTTTCCTGGGAATTTATTTTAACATAATTTCCCAAGAAATTATTCCCTAATCAACAAAATAATTTTTTTTTGTTTTTCAAATAAAAAGGTCAATTTTGATCCAATTTTTAATTTGCAACTTGATTTTTAATTTTCATTAAGTCTAGGGACTTAATTGAATTATTTTTAAAAATTTGATTGCTCTTTTTGTAAATAATAAAAATTAGGTGCCTTTCTTTGTAAATATATTTTTAAGGCATCTAGAAGGAGTATTTTTTATATATTTATATACCATTAATAATTTGATAAACTTTAATATATAATTATATTCATTATAATTTATATATTAACTTTTATCAACTTAGATTAGAATTAGGATTAATTTAATTTCAATTTTGATTTTATGTTTATCCTAATAATTAATAGCAATTGATAATTTTATATGCTTATAATTAATTATTAATTGTTGTTAAACTTGAGTAGGATTAGAATTAAATTCTTATTTTTAATTATGAAATTAGAGTAAGAGTTCTATTTTAAGTCCTATTACTTATGCTATAAATACTACCTTATTTCTCCCATCCATGCATTACCCAAAAAAATCCCAAAACACCAACCCACCTAGCCAACTCCTTAGCTATAGCAGTCGACCAAGCACCTCAACAGCCGCACACATCTGCTGCTCCCATGCCCCACCTGTGCGATTGCTGCTTTTGCCCAGGTCACAACCCATGCACGCCCCAGCGCCCGCGCGCCATTGCTGTGCCCAGACCACGCGCGCTTTCAGCAGCTGCCCAGGTCGAAGGCCCTTGCTGCTGCTGCCCAAGCCACGTCCCGCACCAGCTCTCAAGCCTACTTGATGAGGCTCCGCACGCCACTGCTTGCTGAGCCAACCCTTTGCTGCTCACCATTGCTTGTCGAGCCAGCCCACTAGCTACGTGCCTTATTGTTGGTACAAAGCACTTGTGCGGCACCCCACATTCACCCAACCTTAGCCAAACCTTCCAACCCTCGTTTTAAATTGCCATCTTTTTCCTTCATAATTATTAATTTTTTGAGTTCTTATGTTTTTACAAAAAGGTGGTAAGTTCTAATTTTCTTTTAAATTTTAATTTTGTTAAATTATTTAATTTTTCAAGTTTATTGAATTATTAATAATTTTTATTAAGATTTTACAAAAAATAATTTTTTCTATCTTATGTTCAGGTTAATTATGCCTCACAAGAGAACTCGTGCCTCTGCTCAAATCGACGAAACACAAAGCAAGTTCCATTGTGTTACAGCTAAAGTGAGATACGAAAGTATCTACAAAAATCACTAGATGCATCTTGAGAAAGGCTTCACACTGAAGGAGAGCAACTACAGAGACTTCATGGCACGTATTCATCAAAGTGCTGAAGCTCTCAATTGGGAACTGTTTTGTGAAAAGAGACCTAGTGTGGATGAGGAACTAGTTCGTGAGTTCTACGCAAATTTAACTTCAAGCGAGATGATAGAAGTCCCTTTTCACAGAATCAAGGTACCTATAAGTTCGAATGCTATCAATGAGTTTTTTGAATTACCTGATTTCGAGAACAACAAGTATTCATCTTTGATGAGCATATCAAGCCGGAATTTCTGCAAGAAATTCTCGAGGAGCTTACAATTGAAGGTTCCAATTGGACTGTGTCAAAACAAGGAACCCACACTTGTCGAAGAGAATACTTGACACCTATTGCGAAGGTATGGTTCTATTTCATCCGTTTCAGCCTTCTGCCTAGATCACATGGGACTACAATTTCATTGGAGCGAATGGTCTTACTATACTCGATCTTAACTGGTAAGACCATTGATGTGGGAAAGATTATCCTGAGAGAAATTTGAAACTGTGCCGTTAGACGTTCTGGCCCTGCTTATTTCCGCTTTACAATAACTATTCTTTGCTTGAAAGCAGAAATTCTTGCCAGTGTAAAGAAGACAGGGTACACCCAAGGCACAACTACAAATTGGGACCTCTACCGAATAGCCGGAGACTCAGTTCTGTAACACCCCTATCCCGTAACCGTCGCCGGAATAGGTAAGGGGCATTACCGGACTTGTAACATATACCGGAGCAGTAAAAATTTTAAACTTTTTAATCAAGATTCATCACGTATCATCAATCATCAGAGCATGCTTCAATTGATCATAAAAGGATACAAAGAACTATTGGAAGTCTAATTGGAAACATGCTAAAAGATAGGAGAAAATTTGCAAAATTTTCAAAGTTAGGGGCCCACGGCCGTGTCCCTTCAGACACGCCCAAACCTTTCAGCTCGTGGCCGAATCTGACTTATCCCACACGGCTGTCCAACATGCCCATGGGGTTAGGCCGTGTGTCACCCACGGCCTAGGCACGCCCGTGCCCTTACCCCGTGGTCGAAACTGTAAAATATCACACGGCTGCCAGACACGCCCGTGTAGAAAACACAGCAGACCATGTGACTATACTGCCAAATTTCACACGGCTACAAGTTACCAGACACGCCCGTGTGTCTAGGCCGTGTACCAAAACTGACCAAAACATCAAGGTGTAGGGGACACACGGTCGAAGCGCACGCCCGTGTTCCCTGGCCGTGTGGCACGTTATAGGCTCGGTTTAAGCCAAATTTGCCACCCAATATGGGTCATTTCTACAAGCCATTAACCAACAACATTTCATGCCATTCCACCAACCTAAAACATACCAATTTCAAGCACAAAATGGACCCAAAATCATCTCAATTTATTCACAAATCAAGCACACCAACTCAAAGGCCTAAATGACCATTTCCATGCACTCATCCACACATATATACATATCAATTATGCAAGTTTATAACCTCATCGAAATCACATATCTTTCCATAAGCACATATAGCTAAAGGACAACTCTAATACTTGATTATAAACACATATGACCCAAGCCACATTTCATAGCTTGATCATTTACCAAAACATATCATGTTCAAAAAAGTACTAGCCTATACATGCCATGACCATTTCATTTACAAAAGGTTTAAAAGTACCAAAGTTTGATAGATATGTGATGGCGATCTCCGACTCGTCCGATTTTCGAGCTAGCGTCCAAATCTATAAGACAGTGAAAGAAATGAACAGAGTAAGCTTCTAAAGCTTAGTAAGTCCGTAATACAGAAATTAAACCTTACCGAATCAATGCAGTAATTACAACAACATTGCCAATTCAATTCATTTACTCAAGTTGCCTATTTCACAAGTATACACTTGTTAGTCCATGTAACATATAATATCATTCATGTACCCATCACAACATTCATGTATCATATTATTGCACAAATACTTGTACACGTATTTCACATAACATGTACCATGTCATCCATGTAAATTTCATATAACATGTATCCATATAATCCATGTAAATTTCATATAACATGTATCGGTAGTTGCCCGTTGAACCTATAAGAATATCGAAAGATACTCGGGTGATACACACACAGTGTATATACATATAACCTGTAATCCGTCAATGCGTCATATATGCTCTTTCGAGCCTGTACGGTAAGCCCGGAGGCTGAACATATAATCCTGAAGGATAATCGGTAAGCCCGTAGGCTGAACATGTAATCCCGAAGGATAAACCTGTAGCTCATGAGCACGTGGTGAGTCTGCAACAAATGCAGGAACTCAAACCACCCTGTAGCCCTAATGACATGTCACTTGTATCCTATCGACTTCTACGGTTCTAACGGGGCTCGGTATTTATTTCTCACTTGTAACAATTTCATTTCAATTTCATATGTATACATCCAAATAGGCTATTCAATTAACTAATATGTCATATATTCCATTAACAACAATTATAAACATAAACACATTAATTTCATTGTACAGACTTACCTCGAAATTCCGATATCTACTCGTCTATTTTTCTTTTTCCCCGATCAAGTTCCAGAATTCGGTCGTCTTTATCTATATTAATACAAATTTAGCTATTTAATCACTAACTTGTTCAATTTAGCCCAAAACATGTATTTTGGCATATTAGCAATTTAGCCCCTATATTTTCAACACATTGCAATTTAGCCCTTTTATCACAAAATGACAAATTTCACAACAAATCCCTCAATTCACCTTAGCCGAACATGTAGGGAACTTATACAAGCACATATAATTCATCTTATCACAAATTTAACTTCAAAAATTCTACCTTTTTACAAATAAATCCTTAAAACTCATTTTCTTCAAAAACTACTTCAAAATTCTTGTATATTCTCACATAATATACAATAATTCATCAAAATCTATCAATATATCAAGGATTCATCAATGGCACTTTTCAAAGACATGTTCAAAATCAGAAATTGAAGTATGGGTTAGCTAGTATTCGAAGCAACGATCTCAAAAACGTAAAAATTATCGAAAACGGAACAAAAAGGAACCTCCAATTGAAGCTCAAATGGCCGAATGAAGCAAAGCATGAAAACCCTTCTTTTTCTTTTGTAGAATCGGTGAAGAAGAAGATAAAAATGGGTGTTTTCATGTTTTATTTTGATATTTTTAAACATATAACATATTATTAACCAAATGACAAATATAACCTTAAAAAAATAAACCATTTAAAAACAATTCATTAAGGACATAATTGTCCACTAGCATAGGAAATGGTAAAATAACCATTTAAGGCCTTCCACTTATAAAGCCATCATCAAATAAGCCATTTATAAAATAGAACTCTAATTTATCGCTTTACGCGATTTAATCCTTTTTCTCAAATCAACCGGTCAAACGATAAAATTTCTAAACGAAACGTTCACACAGTAATTCTATCATGCTGTAAAACATATTGAAGCAATAAAAATAATATTTTGACTCGGTTAAGTGGTCCCAAAACCACTCGTTTCGACTAGGGTATAAAATGGGCTGTTACAAGTTATGTAACAAAGAGTTGAAGAAAGTGAAGAACCAGAGGACCCTGATGAAGAAGAAGATCCCACGATGCAATCATTTGAAGTCCCTGATAAGGTAGACCCTGTGGAGCCAAAAGCTGAATCGGATATTGAAACTCCAATGTTTAGAGCTCAGTAGCCTAGCCCAGACTTTCGATATGAGCTGTCAAATTTGATGGACTTAATGCAACACATGCAATGGTAGCAACAAGCATATTGGAGATACACAAAAATAAGGGATGACTCGATGAGAAGTGCTTTCAAGAAAATATACAATGACCCATTTATTTTTGTGCCTGAATTTCCAGATTTCATATTTGAGCCATGGACTCCGTTCTCGAAAAAGGAGCAAATCGATTCATGCAAAGGCGATAATGATGGAGCAAAAGATGAGTCCAAGTTGGAAGGGTCTGCAAATAAATAAAAGGGAGGGATCTTGACTTTATTTTATTTTTTTAAGGTTAAGTTAGGATTAGGTTAATTAGGAATTTTTATTTCTGCATAATAAAACAAAAGAAGGAAATCCTGAATAAATATGGACAAGTCATAAAGTATAAAGTGTGGCAATAGATATATATATATATGTCTAGGATTGGATTTAGAAGAGCTTGGTACTTAAGTAGTTACATTAACTCACCTCCTCTTTTCTGAATTCCTACCTGGTGTATAGTATCTATTCACTTTAAAAAAATGAGGACACTGTTCATTTTAAGTTGGGGGACCGAAATTTGAAAATTTTTCCATCCAGAATAAAATTTTGTTTTAATTATGATTAGGATATAGTTCTGTTCAATAAATTTGAATTTTGTTAAGTATGCTAAACTTGAGTATGAATAAAATTCTATTTCTTTCAATAAATTATTATGTAGCTTAATGATGACATGAATGTATTTTTAATAAAGCATGCAACTTCATACCATAAAATTTCTATCTCTTTAGGAAAGTTAGGTATGCATGAAAATTTAAGTCTTTAGGATTGACTTAGTAGTTTCTTGAGGCGAAATCCTAGGCAGCATGGAACATTGAAAATGATTTAGGCAGCTATTGTTTGGACCGGTTGAGCCTTTCAAGCCCACCATGGTAAATTTTATCCTTTGAAACCCAACTTTGAGACTATATGGCCTAATTTTATTTTGGAACCTATACAAATTTAGCCCATCACGTTTCTCTTAATTATCTTTAAATTGTCCCAAACACTAGACTCAGTACTATTCAAGAATATCATTTGAAAATAAGTTTGGGGGAGTTGAAAAGAAATATCAAATGCTCAAAAAAATTGTATGCAGAAAGCAAGTGCTCAATAAAAAAAAGAAAAAAACAAAGAAGAAAGAGCACATGTATTTGAAAAAGAGCATGTGAAAGTTGGTGGTTGAAGGTAAAAATTCTCGAAGGTTCGACTTACACTGAGTCTAGGGTTTTTAGCCGAAATGTATCTATCTTTTTACCTACCCCTAAGCCCAACCACGTTACAACCTTGTGAAAGACCTATTGATTCCAAGTTCCAATGTTACCTACATTAGTGGAGAGAAATTACTTTGTTCAACATATGAAGACATAAGTTAAGCTTAATGATTGTAGCTTAATCTTGAATAAGGGATTAAAAATTAAATTGGTAGGAATTAGCATGTCTTTATTAAGAAACCTTTAGTCTTATTTTGCTATTGTAATAATTTTTGAGATTAATTTGAATAATATGAACACTTGAGTAGCATAATGATCAAATTTCTTATTTTTGTGCATAAGTATATCAAATTCATAATTTTGAGAAAAATGTTGTTCTGAAGAAGGTTTTCAAAAGTGTTTCCAAGAAATTCTTTTCAAAATTTGTGCATTACTCGAGACGAGCAATGAATTAAGTTTGGGGGTGTGGAGACACAAAAATTTATATACTTTTTCATGCCCTTTTTGACTTAAAATCATGCTATTCCGGTTAAATTCTTGTCGATAAATAATTAAATATTATAAAATAATTAAATCATGTTAAAAATATGAACATGAAGAATTTTAATTATTTTTATAGTTAATTTTGATTAAATTTGGTTATTTTTGACAGAATTGCACAAAGGGCGAAAAATGGCCCGGCGGACACTGCGAGAAGAACAAAATCGAGAAGCAATTTGGAGTATCGAGGTGAACTAATTTCCAGCTCAAGATGGTCCAAAAATGTGTATTAATTCATAATTAAATTAATTTTAATTTATTCCCTATTTAATTTGGGTTAAATTAATTAATTTTAATTAATTATGGAGAAAGGGCCCAGTTGAACCGCACTGGTCGAACCGTATGGAGTGAACCGTACCAGCCACTAATTGGGCTCACCAGAACCATCCATAGGCTGACCCAAATCAACAATTTAGCTGATTAAATAAGCATGCAAAAAGGCCCTTGAAAAACCTCCAATTTGCATTCAAACCCCACCTTTATTTATGGCATTGTAGATTTGCCCCATGCCTAAAATAGCAAAGTTGAATTTCTCAATTTTGCCATGTGTGTGGCCGTCCATAGGGGGGTCTTTGGCTGATGGAATTTGCTATTTTTAGCAGCCACAATCAGCTATAAAAGCCACCCCTTGCTGATCATTTTAATCATCCCTCATTCACTCTCATTCTCTCATTCATTCGTCTCCTCTCCACTCTCTTTTCTCTCCATTTTCCACTCTATTTTCCTATAGTCCTTGTGCCGATTTCTCCTCTTGGAAAAGAGGTATTTTCCCAGACATTTTGGGTAGCAAGCAAGTGTTCATAGAAGTCTAGACCGGCAAGGACAATAGAGATGAAGAATGGAGCAATCAGTCAAGCCATGGAGAAACACTGGATTTGCCTTCTTGTTCCCTATCTTTTTAATTTCTGTTGTTTTTATGATGAACATATCTATGAATATTATTATTGTTGAAATTTTTATTTTAATCAAATTAGCTTGAATTTAATTCGTGTTGGGTTGATTATATTTTGCATACTTGAATTATTAAAGTTGTGGTTATGCTGTTATAGGCCCCGGTAAAAATGCTTGATTAAGTAAAATCATGCCTAAGTTATTCTTGCATTAAATTTGTTAGATAACTAATGAATTAATTGTTTAAACGGATTGCAATTGCAGTTAATGGACACAGTACTTAATCAATGCATGTTTAATTCTTCTAAGGTAGCTAAAAATTAAATTAGCATTGTATTTGGCGATACATGTGCATTGTATAACTTGCAAGATTGTTGTGATTAAATTGTTTCAAGGTATGGCTACCTTGTTACCTCACATAATCTTTTATGCGTTTACTAAATTAAGTTAATTGTTTGAATTGACATGGGAATATGCAAGAGATTAGTTGAATTTAATAAATATGTATGAGCAATAGTTAGAGATTTTTCCGAGTTGCCATGAATTTATTCGTAACATCATAAGCATAAATTTAATAATTCTAAGTTAAAAAGATGTAATTAATCCAACACAATTATATCATCTTGATTAAATCTTTGTGAAATCGTGCATTAGAACCCTTTTATTTTTATTTAAATTGTTTACTTAGTTTTAAAATCTTAGTTTATAAATCACTCTTTTCAAACCAAAATTATTTTTACCTCACCAAAGTGTTTTAATTAATTTCATAAATAATTCTTTTTACAGTCCCTGTGGGTACGATAACTCGACATTTACTTGTCACTTTATTACTTGTTATGATTGTGTACACTTGCACATTTCCACTGTTCCAATACACCATCTCCGTCCATCCCTACACTTCTCGTGGGGTTTAAAACACCCACCCAGCCCTACATTCCAAGCTGTACCGAATGTGACATATAACAGTATATTGCAGCTGAGTTGCTAGTCAATAGGCTTAAGAGCCTTTCAGTATAAATATTGCAGCTGAGCTGCTAGTCAATAGGCTTAAAGCCTTTTAGTACACTTCCTCCAATATCGTCATCCCAACCCAATGCAATGCAAACATACAGTAAAAGACATGCTATGACATGGTGCTCAATTATACATGCAGTTCAGTGTACATGCATATAATTAAAATACTCGGTACATACATCATACATTCAATTCACACATTTAGGAGTCTAAGTAGTGCTTACCAACCCTACAGTAGGTTGACATTCGACTTGGGCGACCAGTGTAACCTTGGAAAACATTTCAGTTAAATGAGCCCACACACCCATGTGGCCCTCACGGCCCAATTTGGCCTTGGCCGTGTGGATCACACACCCTGACATAGAATCCTACACGCTCGTGTCGACTACCTATGTGGACCCATACGTCTGTGTGGCCCACACAGCCTAAATTAGTCTAGCCTGTGTGTCACACACGTCTTACTTGGCCATCACACAGCTGTGTCTTGCGCGCACGGTCTAGCCTCATCTATCACACGCCCTTGTTATGGCACACGGCCTACCACACGTGCTACCATACACTGATGTGGCGTCAACAGTAGGGTTTTTGGCTTTCGCTGAAACCCCTTTTTCTGCATTTTTAGGAATACACTTGTATCGTTTTTTATGCCTAAACAGTCCCGACCACTCTAGTACCTATAATTGACCATCCAAAACCCAATTTCAGTCACTTAAATTGTTATTCAATCAAAAACTTGACTAGATATTCCATCCTATAACCATTAAAGACCTTACCTTCAGTTGAACACTTGCATTTCCTTACAACTATAGCACCGTTGAGAACCATTTTAGTCCCTTAATCCTCTTCTAACATCAACAAACTCCCTACAATGACATTTTACAAAAACCCCTAAATTAGAGAACAAGTTAACCATACTTACCAGAACGCAATAAGGTTATGATAATGTTGGACTTTTAGGGGTTGACAACAAAAAGTAAAAAAAAAAAACCAGAAGATGGGGTGACTGCAAAAGAGAGAACAGTGTGGGAGAAGGGAGAGGAAAAGGAAAAGATGGCAGGGGGAATTTTAGGGAAAAAGAACTAACCAAATCAGAATTCTGGTTAGCCCCTAACTTTGCTCCTACTAACCCATTAAGTCACAATCACTTTAGTGTTTTTACTCCACCAAAACTCTGTTCCATGATTGAGTAAAAATAAGTATCCATGCTTGTGCAGGGACTCGAACATAGAACGTCCAACATCCCAACACTCTACTTAACCACTAGACCAGCAAGCCCATTTTGATATATTTCACAAACAATCAGATAAAAGTCTACTTACCAAGGATAGGGCCTTATTCATAAAAATACTAAAATTTACCCAAGGTAAGGCTTGAACTTGGGACCTCTTACACATACCTCGAACACATAACCACTTAAGTAGACATGTATTTATGTCATATTTAAACGAAACATAAATAAAAATTTTGGGGTGTTACAATTCTACCTCCTAAAATAAAATTTTTTCCTTGAAATTTACCTGATTGAAATAAATGAGGATCCTGCTGAAGCATCGCATCCTCAGGCTCCCATGTGACCTTCTCAGTGCTATGATTCCACCACAGCACCTTCACTAATGGAATAGACTTCCTCCTCATAACCTGTACATTGCGATCCAGAATCTGAATAGGCTCCTCTTAAAAACTCAAGTCTGGCCTAACCTCGATCTCCTCAACAGGGACAATATGAGTAGGATCAGAGTAGTAGCGCCTAAACATCGAGATATGGAACACTTCATGAATACAGTATAGCTCCGGAGGTAGCTACAACTGATAAGCGACCGATCCTACTCGTTTTAAAATTTTGTAAGGCCCAATAAACCTAGGGCTCAACTTGCTCTTTTGACCGAACCTCAAAATCGTTTTCCATGGCAAAACCTTAAGGAACAGAAAGTTTCTCACAGAATAATCAATATCCTTTCTCTTTAGAGCTGCATAGGATTTCTGCTTATCAGAAGCCGCATTTAGTTGATCCTAAATCAAGTTGACCTTGTCCTTGATCTCAAAAAGCAATTCAAGACCCAGAACACGTCGTTCACCCAAATCAGTGTAACATAAGGGAGTGTGGCACTTACAACCATACAAAGCCTTGTAAGGTGCCATCTGAATGCTAGACTGGTAACTGTTTTTATAAGCGAGTTCCACTAATGGCAGATAATCCTCCCAATTACATTGGAAATGAATAACACAACTCCTCAACATATCCTTCAGTATCTGAATCACGCTCTCAGATTGACTATCGGTCTGAGGATGGAATGCACTACTGAAGTCCAACCTTAAACCCAGAGCCTCATGTAACATTTTTGAAAAGCGAAACTGGTACCTCATGCAGTCTCACTATCTCAGAAATATAAAGCTTCGCCAGTTTCTACAGAGAATATTCTGTCCTAACCGGTATGAAGTGTGCATACTTGGTCAATCAATCCACGATAACCCAAACCAAATCTTTCTTAGTGGGTGTTAGGGGCAACCCACTAACAACGTTTGTAGTCACTCGCTTCTATTTCCATAGAGGAATCTTAACCGGTTGTAGTAAAGCCAAAGGCAACTGATGCTTAGCCTTAACTTGTTGGCATGTCAAACATCTAGCTAGAAAATCAGTAACCTCTCATTTCAATCTTGGCCACTAGTACAGTTCTTAAAGATCTCGGTACATCTTATTTTTGCTAGGATGAATAGCATAAGGGCTCATATGTGCCTCTCTGAGTATAGACTGTCTCAAATTAGTATCATTCGGAACACAGATCCGTCCACAGAAACAAAGCACACCCTCAGAGTTCAACCCAAAATCTGTAGTGTTACCACTCTTAATCTGTCAGAACTGAAGACCCAAAGACTCGTCCTCTGACTGCTTACCTCAATCTGCTCAGTCCAAGTCAATTTAACCTGAAGCTCGGCTAATAAGCTACCATCATCAAATAAGCTAAGGTGAGCAAACATCACCCTCAGATCCGTCATAACTTTACGGCTCAGTGCATCAGCCACCGCGATGGCATTGCTTGTAACACCCTAAATTTGGGCCTAGAAGTATTGGGCCTTGAGTAAGGGAGCAGTTAGCAGATTGCACATAAAAATTTAGTTGTGCAAGCAAATGGCATAGAGGCAAGGTTGCCTTAGTGGCTAAGTAAATTTGGAGTGTTAGAGGGTTTTTATGAAATCCTGGGATCAAGCCTGGGCATTGGGAAAATTTTTATTTTTAGTGCTAGTGGAGCTCTGACCTTAGGTGGTATGACTTTTAAATAAATGGGACGAAAATAAGACACAAGGAGCAAGTGGTCTAGTGGCAAAGTAGAGCCACAAAGGGGGCCTGGAGGTGGCGTCACAGAGAGGCAGGGAGGTCCAAGCTTCAAGGGGTGGCATGGTATTACATTGAGGATTTATTTTGCACCTTTGGATAGCCAGTAGTTAGGTTGAAGTTGAACTGTGAACAGGAGAGTTTGAAATGGTCATATGAGAAATCTAACGAGGGGATCATGGAGCAAATCATGGAGCAAATCTTGGAGAAAATTTAGGAGATTGGGTGTGTAGAAGAGTTGGTGCTCATTTGGGAATTAGGGGAAAGCAAATTCGGCATATAGAGGTATTGAGTGTCGTATTGGTCATTTTTGGGGGGCATTGCCGAATGGCTTTTTCTTTTAGCATTTTTGTGTTTTTCTCTTGTGCCAAATTTTAGGTTTCCTCTACCAACTCGTAACTTTCTTTTCTTTTTTACTCAGCAATTGAATTTGTGTGACCTTTTAGGTATCTTTGGGGTCATTTTGATTACTTTTGTACCAATTCTATTCTCAACCCTTATTGTTCTCTTCTAATTCAAAAGCCAAAATATAGTGAATGTTGAATCTCTAGATGT
Source organism: Gossypium stocksii (assembly GCA_020496765.1). Taxonomy (NCBI): domain Eukaryota; kingdom Viridiplantae; phylum Streptophyta; class Magnoliopsida; order Malvales; family Malvaceae; genus Gossypium; species Gossypium stocksii. Next base: position 77,942,029 of record CM035629.1, read on the forward strand.
ACAATTTCTTTCTTTTCTTACTCTTCCACTCATAACCAAAACTAAACATTTCTTTTCTTCTTCATTCGTCCCATTCTACTAGCACTTGGCCAACTACTTCATTTGTGTTTTTCTCTTTATGTCTATTCTTTCTTCCTCTCCTCTTTCGATCTATTTCCATCTCTATCCCTTTTCTTCATACATTTTTCCCTTGATTACTCATAAGCCGAATCTCCTATAAGCATTCTTGTTTGTGGGATCAAAGACTAAATCTCGATAAGTGTTATGTTCCTTTTCTTTTGGCGTTTTTTAGAAAAGTCGAATGTCTCATCTTGATTCTTCTTAAGATTGGGTCAACAGTTTGGATTACTCTTGACTGAATCTGAGATCTCATGGTCTTTCGATCATTTTTATTGTTTCCATAGGTGTTCTTTAAAAAGTGGATTTACAAGGGGTAGGACCCTTTTTTCAGTAATCGATTGGTTTTGGAGGGTAAGTAATGTTGACTGTATGTTTTCTTTAGTTAGTATTTGGTTAAACTTAGAGTATGTGATATGATGGTTAGTAATGGTTGTGGCACAGTTAGTCACAAGGAGGACTGGCCGATTCTTAATCAAACGGCTTAGGTGGTAAAAGCCGATCTAGTCAAGGTAGGTTCGATTTTGGTATTAGAGAAGCGTGCTAAATCTTATTGATTGAAGGGATAACCGGGTGTCTTATTCAAATATAGGTTCTACGCTAAAGGCTACTACATTTCTCTCCATTAAGGTGTGTACACACACCGCACACACTACAGATAGGCAAAAGTCGAAATCCCAAAAAGCCACAATCCCTAAAATCTGAAATACCGAAAAGCCGAAATGCTGAAATGCCGAAAGTTTGGCTACGGTAACCACACGAGTGCGCGAACACTCGTGTGGAAAGATTGATATGATGACAGAGGCCCCATGAGCGATCTCATGGACTTGGGCCGCTTCCTAGCCAACTGGGCCGAAGTGGGCTATATGGGCCCGATGTGCCCGTTGGTCGTCACAAGAAAAATTCATGGATGGTTACGAAATAACGAGCCAGTCATGTTGTCCACATGGCCAAGGGCAGTTTTGGGCTTAGTGGGCCACATGAGAGTGTGGGCCCCGCTTGGGCTAGATATTGGGTTTTTAGGCCCTAATGTAATATTAATTGCTAAAAGTGACATAATTCGCACTAAATGTTAGTGGACTTAGTAATGGGCTGATTCGTGTTCTTAGGTCCATAGTAGTAAAATGACTGTTATGGCCCTGAAGGGTAAAATGACTAAAATGCCCCTGTATGCTATATGACTAATTTTGTATGCCATGTTATGATATGTTTGCATTCATGTGATATTATGATGCATGGGGATGGGAACATTGTTGGAGGAAATGATTGATTTGTTATGGTCACACAAGTCACCCAAGGTGATTGTGGATTTATTCGAGGGAGGTCGTATAGCTCGTCCGAGACGATTGTGGACCCACTGATGACTTTTAAGCCTAATATATGATTGACAGCTTTGTTGAAATATTGGTTAGTGCCGCAACCGGTGCTACATTAGAGTGCAAGGTTGGATGGGTATTGTCAATTGCATATATTGGTATTGTTTGTATTATGGGCTTAGGCCCAATTGAGGCCACTATGGGTTAAGGCCCAAAGGCTACCGCTATTGTAATGGGCTTAGGCCCAAATTGATGTGATGCATGCTATGTGATTCATGAGGGTTGTACACATTGAGTTTTTGAAAACTCACTCCCTATTTGAATTTTACAGGTGATCCTTAGTAGGCGGTTGGACGTGTGGGAGGACTCAAAGGTGGCCACACTGCAAGCTGTTTGATAGATTTAGAATCACTTTTATATTACCTTTAATTGCTTTATTTGGGTTGTAATAAGGCCTTTCCTCTGGTTTGATTTTATAATTAGTTTTTATTGTTATTATTATAAATGCATAATTTCCAAACTTTAACTTTATTTTCCAAACTAAAATGTCACTTTTGGAATCAATCTAAAAACCTAAACAATTTTTAAAGAATGAGCCTCCGCTTTTAACAGAACTTAAAAAAAAATCTATTTCTGGATTCATAGATATAAACTATGGTTTTCACATAATAAGGTTTCCATTCAAACATTTAATTAAACAAATTTCCAATTTTTTTCGTTTTAAACTAAAGTACCCCTACAACGGTTCAAATGTTTTCAAGGTTCTTCAATAACTATAGTTGATACGAGTCACCCTTCAATTTGATACCATCAGATTTGGCCATAACATCTGGGCTGGGTTTGGGGTGTTACATTTGTAGGACAGTACTCAATAGTACAATCGGAATCCTTAAGCAGCTTAATCCATCTACGCTGCTGAAGATTTTACTCCTTTTAAGTAAGGAGATACTTGAGGCTTTTGTGATCGGTGTAGATGATACAGTTCTCACTATACAAATAGTGCCTTCAGATTTTTAGAGCAAACACTACGGTGGCCAGTTCCAAATCTTGCGTCGGATAGTTCGCCTTGTGTGCCTTAAGCTGAAGAGATACATATGCTACCACCTTACCATCCTGCACCAACACACATCCCAAACTGACATGTGACATCACTATAAACCATGAACTCCTTTCTAGGTTCAAACTGTATCAGAATAGGAGCCTCAGTCAGTACAATTTTGAGCTTCTCGAAGCTTTCTTGCTGCGCATCAGTCCAGTCAAATGGTACACCCTTATGTAGCAGCTTAGTTAAGGGTGCTGCAATCAGTGAGAAACCTTCCACAAACTTCTAATAATAGCCTGCTAAACCTAGAAAACTGTGGATCTTAGACACATTCCTAGGCTGCTTCCAATCCAACACAGCTCAATCTTTTGAGTATCAACTCGAATCCCTTTAGCAGAACCTACATGGCCTAGAAATGTTACCTCGCATAACCAGAACTTGCACTTGCTGAACTTAGCATAAAGCTGCCTTTCTCTTAAAGTCTGAAGAAAAACTATAAGGTGCTCGTCATGCTCACCTTCTATCCTTGAATAAACTAGTGTGTCATCGATGAACACCACAATAAACCGGTCCAAATTGGGTTGAAATACTCGGTTCATGAGATTCATGAAAGTTGCTGGTGTATTAGTCAGTCCAAAAGGAATCACTAGGAACTCATAATGTCCAAAAGAGTCCTAAATGCGGTCTTATATACATAAACCTCCTTAACCTTCAACTGATGATAGCCAAAATGCAAATCAATCTTGGAGAACACTGAAGCACCTCAAAACTGGTCAAATAGATCATTAATCCTTGAAAGTGGATAGTTGTTCTTAATGGTCAACTTGTTCAGTTACCAGTAGTCAATACACATCCTTATGGATCCATCCTTCATCTTAACCAAAAGTATAGGTGCTCCCCATAGGGACACACTAGGGCAGATGAACCTACGATCCAACAACTCCTGAATCTGAATGCAACACCACTTACTCGAGACCGTCGCAGGAGTCGAGCATGAGGCGTTACTGGACTTATCATACTAGTTCAGGGCAGAAAAATTTGCTTTTAAAATGAATTCATTCACATTCATCCAATATCCTTAAAAAGGGCCCTCGAGGCCCTAAATCATGCAATTGAAATGGTTCGGGACCAAACCGAGAACATTAAAAATTTTTTGATTATAAACAATTCATTTGCACTATTCATAATAAAACCATCCACCTACGTAATAGTCACTAAATTAATTATAACTCGAGTTACAAAAATCAAAATTAAATCCATAAATTTTCCCTAAAACTCGACTCATATATCTTCTTACCATAATTTTTCTAGAATTTTTGGTATGGCCAATTAGTATAGTTTATTAGTTAAAGATTCCCACATTTCACATTCCCACTATCCTAACCTCTCCGTACTAAAAATAAATTATCTCTTACTAAAGTTTTCATTTAGTGTTTCCACTTGTTTTTAATGAAAATAAAGTCAATAAGGAATCTATACATATAAATTATGACTCATAATTCTTTTTGTAAATGTTTTAGTGAATTTCTAAATTCAAAACAGAGGATCACGAAATCCCTCTGAGCTAGTCTAACAAGGATTTAAATATCTAAAAGTATAGACTTCCTTTGCTTTCTATGTTTCTTTCCTATGAAAATAGACTCAATAAGGTTTAATTCTATATCTCATTCACCATTTAATCCCATTTCTACAATTTTTAGCGATTTTTCAAATTCACATCACTGCTGCTGTTCCAAAACTATTTCATGGCCAACTTTTACTCTTTCATAATTTCTTTGCATAAACTATCATTTAGGCTTACATAACATCAAAACATGTTCTTAATTAGCCATTTCAATAGAAAATCATAATCAAGCATTCACATGCCATACTTAAATCATATCATAAAGACATACACACCAAATGGCTAAGTCCCTATACATGCCATAACTCAAAACATTTCAAACTACAAAATACCGAGATAGCCTTTGATAGTGTGAAACGAACTTCGACATCTTTTTGATCCGTGAATTGGCTTGGCTACACTATAAAAGAGAGAAAAGAAAAGAAGCAAGCTACAATGCTTAGTAAGTTTACAAATAAATAAATGACAACATTCACCAAATATAAATATACTCATACTACACCATCAACAACAGAATCGTTATTTTACTTCTCCACTTACTCTTTAACTTTCCTATTTATCATTCCTTTACCTAAACTTTCTTGAAACGTAGCCTATATATTAGCCCATTGAACTGTTTGGAATACTCAGGATACTTGAGTTTTCCTGCCTGATAATAGCGTACCAATGCCACACTCTGGGCATGCTCTTACATGAGATGTTCCCTGCGCTGCCAAAGCCATATATCTGATATGGACTTACACGGGATGTTCCTAAACTGTCTCAACCTGCCAATGCCATATGTTTGATATGGACTTATATGGGATGTTCCTCAACTGTCTCAACCCAAAATGTCATGACATTCCATATTCCATACAATCCTAAGGTTCAAACGGGCTTCCTGATACTTTTTCTCTGTTCTTTGTTTGAACTTGGAATATTCTCATAAAATAAATGTATATATGCTGAAAATTAACAACATTAATACAAAATATCAAAATATTTCATTTATTTACCCTAAACATACCTCAGTGTAAAATGCAATCAATTTAATAACTTAATCTTCTACATTTTTCTTTCCTCGGTATATCCCCAAATTTCGTTCTTCTTGATCTATAGTTAGGAAATTTAGCTTATTTAATACCCACAATTATCAAAACAGTCTTTAACTCTAACTTTGGCAAAATTACAATTTTGCCCCTAAACTTTTGCATATTTATACTTTTGCCCCAAAGCTCGAAAATTAAACTTTTTTCCTAATTCTTATGTTTTAGGACATGCTGGTCATTTTACCTTAATAACAACATCAAATTCTCATTCTAACATGTACTTATGAACATTAGGTATTTTTACCGATTTTGTTTTTTTACTCGTTTTCACTTAAAATCGAGTAGCACAAGTTGTTCAACATAATTTAAAACCTCATATTCTATCATAAAACATCAATATAAACACATATTCTATCATAAAACATCAAAATAAGCACATTTCACCTATGGGTATTTTTCCAAATATGAACCCTAGGTTAAATTATTGCTAAAATAAGCTAAATGAAGTTACGTGGACTCCAAAAACGTAAAGAACATTAAAAACAGGGCTTGGAATTACTTATTATGGAGCTTGAAAGGTTGAAACAAACCCTAGATGTGGAGACAATATGAGTTTTGGCCCTTGAAGAAGATGAAAGCAATTTTGCCATCTTTTTTCCCTTTTAATTCATTTTAATTACCAAATGACTAAAATGCCCTTCATTAAAAACTTTGGTTATTTCTACCTATGTATGTCCTTTTTTTCCATGAAATCCTAATGGTATAATTACCATTTAAGGACCTGTACTTCAATTATGCTCTTCAATTAAATCCTTTAGCATCTAGAACTCATATTTATCAACTTTTGTAATTAAGCCTTAATAGGCAAATTAGACATGCAATTCATAAAATTTTCTATCAATAATTTAATACATGCATCTAATCACTCCGTAAATCCTAAAAATTTATTGGAATTAAACTTTTCTATCTCGAATTCATGTTTTCGCAACTACCATTCCATTTAGGCCCTGTTTTGGGATGTTACATTTCTCGCCCCTTTAGGGATTTTCGTCCCCGAAAATCTTACCTGTGAATAGGTTTGGATACTATTTTCACATATCCTCTTCGGGCTCCCATGTAGCCTCGTCTACCTAATGTCTATTCCTTAATACTTTCACTAGTGCAATATTTTTGTTCCTTAGTTGCTTGACCTATCGAGCTAAAATCTTTACCGGTTCTTCACCATAAGTCATATCTGGTTGAATCTCAACCTCTGTCTGTGAAATCACATGTGACAGATCAAAATGGTAACGATGTAACATGGACACATGGAACACATCATGAATCTTCTCTATCTCTATCGACAACACCAACCGATATGCTAATGGTCTAACTCTTTCAGTCACCTCAAACGGTCCAATAAAACTTTGACTTAGTTTGACTTTCTTGCCAAATCTAAAGACTTTCTTCCATGGAGATACTTTCAAGAACACTTTGTCACCAACATGATACTCAATCTCTTTTCTTTTCAAGTCTGCATAAGACTTCTGTCTATCTGTAGCTGCTTGCAAGCAATCACTGATCGCTTTCACTTTCTCTTCATTTTCTTTAACTAAATCGACCTCGTAAATCTAATTTTCTTTATGTTGTCAAATACAAAGGTGTGCGACATTTACATCCATAGAAAGCTTCATAAGGTGCCATCTTCAAACTCGACTGATAACTATTATTATAGGCAAACTCTACCAACGGTAAATATTTTTCCCGACTACCTTGAAATTCTAAGACACAACATCTGAGCATATCCTCAAGTACCTGAATAGCTCTCTCTAACTGACCATCGGTCTGAGGATGGAAAGTTGTACTAAAACTAAACTTTGTGCCCAAAGCTTCCTGTAACTTTTTCCAAAATCGTGAAGTGAATCTCGGGTCTCTATCTGAGATAATAGATAACGGTACTCCATGTAGTCTGACCATCTCTGAAATATACAACTCTGCCAACTTGTCAAGTGAATAATCCATATGAACTGGAATAAAATGAGATGACTTCTTTAGCTTATTATTCACAACCCATACTGCATCTTTCTTTCTCAGTGTCAACGGCAATCCTGACACAAAATCCATAGCAACTCGGTCCCATTTCCATTCAGGAATTAACACAGGCTACAATAAACCTGAGTGTACCTGATGTTCAGCTTTTACCTACTGACAGATCAAGCATCTAGAAACAAAATCTGAGATATCTCTCTTCATTCCTACCCACCAATACATTTTCTTCAAATCATTATACATCTTTGTACTACTTGGATGAATAGACAAGGAACTACTAAGTGCTTCCTCTAAAATCTTTCGAATAAGCTCATCATTCTTTGGTACACATACCCGATTTCTAAACATCAAACAACTGTCAGAAGTAATCTGAAAATCTGGCTCTATACCTGACTCACATTGAGCTTTTTTGGCTTGTAACTTACTGTCATCTTTCTGAACTTCAAAAATTTCTTCAAGAAACTTTGGTTTAGCTCTTAATTCGGCTAAGATAGAACAATCATCTGACAATGATAACTGACTATTCATAGCTCGCAAAGAAAATAAAGATTTCCAACTCAATGCATCAGCTACAGCATTAGCCTTACTCAGATGGTAATCGATCACTAGTTCATAGTCTTTAATCAACTCTAGCCATCTTCTTTGCCTTAAGTTCAAAATTTTTTGAGTCATCAGGTATTTCAAACTTTTATGATGAGTAAATATTTGGTATTTCTCATCGTACAAGTGATGTCTTTAGATTTTCAACGCAAACACAATGGTAGCTAGTTCTAAATCATGTGTCGGATAATTTTTCTCATGTGGCTTTAGTTGTCTAGAGGCATAAGCAATTACCTTTCCTTCCTGCATAAGTACACAGCCTAGTCTATTCAAGGATGCATCATTGTGAATCACAAACTCTTTACTCGGTTCTGGTTGTACTAAGACAGGAGCTTCAATAAACAATGCCTTTAACTTGTCAAAACTCGACTAACACTTTTCAGTCCATTCAAACTTGACATCTTTCTGTAGAAATCTTGTCAATAGGGTAGCTATCATGGAAAATCCCTCTACAATTTGTCTATAATAACCGGTGAGACCAAGAAAACTTCTAACCTCTAATACATTCGTAGGAGGCTTCCAATCAACAATGGCTGAAATTTTGCTCGGATCAACTCTAACACCTTCACCTAAGACTATATCTCCAAGAAAATCAACTTCTCGTTACCAGAACTCACTTTTTCTAAACTTGGCATAGAGCTGATTATCTCTCAAAGTCTATAAAACTGTTCTCAAATACTCTGAATGCTCAATCTCATCATGAGAATAAATCAAGATATCATCAATGCTTAATCTCATCAGTGACGTGAATTTGAAAAATCACTAAAAATTGTAGAAATGGAATTAAATAGAAAATGATATATAGAATTAAATCTTATTGAGTCTATTTTCTTAGGAAAGAAACATAGCAGGAAATAAAGTCTATATTTTGAGATATTTAAATTCTTGTGAGACTGGTTTAGAGGGATTTCGTGATCCACTATTCTAAATTTAGAAATTCACTAAAAATTGTACAAAAAGAATTATGAGTCATAATTTATATTTATAGATTCCTTAGTGAGTCTATTTGCATTAGAAACAATTGGAAACACTAAATGAAAACTATACTATGAGATAATTGATTTTTAGTGAAGAGAGGTCAGGTCTATTGGGCTGCGAAACAGGGGAAATTTTAACTAATAAACTGTACTAATTGGCCACACCAAAAATTCTGGAAAAATTATGGTAAGAAGATATATGAGTCTACTTTCTGTGAAAATTTACAAATTTAAATTTTGAGTTTTGTAACTTGAGTTATAATTAATTTAGTAACTGTTACGTAGGCAAATAGTTTTATTATAAATAGTGAAATAAATTATTTTAATTTGTGTAAGTGATCGTAAAATTTTTAAATGTTCCCAGTTTGGTCCCGAATAGTTGCAATTGCATGATTTAGGGCCTCGAGGGCCCTTTTTAGGGATATTGGGTGAAAGTGAGCAAATTAATTTAAAAAAAAGAGTAAATTTTTATGGCTCGAATTAGTAAGATAGGTCCAGTAACGGCTCGTGCTCGACTCCGGCGACGGTCTCGGGTATGGGGTGTTACACTGTGGGGGTTTAAAACACTCACCCAGCCCTACACTCCAGGTTGTACAAAATGTGGCACATAGCAGTATATTACAGCTGAGCTACCAATCAATAGGCTTAAGAGCCTTTCAGTATAACTATTGCGGCTGAGCTGCCATTCAATAGGCTTAAAGCCTTTCAGTACATTTCCTCCAATATCATCATCCCAACCCAATGCAATACAAACATATAGTAAATGACTTGCTATTACATGGTGCTCAGTTATACATGCAGTTCAATGTACATGCATATAATTAAAATACTTAGTACATACATCATACATTCAATTCACACATTTAGGGGTCTAAGTAGTGCTTACCGACCTTACAATAGGTTCACAGTCGACTTGGGCGACCTGTGTAACCTTGGAAATTATTTCAATTAAATGAGCTCCTGGCCCAGAATCTGACAGGCCCGTGTGGACTACCTGTGTGGACCCACAGGCCCGTGTGGCCCATACGGCCCAAATAAGTCTAGCCCGTGTATCACATACTGCCTACTTGGCCATCACATGGTCGTGTCTTGGGCATACAGCCTAGCCTTGTCGATCACACACTCGTGTTATGGAACTCAGCCTACCAAGCGAGGTACCACATGCCCGTGTGGCGTCGACAGTGGGGTTTTTTGCTTTCGCTGAAACCCTATTTTTTGCATTTTCGGTTACACACCTATATTATTTTTTATGCTTATACACTCCCAAGCACTCTAGTACCTATAATTGACCATCCAAAACCCAATTTCAGTCACTTAAATCGTTATTCAATCAAAAACTTGATGAGATATTCCATCCTATAACCATATAATCCCTTACCTTCGGTCAAACACTTGCATTTCCTCACAACTACAAAACTGTTGAGAACCACTTCAGTCCCTTAATCCTCTCCTAACACCAACAAACTCCCTTCAATAACAATTTACAAAAACCCCAAAATAGAGAACAAGATAACCGTACTCACCAGAACACAACAAGGCTACGATGATGACGGACTTTAAGGAGTTGGCAAAAGAAAGTAAAAAAACACAGAAGATGGGGCGGCTGCTATAACACCCCAAACCCGGCCTAGATGTTACAGCCAAGTCTGGTGTGTCACATCACCTACAACTAACCATGTGACCTAGTTACTAAGATTGGGGTGAGCTTTGCAAAACCATACTTGTGATTTAAGAAGAAAATCTAGGTTTAGTTTGCGTTTGTCCTATCCACTAACCGTTTAAAATTTATCTTGTTCATTGATTTGTTGTTCATTTGTTACGAGAGCTCTGTTTTGAAAACATTGATTGATTTTAAGAAAACTCCGCGCAGCCTTGTTTAAATCATTTAAATCAATTTGTAATATAAAGTAAAAATAAATAATTTAAAACCCAAATTAAAATAATTAGAGAAATGCAGTCTATGTGGCCACTCTGAATCCCTCCAGCTCCAAGTCCACCAATCTAGGGCTCACCTGCATGGATGGAAGAAAAATGGGTGAGATTGGAAACTTAGTGTGTAAAGAAAGCCCATCTAGAGCCCAAATCAGCTCAAGCCCATTGGGCCTAAGCCCTGTCTAGTCTTAGTAATAACTGGGCTGAAGCCCAATCCAGATACAGTAAACTGGGCCTTAGCCCTTTTCAGATAACAGTACAACTGGGCCTTAACCCTTTTTAGATGATAGTAAGGCCCATAGGCCCATTATAGAAATAGAACAGATATCATTCTGAATGCAAACCCAAACCCAACCTAAATCCAACCGCTACACTCCACCCGTACCAGCCCTGCACTCTATGTGAGGAATAACTCAACCCACCCAGCCCTGCACTCCACAGTTGCAACATAACTGCTCAGATAACATGTAACGAGGCAAAGCCCCTTTAGTACGTGGTCAAGCCACTATCAGTACTTCCTCCATCAATAAACCCAGACCCATGCAACAGATAAGCATGTCATGGCATACAGTGAACAGAAACAGTAAAACATGCATTTCAGTCAAGTGTAGCCCTAGGGGTATAACGGTCATTTTGCACCTAGGGGTAAAATAGTAATTTTTCACCCATAAGGGGTATTTTAGTAATTATGCCAGTTTCTAGGGTCATACACATTCTAGTCCCTAATAGTCCAACTTACATCCCAGTAGTCTATTTAACCCATTTTAGCAGTTTTTAGTTATTGGGCCCTAAAACCCCTAATGGGCCCTACAGTGTCAAATAGCTACTTAAGCCCATTTAGTCCAAATTTTATGATCGGTTCACCAGTTTTAATAGTTTTAGACCTACAGTCTACCAGAACCCGCTTATCTCCTATTTTTACCCATATGGGCCCGTAAGCCCATTGGGCCCGTATTTAGCCCATCGAGGCCGAAACTTACTGAAGTGCACGAAATCGTGCACTCACCAACTTTACCGATTTCAGTTATAGATCTACCACTTCCAACCATCCCACGAACGCTTGCACACTCGTAAGTCTATGAAATGCCAGAATTTTGGCATTTTGGCTTTTTGGCTTTTGCTGATTTAAACTACAAGAGTGTGTTCGATACACACCTGATTTGCGACGACAGCTAACGAGATCTCCCACGATATCCTACAATCGGTTACTTGACATATCAGATTCCAAAATCCAATGATAACAAATATAATCTTACCTACCATAATCAGCCATCATCACCTAGGTCCTTGAGATCTTACCTTTGTCGAAGTTAGTGACTAGATCTAGATCTAGTCATTCCACTTGTCCAAGCCCTCAGTTAGTAGCCTCTAGATCACACTAACACAAAATAAATTGATTGTTAATACCCTTAGAGCCCTAAGCCCCAAATTGACAACCTCCCTATGCACATAGGGGTTTTGGCTTTTCTAATTCCCGAAATAAGATATGAATAGGAGATTCCGATAGCTTACCGATGATTTAATACTCCAAAATGATTCCAATCTCGTTTCCAGCTCAGATCTGGCATAGATCTAGCCTCTAAACACAAGCAGAGAGTGAACCTAGAGATCTAAAGGTTCGGCTCCTAACTCCCTATGAGTATGGTGATTTCGGCTTTTGTTGCGAGGAATAAGAAGGTGATTTCAAGTGTGATGCCGACAGAGATTAGGGGTTTGGAGGATGTGAACTTCAGCCAAGGAGAAGAAGAAAGTAGGAGGATTCGACTATAGGCAAATCGGCACAAAAACAGACTTTCAAGATTTTAGCTTGTATGAGTAATCAACTATGGGGAATTGAAAGAGAATGGGAATGAAAGAAAAGAGAATGGAAGAAAAGGTGAGTAGAGTGATGAAGATGTTTCGGCTTGAGAAGAAAAGAAGAAGAAAAAGAATGAAAAAGGAGAGGAGAAGAGATTTGGCTATGGCAAATCGGCACTAGAGGAGAACTTTTCTTGTGTTTTCGGCTTTTTGGTACACTAATAGGAGAATAGAACAAAAGTAGAAAACCCTAAGTGGCAAAACCCTAATTCGGCAAGAAGGAAAAGAATTTAGAACTTACCCTAATGGCTATTCAAACAAGCGGCACAACCTCCCTTTATTTGCCGAAATTGCAACCCTTAAAGCCCTAGCCGATTGCCCCTATCCATATGACCAAATCGGCAAAAATTAAAAGTATCATTTGCTTACCCTGCAACTAGAACCTCGGCCCTAACACTTAGTCCACACGCCACTTTTTTAGGAACTTAGTGGCGCCATCTTGCCACTTTACCAAAGGCTTACTTGTGTCTTAATTTACTAACTTTTCCTTAAAGGCCCACTTAACCAAGTCTGTAACACCCTAACCCAAAATAGTCGCCAGAATGTGTTACAAAGTGTTACGAATAATACTCGATTATTCATATGATCATGTTCTAATTAGATCAATTTGAAATAACTAATTAAATAAAATTTTATAGAGTCAAAACAATTGCTATTTGAAAACATGATATTTACCGAATATTCTATCATAGCATCTCTCTCTATTAATCCATACGCATATATATACTATTTTTCAATTAGATTAAACAAATCATATGTTAAAAATTATAAAAGAGCTCACAACTCAAAAGCCTATAAAAAATGTCATACATTTCGTCACATGACATACATATATATAAATGAATATATCTAAACATTCAATTCATTAGTTGTAAATATTGGACATGTCATTTTATAAATTGCTGTACATGCACATATTGAAACAAAGCAACACAGTTAAATATGCCGATAATGCTGTCAAGTTAGACGCATTTTATCTTAAATAACAAAAGTTATTTACACGCACTAATATTAAATCAATACCATTTAAATCTTAAGAATTTGGTCGAATACAATATAAACTTTAAAGATCCTTAACCAAAATGTTTACTCATCAATATATACCTATTTAAACCATTTATCAAAGTTATACGCAATTATCAACCATCAAATAACTAAATTTACTACTCATTTGGTCAAAATTTCCATCAAGACCCATTTTACAATTTACTCACCTAAATACCAAACATGCATGCCAAAACATAGATTCCCAAATCAAATCATTTCTCAAATTCATTACCCAAAAGCCGATTATACTATTATCTAAATATACACCCATTTAAAATATTCAAAGACATCCATAATTCATGTCAATTATTCTTTTTTTTTTTATTATAATAATAAACAAACTATTCAACCAATACATACCACACCATAAGCCAAACAACTTTCATGATCTACGTTATTAATGAAACATAAATTTAAACTTTTCCCCAAAACATACCAAGCATATATCACTTAAATCTATACTAACCGGATCATTAAACTCAAACTATAATTTAACCACATGGAACTGAAATTAACTTTAAATTAAACAAGCCATTTTTCGCATGGCTTGGCTATATATACATATACAATTCAAAATCAACCAAAACAAAATTATTAGACTATACATGCCATAAGTTCAAGTTTAACTTTCAAAAGTACCAAATTTATAAAATATAGTGTGACGATCTTCACTAACAATCTCCGAGCATGTAACGATCTTCAAAATCTATAAAAATAGATATATGCAAACACATCCAAGTAAGCTATCTTAGCTTAGTAAGTTAAAAGCAATTCAACTTTCAAATAATCTTAATAATCAAACTTAATTCCATTAATTTATACTACTAAGTCGCATAAATCTCAAGCTTAATAATTTATAAAGGATTTTACTTATTAACATCAAACCTCACTAATTCAACCGCACCTACTCAACCTCAAATTAATTCTTTACTCCCAAGCATCATACCGAAAGCATAATAGCATCCCATTATCAAATATTAACTTTATAAATAGTACATAACATTTCATTTCATCTCTGTACATCATTCAACTTTCATTTTCGTATGCAATCACACAAATTATATATATAACTATCATCCACATAATTTTGATACATAATTACAATCTCATGAAATTATGAAAAATATTTACCACTTTCAGAATTCAAGGTATAAACTCTTCTAATAATTGTTTTGTCTTTGAATGCAACCGCACACTTAGTGCCAAGTAATTATTCATAGTTGAAATGAGCTCACACACTTAATGCCTGCACATTAGACCTAAAGATCTTGATAACGCACACTTCGTGCTCAATACTCAATCGTCAATATAGTCTCGCACACTTAGTGTCATTCTCCAAAACTGTGACTAAACTATAATTGCACACACAGTGCTAGAATTTCGTTCACATACATACACATTAACTTATTTATTTCTCCAACTAATTTCACATTCAGCAATTAAAGATATATATACATATCTATATATACTTCAGTTGAATTCATTTAGTTCATATATAAATAAATTCAACATAGTTCAATTGCTTAAAAATTTACCTCAAGTATCGACGGACTATATTTTTTGACTATTCGACTACCTTCGCCTTTCCCCGATCCGAACCCAATCCTCTTTGCTCTTGATCTAATAATGAAAAATAAATTTTAAATTGAACCCATTTAAAGAAAATTTTATCAAATTAACTTCCAAAATCATAATTAAGCAAATTATCAATTTGCCCTTCACATTGTACATCTTTGCATTTTAATCCAATATAACTAACACATAAAACATCCACAACCTCAACCTAGCTTACCGAGGCCGAATATTCATTAGGTTTAAATAAGTTCTTCCATTTAATTTATTTTAAAATTAAACCCCTAAATTTACAAATTTTGCAATAAAACCCTATTTATTTAATTCCATGATAAATTTCTAATACAAAACTTATTACTCTAGCTCAACTCTTCTATTTTCCAACATCAAATACAAATTTCTCAATTTTTATTCATGGCCGAATACAATATCTTATCCAACTTTTTAAAAAAATTGAATCATGGGAAAATGAACAACTTAACAAGAAGTTCAAATATGAAAAATTTACTCAAAACTAAACTCAAACATACCTTTAATTGAGCTTGAACTATGCCAAAATACCCAACCCTTTTCTTTTCTTTTGTTCTTTTATTTCGGCCAAGAACATGCACCCAATATATGTTTTCTTAACTTATTTGTTTTATTAACCACACTTATAATTATTAGTTTACTAAAATAGCCTTATAATATATATATATAAAACAAACATGCAATAAGCCATTGTCGTCCATCTAATTTATAAATGGCATAATTACTATTTTAAACCCCAACATTAAAAAGACATGGCAATTTAACATTTTCAAGATAGTATGCTTAATAATTACTTGATGCAAATTAGTCCCTTTTAATACTTAGGCACTCAAACCTCAAAATTTTAAAACGAAAATTTTCACACAACTAATTCACACATTCAGAACACCATAAAATAATATTTAAATATTTTTCTGTCTCAGATACGTGGTCCTGAAACCACCGTTCTGATTGGGATCAAAATCGGGCTGTTACAAGGTCCCCTTCACTTTAAATTCAAAACTTGATATTTCTGCCGGGTTTTATTGGAGGCTTGGGCCTTCTAAAGTCCCACTAACATACTTAAACACAATTCCACTAACTCAATCACCAAAATTTCAAGATTTCACCAAAATCACATAATCCCAAAAATCAGGGCGTTACAGCCGCAAAAGAGAGAACTGCATGGTAGAAAGGAGAGGAAAAGAAAAAGATGGCAGAAAAGAATTTTGGGGAGAAAGAACTAACCAAATTAGAGTTTTGGTTACCCCTTAAATTTACTCCCACTAGCCACTAACTCACAATCACTTTAATATGTTTACTCTACCAAAACTCTATCCGATGACTGAGTAAAAATAAGAATCCATGCCTACGCAAGGACTCGAATATAGAACCTCCAACATACCAACACTCCATTTAACCACCAAACCAGCGGGGCATTCTGATATATTTCACAAATAATCAAATAAAAGTCTACTGACCAAGGATAGGGCCTTATTCATAAAAATACTAAAATTTACCCAAGGTAAGGCTTGAACTTGTGACCTTTCCTATACACTCCGAACATATAACCACTTAAGCAGACATGTATTTATGTCATATTTAAACGAAAGACAAATAAAACTTTTAGGGCGTTACATACACACCATCTCTGACCATCCCTACATATCATGTGGGGTTTAAAACACCTATCCAACCCTACACATCATGTTGTATTGATACAGCACATAACATATATAATGCAGCATTGCTACTAGAATATATGCAATAAACGCTTTTCATAACACTTCCTCCGTATATAACATCATCCACCCCATTAACAGAAACAAAAACAGAAACAAATATGCAAATTAACATGCTTAACATGCTAATAATCAGATAACGGATAGGCATTCAGAACAGTTATCAAACATGCACAACACTATCATACTAAGTACAGAATCTCAGTTTATCAGATAATCATAACATACAGAATAGGGTTTATTTAGCCCTTACCAACCCTACAGTAGGCCCAAAGTCGTGAGGGACGACCCATGCGACCTTAGGGAAAAATTCAAATAAATAGGCTTACACGCCCGTGTGGCTTGCCCGTGTATGCCCACAAGTCCAGATTGGCCTTGCCCGCATAGATCACACGGCCTAGCCCAAAAACCTAAACACCTGTGTGTTCTTCACGCTCGCTGGCCCACAGGCCCGTGTGGCCCACACGTCCAATTTGGCCTAGTTCGTGTGGCTCACACGGCCACACCCCGACCATCACACGGTTGTGCGTCGATCATATGGCCATGTTGTCGCTACCACCTACAACACGGGTGACCACACGCCTGTGTGGCGTCGACATTTTACAATTTCAGCTTTTGCTGAATCATATTTTTCTGTGTTTTGGGTACACACCTAGTATGATTATACAATGAAACCACTCCTGAAGCCTTCAAAACCTATAACATAGCATTCAATCATCCAATTAATAGTCGATTATGAAATAACACGTAACCCAAAATGACGCATAAGACTTACTGAAAATATGAACAAACCTCTAACACTATTTAGGCTATTCGAATGCAACTTCACTGCTCACTGCCTCCTCCTAATCCTCAAGAAAATAGAAAACAACCTCTTAGTTACTCAACCTTTCGCAACCAACAAAATATAAATCCTGACAATGCTTTATAACTCACAAGTTACCAAAAATCATGAATTCACTTGCCTGATTCGCACAACAAAGGAAAATAAGCTGAGAAAAAAAACACAAAACGGAAGGAGAAAAGAGGAAGAGAATGTGGCAGGGGAAAATGAAAAATTAACATCATAAACTTTTTTAGAATGGGATAGTGTAACACCCCAAACCTGGCCTATACGTTATGGTCAAATCTGGTTAGTACATAACAACTAGCTTTGAAATCCGCTTATTTGACTCAAGAAAATCCCGCTTTAGATTTGAACTTTGTTTTTCTCGTGTTGGAAAAATAGGTTCTAGTTTGTCGTGAATCTTTGTTTAAGGTAAAACTATAAAATATTAGTAGGTTTTTAGAAAAGAAAGAAAAACGTGTTAACTTTTAGATCTTTAAGTTAGTTAGACTAATTTTGGAAAACGTAGCATGGTTTGATCTTTGAAAACATTTGTTACCAAGTTTTAATCTCAGAGTTTGAATAGTTAAGCATTTTACATAAGTTTCACAGCTAATTATAAACCTAGTTAAAAGTTAAATCCGTAGTGGCCTTATTACAAAAACATAAACCCAAAACAGTAAAGAGAAACATGGTACAAGTTTAAAGTAATTTAAAGAAAACTAAATAGAATAGCGTGTGGCCACCTCGGGTCCCCCTCAGCTCCAATTAGCTAAATCTGGGGGTTACCTACACAATGTAACAACTAAAGGGTGAGTTTAAATAAAACTCAGTGTGCAACTACCCAACAGAACAGAGTGGGCCAAAGCCTAAGACAGATATAAGCAGATAATATGCCGAACCCACCCCAATCCAACCAATCACACCACTCGTACCAACCAAACACACCTATGGGGAGTAGCTCAACCCACCTAACCAAACCCACCAAAATGAAACTGAGCTGCTATATCAGAATTTGTGGCAGAGCCACCAGAAACAGAATATGTGGCTGATCCACTTTAACAGAACTTCCTCATCAGAAAAACCCAACCCCATGCAGATTCACAAAACAGATTATATCATGCTTACAGAATAACAGATACAGAAATGTGCATTCTTACATACAGATCATCCAACGAAGGCATAACAGTCTTTTATCAACTAGGGGTATAACGGTCAACTTACCAAATTTAGGCATCTCATACTAAGAACGACCCTTAGACGTGTCTACGTTGCCCAAGCAACTTAAAACCACTAATCAGGTAAAAAACGTCCATGGGCCTGAAAGCCCTTTTTGGGCCTGAGTGGCCCATTATGCCTATTTTCACGTCCAGATGACCAGATTTCACTATCTACTGTGCCAACAGTCCCTAACCCAGAATTTACTCACACGGGCCCGGAGGCCCATCGGGCCTATTTTGGCCCATCGAGGCCCAAAATGGCTCAGATGCGCGAATCGATCTCTTTAGACTAAAATCCATCACAGTGGGTTTAGCTTGGCCCACAAGTGCTCGAACGCAAAATGGGCCTTGAAATGCCGGCATTCCAGCATTTCATCTTTTTGGCTTTTGCCGATTTACACAATAGTGGGTGTGGTTACACACCTGATTACGACTTGAGTCGAACCACTTGCGAACAATCAACCTACAAACACCCAATAAACCATTAATCATACAATCTAATTTGCTAGCTATACTACCAAAACCCCCAACATGTTCGGCCAACACCCCCAAAAGAAATACCAATACTTACCTTGGTTGATGACTAATCACTAGACTTATATTGCCTCTATAACACTATCAGTCTCCTACTTCTCACAAAATCAATCTTTAAAGCACGCCTAGAACATCAGAGTAGTCAAGAAACAAGAAGTTCAAAACAGTTACTAAAGAAAGGCCCAAAAGCCGATTACCATAAAGAAGGGAAGGGAATTCGGCTTTCATAAAGATATTCGATTAGGGAGAAAAGTGAGTACTTACCTAGATCCGATGTTTGATGATGAAATAAACACTTGATATTTAGGGCATTCAGCTATGGTTGCACCAATAAACCACCACTATGCTAACAGGGCATCAAATGAAGAACAGAGAGGAAAAAGAAATGAGTAATCGATTGGTGAAAGAATAGATAAAGAAGGAAGTAATAGGGTTCGGCCAACAAGTGATTCGGCAACCAATGTTGAAAGATACACTGGAGAAGCATGAATTCGGAGAGAGGAAAAAACTATGGCAATGGAGAAAGAACAATGTGAGATTCGGCTAGAAGTAAAAAGACGAGAAAAATGCCGAAATGAGGCTATAGGGTTCGGCTAGGAAGGGAGAGCAAAGAAAATAAGATAAAAGAGTTTTGCCGAATAAGGCTTATGTAAATAAAATAAGAAGAAATGACCTTATGCTTGGAACCAAATTGAATTCGGCATACTAGAGACAAGAGTGACAGAAAGTGAGCCATATGGATGGAAAATAAATAAATTGACTGGCCAAGTGGAATGATCCTGATTTACCTAAAAAGAAGTCGACCCCTAGGTCCCCCAAAAGCCGAAACACATTCAAAAACACCACTCCAAAGAACTATCGGCTCACCCTTTTACCTAAATGCTGAAACCCCCAACTCAACTGACCAAAATTCGAATTTGCTCACCAAGCCTCCCACATTCGGCTAACTCTATCCTCCCACCTAAAATCCCTACGTTCTCTCCTTGATTCACTCACGTCACACTTGAATTCAATTCAAAATTCCCATGACCAAGTCTCCTCTTACCCAGTCTCAACCACCTTCTAGAGTTCAAAATAATTTGGACACTTGCCACCCGCCTACAGCAAAAATGAACTCCTACGCCTGCAAGGGGACTTGAACCCTAGACCCTATTGTCCAAGATGCCACCACATACCCACATGTAGCGCCATTACCACCTTGCCACAAGCCTTGCTGCGCCATAAATTTCTAACAACAAAACATAAGGCCTACCCCCAACACTCTTACACCCCTAAGCCCAAAATCAAAATTTTGCCAAAGGCTTGGCTTAACCTCGGGCCTTCCTAAGGCCCTCCAAACCCACTCAAATCCTCAATTAAGCATACCCAAACATGTAATTAAGTATTAAATGAAAATCATTAAAACCCTAAAATTTGGGGCGTTACAACTCTACCCCCTTACAGAAATTTTGGCCTCGAAATTTATCTCGTCAGAATAAGTGAGGGTATTGTTGCCGCATAGACTCTTCAGATTCCCACGTGGCTTCTTCCGCTCTATGATTACGCCAGAGTACCTTAACTAAATGAACAAACTTCCTTCTTAACACTTTTACATCATGATCCAAAATCTGCATTGGCTCTTCTTCGAAAGTAAGGTCAGATTTAACCCTAATTGTCTCAACTGGCATAATATGAGAGGGATCAGACCGGTATCGTCTCAGCATGGAGACATGAAAAACATCATGGATCCGGTCCAACTCCGGGGGTAACTCAAGCTGGTAAGCTACCGAACCTACCTATTTTAAAACCTGGTAGGGTCCAATAAACCGCGAACTTAACTTGACCTTCTTTTCGAACCTCAAAATTTTCTTCCAAGGTGAAACATTCAAGAAAACCCGGTCTCCCACAGCGAACTCAATTTCCTTACGCTTTAGATCTGCGTAAGACTTCTACCTATTAGATGCCTCCTTTAATCGGTCCCTAATCAGCCTGACCTTATCCTCCGTATCCGCTACTAACTCTGGTCCCAAAACTTGTCGTTCACCTAACTCGATCCAACAAGTGGGAGTATGACATCTCCGACCATACAATGTCTCATACGGTGCCATTTGGATACTTGCTTGATAACTATTGTTATAAGTGAACTCAGCCAATGGAAAGTAATCTTCCCAGCTACATTGAAAATCGATAACACAACTTCTTAACATATCTTCTAAGACTTGGATCACCCTTTCAGATTGTCCATCCGTCTGAGTGTGAAAAGCAGTGCTAAAATCCAATCTCGTACCTAAAGCCTCATGCCGCTTCTTCCAAAACCGAGATGTAAACCTTGCGTCTCTGTTAGAAATGATCGACACTGGTACACCATGAAGTCGCACTATCTCAGACACATAAAGTTTTGCAAGCTTTTGAAGTGAATAATCCGTCTTGACTGGTATGAAGTGAGCAGATTTTGTCAACCTGTCTACAATCACCCAAACTAAATCTTTTCTTCGAAGGCGTCAACGGTAACCCACTTACGAAATCCATGGTTACCCTCTCCCATTTCCAGAGTAGAATTCTGACTGGCTGCAAAAGCCCAGAAGGTACTTGATGCTCCGATTTAACCTGCTGGCACGTCAGACATTTCCCCACAAACTCCGTTACCTTACGCTTGAGTCCAGGCCATCAATACAACTCTCACTGATCTCGGTAAAGTTTGTTCCCTCCAGGATGCATGGCATAAAGACCGTCATGTGCCTCCTGTAAAATTAATTACCTCAAATCAGAATCCTTCGAAACACACACTCTCCCTCGAAAACACAGAGCTCCTGCCCCGTTCAGACCAAAATCAGATGTTTCACCATTCTCAACTTGCCGAAACCAAGAAACTAATGACTCGCCCAACAATTGCTTCTCTCTTATCTGCTCAATCCAGGTCAGCCTTACTTGAAGTTCTGGTAATAGACTTCTATCATCGTATAGA
The DNA here is from genome assembly GCA_020496765.1 of Gossypium stocksii. Lineage (NCBI taxonomy): Eukaryota > Viridiplantae > Streptophyta > Magnoliopsida > Malvales > Malvaceae > Gossypium > Gossypium stocksii. The sequence goes on from CM035629.1 coordinate 77,964,444, forward strand.
CTAAGGCAAGCGAACAACGCTTTCAGATTAGATACAACCCTACGGCTCAGGGCATCAGCTACCACATTAGCGTTCCCAAGTTGATACTCGATAGAGCAATCATAATCCTTAAGCAACTCAATCCATCTTTGTTGCCTAAGTTTTAGCTCTTTTTGAGTAAGGAGGTACTTCAGACTTTTATGGTCCATATAAATCACACACTTTTCTCCATAGGGATAGTGCCTCCAGATTTTCAATGCGAACACCACTACGGCCAATTCCAGATCGTACGTAGGGTAGTTCACTTCATGCGGCCTAAGCTGTCGTGAAGCATAAGCAACTACTTTCCCTTCCTGCATCAGCACACATCCCAAACCTACGTGTGATGCATCACTATACACAGTATACTCCTTTCCAGACTCCGGCTGAATTAAAACAGGGGCTTCACTCAACACCTTTTTCAATTTTTCAAAACTTTCCTCCTGCTTCTCTGATAAGACAAAAGGTGCCCCTTTTCGTAATAACTTAGTCAATGGTGCCGCAATCACAGAAAACCCTTCCACAAACCTTCTATAATATCCTGTTAGGCCCAAAAAACTCCAAATTTTAGACACAGTCGTTTGTGGTTTCCAATCTAATACTGCTTCTACTTTCCCGAGGTCTACCCTAATTCCCTTGGCAGAGACAACGTGACCCAAAAATGTCACCTATGGAAGCCAGAAGTCACACTTGTTGAATTTGGGGTAAAGTTGCTTCTCTCTCAGAGTTTGCAGAACCGCATGAAGATGTTCATCATGATCCTCCTTAGATTTTGAATACTAAAATATCATCTATGAATACGACCACAAATCGGTCCAAATAGGGTTGAAAAACTTGATTCATGAGATCCATGAAGGCTGCTGGTGCATTCGTCAGACCGAATGGCGTTACCAAAAACTCATAATGACCATACTGAGTTCTAAATGCCGTCTTAAGGATATCCACCTCTTTGACCCTTAATTGATGATAGCCAAACCGTAGGTCAATCTTGAAAAATACCCTCGCTCTTCTAAGTTGATCAAAACGGTCGTCGATTCTTGGCAGAGGATACTTAGTTTTAATAGTTAGCTTGTTCAACTGACGATAGTCTATACACATGCGCATCGTTCCATCTTTCTTCTTGGTGAAAAGTATCGATGCTCCCCACAGAGATACACTCTGTCGAATAAACCCTCGATCCAGCAATTCTTGGATTTGTGCTTTCAGCTCCACCAACTCTTTTGGTGTCATCTTGTATGGGGCGATAGATACTGGAGCAGTTCCAGGCAACAAATCAATACCAAACTCGACCTCTTGATTCGGGGGTAATCCTGACAGTTCATCGGGAAAAACATCTACAAATTCCTTAACAGTTCTCACCTTTTCCACAGAAAGACCTTCAGACTCAGAAGTGCTTACATAAGCCAAAAACGCCTCGCAACCCTTGCGAACTAACTTCCCTACCTTCAACACTGAAATAACATTAGACATATAATCTCGTCTTTCCCCTATAACAGCCGCCTCTTTGCCCTCTAAAGTCTTTAATACCATCCGCTTGGCCACACAATCCAAGTTTGCTTGGTGCTTAACCAACCAATCCATGCCCAAGATTAAGTCGAATTCTCTAAATGGTAATTCCATCAGATTTGCAAGAAAAACTTTACCTTGCAACTCTAAGCGTACATCTTTATAAAGTTTATCTACCTTAACCGAGTTACCCAGTAGACTAACTAGAGATATATCACTCACAGTATTCTTAGACTGCATACCTAGCTTCCCCGACACAACACAAGCTACATAAGAGTGGGTGGAACCAGCATCAATCAAAGCAACATAAGGCGTGTTATGAATCAAAAACATACCAGTAAGAACATTAGGTGCATCACCATCCTCTCGACGATGAGCAGTGTAAACCAACGCTGGCTGACGTGCCTCTACATTCTAGCACCTCTGCCCGGTGCACCTCGACTGTGTCCATTTCCATCACTGCCTCTGGCTTAACCCCGACCCCTCGACGGCTGACCACCTCTCACTAGTTGTACAACTCTATGCTCTGCCCCTTGCACCTGAATCGGTTTCTGAGGGCAATTCTTCATCCGGTGACCCATAGACTCGTATCAAAAACACGCACCCATGCTTCTCCTACACTCGCTCGGATGCGCCCTCCCACATTCAGCACAAACTTGAGACCTAACCATGTTGACCGGAGCTACCCGAACTAGCTCAGCAACTTTATACCTCTTAACGGGCCTCTTAAAAGCACCCGATGGCCTAGCATCCCTCCTAAACTTGTTTCTCTCCTTCAAATTGTTCACCCGCTTTGATCGCTTGACGTCCTTTGCAATTTTAGCCTTCTCCACCAACATAGCAAAATCACGCTCCCACTGGGAAGCAATCAACACCCTTAGCTCATCCTTCAAGCCATCTTCAAACCGTACACTGCGCTCGTACTCAGTAGTAACGATCCCACGCGTGTAATGACTTAATCTCAGGAACTCTGCCTTATAATCCGCTACAGACTTGTTCCCCTGAGCCAAATTCAAAAATTCCTTTCTTCGGGCGTCTACATAACTTGCCCTAACATATTTCCCCTGAAATGTCGTCTGAAAGTAGTCTTAAGTTATACAATCAGTTGGCGCACCTTCTCTCACCGTGAGCCACCACTAGTAAGCCTCATCTCGCAGTAGAGATACTGCTCCCTTCAGCTTCTACTCTACTTAACATCTAGGTCATCCATAATGTGCTCAGTGGCCTTCAACCAGTATTTGGCCACATTAGGGGCTACGCCAGATATGCCCCTAAAGATCTCCGCTCTATTAGCCCAGAGCCGCTCAGAAATTGACCCAGATTCACTGTTCCAGTACTAGCTCTGGCAAATCTTTCTAAAACATGAAGCATTGCCTGGGATAAAGCATCATCCCCGGCTTCCCGATCAAGCGACCTAGTCTTAGTTGCTGGCGATCTTGGTGCCTTTTCAGTAGGCATGTGCCCTGACACTGAAAATCTAGCATGATTACTTCCCCGGCCCCTACCACGGCCTCTTCCACGTACAACTCTTGTACTCATATCGTATTATCTGATTAAAAATTTTATGCCTTAGTCACAGTTTCAATATTTATTACAGATGTTTTATGCAGAAGATAGAAATTTTAGGGCTTGTTCTTGCAAATCCAGATCTAGCTATAGTTGTCAAGTTCCTATTGTTTCAGTTTCAGTTTTCCCATAGTCCAGTCTGCCCTATCTACAGAGTCTCAGTACTATCTATAGTAACACCTAAGTTAATCATATACATCAAAATAAATCAGAAATACTTACAGATTTAGGCCGGAGACTCGACGTGCCACATTTCAGGAGTCATTACTTTAGATTCGTGCTTTTAAAACAACACACAGGCAATCATTTGAAAAAAATTTAGAAGGAAATGTGTTGAAGAAAATTTCAAAAAAAGTTTGGTTGAAAACTTTTTGGGACGTGTGTTTTGTAAGAGCATTTTTCGAACCCACCCCATAGCTGATTTTTTACAAACCTGGCTCTGATACCCCTAAATATAACACCCCAGACCCGGCCAATATGTTATGGTTGGATCTGGTTAGTACATAACAACTAGCTTTGAAATCCGCTTATTTGACTCAAGAAAATCCCGTTTTAGATTTGAACTTTGTTTTACTCGGGATGGAAAAATAGGTTCTAGTTTATCGTGAATCTTTGTTTAAGATGAAATCGTAAAATATTAGTAGGTTTTTAGAAAAGAAAGAAAAACATGTTAACTTTTATATCCTTAAGTTAGCTAGACTAATTTTGGAAAACGTAGCATGGTTTGATCTTTGAAAACGTTTGTTACCAAGTTTTAATCTCTGAGTTTGAATAGTTAACCATTTTACATAAGTTTCACAGCTAATTATAAAACCAAGTTAAAAGTTAAATCCGTAGTGGCCCTATTACAAAAACATAAACCCAAAATAATAAAGAGAAATATAGTAAAAGTTTAAAGTAATTTAAAGTAAACCAAATAGAGTAGTGTGTGGCCACCTCAAGTCCCCCTCGGCTCCAAATCAGCTAAATCTGGGGGTTACCTGCATAATGTAACAATGAAAGGGTGAGTTTAAATAAAACTCAGTGTGCAACTACCCAACAAAATAAAGTGGGCCAAAGCCTAGAATAGATATAAGCAGATAATATGTAGAACCCACCCTAATCCAACCAATCACACCACCCGTACCAACCAAACACACCTGTGGGGAGTAGCTCAACCCACCCAGCCAAACACACCAAAATGCAGCTGAACTGCTATATCAGAATTTGTGGCATATCAGAATTTGTGGCAGAGTCACTAGAAACAGAATATGTGGCTGATCCACTTTAACAGAACTTCCTCCTTAGAAAAACCCAACCTCATGCAGATTTACAAAACATATTATATCATGCGTACAAAATAATAGATGTAGAAATGTGCATTCTTACATACAGATCATCCAACGAGGGCATAACAGTCTTTTATCAGCTAGGGGTATAACGGTCAACTTACCAAATTTAGGCATCTCATACTAAAAACGACCCTTAGACGGGTTTACGTTGCCCTAAAACCCCTATTGGGCCCGAGTGGCCCATTATGCCTATTTTCACGTCCCGATGGGTAGATTTCACTATCTAGTCTACCAACAGTCCCTAACCCAGAATTACTCACACTGGCCCGGAGGCCCACCGGGCCCATTTTGGCCCATCGAGGCCCAAAATGGCTCAGATGCGCGAAATAGCGCAAATCGATCTATTTAGACTAAAGTCTATCACAGCGGGTTTAGCTCGGCCCACAAGCGCTCGCACATAAATGGGCCTTAAAATACCGGCATTCCGGCATTTCGACTTTTGCCGATTTACACAACAGTGAGTGTGGTTACAGACCTGATTACGAGTCGAGTCAGACCACTTACGAGCAATCAACCTACAAATGCCCAATAAACCATTAATCATACAATCCAATTTGCTAGCTATACTACCAAAACCCCCAACTTGTTCAACCAACACCCCCAAAAGAAATACCAATACTTACCTTGGCTGAAGACTGATCACTAGACTTATATTGCCTCTATAACACTAGCAGTCTCCCACTTCTCGCAAAATCGATCTCTAAACCACGCCTAGAACATCAGAGTAGTCAAGAAAAAAGAAGTTCAAAATGGTTACTAAAGAAAGGCCCAAAAGCTGATTACCATAAAGGAGGGAAGGGAATCTGGCTTCCATAAAGATATTCGATTAGAGAGAAAAGTGAGTACTTACATAGATCCGATCTCTGGTGATGAAATAAACACTTGATATCTAGGGCATACGGCTATGGTTGCATTAATAAACCACCACTATACTAACAGGGCATCAAATGAAGAACAGAGAGGAAAAAGAAATGAGCAATCGATTGGTGAAAGAACAGATAAAGAAGGAAGTAATAGGGTTCAGGCAACAAGTGATTCAGCAACCAAAGTTGAAAGATACACTGAAGAAACACGAATTCAAAAAGAGGAAAAAACTATGGCAATGGAGAAAGAACAATGTGAGATTCGGCTAGAAGCAATAAGACGAGATAAAATGCCGAAATGAGGATATAGGTTTTGGCTAGGAAGCAAGAGCAAAGAAAAGAAGAGAAAAGAGTTTTGTCGAATAAGGCTTAAGTAAATAAAATAAGAAGAAACGACCTTATGCTTGGAACCAAATTGACTTCGGCACACTAGAGACAAGAGTGATAGAAAGGGAGTCGTATGGAGGGAAAAGAAATAAATTGACTGACCAAAGTGGAACGATCCTGATTTACCCAAAAAGAAGACGACCCTAGGTCCCCAAAAAGCCGAAACACACTCAGAAACACCACTCCAAAGACCTCAAAGAACTATTGCTCGCCTCTTTACCCAAATGTCGAAACCCCCAACTCAACTACCCAAAAGCCGAATTTGCTCACCAAGCCTCCCACATTCGGCTAACTCTATCCTCCCACCTAAAATCCCTACATTTTCTCCTTGATTCACTCACCTCACACTTGAATTCAATTCAAAATTCCCATGACCAAGTCTCCTCTTACTCAGTCTCAACCATCTTCCAGAGTTCAAATTAATTTGGACACTTGCCGCCCACTTACAGCAAAAATGAACACCTACGCCTGCAAGGGGACTTGAACCCCAGATCCCCTTGTCCAAGACGCCACCATATGCCCACATGTAGCACCATTACCACCTTGCCACAAGCCTTATTGCACCACAAATTTCCAACAACAAAACATAGGGCCTACCCCCAACACTTATACACCCTTAAGCCCAAAATCAAAATTTTGCCAAAGGCTTGGCTTAACCCTGAGCCTTCCTAGGGCTTTCCAAACCCGCTCAAATCCTTAATTAAGCATACCCAAACATGCAATTAAGTATTAAATGAAAATCATTAAAACCCTAAAATCTGGAGCGTTGCAGAGAGAGCCGAAATTTTAAAAAAAGAAACCAAATCCAATTTGATAACTCCTACAGCCCTCAAATCTCTCCTCACTAACCCACTAACAAACCTCCACTCACACTTTTACTTCAACCAAAACTCTACAAGCCAACAGAGCAAAAATAAACTCCATTGCTTACGCAGGCATTTGAACATAGTATTTGTAACAGCCTGAATTAGGGCCCAGTCGGAATAGTGGTTTTGAGACCACAAATCTGAAGTAGAAAATTTTATTTCATGATTATTTTTGAGTTTATGGCATGCTTGCATGATATTGAGAAAATTTCATGAGTTAGTGACTAATTCGTCATTTAGGACTAAATTGTAAAAGTTGCAAATTTGAGTTTCTAGAAGGTTTAAGTATGAAATAGCATAAGAGAAATTATTAGGAGTCCTTATTTGGAAATTAGACCAATTTTAAGCATTTTGGACAAAAATACCCATGGAAGGGTAAAATTTCAAAGAAATGGTGTAAGGGCATTTTGGTCATTTGGTTAATGGAACGACGAAAAATGTGCAAGTGTACACAATTGCAACAAGTAATAAAGTGACAAGTAAATGTCGAGTTATCTACCTACAGGGACTGTTAAAAAGAATTATTTATGAAATTAATTGTAAAACACTTTGGCGATAAAAAGAATATTTTGGTTTTAAAAAGATGATTAAAAACTAAGAGTTAAAACTAAGTAAAATAATTAAAATAAAACAAAGGAATTCTAGTGCACGATTTCAAATACGATTTAATCAAGATGACATAACTCTAATTAATCACATTTCTTAACTTAGAATTATCAAATTTATGTTTATACTTGTTACGAATAAATTCAAGGCAACTCAGTAATTTGGTAACTTATGAACATATTTACACATTAAAAATCTATTCATCTCTGTACATATTCCTATGCCAATTCGATCGATTAAACAGATTTATAATGATAAACATGTTATTGCACATATATACTTATCAAATTAAATAATCTCCTGCATATTCCTATGTCAATTCAAACGATTAATTCAACCTAATAAGCATATAAAAGACTATGTGAGGTAACAAAGTAGCCTTACCTTGAAATAGTTTAATCACAATAATCGTGCAAGTTATGCAAGGCATATGTATTGCCAAATACAATGCTAATTTAATCTTCAACTACCTTAGAAGAATTAAACATGCAGGGATTAAGTACTGTGTCCATTAATTAAAATTTCAATGCACTTAAATAATTAATTCTCTAGTTATCTAAACAATTATAATGCCAGAATAACTTAGGCATGATTTTACTTAATAAAACATTTTACCGAGACCTATAATAGCATAAACATAATTTTAATAATTTAAGAGGACGAAATGCAGTCAACCCAACACGAATTAAATTCAAGCTAAATTGATTAAAATAACCATTTCAAAAACATGAATATTCATAGATATGTTCATCATAAAAACAACAGGAATTAAAAAGATAGGGAACAAGAAGCAAATCTGGTGGTTCCCTGTGGCTTGACTGATTGCTCTGTTCTTTGTCTCCGTTGTCCTTGCCGGTCAAGGCTTCTACGAACACTCACTTGCTGCCCAAAATGGCTGAGAAAACACCTCTTTTCCAAGAGGAGAAATTGGCACAAGAAGGCTTGGTTTTTGGAGGAAAAAGAGAGAATGGAGAGGAGAGAAATGAATGAGAGAATGAGAGAATTGATGAATGATGAGGGATGATTGAAATGGGCAGCAAAGGGGGGTTTATATAGCTGAGGGTGGCTGCTAAAAATATCAATTTTCAACAGCCAAGAAGCCCCCTCATGGCCGGGCATCTTACATGGCAAAGTTGAGACTTTCAACTTTGCCAAAATTAGCTTGGGGCAAATCCATAAAGCCTTAATTTAAGGTGAGGTTTGAACGCAATTTGGAGGTCTTTCAAGGGCTTGTTTGCAAGCTTAATTTATCAGCTAAAATGCTGATTTAGGTCAGCATTTAATCGGTTCTGGGATGCCCAATTGATGGCTGGTTCAGTTCGTTCAATTTAGTTCAACTGGTGTGGTTCAACTGGGCCCTTTTTCCATAATTAATTAAAATTAATTTATCTAACCCAAATTAAGTTAGGAATAAATTAAAATTAATTATATTATGAATTAATACACATTTTTAGACCATCTTAGACTGGAAATTATTTTGCCTTGTTACTTCAAATTGCTTCTCAATTTTGTTCTTCTAACAGTGTCTACGGGGTCAATTTTCGCCATTTGTGCGAATCTGTCAAAAATAATCAAAATTCACTAAAAATAATTGTAAAATTGACTAAAAATTAACATGTTAAAATTTTTAATACAATTTAATTATTTTATAAAAATAATTATTTTATGACAAAAATTCCATCGAAAATGCATGATTTTAAGTAGAAAAAGGTATGAAAAAGTCTATAATTTTTTGTGTTTCCACACCCCAAACTTAAATCATTGCTTGTCATGAGTAATGCACAAATTTCGAAAAGAATTTCTCGGAAACACTTTTGAAAAATTCTTTCAGAACAACTTTCTTCTCAAAATTATGAATTGAATAAACTTAGGTTGAGAAATAAGAAATTTGCTAATTATGCTACTGAAGCATACATATCGTTCAAATTAAATTCAGCAAGTATTATAATAGCAAACTTAGACTAAATGCTTCTTTAACAAAGACATGTTAACCCTTACCAATTTGATATTTATTCCCTTATTCAAGACTAAGCTACAATCATTAAGTTTAACTTATGTCTTCATATGTTGATCTTAGCAATTTCTCTCCACTAATGTAGGTAGCATAGAACTTGAATCAATAGGACTTTATTAGGGTTGTAACATGGCTAGGCTATGGGTAGGTAAAAGATAGATAAATTTTGGCTTAAAAACCCTAGACTCAGCTTAAATTTTTGGAATCTTTACCTTCAATACACCAACTTACTTTACTTTCGCATGCTTTTTTGTACATCTATTTCTTTCGAGTACATGTGCTTTTTTTTTTCAATTCACGAGCACTTGTTTCATGTACTGCAATTTTCGAGCAATTGATACTTCTTTTCAATTCTCCCAAACTTAATTTCAAACGATATTCTAAATAGTACTGAGTCTAGTGTTTGGGACAATTTTAAAGATAATTAAGCGAAAAGTGATGGCTAGATATTGCAAAGGTCCAAAAAAAATTAGGCCATATAGTCTCAAAGTTGGGTTTCAAAGGATGATTTTATCATGGTCGGCTTGAAAGGCTCAAATGGCCCAAACAATAATTGCCTAAATCATTTTCAATATTCCATGCTTCCTAGGATTTCGCCTCAAGAAATTACTGAGTCAATTCTAAAGACTTAAACTTTCGTGCATGCCTAATTTTTCGTAAGGAACTAAAAATTCATGGTACGATTCACATGCTTTATTAAAAATACATTCATATCATTATTAAGCTAACATAATAATTTATTGAAATAATATAACTTTATTAATACTAAAGTTTAGCATATTTAACAAAATTTCACATTTATTGAACAAAATATATCTTAATCATAATTAAAAGAAAAATTTTATTCTGAGGATAATTCAAATTTTCGGTCCCCCTACTTAAAGTGAACAATGTCCTCATTGTTTAAAGTTCCAAACATTGAGGTTTTGATTTCAAGTTCAGCTTTTGGTTCTATTGGTTCTGCCTCCTTAGGGATTTTAGCTGATTTCTCTAGCGGGATCTCTATGGGGTCATCTTCTGCTTCTTCGGGATCCTCACTTTCTTCAACTCGTTGCTATAGGACAGAATCTCCAGCTACTCGGTAGAGGTCCCAATCGGTGATCATGCCTTGACTATACCCTATCTTCTTTATGTTTGTAAGAATTTTTACTTTTAAGCACAAAATTGTTATCGTAAAGGGAAAATAAGCTGGGCCAGAACGTCTAATGGCACAATTCCGCATTTCTCTTATGATGATTTTGCCTATGTCAATGGTCTTTGTGGTTAAAATTGAGTATAATAGGACCATTTGCTCTAACGAGATTGTAGTCCCATGCGAGCTAGGCATCAGGCTAAAACGAATGAAAATATTTATAAAGAGAGGCACCTAGTTTTTATTATTTATGAAAAGAACAATCAAATTTTGAAAATATTTCAATTAAGTCTCTAGACTTAATGAAAAATTTAAAATTGAGTTACAAATTAAAACTTGGATCAAAATTGACCCTTTTATTTGAAAGATAAAAAATGTATTTCGTTATTTAGGAAATAATTTCTCAGGAAATTATGCAAAAATCAATTCTCAAGAAAGATTGGAGGGGTCACAAGCGGTCCTGCTTAAGTTCCAATCTCCTAAATAGAATTTATTTAAACATAATAAACCTGAAAATATACCCTAAATAATTTATTTAAAATAAGAAAATTTCAATATCTGATAACCTGAACAAGACTTGATCCCGTTCAAGCTTTTCTTCATAATAATGTTTTACACGTTGAGCATTGATTTAAAAATTACCTCTCTTACCTGGGAGTTCAACAACTCCATATGGGTATACACGATGAATCGTAAATGGATCGGACCAACGTGATTTTAACTTACCTGGAAAGAACTTCCATCTAGAATTAAATAACAAGACTTGCTGACCTGCTTTAAATTCTCTAACTCGAATGTGATTGTCATGCCATTTCTTGAGTCTTTCTTTAAGTAATTTGGCATTTTCTTATGAGAAAATTCGGAATTCTTCTAGCTCGTTGAGTTAGAGCATCTGTTTCTCTTTAGCAAGCTTAAGATCCAAATTGAGTCACCGAAAAGCCCAGTAAGCTTTGTGCTCTAACTCTAGAGGTAGATAACAGGCTTTTCCAAATACCAACCTATAAGGTGACATTCCTAAAGCTGTCTTATATGTTGTTCTGTAAGCCCATAAATCATCATCTAGTCTTTTGGACCAATCTCATCGGTTCGGGCAAACTACCTTCTCAAGTATGCCTTTGATCTCCTTATTCGCTAGCTCAGCATGCCCATTTGTATATGGATGGTAAGCTGTAGCAACCTTGTGTTTCACTCAATGCTTGTCTAACAACCATTTTAACCACTTGTACACAAAATGGGTCCCTTCATCGCTGATAATGGCTCTTGGGGTTCCAAACCTTGTGAACACGTGTTTATGCAAGAACTTCATAACAACCCTAGCATCATTTGTCAGATAAGCTTCAGCCTCGACCTATTTGGACACATAGTCTACTGCTACCAGTATGTACTTGTGATTGAAGGACGAAGGGAACGGATCGAGAAAATCAATACCCCAAACATCGAATAATTCTACCTCAATGATATTTTTTCGAGGAATCTCATTTCTGTTTGTGATATTTCCAACCCTCTGACATCGGTTACAACTCTTCACGTAAGCGTATGCATCCTTGAATAGTGTAGGCCAAAAGAATCTAGCTTGTAATACTTTGGCTATAGTACGAGCACCTCTGAAGTGTCCCCCACTCAGATCTGAGTGACAATGGTATAAAATCTTTGGTATTTCTTCTTCTGCCACATATCTCCTGATCATCTGATCTGCACACTTTTTAAACAAATATGGCTCTTCCCAGAAATAGTACTTCACATTATGAAGAAACTTTTTCCGTTGTTGATACGTCTTATCAATCGATATCAAACCACAAACAAAATAGTTAGCAATATCAGCAAACCAAGGGGTATTATAGACATGATCTACCTTTAGTATATGTTCATCTGGGAATGTCTCCTGAATCAGTACAAGTGGAGAATTCTCTTCTTGCAGCTCTAATCTAGACAAGTGATCTGCTACTTGATTTTTTACTCCCTTTCGATATTGAATTTCCAGATCGAACTCTTGAAGTAGAAGTACCCACCAGATTAGTCTTGGCTTAGCGTCTTTCTTGGCAAGTAAATATTTAATTACCGAGTGGTCTGTATAGACAGTCACTTTGGTACCTACAAGATAAGATCAAAACTTGTCAAAAGCAAATGCAATAACAAGCAAGTCATTTTCTGTTTCCGTATAGTTCAGTCGTGCTCTTGTTAGAGTCTGACTTGCATATTAGATGGAATGAAAAACTTTGTTCCTTCGCTGGCCCATAACAGCTCCAATTACGAAGTCACTTGCGTCACATATCAATTCGAATGGTAGATCCCAATCTGGTGTGACGATGATGGGTGCCGTAACTAGCCGATTCTTCAAATCTTTGAATGCTCTTAAACATTCATCGTCAAGCTTGAATGTCATGTCCTTCTCCAATAATTTGCACAAAGGTTTTGCAATTTTGGAGAAGTATTTGATAAATCTACAATAGAACCCAACGTGGACCAAAAAGCTCCTAACACCCTTTACAGATGTTAGAGGTGGGAGTTTCTCAATTACGTCTACCTTTGCTTTGTCTAGCTTAAGTCCGTGTCTTGATATCCGATACCCTAGAAGAATACTTTCTTATACCATGAAATGGTACCTTTCCTAGTTGAGTGCTAGGTTTGTTTCTTCTCATCGTCTTAGTACCTTAGCTAGATTGGCTAAACATTCATCATAAGTGTCTCCAAATACTAAAAAATCATCCATAAAAACTTCCAAATACTTCTCAACCATGTTAGAAAAAATAGACATCATACATATTTGAAATGTAGCAGGTGAATTACATAATCCAAATGGCATGCGTATAAATGTTAACGTACCATACGGGCAGGTGAATATTGTCTTATGCTGATCTTCTAGTGCTACTGTAATCTGATTATACCTATCCATCTAAAAAGCAGTAATAGTCTCGCCCCGTGAGTCTATCAAGCATCTGGTCCAAGAACGACAAAGGGAAGTGATCCTTCTTAGTTGCCTTGTTCAACTTCTAGTAGTCGATGCAAATTCTCCATCTCATAACCATTCTAGTTGGTATCAATTCGTTATTCTCATTGTTGATGACTGTGATACCTCCTTTCTTCGGCACGCACTGGACTGGACTCACCCATGAACTGTCTGAGATGGGATAAATGATACCCGCATCCAACCACTTGATGATTTCCTTCTTTACTACATCCTTCATAATGGGGTTCAGTCTTCGTTGTCCATCGATCGTTCCTTTTTCTCCATCATTTAATATGATCTTGTGCATGCATACAGTTTGACGAATACTACGAATATCGGCTATGGTCTATCCAATAGCCTTCTTGAATTGTTTCAATACTCTAATAAGTTTCTCTTCTTGCTCAGTAGTTAGTTCTATTGAAACAATCACAGGCAAAGTAGAAACGTTACCTAAATAAACATACTTTAAATGTGAAGGTAATACCTTGAGTTCTAACTTAGGTGGCTCCTCGATTGACGCTTTCGGTTGGGTGTAATCCCTTTACTCTAATTCCAAAGATTCAAACTGGGATTGCAGATGAAATTTCTTTTTATTAGCTTCTAGCAAAGCTAAGTCTTCATCCTCCTCTTCATCATTTAGAGGGTCTGATGTTGGAATTCGTTCCAATGGATCCTCAACATAGTTGAGTTCCTCTTCCACTATTAATTCCTCTAAATCAATTATTGCAGAACAATTATCAATTGTGTCAGGAAATCACATTGACTTAAAAACATTAAATGTTACCTGATAATCCTGAATACGCATAGTCAGCTCGCCCTTCTACACATCAATAAGGGTCTTTCCAGTTGCTAAGAATGGTCTTCCAAAGATAATTGGCACTTCTTTATCTGGTTCAAAGTCTAGAATTACAAAGCCAGCATGGAAGGTAAATTTATCTACACGTACCAATACATCTTCAATTTTTCCTTCTAGATGTGCTAAGGATCGATCTGCTAGTTGAAGGGTAACCGTAGTAAGTCTAACTTCACCAATCCCTAACTTTCTAAATATTGACATAGGAATCAAGTTGATACTCGCACCTAAGTCACATAATGCCTTACCACAATATGTTGCCCCAATATTGCATGGTATGGTAAAACATCCAGGATCCTTCAATTTTGGGGGTAGTTTGTTTTGAAGGTATGCACTGCATTCTTTCGCTAGAGCTACCGTCTCAAATTCTCTAAGTCTTCATTTCTTAGATAAGATATCCTTCATGAACTTGACATAATTCGGCATTTGCTTAAGTGCTTCAACCAACGGGATGTTGATATGAAGTTGCTTGAGTACATCTAAGAACTTCTTGAATTGAATCTATTGATTCTGCTTTTAAAGTCTTTGAAGGTTGGGTGGTGGTGGTTTCTTTACTGGAACTGGTACTGGTTGATTCATCTCTATGGCAATTCTGTCTCTAGTGAAATTGTTAGTTAATCAGAATAAGTTGGTTCTAAGGTTACCTTGTCAGGTTTTGCAGATTCTGGTTCTAGTGAAATTGGAATTTCAACACTTGGTAGAACTTCCTCTAAATCTTGAGCATCAGCTTGCTACTTTTCAGTTTCAGTAGTATTGGGCTCTATTATCTTTCTACTCCTTAATGTTAGCACTTTGCAATGCTCCTTTCTCAGATTTCTCAAATTTTTCGTATCACTAGGTAAGGTACCCTGTGGTCGGTTCTTAAGTTCAGTTGTAAGCTGGCCCATCTAGTTTTCCAGATTCTTCAATATAGTTGCTTGGCTTTGGATTAAGGTATCATTATTTTCCATGTATGCCTTCAGTAGATTCTCTAAGCTGTTTGATGATTCAGCTTGAGATGGTTTCTGAACATGTTGTGGGAAACTAGGCGGCCGGATCGGTCTAGGTTGGGCATAAGTGTTACTAGTTATAGCTCCTTGGTTACTCCAGGAAAAATTTGGGTGATTTTGCTATGATGGGTTATAATAATTTGATTATAGCCCTTGCCTTCCTCAATTTTGGTTCTGATCACCCATGTAGTATACAGATTCTGAGTTTGACGGACATTCTTCAAACAAATATCCTTCCCCGAAATATACACAGGCTATATTCTCAAATTGATTAGGTGGCTGTGCTACAAAACTATTAGACCTATTAATAGTAAGATTTTTAAGCATTGAGGATATTGATGATACCTGAGATGTATGTGAAGTGAGAGTGTCTACTTCATGTATTCCAGCGACTTGTCTTCTTAACACTGCTCGACTGGTTGGCCATTGATAATTATTGCTGGCGATCCTCTCGACGATTTCATAAGCCTCATTATAAGACATAGAAAGGAGAGCACCATTAGCAGAAGCGTCTACTACTATCCTTGTGTGAGTGTTGAGACCATTGTAAAATGTCTCAAGTTGGATGCAATGTGGGATTCCATGATGAGGGCACTTTTGTAATAACTCTTTATATATTTCTCATACCTCATACAAGGATTCGTCATCCATTTGTTGGGAGGCAGTGATCTCATTCCTCAACTTAGCATTTTTGCTAGGTGGGAAATATTTCATAAGAAATCTCTCTGCTAACTCTTTCCATGTAGAAATTGAGTTTGGTGGCAATGAGTTCAACCAGGCTCGAGCTTTGCCCTTGGCAAATATGGGAACAACTTCAATCTTAATGCATCTTCGAGTACTCCGGATAACTTGAAAGAGTCGCTCACCTCAATGAACAGTCTCAAGTGTAGGTGAGGGTCTTCGGTAGCCATTCCACTGAATTGGCCCACTGTCTGAAGCATTTGGAACATAATTGGCTTCAGCTCAAATTGTTATGCCTTCATTTCAGGTCTCCTAATACCCAGATTAATATCATTGAATACTGGGACGGCGTATTGTCTTAAGGCTCTATCCCTATCATCAACAATAAGGATAGGATTTTGAGCAAGGTTTGCTCAATTTCCTTGATTCATATTTTTAATGTTCATCTTCTCGGTCCTTCTCTGATTCGTTTGTCTTCTTCTCTGTTGAAAGGTTTGTTCAATCTTAGGGTCTATCGGGAGTAAGTCAATAATTCGGTCAAAACTTATAAACACCTGAAATGTTTACAAAAAATTAATTAAGTTAAAATTAAACAGAAAATTAAACCGAAATGTAAACAAATTCACAAATAATGACTTTTAAAAATAGTCCCCGACAACGGCACCAAAAACTTGGAACGACAAAAAATGTGCAAGTGTACACAATCACAACAAGTAATAAAGTGACAAATAAATATCGAGTTATCGTACCCACAGGAACTGTTAAAAAGAATTATTTATGAAATTAATTGTAAAACACTTTGGTGATGAAAAGAATATTTAGGTTTTAAAAAGATGACAAAAACTAAGAGTTAAAACTACGTAAAATAATTAAAATAAAACAAAGGAATTTGGTGTAGGCTCTCAAATACGATTTAATCAAGATGACATAACTCTGTTGGATTAATCACATTTCTTAACTTAGAATTATTAAATTTATGTTTATACTTGTTACAAATAAATTCACGGCAACTCAGTAATTTGCTAACTTATGAACATATTTACACATTAAAAATCTATTCATCTCTTGTACATATTCCTATGCCAATTCAATCGATTAAACAGATTTATAATGATAAACATGTTATTGCAGATACATACTTATCAAATTAAAGAATCTCTCGCATATTCCTATGTCAATTCAAACGATTAATTCAACCTAATAAGAATATAAAAGACTATGTGAGGTAACATAGTAGCCTTACCTTGAAATAGTTTAATCACAATAATATTGCAAGTTATGCAAGGCATATGTATCACCAAATACAATGCTAATTTAATCTTCAACTACCTTAGAAGAATTAAACATGCACAGATTAAGAATTGTGTCCATTAATTACAATTTCAATGCGCTTAAATAATTAATTCTCTAGTTATCTAAACAATTATAATGGCAGAATAACTTAGGCATGATTTTACTTAATAAAACATTTTACCGAGACCTATAACAGCATAAACACAATTTTAATAATTTAAGAGGATAAAAAGTAGCCAACCCAACACGAATTAAATTCAAGATAAATTGATTAAAATAACCATTTCAAAAACATGAATATTCATAGATATGTTCATCATAAAAACAACAGGAATTAAAAAGATAAGGAACAATAAGCAAATCTAGTGGTTCTCCGTGGCTTGACTGATTGCTTCGTTCTTCGTCTCCGTTGTCCTTGCCGGTCAAGGCTTCTAGAAACACTCACTTGCTGAAAAAATGGCTAAGAAAACACCTCTTTTCCAAGAGGAGAAATTGGCACAAGAAGGCTTGGTTTTGGAGGAAAAAGAGAGAATGGAGAGGAGAGAAATGAATGAGAGAATGAGAGAGTTGATGAATGATGAGGGATAATTGAAATGGGTAGCAAAGGGGGGTTTATATAGCTGAGGGTCGCTACTAAAAATATCAATTTTCAACAGCTAAGAAGCCCCCTCATGGCCGGGCATCTTACATGGCAAAGTTGAGACTTTCAACTTTGCCAAAATTAGCTTGGGGCAAATCCATAAAGCCTTAATTTAAGGTGGGGTTTGAACACAATTTGGAGGTCTTTCAAGGGCTTGTTTGCAAGTTTAATTTATCAGCTAAAATGCTGATTTGGGTCAGCATTTAATCAGTTCTGGGCTGCCCAATTGGTGGCTGGTTCGGTTCGCTCAATTTAGTTCAGCTGGTGCGATTCAACTGGGCCCTTGTTCCATAATTAATTAAAGTTAATTTATCTAACCCGAATTAAATTTGGAATAAATTAAAATTAATTATATTATAAATTAAGACACATTTTTGGACCGTCTTAGGCTAGAAATTATTTTTCCTTGTTACTTCAAATTGCTTCTCGGTTTTGTTCTTCTAACGGTGTCTACCGGGTCAATTTTCGCCCTTTGTGCGAATCTGTCAAAAATAATTAAAATTCACTAAAAATAATTGTAAAATTGACTAAACATTAACATGTTCAATTTTTTAATACAATTTAATTATTTTATAAAAATTAATGATTTTATGACAAAAATTCCATCGAAAATGCATGATTTTAAGTAGAAAAAGGTATGAAAAAGCCTATAAATTTGTGTGTCCAGTTAATTAATGAAATAAAAAGGGAAAATAAGCCAAAAATAGACTCATCTTCTCCATGTACCAGCCAAAATCTCTAAGGACTCCATAGCTAGGGTTTTCTTCATTTTCAAGCTCCAAGTAAGTGACTCCAAGCCCCGTTTTTCATGCTCTTCGTATTTTTGAAATCCTCATAGCCTAATCTAGCTATTTATACCACTAATTTGAGCTAGGGTTTATATTCAAAAATATACCCATGCTTGACATGCTAGTAATTTGATGCCTAGTGGTAGAAAATGAAGTATTAAAGTGTAGTAAACACCTTTCTCTAGGTGATTTTTCATGAAAGTCCCTAATAGGGACCAAATTGCAAAGTTAGTAAAATGTGTAGTAAAAGTATGAAATTGTGAGAAATGTGGGCTTTTATGGACATTAGTGAGTTTCGGCTAGGCTTGGGTAGTGAAGAGAATAGATACATTTCATTATATGAGCCTAGGGACTATTTTACAAATATGTAAAGGTTTAGGGGCAAAATTATAAATTTTTCCAAAGTGTTAATTATGAGATATTTAGTCAATGTCGGTACTAAACAAGTCAAATTTGTCTTGTTAGATTAGGAAACATGAATCTCGGACCGAAACTAGGGGAAAAGTAAAGTAGTGGACTAAACAGAGCAGTTGCCCACATTTTGGACTCGAGGTAAGTTGTATGTAATAATTTAGCTCCTATGTTATGTAAATTTATTATAATGACTTTTTATGGAAATTGTGATATACCATGAAGACATGGATATAATTTTGTATGAATTATGTTAAATTCTATGATATTGAGTTGTTAAAGCAATGGATAAGATTCACGAGATTATTGATGTGAAATTTTACCAAGAATTTATGAAAACATGAAAAGATAAATTATATGCAAGTTTGAGTGATACGAAGGATACCATAATCATGCCATGAGTATTGTAGGTCCCGTGTAAGACCATGTTTGGGACACGGCATCAGCACCGAATTGAGATCCCATGTAAGACCATATCTTGGACATGGCATTGGCATCAAGATGTGATCCCCTGTAAGACTATGTTTGGGACATGGCTTCAGCACCGAGAGGAGATAAGGATCCCCTATAAGACCATGTCTGTGATAAGCATGGGCATCTGATATGAGATTCCGTGTAAGACCATCTCTGGGACATGGCATCGGCATCAGAGTATGATCTCATGTAAGACCATGTCTGGGACATGGCATCGATGTCAACGTGTGATCCTATGTAAGACCACGTCTGGGACATGGGATTGGCATCATTTCATAAGATTGACTTACGAGTATCCTTCGGTATTTCTAAAAAAAATTAAATGAGAAGGGTGTTCAAGTTGATAAGTTTCAAGAGAAAGGCTAAAACTTCATGTTGAGTGTTGCAGGTTTATAAAAGAGTAAGTTTGAGTAATTGAGAGTGCATTATTAAAAGAACTACAACATGAGAAGCAGGAGTTAGTATATGATTGAGTAAGCCATGAGAATGAGTAAGAAACTACATGAAATTCATGATAATTGTTTGAGTAATGTCTCATGATTTTATTGTTATTTTATTCATGCAACTTACTAAGCATTTTATGTGCTTACTCTTTCTTTTCCCTCTTCCATGTAGATTTGTCGTACCAGCTCGGGGATCGATAAAGTCATAGCTCGAAGTCACACTATCAAGACATTTGTTTTGGTATAGTATAGTTATTTATTTTGATGTATGGCATGTATAAGAAGTTTGATCATTTTGTAAAGTGTCATTTTGTGTAGTTAAGTAGTGTTGTAACGGCCTTTGAAAATGGCCTAATATTGTCTAACTCATACTTTATACAATGAAGATGAAATTTATGAATGTGCAATCTTGCATGTTTAAGTATAGTAAAGTGTTGAGAATAATATGTATGTTGGCATTCAGATGCCTTAATTAGGAGTATTTAGAGAATATGTTATGCCTTGTTATGTGTTATGGAAATGGCTTGTGTTTGGTTATATTTCAAGGTGGCATAAGGCTTGGAAAATAGCCTATTATTATCCACACGGTTGGGCACACGTGTGCCTACGCCATGTGTGACACACGGTCAGCTTCAAGAGCATGTTAATAGGCCGTGTGTCCCCTGTATCCAATTTAGTTAAGTTAGTATAGAACACAAACTTCGCACATGGGCATGTCTAAGTCGTGTGAAGGACACGGGCGTGTGCCCAAGCCGTGTCAAAACCGCTGTGGGTTGAAAATAAAAATAAATTAAACACAAACTAAGGACATAAGCATGTGAGACCACACAGCTTGCCCACACAGGCGTGTCCCATCTCACACAGGTGTGTGGCCCTATTTTAAGTAAAAATTTTCTAAGTGCCCGAAAGTTCTCGGATTGGTTTTGGAACACACTCGATATATGATTTAGGCTTCGTAAGCCCTTGATAAGGTTGTTAAGAGAATGAATAATAAGTTTTAAAAAGAAAAGAAATTTTATAACGCGAGATTTCAAGATTTAGGATGATTCAGTAAGGTAATGCCTTGTACCCTATCACGGCATCGGACTCGAGTAAGGGGTGTTACAGGACCTTTAGCAATCCAACACTCAACTTAACCACCAATCCAGTAGGCTCATTCTGATATGAAATAATAGGCAATTAACTTTAAACCTACAGAATAGAGATAGGGCTTAATTCCAAAAATAACCAAAATTTGCCAAAGGTAGGGCTTGAACTTAGAACCTCTTACACACACCCAGAACACATAACCACTAAAGCAGACATATATTTGTGTTAATAAATTACAGAAACAGAAATAAAAATTGGGGCGTTATATACACGACCTAATGAATGAATGCTTTTAAGCTAACTCAAAGTACAACTGCGGTTTTCTCTAAAATGAGTTTATTTAAAGTCTTAAAAGTAAAGTAAGTTAGCTTAGCCATTTCGGTGGCTAATGTAGCCTTCTCAATCTGGCTATAATGTCTAGGCTGGTTTTGAGAGGTTACACCGCATCATGCTTTCGAGTTTCCTTTTCAATACGCAAATGCCTAAGCATTTTATCCATAGTAAAGACCTCTGCCATATGCAAAAGTTTCTTCCGGTAATTGTTCCAAGACGAGAGCAACTTCGAGATGATAGCCTCAACTTGTAAAAATTCCAGAATAACAACTTTCAAGTCACGAAGCCTACTTACAAGGACTTGTAATTCATGGACTTGATCCATGATTGGGATACTATCGAGCATTTCAATTTCAAAATAATTCATCATTAAAAATTTATCAGTACCTTGTCGTTCGGTGTTGTATTTCTCTTCAAAAGCTTTCCATATTTCCATCAAGGATTGCATCGACATGTAAAGATCATACAATCGATCAGACAAGGTGTTGAGGATGTGTCCTCAACATGTGAAATTTTCTTCTTTGCGCTTCTTCTTGAGTTCTGTCACTTTCACAATTTCCTCAGAATTTGCATTGGGGTGGGATCCTCCATGGGTTGTAGGTTTGGATTGTAACAACCTGAATTTGGGCCTAGTCAGAACAGTGGTTTTAGGACCACAAATTTAAGGTCGGAGAAATTATTTTAATATTATTTTATGTGCTATAGCATGATTTTATGAGTGCATGAAAATTTTGGTGAATTAATTTACACGATTGCAAGCTTAATTGCAAAAAATGACTAAATTGCATAAAAGGGAAAAAGTTTTATTTTACTAGCAAATAGTGCTAAATAGCTAGAGAACCATAATTGGGGGTCTTTAAAGAGCAAATAGACCCTTATTAAAGAGTTGGCTGGCCATGGGGGACAAGTGAATTAGAAAAGTCAAAATTAGGTGAAAATTTGGTGGTTTATTTTGACAAGATTTATTATAAAATAAAACAACAAGGTTTCATCTTTTTTCACCTTCTTCTCCACCAAAAATATCAGCAAACTAAGGGGGTTTTGAAACTTGAAGCTTTCAGCCATTGTAACACCCCTAACTCGTATCCGTCACCAGATTAGGGTTACGAGGCATTACAGATCAAAAGACAGATCAGACTAGTCATTCAATATTGAACATGCATAAATAACGAAATAACCTTTACTAAACTTCTTAACTATGCCTTTCTTAATTATTTAGCAAATATCTAATCCAAAAAGGGATCAACTAAAAATTTATCAATGAACATATGCATGTGATTCACGAATGTAAAACTTGTTCATGTAACTTACTTATACCTTAGTTGAATTATAAAACAAAGTCACTTTACAATTGACACTATTCCATGGTCATACTCGAAAGCATGTATATAAATATCAAATAAGCATTTCATCTAACCAAGTTTCAAATATCTATACTAAACAAGATAAAGCCTACTCGATCAACTATGCACATACACCTTATTGAACAATTTAGCTATAGGCTGATTATATAACATGCAAAATTTATACTATTCATTTGGTAATCACCTAAAGCTATCACCGAATATAAGACTATCCTAAATTTATGACACATTTGCTAATTCATATAATTAGGCCCAGATTAACATCAACAAATATTTACAAAGTAACATCCACACAAATTCATCAAACCATACATTCATAATTAGTGAATGAGCAAGCCATTTTCATATGGCTTAAATATATACATAATCAAAATATAACTTATCTTCAAAAGAGAGTTAAGCCTATACATGCCATCTTTCAAAATGTAGACTATCAAAAGTACCAAAATAGTGACGATAGTGTGGATGACTTTCGACGTGAATCCTCGAGCTCGTAGCTTTCAATTAAGATCTATAAAATAGAACAAACACAAATATTCACAGTAAGCAATTAAGCTTAGTAAGTCTTAAGTATTATAAACAATTAACTCACTTGTGAACCTTATTCATATAAGTACTCACATCATAAAAACAATTTCCACTTATTAAACGGATATCCAACATCACATATAACATTATCAAAGTATACTACCATCTGGCCGAATATACAAAATAACATATGTGTACTTATAACATGTCATTCCATTAGTTTCGAATTCATGTAAACATGAACATTTTAATATTTCAATGCCAATTTTAATTCACCCAAAATGAACTAGAATACAATGCCATATCCACATTTATAATATTCTTTCCATATTCGAAATCACATATTTATATATATATTCCACGCATAATTTCACAAGGACCAAATGTTCATAATTGAACATAAACATAAAACCCTTTCTCATATGTTCACTTCACATAACTAATCTAATTCATTTAATTTCTCATGTACATAAATAGGTTGTACATACCTGAATAATTTAATTTATGGAACGAATCCACATATCATATTAACACATAGCCTCATAGCCTACACTTTTAATAGTTCACTGGTAATAAGCCTGCTAGACTTTTAAGTGTGATATCAATTCACCGGCATTACGCCTGCTAGGCTTGGAGCCCGATAATATACTCCAGCTTAAAGCTTGCTACGCCAAGGCCCGAATGTCACATTACGATAACCAAAACACATATCAACTCATACCTTCTTAATCTGCATTTCACACGTGTATATATATACTTATATATATATACACATAGCCGAATATATATTTATACACAAAGGTTTCCATCCTTCGAATATATCACATATCGAATAGTTCACTCTTCATAATAGATCTTTAAACACATCATATCATCATATTCATTTCAAATTAGATCTATTAATCACATTCAGCTTATAGCCTTAACTTAATACCTATTCGAAACATTGACCATATAAAATTAGCATTTTCTTTACTATATTCATTTAACTCTTAAGCATACAAAAGAATCAAGCTTAAACACTTAAGAACTTACCTCCAAGGTTGTCGAACAACTACGGAGTGGCTATTCAACAAGTTTTGTTTTCCCCCAATCCGAATTTGGCTCTCTTTGCTCTTGAGCTAAATTAAACAAAATTTTAACTTGTCACAAGTCAATCACTCAAGCATCATAATCGACTATGGTATCATTCACTCAAGACATAAAAATAAGTGCTTACTTAAGGATGTAAGTACATATATACATCAAAGATTCATTCTCGACCATTTCATTATACTTTTACTAAGCCAAAGTTCACATAAATTCAACTTCAGACTATCATTCTCTTCCAAGGTCATAAAACCATCCTATAATTAAATATATACACCTTTATATATAATACACAAAATTCCCACTTAATATCACTTACATAAACATTTGGCCGAACATGAATTTTTTTATAAACGCATATATTTCCATTTCAAAACACCAATACACCATCAAGTTGTACCTAACTACAATGACCAAATACACATAACTCTTAAATTTATCCTTAACTAAATTTATCAAGCTTACTAATAATTCGACTTCTCACAAACCGTACATTCAAGTATATAAACAACAAATACTCAACTAATTGCTTAAGTCCATATTTGGCAACTATACACACATAAACACCCTAGCTGATTACCACTTATCATCTAATTCACAACTTCAATCATCTCAAATTACAAACAATTACACAATTCATTGACTAAGGGGGTTATTCGGCAATCATACAAGCATGGCTTAACACTTAGGGATTGGTTTCTAATTTTTTAACAAAAATCCTATAATAAACCATATTAGCCGAATGTAAACTCTCATTTAAACCATAAAAATCCAAGTTTACCAAGCTCAAACTCATCTACCATCAACCTTCAATACAAAACATCAAAAATTCCATCAATGAAGCACAAACATCCTTGGCCGAATGCACATATCACAACCAAATTCGAAATTTTCTCATGGGCTATGACTAGAACTTGTATTTCAACTCAAATTCACAAAATTTAAACCAAATAACATCAAAATCATACCTTAATTAGAACATTTCAAAGCCGAATGCCCTTGTTCTTTTTCTTTTCTTTTCCCTTGATGAAAACGGCAAAAATAAGAAAATGTATGCATGCATTTTATGTTTTATTTCTTTAACCATTATTAGACGTATTGGATTACTAATTTAACCCTTATAAATTCATTCCCTTTCCACTATCTAAAGGCCAATTTCATCCATAGATATATATATACACTTACTTTGTTTTTATCACCTATTTTCTTTGATTTATTTTATTCACCTTTCATATTATAAATATTAACATGCACGTAATAACATTTACTAACTCCCACTACCGTACACCAATTTCTTAAATGGTTTATTTGCCATTCAAGTCCTTTATAGTAAAGAAAGATGTCACTTAAATATTTTCGTGATAGCATACATATAAGTTATTTGATGCAAATTAATCCTTTCTTAGTAATTAAGCACCAAATCTCCAAAATTAATCATGAAATTTTAACACATCAAAATTCTCACAATTAAAACACATAAAAATAAAATTCGAATATTTTTCGACTCAGATTCATGGTCCGAAACCACTGTTCCAAATAGGGTCAAAAACGGGCTGTCACAACTCTCCCCCATTAGGGATTTTTGTCCCCAAAAATCTTAACGGTGAATAGATTAGGGTAACATTCTTTCATTAAGTCCTCAAGCTCCCAAGTTGCTTCTTCAACCACGTGTTTGAGCCATAACACTTTTACTAACGAGATTTTCTTATTCCGCAGTTCTTTTACTTTGCGAGCCAAAATACGAACCGGTTCTTCCTCATAACTCAAATCAGGCTGAATTTCAATCTCTGACGTACTAATCACATGTGAGGGATCGGATCTATATCATCTAAGCATCGAAACATGAAAAACATTGTGAATCTTTTCAAGTTTGGGTGGCAAAGTTAACTTGTACACAACTGGCCCAATTCGTTCTAAAATCTCATACGATACGATAAATCTCGGGCTCAAGTTGCTTTTATGGCCGAATCTGAGTACCTTTTTCCACGGTGAAACTTTTAAAAACACTTTATCCCCAATCTGATACTCTATATCTTTTCGTTTCAAGTCTGCATACAATTTCTGATGATCTGATGCTGCTTTCAAACTTTCACAAATCACCTTTACTTTCTGTTCGGCCTCTTTGATTAAATCAACCCCGTATATCTTATTCTCACTGAGCTCAGTCCAAAACAACGATGTACGACATTTTTGACCGTACAAAGCCTCGTAAGGTGCCATCTTAATGCTCGATTGAAAACTATTCTTGTATGCGAATTTAATCAAATGCAAGTATCGTTCCCACGAGCCACTAAACTCAAGGATACAACATCTCAACATGTCCTCGAGTATCTGAATAACTCGCTCAGACTGACCATCTGTTTGGGGATGGAAAGCGGTGCTAAAATGCAGCTTGGTACCTAACGCATCTTACAATTTCTTCAAAACTCGCGATGTAAATCTGGGATCTCTATCCGAAACGATAGAAGTAAGTACCCTGTGTAATCTCACAATTTGAGAAACATATAATTCAGGTAGCTTATCGAGTGAATAATCAGTACAGACTGGAATAAAATAAGCTGACTTTGTCAATCTATCAACAATAACCCAGATTGAATCCTTCTTGCTCGATGTCAACGGTAGACCAGATACAAAATCCATCGTGATGCGATCCCATTTCCACTCAGGTATCATGATCAGTTGTAACAATCCCAAAGGCACCTGATGTTCAGCTTTCACTTGTTGACATATTAAACATTTCGAAACAAAGTCAGAAATGTCTCGTTTCATATCGTGCCACCAGTACTAACACTTTAGATCATTATACATTTTCGTGCTACCAGGATGAACTGACATTCGGCTGCTATGAGCTTCATTCAAAATCATCGAAATAAGCCCTAAATTTCTCGGAATACACAATCGATTTCTGAATCTCAAATAATCATCATCATCAATCAGAAACTCTGAATCTTCATTCGAATCACATTGAGCTCGTTGTACGATCACATCTTTATCAACTTTCTGAGCTTCCCGGATTTGTTGCATCAACATTGGTTTTGCTTTTAATTCTGCTACTAACACATCATCAGCGGACATAGACAAATGTACATTCATCACTCGCAGAGCAAACAATGATTTTCGACTAAGAGCATCAGCAACCACATTAGCCTTTCCCGGATGATAATCAATGACGAGTTTGTAATCTTTCAGTAATTCTAGCCACCATCGTCGTCTCAAATTCAGGTCTTTCTGAGTCATCAAGTATTTGAGGCTCTTATGATCAGAATAAACGTGACATTTCTCTCCGAACAAGTAGTGACGCCAAATTTTTAAGGCAAAAACAATGGCAGCTAACTCGACATCATGCGTCGGATAGTTTTTCTCGTGACGCTTTAACTGTCTCGAGGCATAAGCAATAACTCTACCCTCTTGCATCAAAACATAGCCCAAACCGTTCAAAGAGGCATCACTATAGATCACAAATTCTTTACCCAATTCTGGCTGAACTAACACTGGATCTTCCGTCAAAAGAGCTTTCAATTGATCAAAGCTTTTCTGACATCTTTCTGACCATTCAAATTCGACATCTTTCTGAAGCAACTTTGTCAACGGTGTTGCTATCATCGAGAAGCCTTTCACAAACCGTCTGTAATACCCAGCAAGTCCCAAAAAGCTCCGAACTTCTGAAACATTCCTCGGAGGCTTCCAATCAAGTATAGCTGAAATTTTACTCGGATCAACCCGGATACCTGATGCGGATACAACATGCCCCAGAAAACTAACCTCTCTCAACCAGAATTCACATTTGCTGAACTTCGCATAAAGCTATTTGTCTCGTAAAATCTGCAACACCAATCTCAAGTGTTCGGCATGCTCAGTTTCTCGCGTGAATAGATTAGAATGTCATCTATAAACATGACTACAAACTGATCCAAATACTGTCTGAAAATTTGATTCATTAAATCCATGAAAACTGCAGGGGCATTAGTGAGCCCAAATGGCATCACTAAGAACTCGTAATGTCTGTATCTCGTTCTAAAAGCAGTTTTAGGCACGTCAGAGTCTCTAACTCGCAACTAATAATAGCCCGATCTCAAGTCTATCTTTGAAAATACTGAAGCTCCCATTAGCTGATCAAATAAATCATCGATTCGCGGCAACGGATATTTATTCTTTATCGTTACTCTATTAAGTTGACGATAATCGATGCATATTCTCATGGTTCCGTCTTTCATTTTCACAAACAGTACTGGTGCACCCCAGGGTGAGAAACTCGGTCGAGCAAAACCTCTATCGGTTAACTATTGCAACTGAGATTTCAACTCTTTCAATTTGGTTAGTGCCATACAATACAGAGCTATCGAAATCGGAGTTGTTCCCGGTACTAGCTCTATGCCGAACTTCACTTCCCAAACAGGTGACAATCCAGGTAATTCATCGGGCAATGCCTCTGGATATTCACAAACTACAGGTACAGTTTCAAGCTTTCTTCCAGATACTTTATTATCCAGAACATACACCAAATAAGCTTCGCATCCCTTTTTCACATATTTCTGAGCCAACATCGAAGATATCACTGTCGGTAGCCCATTCAGATCAGTAGACTCAACTCAGATTACATCATCATTCAGACATCGCAAGTCAATTGTCTTTCTTTTGTAATTCACTACAGCATCATGCACGGTTAACCAATCCATACCGAGAATAATATCAAACTCGTCAAATGGTAACAGCATCAAATCGGCCAGAAAACAAAAATCTCGAATCATCAAGGGACATTTCTTGCATACTTTATCCACTAACACATAACGACCCAGAAGGTTCGACACTCGAATCACAAACTCAGTAGACTCAACAGGTAGAGTCTTATTGGATACCAAAGTTTCACACACATAGGAATGAGTCGAACCAGGATCAATCAAAGCAATAACATCAGTATCATAAAGAGTGAAGGTACCGGTAATAACATCTGGAGAAGAAGCCTCCTCACGAGCGCGTATGGCATAAGCTCTAGCAGGTGCACGAGCCTCGAATCGAACAGCCGTATCTCTAGTCCCTCTCTGACTACCACTAGCGTTACCCGTATGTCTAGGTGGTTTACCTCGCGCTGCAGTATTACTAGGTCTCCCACTCAGATTAGTATTCTGTTCAGCTAATTTCAGACAGTTTTGGATAAAATGATCAACTGACCCACACTTGAAACAGGAGCGATCATGCAATCTGCAGCTCCCCGAATGCCATTTACCACAATGCTTGCACTCGGATCTATTTTGACGGTCATTGCCAACACTAGTAACAGAGGTAGCTCGTGTACTCACAGGAGGTTGGTC
The DNA here is from genome assembly GCA_020496765.1 of Gossypium stocksii. NCBI lineage: Eukaryota > Viridiplantae > Streptophyta > Magnoliopsida > Malvales > Malvaceae > Gossypium > Gossypium stocksii. The sequence continues at coordinate 77,993,964 of CM035629.1, forward strand.
GCGATCTTGTTTGGAAAAGCCCGAAATATTCTTGGATCAGCCTGAGTCATCTCGAAATTTCTTTGATGACTGTTGAGATGTTTTTCCTGAAGATCTTTTACGAAACTCTCTAGCTCTAGCATCAACTTTTCTTTTTTCAATTCCAAGCTATTCGACCTTACAAGCTCGCTCCACAAGTACTACGAACTCTTTAATTTCCAGAATGCCTACTAATAGTTTGATATCTTCATTCAATCCATCCTCGAAGCATTTACACATGATGGCTTCAGATGAGATGCACTCACGGGGCATATCTGCTGAGTCTTACAAATTCCCGTTCATATTCGGTAACTGTCATTCGGCCCTGTTTAAGCTCAAGAAACTTTTTGCGCTTTTGATCGATAAATCTCTGGCTGATATACTTTTTACAGAATTCTGTCAGAAAGAATTCCCAAGTAACTCATTCTCTCGGCACAATTGAAATCAGAGTATTCCACCAGTGATAGGCAACATCACGTAACAGAGACACGGCACATTTCAAACATTCATCGGGTGTACACGATAATTCATCGAAGATGCGTATAGTATTATCAAGCCAAAATTCTGCTCTCTCAGCATCATCAGTAACTGTGGCTCTAAACTCTTCAGCCCTGTATTTTCTAATTTTATCAACCGGGGGCATACTCGATCTTAACGGATCGGTCACAAGAGACACCACAAGTATCAGAAGCGGATTATTCAGGGGTGGGGGTTGTGGAACAGCCAGATTAGTTCAAATATATTGAGTGAACCAATCACTCATCATAGCATAGAAGGCTTGTTTCGCCTCCTCATCTTGATTACTCGTATTCGATTGAGAATCATTCGGCGCTGTCTCTTGCGCGGGAGCAGGCGCTACGCTCTCAACATCATCTGCTATAGCTCGATCGGGATCAAGATTCATTTATTATACAAAAAACACATTTCAACTATCAGAAGTCATCACACTATCGTATTAACACAAAATGGCATGTTTAGCTAGACTCACACACGCTACGTTAGTCCTAGAATCGACTAAACTGTAGCTCTGATACCAATAAAATGTAACACCCCTAACCCATATCCGTCGCCAGATTAGGGTTATGAGGCAGTACAGATCAGAAGATAGATTAGACTAGTCATTCAATATTGAACATGTATAAATAACGAAATAACCTTTACTAAACTTCTTAACTATGCCTTTCTTAATTATTTAGTAAATATCTAATCCAAAAAGGGATCAACTAAAAATTTATCCACGATCATATGCATGTGATTCACGAATGTAAAACTTGTTCATGTAACTTACTTATACCTTAGTTGAATTATAAAACAAAATCACTTTACAATTGACACTATTTCATGGTCATACTCGAATGCATGTATATAAATATCAAATAAGCATTCCATCTAACCAAGTTTCAAATATCTATACTAAACAAGATAAAGCTTACTCGATCAACTATGCACATACACCTTATTGAACAATTTAGCTATAGGCCGATATGCAACATGCAAAATTTACACTATTCATTTGGTAATTACCTAAAGCTATCACCGAATATAGGACTATCCCAAATTTATGACACATTTGCTAATTCATATAATTAGGCCCAGATTAACATCAACAAATATTTACAAAGTAATAGCCAAACAAATTCATCAAACCATACATTCATAATTAGTGAATGAGGAAGCCATTTTCGCATGGCTTAAATATATACATAATATAAATATAACTTGTCTTCAAAAGAGAGTTAAGCCTATACATGCCATCTTTCAAAATGTAGACTATCAAAATTACTAAAATAGTGACGATAGTGTGGATGACTTTGGACGTGAATCCCCGAGCTCTTAGCTTTCAATCAAGATCTATAAAATAGAACAAACACAAATATTCACAGTAAGCAATTAAGCTTAGTAAGTCTTAAGTATTATAAACAATTAACTCACTTGTGAACCTTATTCATATAAGTACTCACATCATAAAAACAATTTCCACTTATTAAACGAATATCCAACATCACATATAACATTATCAAAGTATACTCCCATCTGGCCGACTATACAAAATAACATATGTGTACTTATAACATGTCATTCCATTAGTTTCGAATTCATGTAAACATGAACATTTTAATATTTCAATGCCAATTTTAATTCACCCGAAATAAACTAGAATACAATGCCATATCCATATTTATAATATATTTTCCATATTTGAAATCACATATTTATATATATATTCCACGCATAATTTCACAAGGACAAGATGTTCATAATTGAACATAAACATAAAACCCTTTCTCATATGTTCACTTCACATAACTCATCTAATTCATTTAATTTCTCATGTACATAAATAAGTTGTACATACCTGAATAATTTAATTTATGGAACGAATCCACATATCGTATTAACACATAGCCTCATAGCCCACACTTTTAATAGTTCACCGGTAATTTACTTGCTAGGTAATAACCTGATTTCATCACCGGTAATAAGCCTACTAGACTTTTAAGTCCGATCTTACTTCACCGGCATTATGCCTGCTAGGCTTGGAGCCTGATAATATACACCAGCTTAAAGCTTGCTAGGCCAAGGCTCGAATGTCATATTACAATAACCAAAACACATATCAACTCATACCTTCTTAATCTGCATTTCACACGTGTATATATATACTTATATATATACACATAGCCGAATATATATTTATACACAAAGGTTCCCATCCTTCAAATATATCACATATCGAATACTTCACTCTTCATAATAGATCTTTAAACACATCATATCATCACATCTATTTCAAATTAGATCTACTAATCACATTCGGCTTATAGCCTTAACTCAATACTTATTCGACACATTAACCATATAAAATTAGCATTTTCTTTGCTATATTCATTTAACTCTTAAGCATACAAAAGAATCAAGCTTAAACACTTAAGAACTTACCTCGAAGGTTGTCAAACAACTACGGAGTGGCTATTCAGCAAGTTTTGTTTTCCTCTATCCGAATTTGGCTCTCCTTGCTCTTGAGCTAAATTAAACAAATTTTAACTTGTCACAAGTCAATCAATCAAGCATCATAATCGACTATGGTATCATTCATTCAAGACATAAATATAAGTGCTTACTTAAGGATGTAAGTACATATATACGTCAAAAATTCATTCTCAACCATTTTATTATACTTTTACTAAGCCAAAGTTCACATAAATTCAACTTCAGACTATCACTCTCTTCCAAGGTCATAAAACCATCCTATTATTAAATATATACACCTTTATATATAATACACAAAATTTTCACATAATATCACTTACATAAACATTTGGCCGAACATGAATTTTTTTTATAAACTCATATATTTCCATTTCAAGACACCAATACACCATCAAGTTGTACCTAACTACAATGACCGAATGCACATAACTCTTAAATTTGTCCTTAACAAAATTTATCAAGCTTACCAATAATTTGACTTCTCACAAACCGTACATTCAAGTATATAAACAACAAATACTCAACTAATTGCTTAAGTCCACATTCGACAACTATACACACATAAACACCCTAGCCGATTATCTCTTATCATCTAATTCACAACTTCAATCATCTCAAATTACAAACAGTTACACAATTTATTGACTAAGGGGGTTATTCGGCAATCATACAAGCATAGGTTAACACTTATGCATTGGTTTCTAATTTTTTAACAAAAATCCTACAATAAACCACATTAGTCGAATGCAAACTCTCATTTAAACCATAAAAATCCAAGTTTACCAAGCTCAAACTCATCTACCATCAACCCTCAATACCAAGCATCAAAAATTCCATCAATGAAACACAAGCATCCTTGGCCAAATGCACATATCACAACCAAATTCAAAATTTTCTCATGGGCTATGACTAGAACTTGTATTTCAACTCAAATTCACAAAATTTACAACAAATAACATCAAAATCATACCTTAATTAGAACATTTCAAATCCGAATGCCCTTGTTCTTTTTCTTTTCTTTTCCCTTGATGAAAACGGCAAAAATAAGAAAATGTATGCATGCATTTTATGTTTTATTTCTTTAACCATTATTAGACTTATTGGATTACTAATTTAACCCTTATAAATTCATTCCCTTTCCACTATCTAAAGGCCAATTTCGTCCATAGATATATATACACTTACTTTGTTTTTATCACCTATTTTCTTTGATTTATTTTATTCACCTTTCATATTATAAATATTAACATGCACATAATAACATTTACTAACTCCCACTATCGTACACCAATTTCTTAAATGGCTTATTTGCCATTCAAGTCCTTTATATTAAAGAAACATGTCACTTAAACATTTTCATGATAACATACATATAAGTTATTTGATGCAAATTAATCCTTTCTTAGTAATTAAGTATCAAATCCCCAAAATTAATCATGAAACTTTAACACATCAAAATTCACACAATTAAAACACAGAAAAATAAGATTCGAATATTTTTTTTACTAGGATTCGTGGTCCCAAAACCACTGTTCCGAATAGGGTCAAAAACAGGTTGTCATAGCCATTAAGCTCTCCTATAGGTAGGTCAATTTGATGGTCTTTCTTTATGATTTTTACATTTTTGGAATCCTTGTAGCATGAGCTACCTACTAAGGGGATTATTTCGCAAAATGGTTGAAAGTCTATGGTTTTACCGTGAGAGTGTTTATGTTTTTTACTGGATTTTTATGGAAGAAAATGAATCTTGGTTGTTAAATAAACAACTTTTGTGAAGTGGTGTTCATGAAAAACACCTAAAATGGACTATTTAGTAAAGGTTGTAAAATAGATAGTAATTGTGTGAAATACTTAGAATTTGGAGCTGCCATAAGAGTCATAAAGGTTCGGCTAGGTTGGTGAATAAGGAAATTTGATGAAAATTGATTTCTGAGCCTAGGGGTAAAATCGTCATTTAGTGAAAGTCTAGGGGCAAAACAATTATTTTGTCAAAATGTGAATTTTAGAATGCCTATTTTAAAATGGTGATTGAATTAGTGAATTTTTATCACTTTAGATCAAGATATACGAAATCCGGACCTAGACTAGGGGAAAATCAAGCTAGTGGACTAAGTCGAATAGTGCCCGCATTTTGTATACTAAGGTAAGTTGTGTGTAAATATTACAACTTTATTGTGTTTATGCATTGATTTATTTATATAGCATGAAATGTTCAATTGTGATTATGAAATTGCATGATGAGAATGATATAGTAAACTCCCGTTTGAACCATAGGAATAGATCAGATATTCATGCCATGATACTAGGGTCATACGAGAGCTAGTGTAAGATCATGTTTGGGACATGGCATCGGCCTCGTTATGTGTCAGTGTAAGACCATGTCTGGGACATGGCATTAGAAATGATACGAGTGCTAGTGTAAGAGCACGTTTGGGACATGGCATCAACTTCGATATGTGAGCTAGTGTAAGATCATGTTTGGGACATGGTATCAACTTTGATATGTGTTAGTGTAAGATCATGTCTAGGACATGGCATAGGCACAGATAGATGAGAGTTAGTGTAAGACCATGTCTGGAACATGGCATCGGCCTTGATATTTGAGTGTCAATGTAAGACCATGTCTGGGACATGGCATCGACTTAACATGTGAGCCAGTGTAAGACCATGTATAGGACATGGCATCAGCTTCCTACCCTATGTTTGCGGCTTATCAAATATCCTTTAGTATTCCAAAGGGTTCAACAGGAAATGTACAGTTTATGTTATATTAGAAGAAAATATAACCATGTTATGAGTGTTATAGGTACTCTTGTGAAATGTATGAGATGTGAGCTCAAACATATGTTGTATGATTAGTAAAGGATGAGAATGAGTAAGTTGTGTTTATGGCCATTTATGTATCATATGCATATTGTGATATGTTGTAAGTATGTGAATGCATGGTAAGTTGTTGTCATTTATTTACATGCGACTTACTAAGCTTTATGCTTACTCCCTTTCCTTTCCTTTTTCCTTATAGTGCCACCTAGTTAGCTCATGGATCAAGAGACGTCGAAGGCATCAGTCATACTATCAATTGAAGCATCCGATATAGTTAGTCTTTAGTATTTTAAAAAATAGCATGTATAGAGACTTAGCTTTTTGGTTAAATGCCATATTATTTTGGAGTCAAAGGTGTTGGCTTGTCATAGAATTGACTCATTTTGTCTAAGGCCATGGACAATGGCTAATATTCAGTATTTATATATGCAAACGATGTTACCTTTTTATAAATGTACAAAATAGCTTGGATGAGCAAGTGTACTAAGGGTAGTAGCAATAATATATGGGTGAATTGGTCATGTGTTGATGTGTGGATGTCTAACTAAGGTTATTGGTTGAGTATTTATGCTATGTTATGTATTGGTATACATTTGATCTTATTTCAGGGTGCCAAAAGTCTTGGTAGGTAGTCTTATATTGTCCACACAAGAAGACACATGGGCATGTGTCTAGGCCGTGTGTGACACACGATCCACCTCATGGGCGTGTGGTCAGGCCTTGTGTCCCTACACCTTAGGTTGGCAAAATTGAATGCCCAGTAGTAATCACACAAGCTGAGACACGGCCGTGTGTCTCAACCGTGTAAAAGACATGGCCTAGCACACTATCGTGTGCCACGGCCGTGTGACCTTAAATTGTTGCTGACGTCAGAAACAGAATGTTAAGGTTTTTATACACGGGCTAGGACATGGGCGTGTCATGGCCGTGTGAGGGGCACAAGCTAGGGACACGGGCGTGTGTCAGGCCATGTGAAAACCCCTGTAGGTTCGATGTTAAAAAATAAATCCATACGGATGAGGGGCATGGGTGTGTCCCTATATGCTTAGGCTGTGTGAACTGCAGGGGCCTTTAGCACGACTATGTTCTGAGGCCACACGGGCGTGTTGCCCATCCACACAAGCGTGTGCCCTATTTTTAGTGGTTTTTCTTAAAAGTTTTCAAAGTACTCAGAATAGTCTCTAATTATTTCTAAAACACGTATTGGGCCTCGTAGGTCCATATTAAGGACAGTAAGACAAATTTTGAAAAGTTTTAATTTAGAACGAAGTTTATTGATCCAAGAATATATGTTTGTGTGTGTATTAATTCGGTAATGCCTCGTACCCTGTCCCGACGTCGGATACGGGTAAGGAGTGTTACATGGATCCAAAACATACGCAACATTTAAGACAGTAAGAAGGAACAACATCTTGCCCTTCCAATGATTGAAGTTTGAACCATCAAATCGGTCAAGTTTCACAAACTCTTGGTTCATCACTTTGAATGCGGTGTTAGCCTCCGTTGTCATCTCCAAAAATAGTTCTCTTTGATTGTTGGATATTTGATTGGAGATGATAGAATCGGAGACTTATATGGAAATAAGCAGTACACTTCGAAGCACGGATGGCACTTTCCAAAGAGAACTATTTGTCCCCACACAAAGTTGCTAGAGGGTTAAGACAAATGTCTTCTCGGGATACAAAAAAGTTTTGAATTTCCTTTGATTAGCAAAATCGAGAAATTCCCTAACTCTTACTCTAGTTTCTAAAAATAAGATTGATTGTAATTGTATATTTTGTGAGCACCATAATGCCTCTATTTATATGCACTAAATGAATACAATTTTAAAGAGACATAACCCTTCATATTGGGCATACTTCTTAAGAGAAACATGTCCCATGGAAATGTATCTATTGGATGATAAATCATCACTTTTAATTTTAATAGTGCCTATGAGTAATTAAATTTGTAAAATGATAAATTATCACTTTTAATTTGAATACTCATGAATAATTAATTTGCAATCTATAATTTCCAACACCATTTATAAATGATAAATTTGTTAAGCATGACATTTACTGTTTCAGTAAAAGAACAACAAAATTTTTTTATAATTGCATTTTAGTTTTTTTATTGAAAAAATAGATAAATTCATCTTTATATGTTAAATGAGTAAGTAAAATAATCTCTTTATTAAATTTATACCGTTAAATATTTGTTTTAGTTTTTATATATAAGAGATAATAATAAAATTAGCCCTTAATCTTTAACTATTTATTCAATTTGACCCCTACTATTTTATTAGAAGTAAATTAAAAAATTTTAAAACTAATAATGCTAAAGGGTTAAAGATGTTTAGTAAAGAAAAAAAATCCATGAAACCCTTTAAAATTTTAAAAATATTAAAAATTATAAACAAAATTTATAAATAAAATATTTTTTATTAAAAATACTAATACCGACTCAATAAAATAGTAGGGATCGATTTTTTTTTTAATTTTATAATCATAAGATTTTAATGTATAGGTATTGTTATTTTTAATAAATTTTTTATAAATTTTATAATTTTTATGATATTTTAATGATTTTTAAAATTTAAAATGGTTTAATTATTTTTTTAATTAGTTACTAAAGTCTTTTTGACCCTTTAATCTTATTAGTTTTAAACTTTTTTTAATTTTATTTTTAATAAAAGAGTAGGGATCAAATTAAATAAATATGTAAAGGTTGAGAGTTAAATTTATTATTATACCTTATATAGTCAAATTTTAACAAAGGGATTGCTTTACTTACTCATTTAATCATTTAATATACCATGACTAATTTATTTATTTTTAATAAAAAATTAAATATAATCCAAAATATAGTAAAAACATTTTGCAGTAGCCATAGTTTACTTTTCCTATTTATTTACTTAATTATTCAAAGACGATAATGCAAGTAAAATTTTCTAACAACCTTGGTATATGTATGCGTACTTAAAATTGTCTTCTACCAACAATTTGAAAAGCACTCTGCATAGTGTTATTGTCAAATCAGCTAGAACGATGAATTAGTGTTGGTCACCTGAAATTTAGTACATCCTACAACATTGTTCACGGTGATTTTCTATTAATCTTTTCAATTGATGTGTAACTATTTTTAAAATTATTTACCCAAAAGTATTATAGAGATATTTATATTAAGAGTTAAATTATATTTTATTTTAAATATTATAAAGATAAATAAATTAGTCTTTATGTAATATATTAAAGAGTAAATTAGGTATTTTTGTTAAAAAATTCATTTACTTGTATTGTTAAAATTGGCGTACCTAATGGAATAATCAGACAATGATACATAAAGTGCCATGTGTACGTTATGCTGACCTATAAAAACTAATTTTTAACAGTAAAAATGAATTGAATTTTTAACAAAAGAACCAATTTTCTTTTTAATCCAATATATAATGATTAATTTTTTCATTTTCTGAGTAAATAAGATAAAATACAATTAGATTTTTAATACAAAATTTTATAGTACTTTTACTATCATTCACCTTAACAGGTGATTTTTTTTTAAAATTTTCCCATTGATTTTTTATTGAATTTAAGTGATTGATCGTTCCAAAAAAGAATAAAGTAGAGATTTAGTGTCCCACGTGACGTTACCAACCCAAAATCTTTTGTATTATTTTGATAAATGACTGAAATTTTTTTATCATAAAAGTTTACAACTTTTTCTTACTAAATATAATAAAAGATAAATTATTCATGTAGGTAAGGTGTGCTTATTTAGTTGAGCGGTATTTAACAGTGCTCACTGCATATTGAGGCAATATATTTGAGTTGATAATTTAATAAAGAAAGTGTTTGGACCGATTAATGTGTTGCTATTTTGAAGATGTTATGTTTTATGTATGGAAACTATGTTGAAATATCGGGTTAGAAGACGTAACGAAAAATAAGTTTAAAGAAAAAATAGAGTTTCTAAAATTTTCTCTAAAACTAAAACTTGATGATTGTGATATCTAAAATAATAAATACTTAATTGAAATTGTAACTTTTGGATTCGTCTAGGGTGAATGCTTCGACCAAGTAGTCTTCTCCGCTATCCTCAAGCTCACGTCTGCCGAGTGTGAACTTGCTTCGAATTAGAAAATTTTCCACAAAATTACTAGTGGGGCAATTTCTTAATTTCTTTAAACTTTAAGGTCAAGATGTAAATATGTAAAATATCTCTAGAAATTGTATGAAATAATTTCTTCAGAGAAATTTCTCTCTATAGCTTTCTCTTGAATACTAGTGTTTGTAAAGTAATGACCCATTACTCTCTTTATATAGGGAGAGTTTAGAGAGTTCAACTATTATTAAACTTAATCACTTTAATATTAAATTAATAAAATACTATAAAATATTAAATTAAATTAATATTAAATATATTAAAATAATATTATTTTTCGATTAATTATTTTGAAACCAATTATCTGGTAGAGTCTCAGTAGGAATGTGTTCCTCCATTGCTCAATCACCGAAAGACCACCTGTTGGCTACTGGAATGTCGCTGTCACTGGCACCATTGTGTCTGGTGGTGACTTCGTAGGTGCGACACTGTAACATCGCCTTACCCGAGACTGTCGCCAGAGTCGAGCACGAGGCGTTACCAGACTTACCTTACTAGTTCGGGGTATAAAAATTTACTTTTAAAATTAATTCACTCACATTCATCCAATATATCCATAAAAAGGGCCTCCGAGGCCCTAAAACATGCAATTGAAACGGTTCAGGACCAAATCGGGAAAATTAAAAATTTTCTGATTACTTACACAAGTCAAAACAATTTATTTTACTATTCATAATAAAATTGTTCACCTACGTAATAGTCACTAAATTAATTATAACTGGAGTTAAGAAACTTAAAATTTAAATCCATAAATTTTCCTTAGAACTAGACTCATATATGTTCTTACCATAATTTTTTTAGAATTTTTGGTTTGGCCAATTAGTACAGTTTATTCATTAAAGTTTCCCCTATTTCGCAGTCCAGCAGACCTGAACTCTCTTCACCAAAAATCGATTATATCATCATATAGATTTTGGATAATGTTTCTGTTTGTTTCTAATGAAAGTAGGCTCACTAAGGAATCTATAAATATAAATTATGACTCATAATTATTGTTTTACAATTTTTAATGATTTTTAAAAGTCAGAATAGGGGATCACGAAATCATTCTACACCAGTCTTACGTGAATTTAAATATCTCTGATTCCTTTGCTTACTCTGTTTCTTTCCTATGAAAATAGACTCAATAGGCTTTAATTTTATACCTCATTCACCATTTAATTCCATTTCTACAATTTTTAGTCATTTTTCAAAGTCACGTCACTGCTGCTGTCCCCAAACTGTTTCATAACCAACTTTTACTCTTTCATAATTTCTTTGCATTAAACCTCATTTAGCCATACATATCATCAAAACATGTTCTTAATTAGCCATTTCAATAGTTTACCATTATCAAATATTCACATGCCATTATTAAATCATATCATAAGGACATACACACAAAATGGCCAAATCCCTATACATGCCATAACTTAAAACGTTTCGAATCACAAAATACCATTATAGCCCTTTGATAGTGTGATATGATCTTCGACGTCCTTACGATCCCCGAGTTGGCTTGGCGATACTATAAAAAGAGAGAAAATAAAGGGAGTAAGCATAAAGCATAGTAAGTTTGCATGTAAATAAATAACAACATTCTAAAAGAATTATCTGATTCTTATCTTATCAAAACCACTATATCATTTAACTCAATATGCATAAGTCTTAAATTTTCTTACCTGAGCCTTTCGAACATGAACTTATCTTACCTTTCCTTTGGTATACTCTTTGAATTTCCCGTTGAACCACTTGGAATACTAAGGATACACGAGTACCTTTCCTTTTTAAACTTACCATTGCCATGTCTTGACATGGTCTTACATAGTATCCTTGACTTATGAACTCACCATTGCGATGCCTTGGCATCGTCTTACATGGGATCTTTGCCTTATAGTAGCTTATCAATGCCATGGCCTTACATGATTTCCTTCCCTTGTAAAACTTACCAATGCCATGCCTTGGTATGGTCTTACTTGTTATCCTTAAACCCTAATGCCATGACATTTGTATCCATCACATTCCTAAGGTTCAAGCGGGACTTTTAAGTATCATTTCTCCGTCAAATCTTGTTTGAGTCATCAATGAGTAAATTCGCAAAACAAACATATAGATGCTGAAAAATGACAGTATTAAATATAAATGACAAAACATTGCATTTATTTACCGCAAGCTTACCTCGATACAAAATACAATCAAATATTTTGATTTAGTCCTCAACCTTTTTCTTTCCCTGGTCTAACCCTGAATTTTGTTCTTCTTGATCTATAATAGCAAATTTAGCTTATTTAATACTCACATTTATCAAAAGAGTCCTTGACTCCAACTTTGGCAAAATTACCATTTTGCCCTCAAAATTTTACATATTTACACTTTTGCCTCAAAGCTCAGAAATTAAACTTTATCCCTAATTCTTATATTTTAGGACATGCTAATTATTTATTTACCTACGGCGACATCAAATTCTCACTCTAACATGTACTTATGAACATTAGGTATTTTTATTAATTATGTCGTTTCACTCATTTTCGCTTAAAATCGCTTACCTCAAGTCGTTTAACATATTTTCAAGCTTCATATTCTACCATAAAACATCAAAATAGACACATTTCACCTTTGGGTATTTTTCCAAATATGAACCCTAGGTTAAATTATTGCTAGAATAAGCAAAATCAAGTTCCGGGACTCTAAAAACGCAAAAAAATTAAAAACGGGGCTTGGAATCACTTACTATAAGCTTGAGAAGTTGAAGAAACCCTAGCTATGGAGACACATGAAGTTCGGCCAACTTGAAGAAGATGGACAACATTTTGCTATCTTTTTCCCTTTTTAATCTTTTAATTACCAAATGACCAAAATGTCTTTCATTAAAACTTTAGTTATTTTTATCTATGTATGTCCATTTTTGTCCATGAAAACCTAATAGTCTAATTACCATTTAAGGACCTCTACTTCAATTATGCTCTTCAATTTAATCCTTTCCTATCTAGAACTCATATTTATCAACTTTTTCAAACAAGCCTTAATAGGCAAATTAGACATGTAATTCATAATTTTTTTTTTCAATACTCTAACACATGCATCTAATCACTCGGTAAATTATAAAAATTAATCGGAATAAAATTTTTTATCTCCGATTTGTGGTTTGGCAACCACCATTCCATTTAGGCCCTATTTTAGGATGTTACATTTCTCCCCTTTTAGGGATTTTCATCCCCAAAAATCTTGTGAATAGATTTGGATATTGTTTTCGCATAGCCTCTTCAGGCTCTCATGTAGCCTAGTCTACCCCATACCTATTCCATAGTACTTTCACAAGTACAATACTTTTGTTCCTTAGTTGCTTGACCTCTCGAGCTAAAATCTTTACCGGTTTGTCACCGTAAGTCTGGCTGAATCTCAACCTCTGTTTGTGAAATCACATGTGACGGATCAGAACAGTAACGAAGTAATATGGACACATGGAACACATCATGAATCTTCTCTAACTCTATTAGCAAAGCTAACTGATATGCTAATGGCCCAACTCTTTTAGTCACCTCAAATAGTTCAATAAAACGTGGACTTAGTTTGCCTTTCTTGCCAAATCTAAAGACTTTCTTCCACGGGGATACTTTCAAGAACACTTTGTCACCAACTTGATACTCAATCTCTTTTCTTTTCAGTCTGCATAAGACTTCTGTCTATCTGAAGCTACTTTCAAGCAATCACTAATAACTTTCACTTTCTCTTCAGTTTCTTAAACTAAATGAACCCCATAAATCTGATTTTCTTCAAGCTCTGTCCAATACAAAGGTGTGCGACATTTATGTCCTTACAAAGCTTCATAAGGTGCCATCTTCAAACTCAACTGGTAACTATTATTATAGGCAAACTCTACCCATGGTAAATATTTCTCCCAACTACCTTGAAATTCTAAGACACAACATCTGAGCATATCCTCAAGTATCTAAATAAATCTCTCTGACTGACCATCGGTCTGAGGATGGAAAGTTGTACTAAAACTCAACTTCGTGCCCAAAGCTTCCTGTAACTTCTTCCAAAATCGCGAAGTGAATCTCAAGTCTCTATCTAAAATAATCGATAACGGTACTCCATGTAGTCTGACTATCTTTGGAATATACAACTCGGCCAACTTGTCAAGTGAATAATCCATACGAACTGGAATAAAATGAGCCGACTTCGTTAGCTTATCAATCACAACCTATACTGCATCTTTCTTTCTCTATGTCAACGGCAATCCTGTCATAAAATCCATGGCAACTCGGTCCCATTTCCACTCAGGAACTAACACAGGCTGCAATAAACCTTAAGGTATTTGATGTTCAGCTTTTACCTACTGACATATCAAGCAACTAGAAACAAACTCTGAGATATCTCTCTTCATTCCTACCCACTAATACATTTTCTTCAAATCATTATGTAGAAGCCCAAATTTGACCGGGCTTGAAATAAAACAAAAATAAATAAATAAATATTTATTTGAGTATTTATTTAAACAGTCCATTTGAATAAAGGTCCAAATTACAAGTGTTTTGGGGCCCAATGTCTAAATACAGCAGACTGACCCAATTAAAACATTTAACCCAAGACCCATTACACCCACTTAGCCCAATGGCCCGATTGGCTGCTGTGAAACCCTAGGGTTTCATTTCTTTCTCAAGCGCCGCAACGAGGATACGACAGCTGTGCCACGTGTCTGTTCAGAATCAATGCGACCTTCATTGCAGGGTTTCGGGCCATCAATCCACTGTCTCTGACCTTTCGGCGCACCCCAGCCTTCCATTTCGGCCACCGATTGCGCCACCATCGGTGCACGGACGATATGGGATCGTCAGCATACCATCCTTTACCTGCAAGCAAAACAGAAACCACAGCAAGCAAAGGATAGAAAAAGGAAACAAAATAATAATGGATACGGGAAATAAAGCAAGCGAAAAATCCCAGCAGATTATAGTCAAAGATACGAAAGACAATAAATGGAAAGAAAATCAAAGATTTCTTTCCAGAATATGTAATAGCACTGGCTATAAAGCCATCGTTTTGTAACCCAAAAAGGGAGCTGGCTTCTTCAAGAATATACGATATAAAAAAAAAAGCAATACAGACTAGTTTCTTTTTCTTCAAAGGTGATTTTCTCGTTCGCATTCTTTTATTTTAGATCTGTTTATTTCTTGTTTCGTCCAAATATGTATTAAACAGTTAATTTTTTCAAAATACACAAAAGGAGGGAAAGAAAATACCTGATTGGATGGGTTTCCGAACCATCCGGCCGTCGCACGAGGCGGCGCGTACAGCGCGTAGGCATCCGATGACGGTGGTTGTTCAAAAGCTCCGAGGATCCCTTCGTTCCTCTTTTCAGAGGATTTCTTTTGTTTTTTTTTTTTGCGTTCCATCGAAATGAATTTAAGCCGTGACTCTGGCTTATATAGACTGAGTAAAACGGTGGCATTTTGCTTAATGCAATAAGTGTCTAAACGACACCGTATCAGGCTCAAATATCCGCGCGTTGACCCGAGACCCGGGGAAGATCCGCGTGTTTCTGTTTAAAGGGCTAATTTCCCATATGGTCCTTCCATATTTTTTAATTTGTAAATCAATCTTTTTTATTTAAATTTAGCCCAAATATTCTATTTTTATTTCAATTTAGTCCCTACTGTTACTTTCAGGCCAATTCTGAGAACGACGTCGTTTTAGAGATTAGGGAAAATTTCCCAATGAGTCCCTCAAGTTTTAACCCACGTTCCAGAAGGTCCCAAATTTGTGTTTTATTTCTAAATTGGCCCTAAAAAGTTTTATTTTGCTTTAATTTAGTCCTTTTATGTAAAATATTCATTTTTTTTAAAATTATTTGACTATAAAAATATATTATTTATTATTCTATTATTGTTTTATATAAATATTTTATTACTAATAATTATATATTATTTACTTTATATTTTATTATAAAAAATTTTTAATTATTCCTCTCATTTTGAATTGTTATTTATTATTGTATATTTTGAATTTTCATAATCATTTAAAATTATATATTATTTTTGTACATTATTGTTATTATTATTTTGTATATTATACTATATTCTAAAATAATTTATTATGAAAACAAAATTTGGTTTATTATTTATTATATTATATTGTGCTTTATATCATATACTTTATTATTCATATATTTATATTTTATATTATTTTGTATAATTTGAAAATTTGTAATTTTTTTTTATCTAATTTGTATATTATATATTTTTAACTTTTATTAATTGATTTTTTAAATACTTTATGTTTGTCTTTTCATTTTTTTTATTCTTTTTGAATTTGATAATTATTTTAATATACATTTTGTTTATTTTATTCTCTTTATGTTATTTATTGTACGTATGAGCATGAAATTGATTATTTATGTTATTATTTCCATACCGTATGTTGCATGAGATGTTGTTATATTATATTTGTATTAAAAGCATGTGCTATAATTGTTTAAATTTTGCTATCTTGTAATGAATTTTCTTAATTGCATCATATTAAAATAAATAAAAAATGTTTTAAAAAATAAAGGCAATGCTTTTCGTATGTAGGAATTTGGGAGATAGTGCCCTATTATGCTGGGTTGCGATTTCCTGTTTACCTAAATGCCTAAAATACCCTTCTAAATGATTTTATAAAATACGAGATGATTTTAGTTACAAAAGTATTAGAATATCGTGACCTATTATGCTGGATGTGATATTCGTATTCTTTTGAACGAAGGAATCTCGATTTTAAAACTCGAATTATTCAACATTCAAAAGGGATCGTATCTTTAGATATTTTTAAACTTTAGCATTTAAGACAGAAAGTTATTCAATTTGGTACCAATTTTTGGGCGTTACGAGGGTGCTAACCCTTCCTCGTACGTAACCGATTCCCGAACCCGTTTTTCTTGATTTCGTAGACCAAAACAAGTGATTTCAAACAAAAATGGTTTGAAAGTGGTTCAATCACACTTAAACTGATTGGTGGCGACTCCCATTTTTCAATTTTTAAAGTCGAATCCAGTTTTCCAAAACCCGTTTTAAAAAATGGTTTCGACAGCTTGGCGACTCCATTGGGGAGCATCCAAGAGAGTCAAGCCAAAATTGATAACTTTCTATCTTAATGATAAAATTTTGAAAGGATTTAAAAACAAAGATCCCTTTTTCATGTGTTTGTTGCATATGTTTGTCTTTATCTGCACACATGGCATTTGCATGACCGTTGGTCGCACCCTTAAGTGGGAGTAAGAAACTAAGCTTTCGTGAGGTTTTCACCTTCGTATGAGTTAGTGGATTACTTCCGGGAAACATATGTACCTATAGACTTCGTGAGATTCTCATCTCCGTATGGTCATAGGGAAATGAATCCCCCTAAACCGAACTTGGTCCATATGAGCCTATAATGGGTGAGGACCAAGGAATCTGCTGGTTTGGGTACCCTTTACTTTAGAACCGAACCTCATATAATGAACTTTAGGTGCTCGCCCTAGGTAGTATGGTGATACCCTCTAGTACTTACCTTTATAAATGCTTGTTTGTTACGTATGTTTATGATACTAACTCATTTTTTTTATTATTGCATGTCATTCATCATTAAAAGGTGTCGATTCAAGGTTCAATTTCTGAGTTAGGAAGTTTTATAATGAGGAACGAATATCTTAATAAAGTGGAGGACAACTCTTTCGTCTGTGCATGGTCAGAGAAAACTCAGTTAGAGAAAGGAAATAGTGTCGCTGAGGGATATGTATCGGAGTTGTGGGATTTTACTCGTGTTAGTTTGACTCAGTTTGATTTCCAAGAATTGAGGAACATTTGGGCTCAGTTGGATGATGAGGCTAGGCAGCTTTTCTTCCAGACTTATGGAGATATTTCTTACTTGCTAGACATCAAAGTAGATAAACACTTATTTCGAGCTATGGTGAAATTCTGGAACCCTGCTTATAGTTGTTTCACGTTTGGTAATGTTGATCTAGTACCTACTTTGGAGGAGTACACGACTTTATTACGTTGTCCAAGCATTCAGGGGCATAAGGCTTATGTGAGGCCTGCTAGCCTTCCGACTTTTACGAAAAGGTTGATGGTGATTACTGGGATGAGTGAGCAGTGGGTGGTAGCTCGTATACAGCAAAAGGGTGATAGTAAGTGTGTTCCATGGGCCACTTTGAGAGATTTGATATTGGTGCACCCAGACGTGAAGAAAAAGGTTGATATCTTTGCTTTAGGTATTTACGGTTTGATAATTTTCCCAAAGGCGTTGGGGCATATAGATGAGGCGGTCGCAGATTTGTTTGATCGCGTTGGTAGACAGAATACACCAGTACCGGCCATCTTGGCGGAGACTTTTAGATCTTTGAGCGCATGTCGGAGAGCCGGCGAAGGTAGATTTATTGGATGTGCGCAATTATTACTTGTTTGGTTCCACGGCCATTTCTGGAAACTTGATAAACCTCCTTGCCGAGTATTCTTTGAGGGTTATTCTCCCTTGAAGGAGGCCGCTACTAAGCCTAAGAGAGATGACATTTCGGAAGAAAGGTGGATTGATATTCTTCAGAATCTTCGAGAGGAAGATATTATGTGGCAGGCACCTTGGATGATCCCCAGTGAGATTCTCTATCGTTGTGGCAGCTTTGATTGGGTACCTCTTCCTGGGGTTTGGGGAGTTGTTGGATATGCGCCTTTGCTTGTTTTAAGACAGTACCAAGCGAGGCAGTTTGTATCGATTACGCAAGGTTTGGCTCAGAGTGATTTCTCTTATAAGGGAGATCACTATAAGAAAAGGATGCGAGATATTTCTGAGGCTTGGAAGAAGCCTTGTTATATGAAGATTTTAGCTGAGGGTTCGACGTCGACTTTGGAGTATCGGAGATGGTTCAGCCAGAGAGTTAATGATAACATCCCTAGGCCGATTTTAGGGGTTGCCAGATCATTGGAGGAAAGCCTACGAGTAATTCCATCAGAGTTGGAGCTTATAAAGCAAGAGTTCGGAAGGAAAAATTTGGACCTTGAGAAGAAGATCGAGAAGCTCGAGGAGGAAAAGTTGCATTTGAGTTTAGATGTCGATGTCCAAAAGATGGAAACTGAGAAAGTGAGAAAGGAAAAAAGGAAAATTGAGGAGGACAGAGATGATCTAAAGATGCATTATAAGAAGGCACAATCGTCGTTAAAAAGGGCTGGATTGGGGAAATCTTCAGATCAGTGGCAGCAAGAAATTCAAGAAGAAAAGGCCAAAGCTGAGCATCGGGAAAGAAGGTTTCGAGAGATGCAAACTCAAAGCCAGAACTTGAAAGAGGAAAATCAAGGGTTAAAAACTAAGGTAATCGAACTGGGACGTACCATACACCACTACCGAAGTCGTAACACTGCGGTCGAGTTGAAGGCAAGCCTAGGTAAAATTGAGGAGCTAGAAAGCAAGGTAGAGGAGTTGGAGACAGCTTTGCATAATTGTGAGCATCAAATCGAGCAGGCTGAATCACGAGAGAAGCATTGGAAAGAAGAATTTCACCATTCGCAGGAACAAGTCCAAAGAAGAGATCACCTCATGGAAGAAGCTATAAACTAGATTCGTGGGGTTGCTGAACATTTGCAGGATTTAGCGGCACGAGCTAGTGTGTTAAGTATAGTCTATGAGTCTGTATCAGATAGGGGTCGAGAGCTAGCTTCATTGTTAGATCGGGTTAAGACTTTAGGCCTACGGGCGAGAGCGTATTTGTAATCCGTTTTATGAAAAGATTTTTGTTCCTTAAGTAACGTTTTCTAAAATGAAGTTGAATCAGAATCGACATCCTTTTTCATTCATGCATGTGCATAGCATCTCATTACATCATGTGCAGAGAGACCCTAATTAGTTAAAATTATAACAGTGAGAGAGAGAAAATCTGGAACCCACTCACCCTTACGGTACTCGCACCAAGACCAAAAATATGGATCAAAGATTTGAACAACTTCAGAAAGAAATGCAAGACCAGTTGCAAGAGCAGTTATTGAAGATGCAGAATGACATGAGAGAGCAGATGTTAGAATCTCAAAGGAACATGATGGCCGAAATGGCTCAGCTGCTAAGGGCCACTGATAAGGGAAAAGCTCCTATGGCTGTCACTGGTGAAGAGGGTGAGGATCATCCTCCAAGTTTCACTCCACCTCATGAACCAATACAAACTAAAGCACCACCTAGAAGGCCGTCTGTTACTGTAAGGCCTCAACATGGTCAGGTTGATACTGGAATACCTGTGAATTTCCCGTCTGGATCGGGATTCAATTTAGGAGATAATATTCCTGATTTGGATATAATGGAGAAGGAAAGGATGGCGACTGAATCCTCGAAACAATTGGAGGACCGCTGCAAATGGTTAGAGGAAAAGTTTAAGATGCTGGAAAATGTTGGCAATCATCATGGGATTGATGCTAAGGATTTAAGCTTAGTCCCAGACTTGGTGCTTCCTCACAAATTCAAGATGCCCGAATTTGAGAAGTATAACGGGACTACTTGCCCAGAGGCACACATTACAATGTTCTGTAGGAGAATGACCGGGTACGTGAATAATGATCAGCTGCTGATTCATTGTTTTCAAGACAGTTTAGTGGGAGCGGCAGCCAAGTGGTACAATCAGTTGAGCCGTGCTAAAATCGGTTCATGGAAGGATCTTGCACAAGCCTTCATGCAACAGTACAACCATGTGACGGATATGGTGCCTGATAGGATCACTTTACAAAACATGGAGAAAAAGCCTAATGAAAACTTTAGGCAATACGCTCAAAGATGGAGAGAGGTGGCAATGCAAGTACAGCCACCGCTGTTGGAGAAAGAGACCACCATGTTATTTATTAACACGCTGAAAGCCCCGTTCATTACTCATATGATTGGGAGCACCACAAAAAGTTTCGCGGATATAGTTATGACGGGGGAGATGATTGAGAATGCCATAAGAGGAGGCAAGATTGAAGGGGAGATGGCTAAAAGATTGACCTCAAGGAGAAAGGATAACGAGGTGAATAATGCAAACAATTTCAACTCGAGGACAATCACGGTTGGTCAACCTAAAGCAGTCGCGGTTGAACAACAAAGCACTCAGAAACAAGAATCAGGTTCAAAACAAAATGTGGAGAAAACACAGTTCACCCCTATCCCTGTGTCGTATCGTGAACTTTACCAAAGCTTATATGATGCACGTGCTATTGCTCCGTTTCACTTGAAGCAACTACAGCCGCCGTACCCTAAATGGTATGACGCCAATGCTAAATGTGAATACCATGCAGGGATACCGGGGCATTCAATTGAAAACTGCCTCGGATTTAAGAGAGTTGTTGAGAGGCTCATCAAGATGGGGATTGTGAAGTTCGACAGTGCCCCTAATGCTGGAAACCCATTACCAGATCACGGCAATCAAGGGGTGAATGCCGTCAGTGAAGTAAGGAAGGAAGGAATAAAGAAGAACGTCGAGGAGGTGAGGACGTCTATGAGGACAATATGGGAAGAAATGGTGAAGAGAGGTTTGGTGACCTCTGAAAACAGTATAGAAAGAGTAGGAAACTGTTTTGAGTTCCATAGAAAAGGGGGACATAAGATTCAAGATTGTGAGGATTTTAAAGCCTTGGTGCAGGGCTTTATGGATAATAAAGAATTACAGATATGCACGTTGGAAAACCAGCAACAAGGAATCAGTCGACCGAGGATTATTATTTTCATGCCGGCGAATGACGAAGTGGGGGCACAGACGGTGCCTAAAGTGATCATTCATAAACCTGCTCCTTTCCCTTATAAGGAGGACAAAAGGGTACCATGGAGCTACAATTGTAGTGTAACAGTACCCGAAGAGGAGAGCATAGCTAGCGCATCTAAGGGCGCACAAAATGAAGGTTCCCATACTCGGAGTGGGAAACGATATGATATGAGGGGCATTAGAGTGGATCCCACCGAAATAAAAGAATCTGAGGAAAGAAATAAAGATGTTGAAGTGCCCATTAAGGAACCAGTAAGGGAGGAAGAGGCTAAGGAATTCCTAAAGTTCCTTAAGCACAGTGAGTATAATGTGGTCGAGCAATTGCGGAAGCAACCAGCTCGTATTTCAGTATTGTCTTTACTCCTGAGTTCTGAGGTGCATAGAGATGCGTTATTAAAGGTGCTCAATGAAACATATGTCACTCATGACATATCTGTTAACAAGTTAGACCGTTTGATAAATAACATCAGTGCGAATAATTTCATTTATTTCAATGATGATGAGATTCCGCAAGGAGGAATGGGGTCAACCAGAGCCTTACACATCACTACTCGGTGCAAATGATACACAATTCCAAGTGTCCTTATTGACAACGGATCAGCATTGAATGTCCTGCCATTATCTACCCTTAGCAGATTGCCCATTGACAATTCACACGTGAAGACATGTCATAATATAGTGAGGGCTTTTGATGGAACCGAAAGGAAGGTTATGGGGCGAATTGACATCCCTCTAGAAATCGGGCCAAATACGTATGAAGTCAATTTTTTTGTGATAGATATTAAACCTTCTTATAATTGTTTATTGGGGAGACCATGGATACACTCAGCTGGGGCGGTACCCTCCTCATTGAATCAAAAATTAAAGTTAGTGAAGGATGGTCGGTTGATAACTATCAACGCTGAGGAGGACATTATAGCAGCAGTTACTAGTAGGGCCCCATATGTCGAAACGGATGAAGATGCCATTAAGTGTTCTTTTCGCTCCTTAGAGATCATCAATGCAACTTTTGTAGTAGAAGGGGAAAAGATGCCGGTACCCAGAATATCAAGAGCTACAAGAATGGCCCTGCAAGTAATGATGGAAAAAGGGGCATTGCCAGGGAAAGGATTAGGGAAGCATTTGCAAGGAGAATTTCAAATTCCAAAGGTGATTGAAAAGAAGGACCATTTTGGTTTGGGTTTCAAGCCAGACCATAAGCAAAAGATGAGAGAAATTGTCAAGCGTCAAGAGAGGAGAAGGGCGCGTTTGGACGGAAAAGAAGTGGAATGGGAGCCGATGGCATTCCCTCTGATATTTAAAACTTTCGTGTCGGGAGGTTTGCTTGTGAAAGGAAGTCACCAAATCAATGCTATACATGGTGAAGGATTGGAGCAAAGAAACTTCGAGGGTATTTGCCCCTACGAACCGGGAAGGTCTTTGAACAACTGGACTGCGGAGGAATTTCCTGTTGTCTTTAGGAATTTTTCAGAGTAATTCTCGAAACACGTCTGTTATTCTAGAGCCTAGGAATAATGAGATTACATTTGTGAAATAGCTTGTGATCGTCTATTATTATTTCAATAAAACATGACTTTATTATCAGTTCTGATGTGTTTTCAGCTTTTGCAATTCTTATTCTTTCATTCATCGCACATAAATAGCCATTCATTCATTCTTTGTATATTCTTTCATATCCCCACAGGGCCTTGGATATCAATGATATGAGCACTAATACTACAACGCCGAATTTTTCTTACGAACAAGACATTTGTATAGAGGAATCTCAGGATTCTGGAGATGACCAAGAATGTGATGTGTCTTCAGATCTGTTGAGGTTAATAAAGCATGAGGAGAAACAGATTATGCCCCATGAGAAAGAGGCAATAGAGAAAATAGCCTTAGAAGAAGGGAAAGAGGTGAAAATTTGAACTTTGATCGCTAAAGATATGAGGCAAAGTCTGATTGAGTTGCTTCGGGAGTGCAAGGATATTTTTGCATGGTCATATCAGGATATGCCTGGGCTGAGTACTGATATTGTGGTGCATCGTCTCCCGATAAGGCAAGATTGCAAGCCAGTCTAGCAGAAATTGCGAAGAATGAGGCCGGATATCATCCTGAAAATAAAAGATGAAGTTAAGAAGCAGTTCGATGCAGGATTCTTGCAGGAGGTTAAGTATTCTGAATGGGTAGCTAATATTGTGCCTGTACCTAAGAAGGATGGAAAGGTACGGATGTGTGTTGATTACAGAGATTTAAACAAGGCTAGCCCAAAAGACAACTTTCCTTTGCCACATATCGACACTTTGGTGGACAATACGGCAGGATATTCGTTGTTTTCTTTCATGGATGGCTTCTCGGGGTACAATCAGATAAAAATGCATCCAAAAGACATGGATAAGACCACCTTTATAACCTTGTGAGGCACTTTCTGCTACAAAGTAATGCCGTTTGGACTAAAGAATGCAGGGGCAACTTATCAGCGAGCCATGGTAAACTTGTTCCATGACATGATGCATAAGGATATTGAAGTATATGTGGATGACATGATCGCTAAGTCTCAAACGGAGGAAGGGCATATTGAGGTATTGAGGAGATTATTCCTAAGGTTGAGAAGATTTCAGTTGAAGCTCAATCCGGCAAAGTGCACCTTCGGAGCTAGATCGGGAAAATTGTTAGGTTTTGTAGTTAGTGAAAAAGGAATAGAAGTTGACTCAGACAAAGTCAAAGCTATACAAGAATTGCCTCCACCGCAAACACAAAAAGAGGTTCGAGGTTTCCTAGGAAGGTTGAATTATATTGCTCGGTTCATTTCTCAACTGACCGAAAAATGTGATCCTATCTTTCGCCTACTTAGAAAGCACAATCCAGGTACTTGGGATGAGGAATGCCAGAATGCTTTTGAAAAAGTCAAGCAGTATTTGTTGGATACTCCGGTATTGTCTCCACCTAGCCCAAATCGACCATTAATACTGTACTTGTCAGTATTCAGCAATTCCATGGGGTGTGTGCTAGGTCAGCATGACGAGTCAGGAAGAAAGGAGAAGCCGATCTATTATCTTAGTAAGAAATTCACTGATTGTGAGATGAGGTATTCGCCAATCGAGAAGTTGTGTTGCGCACTGATTTGGACAACTCGGAGACTAAGACAGTATATGCTATACCATACCACTTGGCTCATTTCAAAACTTGACCCATTAAAATACATGATGGAGTCGTCGGCTTTGAATGGACGAATGGTGAGATGGCAGATATTACTTTCAGAATTTGATATAGTCTATGTAAGTCAGAAAGCTATAAAAGGAAGCGCGGTAGCAGATTTTTTAGCCAGTGGGGCTCTAGAGGACTATGAGCCATTAAACTTTGATTTTCCAAATGAGGAGTTAATGTGTATAGCAGCAACGGAAGATTCTCCTTGGAAGCTCAATTTTGATGGGGCATCTAATGCTGTTGGGAATGGAATTGGGGCAATTCTAGTATCCCCAAATGGTGATCATTTTCCGTTCACATGCAAATTAGATTTTGATTGTACAAACAATATGGCCGAATATGAAGCATGCATCATGGGACTACGAGCGGCTATAGAACGGGGAATAAAAACCTTAGAAGTATATGGAGACTCTGCATTGGTAATTTACCAACTTAGGGGAGAATGGGAGACAAGGGACCCAAAATTACTCAAATATCGGAAGATAGTCTTGGGATTACTGGAGGAATTCGAGGACATCACCTTTAATTATCTTCCGCGAGACGAAAACCAAATGGCGGATGCCTTGGCTACCTTAGCCTCAATGGTTAAGGTAAATAGAGAAGAGGAGATGAGACCAATTCAAATAAGTATCTATAATGTTCCGGCTCAGTGTTACAATGTCAAGAAAGAGGAAAAAGATGGTAACCCATGGTATCAAGATATATTACGATATGTAAAAAATCGTGAATATCCTGAACAAGCTAATGAAAATGATAAGCGAACTTTGAGAAGGTTAGCTTGTGACTATGTTTTGGATGGAGACATCTTGTACAAAAGAAGGAAGGACCAAGTGCTCTTAAGATGTGTCGATGCTGTGGAAGCTAGGTTGATTTTGGAGGAAGTTCATGAAGGTATATGTGGGACGCATGCGAATGGTTTCATGATGGCAAGGCAAATTATGATGTTTGGCTACTATTGGGCCACTATGGAAGGAGATTGTATCAACTATGCTAGGAAATGCCATAAATGTCAGATCTATGGGGATAAAATTCATGTACCACCTTCACCTTTGCATGTTATGACTTCTCCATGGCCCTTTTCCATGTGGGGCATGGATGTCATTGGGCCCATATCACCAAAAGCTTCGAACGGACATCGGTTTATCTTTGTGGTCATTGACTACTTCACGAAATGGGTAGAGGCCGCTTCTTATGCGAATGTTACTAAGTCAGCTGTGAGTCGATTCTTGAAAAAGGAAATTATTTGTCGGTATGGAATGCCGGAGAGGATTATATCCGACAATGCGTTAAACTTGAACAACAAAACAATAGCAGAGGTTTGCGACCAGTTCAAGATCAAACATCACAATTCTTCTCCTTATCGCCCAAAAATGAATGGGGCAGTAGAAGCTGCCAACAAAAACATCAAGAAGATAGTGGAAAAATGACAGAGACTTACAGAGACTGGCATGAGAAATTACCGTTTGCACTCTTGGCCTATCGAACATCTGTTAGAACCTCTACAGGGGCAACTCCATTTTCATTAGTTTATGGGATGGAGGCGGTGTTACCTATTGAAGTGGAAATACCTTCTCTGCGAGTTTTGACGGAGGTAAAATTAGATGAAGCTGAATGGGTCCAATCTCGATATGATCAATTGAACTTGGTTGAGGAAAAAAGGTTACGAGCCATTCGTCACGGTCAGATGTACCAGAAACGAATGATACGAGCTTATGATAAGAAAGTTCGCCCAAGGGAATTCTATGAGGGAGACCTTGTACTAAGAAAGATCCTTCCTATTCAAAAGGACTTTAGGGGGAAATGGATGCCGAATTGGGAGGGGCTGTATGTCGTGAAGAAAGCTTTCTCTAGTGGTGCATTGATCTTAGCGGAAATAGATGGGAAAAGTTTACCCAATCCAGTGAACTCAGACACAGTCAAAAAGTACTTTGTCTAAAGGAGAGGAAAGTCCAAGGTGAAAACCCGCAAAGAGCGCATTGAGATTTTATTCAAAAAAAAAAAGAAGAAAATGGAGGGGCCAAGGTGAAAACCCGTAAAGGGCACCTTGTGACCAAAGGGGCTTTGAGTTGAAAACCCGAAAGGGCGGCTCAAATTTTTGAAGCATCCAGTAATCTTGCTTAACGAAGAAGGGAACATGCGGCATACTGGGGCATCGACAGAGTACTTTGAATCTTCTAAACACATGTCATCATGAAATTGGTGTACAAGTGCTCAAGTGATGATATCTAGGGCATCTAACCTTTGGCTAGTTTGCTATCTTTAGACTTTTTTTTTCCTTCTTTTCAAAGATAGGCTATCAGACTGATTTCTTTTATATCTTTTTTTTTTTGATAATTCATTCAAATCCAATTGTTCTCAAAGCTTTATTCATCTTCCATTGTTCTTTAATTATGTTTCATTGAAGTAATGATAGATGAACTAGATACTTTCACAAATAAAGTTTTGCGAATTACTCTGGAATTTCTAGATAATACAAGAAACTAAAACAGGACAATGGTTCAAGAAATTCGCATAAGTAAGGGTTAAAAGAACTCAAGGAATTCCTTTCTTCCATTCCAGAAGGATAAATGGACAAAACCAACGATTCAATTCTAAGGAAATCCTACAGCCCTCCTCAGGGGATCATGGCATTTGAAGATTGGTGTGGGCCTACAGGCTGAGCAAGGATAACGCTCTGAGTAAATGAGTGGTGACGTCTAGGATAGAGGTCATCTCATAACATTTGCCATCATAACATGTTTGATTAGGAACATTTGACTCATTTCAATCATAGCATCCAGCATAAGCATATACACATTCTACAGGTTATGGGACAATGAAGATTGAGGATTTCAACATGGTATCCCTATGCTTATAGGGAACAGGTTGAAGATGGCAGATTTGGCATCCCTGTGCTTATAGGGAACAACATCGAAGACATAGTAGATCTGGCGTTCAGATGTTTATACTGAAGCAGATCTAAGATGGTTTGGCGTCCTTGTACTAGCGAGGAGCAAACCGAAGTCATAGCTGATTTAGCTTTCGCGTAACTACGTTGAAGCAAATCCAAGATGATTTGGCGTCTCTGTACTGGCGGAGAGCAAATCGAAGTCTGGCATCTTCATATTCAGTGGAGGGTGGACACACAGCATATTTGGCATTCAGATGTTCATACTGAAGCAGATCTAAGATGGTTTGGCGTCCTTGTACTGGCGAGGAGCAAACCGAAGTCATAGCTGATTTAGCTTTCGCGTAACTACGTTGAAGCAAATCCAAGATGATTTGGCGTCTCTGTACTGGCGGAGAGCAAATCGAAGTCTGGCATCTTCATATTCAGTGGAAGGTAGACACACAGCAGATTTGGCATTCAGATGTTCATACTGAAGCAGATCTAAGATGGTTTGGCGTCCTTGTACTGGCAAAGAGCAAACCAAAGACATAGCCAATTTAGGCTTTCAAGTGATCACACTGAAGCAGGTTTAAGCAGGTTCGTGTCTTTGTGCGCGACGAAGAGCGGATTGAAGGCATCCACTTGATAATTGGCAGAAAACAGATCGAGGACCGGCCAAATTTGGTCTTTCTATCTTTGCTCGATTCCCGTTACTCAGCAATCAGCAAAGAGGGGCAGCTGTAGAAGCCCAAATTTGACCGGGCTTGAAATAAAACAAAAATAAATAAATAAATATTTATTTGAGTATTTATTTAAACAGTCCATTTGAATAAAGGTCCAAATTACAAGTGTTTTGGGGCCCAATGTCTAAATACAGCAGACTGACCCAATTAAAACATTTAACCCAAGACCCATTACACCCACTTAGCCCAATGGCCCGATTGGCTGCTGTGAAACCCTAGGGTTTCATTTCTTTCTCAAGCGCCGCAACGAGGATACGACAGCTGTGCCACGTGTCTGTTCAGAATCAATGCGACCTTCAATGCAGGGTTTCGGGCCATCAATGCACTGTCTCTGACCTTTCGGCGCACCCCAGCCTTCCATTTCAGCCACCGATTGCGCCACCATCGGTGCACGGACGATATGGGATTGTCAGCATACCATCCTTTACCTGCAAGCAAAACAGAAACCACAGCAGGCAAAGGATAGAAAAAGGAAACAAAATAATAGCGGATACGGGAAATAAAGCAAGCGAAAAATCCCAGCAGATTATAGTCAAAGATACGAAAGACAATAAATGGAAAGAAAATCAAAGATTTCTTTCCAGAATATGTAATAGCACTGGCTATAAAGCCATCGTTTTGTAACCCAAAAAGGGAGCTGGCTTCTTCAAGAATATACGATATAAAAAAAAAGCAATACAGACTAGTTTCTTTTTCTTCAAAGGTGATTTTCTCGTTCGCATTCTTTTATTTTAGATCTGTTTATTTCTTGTTTCGTCCAAATATGTATTAAACAGTTAATTTTTTCAAAATACACAAAAGGAGGGAAAGAAAATACCTGATTGGATGGGTTTCCGAACCATCCGGCCGTCGCACGAGGCGGCGCGTACAGTGCGTAGGCATCCGATGACAGTGGTTGTTCAAAAGCTCCGAGGATCCCCTCGTTCCTCTTTTCAGAGGATTTCTTTTGTTTTTTTTTTTTTTTTTTGCGTTCTATCGAAATGAATTTAAGCCGTGACTCTGGCTTATATAGCCTGAGTAAAACGGTGGCGTTTTGCTTAATGGAATAAGTGTCTAAACGACACCGTATCAGGCTCAAAGATCCGCGCGTTGACCCGAGACCCGGGGAAGATCCGCGTGTTTCTGTTTAAAAGGCTAATTTCCCATATGGTCCTTCCATATTTTTTAATTTGTAAATCAATCTTTTTTATTTAAATTTAGCCCAAATATTCTAGTTTTATTTCAATTTAGTCCCTACTGTTACTTTAAGGCCAATTCTGAGAATGACGTCGTTTTAGAGATTAGGGAAAATTTCCCAATGAGTCCCTTAAGTTTTAACCCACGTTCCAGAAGGTCCCAAATTTGTGTTTTATTTCTAAATTGGCCCTAAAAAGTTTTATTTTGCTTTAATTTAGTCCTTTTATGTAAAATATTCATTTTTTTAAAAATTATTTGACTATAAAAATATATTATTTATTATTCTATTATTGTTTTATATAAATATTTTATTACTAATAATTATATATTATTTACTTTATATTTTATTATAAAAAATTTTTAATTATTCCTCTCATTTTGAATTGTTATTTATTATTGTATATTTTGAATTTTCATAATCATTTAAAATTATATATTATTTTTGTACATTATTGTTATTATTATTTTGTATATTATACTATATTCTAAAATAATTTATTATGAAAACAAAATTTGGTTTATTATTTATTATATTATATTGTGCTTTATATCATATACTTTATTATTCATATATTTATATTTTATATTATTTTGTATAATTTGAAAATTTGTAATTTTTTATCTAATTTGTATATTATATATTTTTAACTTTTATTAATTGATTTTTTTTAAATACTTTATGTTTGTCTTTTCATTTTTTTTATTCTTTTTGAATTTGATAATTATTTTAATATACATTTTATTTATTTTATTCTCTTTATGTTATTTATTGTACTTATGAGCATGAAATTGATTATTTATGTTATTATTTCCATACCGTATGTTGCATGAGATGTTGTTATATTATATTTGTATTAAAAGCATGTGCTATAATTGTTTAAATTTTGCTATCTTGTAATGAATTTTCTTAAGTGCATCATATTAAAATAAATAAAAAATGTTTTAAAAAATAAAGGCAATGTTTTTCGTATGTAGGAATTTGGGAGATAGTGCCCTATTATGCTGGGTTGCGATTTCTTGTTTACCTAAATGCCTAAAATACCCTTCTAAATGATTTTATAAAATACGAGATGATTTTAGTTACAAAAGTATTAGAATATCGTGACCTATTATGCTGGATGTGATATTCGTATTCTTTTGAACGAAGGAATCTCGATTTTAAAACTCGAATTATTCAACATTCAAAAGGGATCGTATCTTTAGATATTTTTAAACTTTAGCATTTAAGACAGAAAGTTATTCAATTTGGTACCAATTTTTGGGCGTTACGAGGGTGCTAACCCTTCCTCGTACGTAACCGATTCCCGAACCCGTTTTTCTTGATTTCGTAGACCAAAACAAGTGATTTCAAACAAAAATGGTTGAAAGTGGTTCAATCACACTTAAACTGATTGGTGGCGACTCCCATTTTTCAATTTTTAAAGTCGAATCCAGTTTTCCAAAACCCGTTTTAAAAAATGGTTTCGACACATTATACATCTTTGTACTACCTGGATGAATAGACAAGGAATTGCTGTGTGCTTCTTGTAATATATCGAATTAGGGCCTAATCAGAATAGTGGTTTTGTGACCACAAATCAGAGATAGAAATATTTATTTGATAATTATTTTGAGGTTTATGATATGATTGCATGATTGTGTGAAAATTTCGTGAAGAAATTCTAGGCGTAAAGTGCTTAATTTGAAATTAGGGACTAAATCGGATAAGTTGCAAAACTTGCATTCTAGAGGTTTCTAGTATGAAATTGCTTTGAAATATTAATTAGGAGGTCTTAAATGGGAATTTGACCAATTTTAAGTTCATGGAAAAAATTTGGACATGGAAGGAATTTTTGAAAGTTTGGTAAGGAGGGGCATTTTGGTCATTTGGATATTAAATGAAATAAAAAGGGAAAAATAACATAAAATTGGTTATCATCTTCCTTAGTTGCTGCCGAATGCTCCCTCTCTCCATAGCTAGGGTTTCTTCAACTTTCAAGCTTCATAGTAAGTGATTCCAAGCCCCGTTTTTAATGATTTTTACGTTTTTGAGATCCCGGTAGCTCGGTATAGCTTATGATAGCAATATTTTGAGTTAGAGTTCATATTTGGAAAAATACCCATAGGTGAAATTTGTGTATTTTGATGTTTTATGATAGAATATGAAGTTTTAAATTATGTTAGACTACTTGTGCTACTCGGTTTTAAGTAAAAACGAGTAAAACGGCTTAATCGGTAAAAATACCTATTGTTCATAAGTACATGTTATAGTGGGAATTTGAGGTTGCTGTTAGTAAATAAATGATCAGCATGTCCTAAAACATAAGAATTATGGAAAAATTTTAATTTTCGAGCTTTGGGGCAAAAGTGTAAATATGAAAAAGTTTAGGGGCAAAATCGTAATTTTTCTAAAATTTGAATTTAGGACTATTTTGATAAATGTGAGTATTAAATAAGTTAAATGTGTTATTTTAGATCAAGAAAGACGTGGAATCAATCTTGATCGAGGAAAAGAAAAAATTATGGACTAAATTGCAAAATTGCTATATTTTGTACCGAGGTAAGTTCATGTGTAAATAATGTAACATAATTGTTTTTTTTAAGTTAATTGATGTTATTTATATGATATGCTGATTTTTATCATGAAATATATGCTTTGTGGTTATTATCAAATAATATGCAAATTATGTGTGCTACTTGTTAAATATAAATTGCTACTGAGTATTGGTTTCGGTATTTTGTGGAAGACGGCAAGGATATGTGATCGAGGAAAATCCCGTTTGAACCTTGGGAATAGATTAGGATACAAGTGACATGTCATTAGGATGGTTGGGCATTCGAACTCGTTGAGTTGAGTCCGAGTTCACTTATGGATGCAAATGTCCGAACTCGTTGCGTTGAGTCCGAGTTCGTGAGATGTAACTAGGCATCCGAACTCGTTGAGTTGAGTCCGAGTTCACTTATGGATGCGAACACCCGAGCTCGTTGAGTTGAGTCCGAGTTCGCTTATGGGCGGGTTACATGGTTGTTTGATTACATATGTGGCACTTATGTGCAAATTATCCATGTATCCGAGTTATATTCTGATGTGCTCAACGGGTAAAATTCTAGTGAAATGGAAGAACACTCAAGATGCAAGTGTCATTTTGATAAGTGTTGTGAAATGGACACTTTGGATAGGTATGTACTTAACCCTCGGGTTGAAACTCGATACAACAACAATAATGTGGTAAGATGATAAATGATGATTAGAAATGTGATATTGTTTTGGAGATACCATGCTAGTGTTATTTGGTATAATTGATTTGTTATGTTACGTGTTATTTGCATGTGAACTTACTAAGCATTTATGCTTACTCCCTTCTTTTCATTCATTGTAGTTTTGACAAGCTAGCTTGGAAATCGGGAAGGGTCGAAGGAACAATCACACTATCCGGGACAATTTGGTATAATGGCTTGTATTTTGAATATGGCATGTATAGCAATATACTTGTTTTGTGTAATTAATCTTGTGATATGGTTGTGGTTTGGTTGAGAAAATGCCTGATAATGATTAGTCCTTGGAATGGCTAATTTAGATCCTGTATGAGACCATGTATGTTCAAAGTGATAATAGTTCATGAATATTCATAGAAAAGTAAAATTTGTCATAAAACAGAATATTGTAACAGCAGTGATGTGAATTTGAAAAATCACTAAAAATAGTAAAAACAAAATTAGGTGATAAATTAAATATTAAATTGAAGCTTATTGTGTCTAATTTCATATGGAAGAAGCAAAATAGGTAAAGGAGTTATATGTTTAGAGATATTTGAGTTTTAGTGAAACAGGGTCAGAGCAATTTCTGGATCCCCTGTTCTAACTTTAGAAATTCACCATAAATTGTACAAAAATAATTAGGACGTTTATTTTATATGCTCGGAATCCTTGTTGAGTATAGTTTGAATAGAAACAAACGAAATAGCCATATGAATTTTCTACAGGGAGAAAATTGGTTCGTAATGAGTAGATGTCGGTGCGGTTGAGTCCTGAAATAGGGGTAACTTTAACTAATAAACTGTACTAATTGGCCCAACCAAAAATTCTAGAAAAAAAATTAGTAGATAGATATATGAGTCTAGATTTATGGAAAATTTACGGATCTTGATTTCAAGTTTCGTAACTCGAGATATAATTTTTTTAGCGACCATGATTCAGAAAAACTGCTTATTCCGAAAATTAAAATTAATGATGTAAAGTTGATTTAATGATAAATTAAGTTTAGTAACACCCCGAGCTCGACTCCGGCGTCGGTCTCGGGCGTGGGGGCGTTACACTTCCTCTAAGATCTTTTAAATAAGCTCCTCATTCTTTGGTACACATATCCGATTTCTAAACATTAAAAAACCGTCAGAACTGATCTGAAAATTTGACTCCATACCCGACTCACATGGAGCTCTTTTGGCTTGCAACTCACTGTCATCTTTTTGAACATCACAAATTTCTTCAAGAAACATTGGCTTAGCGCTTAATTCAGCTAAGATAGAACTATCATTTGATAAGGTTGAACTAGTGTTCAAAGCTCTTAATGTAATTAAAGATTTTTCTACTCAAAGCATTAGCAACTACATTTGCCTTACCCGGGTGATAATCGATCACTAGTTCATAATCTTTAATCAACTCTAACCATCTCTTTTGCCTCCAGTTCAAATCTTTCTGAGTCATCAAGTATTTCAAACTTTTATGATCAGTAAATATTTGGCATTTCTCACCATACAAGTGATGCCACCAGATTTTCAACGCAAACACAATGGCAGCTAGTTCTAAATCATGTGTTAGATAATTTTCCTCATGTAGCTTTAGCTATCTAGAGGCATAAGGAATTACCTTTCCTTCCTGAATAAATACACAGCCTATTCCATTCAAGGACACATCCTTGTAAATCACAAACTCTTTACTCGGTTTTGGTTGTACTAGGATAGGAGCTTCAGTCAACAATGCCTTTAACTTGTCAAAACTCTGCTGACACTTTTCAGTCCATTCAAACTTGACATCTTTTTGTAGTAATCTTGTCAATGGGGTAGCTATCATGGAAATTCCCTCTACAAATCATCTATAATAACCAACGAGACTAAGAAAACTTCTGACCTCTGATAAATTCCCGGGAGGCTTCTAATCAACAATGGCTGAAATCTTACTCGGATCAACTCTAATACCTTCACCTGAGACTATATGTCCAAGAAAACCAACTTCCCGTAACCTGAACTCACTTTTGCTAAACTTGGCATAAAGCTGATTATCTCTCAAAGTTTTTAAAACTGTTCTCAAATGCTCTAAATGCTCAGTTTCATCATAAGAATAAACCAAGATATCATCAATGAACGCAACTACAAATTTATCCAAGTAAGGTCTGAAAATTTGGTTCATTAAATCTATTAAAATGTCAGGAGCATTTGTTAAGCCAAATGGTATCACAAGGAACTCAAAATGGCCATACCTAGTCCGAAAAGCAGTCTTCGGAACATCTGACTCTTTAACTCGCAATTGATAATATCCGGATCTCAAGTCTATCTTGGAGAACACAGTAGCTCCCTTCAATTGATCAAACAAATCGTCAATTCTAGGCAGTGGATACTTGTTCTTAATAGTTACCTTGTTAAGCTATCGATAATCTATGCACAATCTCATCGAATCATCTTTCTTTTTCACAAAGAGTACTGGTGCACCCCATGGTGAACAATTAGGTCTTGTAAAGCCTTTATCTGTTAATTCTTACAACTGAACTTTCAATTGTTTCAATTCTATTGGAGCCATTCTATAAGGAGCAATAGAAATGGGTGTTGTAATTGGAACCAACTCAATACCAAATTGAACTTCTCTGATAGGAGGCAAACCTGGTAGTTCTTCCATAAACACATCAGGGAACACACATACCACAGGCACTTATTCAATTTTCAATTTTGGATCTTTAATATTCAACACGAAAGTAGGATAAGCTTCATATCTTTTCCTCAAGCATTTCTGAGCAGACATAACAAAAATCATGGCAATTGAACTATCTGACTTATCTGAATTAACCCAAAGAATTTCACCATTTTCACATTTCAACTCAATGAATTTCTTTACACAAGTCACTATCACGTCATGTGCAGTCAATCAATCCATACCAAGAATTACATCAAACTCAGCAAACGACAATAGCATGAGATCGGCCGGAAAATAGTAACCTCTAATCATCAAAGGGCAATTTTTACATACTTTGTCTACTAATACATATTGACCTAATGGATTCGATACTTTAATCACAAATACAGTAGACTCTATGGACATGTTCATACTAGGCATCAATTTCATGCAAACATAGGAATTGGTCGAACTCGGATCAATCAAAGCAATAACATTAACATCATGAAGAGATAATGTACCCGTAATTACATCGAGGGATGATGCCTCTTCACAACACGGATAGCATAGGTCCAGGTGCTCTAACATTTGGTCTCACTGCTGAATCTCTAGATACACCTCTACCTGCCACTATTCCCAAATTTCTCTTAGGTCTGCCTTTAACGGGGGCATTGCCTGACCTTACACTTAGTATTACTTCTCTTTTAACCATCTCAGGACACTCCCGAATGAAATGATCCAGTGCACCACATCGGAAAAAACCAGTCTCAGTTACTCGACATTGACCTGGATGACGTCAACCACATTGAGGACACTCGGGTCTATCAAGTTGAATGTTGCCAACACTCGCAATTGAAGTAGTCTGAGCTTTCTGACCCATAAATCTTCTACCTCTATTTCGGCTAGAATACCCTACTGAAAAATTAGATCTCGTAGAGAACTCTCTAGGCCTCTTGGATGTAGACTGAAATGACATGCTCATCTGTCTTTTCTTCGTGTCTTGCATCTCAATTTCAAATTTACCCTTTCCTTTCAACAACTCCTCTGCCTTACAAGCTCTTTCAACTAAAATGACAAACTCTTTTATTTCTAGAACGCCAACTGACAGTCGAATATCATCAGTGAGCCCATCTTCAAATCTCTTGCACATAATAGCTATGTTTGACACACACTCTCGAGCATAATTGCTGAGTTTGACAAATTCGCATTCATATTTAGTCATTGTCATCTTACCCTTCTTTAGTTCAAAGAATTCTTTTCTTTTCCAATTGATGAACCTCTGACTAATATATTTCGTACGAAACTCCTCCTGAAAGAAATCCCAGGTAACCCGTTCTTTTGGTACTATTGACACAAGTGTCTTTCACCAATGGTAGGCCTAATCTCATAAAAGTGATACAACACACTTCATGCACTCTTCAGGTGTGCAGGATTACTCATCAAAGACCCTGATAGTATTCTCGAGCCAAAATTTAGCTTTCTCTGCATCGCCATCTTTAGTAGCTCGAAACTCTTCGGCCCCTTGTTTTCTAATTTTATCAACTGGTGGCTTATCTCTTCTGACTATATCTGTGACTGGGGAAGCTACATGGGTAGGATGAGGATTACGAGGGGGTGGAGGTTTAACGGCCAGATTCGTACGAACGAACTCGGTAAATCATTCATTCATAGCTTGGAAGAAGGCTTCTTGAGCCCATCCTCCCTGACTAACTATAACAGACCTTTCACTACTATTTGGTGGCACCGTCCCTTCTGCGGGAGTAGGCACGTTACTTTTTACATCATCTACACCAGCTCGTTTGGGATCCATAACTATAAAAAATATTTTAAAATCGTCAGAAGTCGTCACACTATCAAAAGATAAGTATGGCATGTATAGCTAGACTCTTACTCATACTTAATATTCCGAGAACTGACTAAACTCTTGCTCTAATACCAATAAATGTGACACCCCTTACCCGAGACCGTCGTCGGAATCGGGCACGAGGCGTTACCAGACTTACCTTACTAGTTCAGGGATTCGTCCAATATATCCCTAAAAAGGGCACTCCAGGCCCTAAAACATGCAATTGAAACTATTCGGGACCAAACCGGGAACATTAAAAATTTTCCAATTAAAACAATTTATTTCACTATTCATAATAAAACTATCCACCTGCATAACAGTCACTAAATTAATTATAACTTGAGTTACGAAACTTGAAAATTAAATACGTAAATTTTCACTAGAAGTAGACTCATATATCTTCTTACCATAATTTTTCTAAATTTTTGGTTTGGCCAATTAGTACAGTTTATTCATTAAATGTTCCCCTATTTTGCAGTCTAGCAAACCTAACCTCTTTTCATTAAAAATCAATTCTCTAATCATATAGATTTAGGATAATGTTTCTGTTTCTTTCTAATGAAAGTAGACTCGCTAAGGAATCTAGAAATATAAATTATGACTCATAATTATTTTTGTACAATTTTTAATGATTTTTACAAGTCAGAATAGGGGATCACAAAATCATTCTGAACCAGTCTCACAAGAATTTAAATATCTCATAATACAGACTTTCTTTCTTACTCTGTTTCTTTCCTATGAAAATATACTCAATAAGTTTTAATTCTCTATTTCATTCGCCCGTTAATTCCATTTCTACAATTTTTAGTCATTTTTCAAAATCACATCACTACTACTGTCCCCAAACTATTTCATAACCAACTTTTCCTCTTTCATAATTTCTTTGCATTAAACCTCA
The DNA here is from genome assembly GCA_020496765.1 of Gossypium stocksii. Classification (NCBI taxonomy): domain Eukaryota; kingdom Viridiplantae; phylum Streptophyta; class Magnoliopsida; order Malvales; family Malvaceae; genus Gossypium; species Gossypium stocksii. Next base: position 78,032,226 of record CM035629.1, read on the forward strand.
TTTAGGTATACATATCATCAAAACATGTTCTTAATTAGCAATTTCAATAGCTAATCATTATCAACTATTCACATGCCATTCTTAAATCATATCATAAGGACATACACACAAAATGGCAAGTCCCTATACATGCCATAACTTAAACCATTTCGAATCACAAAATACCAAGATAGCCCTTGGATAGTTTGATACGATCTCCGACATCCTTATGATCCTCGAGTTGGCTTGGCAATACTATCAAAAGAGAGAAAAGAAAGGGAGCAAGCATAAAGCTTAGTAAGTTTGCATGTAAATAAATAACAACATTCTAAATGAATTATCTGATTCTTATCTTATCAAAACCACTATCGCCTTAAACTCAATATGCATAAGTCTTGAATTTTCTTACCTGAGCCTTTTGAACATGAACTTATCTTACCTTTCCTTTGGTATACTCTTTGAATTTTCCATTGAACTATTTGGAATACTAAGGATACACAGGTACCTTTCCTTCTTAAACCTACCATTGCTATGTCTTGACATGGTCTTACGTGGTATCATTACCTTATGAACTCACCATTGCGATGCATTGGCATGGTCTTACATGGGATCTTTGATTTATGGTAGCTTATCAATGCCATGTATTGACATGGTCTTACATGATTTCCTTGCCTTGTATAACTTACCAATGCCATGCCTTTGCATGGTCTTACTTGGTATCCTTAAACCCTAATGTCATGACATTTGTATTCTACACATTCCTAAGGTTTAACCGGGACTTTTAAGTATCATTTCTCCGTCAAATCTTGCTTGAGTCATCAATGAGTAAATTTGCAAAATAAACATATAGATGCTGAAAAAACAGTATTAAATATAAATGACAAAACATTGCATTTATTTACCGCAAACTTAGCTCAATATAAAATACGATCAAATATTTTGATTTAGCATCAACCTTTTTATTTCCTTGGTCTAACCCCGAATTTTGTTCTTCTTGATCTATAATAGCAAATTTAGCTTATTTAATGCTCACATTTATAAAACAGTCCTTGACTCCAACTTTGGAAAAATTACCATTTTGCCCACAAACTTTTACATAGTTACACTTTTGCCCCAAAGCTCGAAAAATTAAAATTTATCCCCAATTCTTATGTTTTAGGACATGCTAATTATTTATTTACCTATGGCAACATCAAATTCTCACTCTAACATGTACTTATGAATATTAGATATTTTTACCGATTATGTCGTTTTACTCGTTTTCACTTAAAATCGCTTAGCTCAAGTCGTTTAACATAATTTCAAGCTTCATATTCTACCATAAAACATCAAAATAGACACATTTCACCTATGAGTATTTTTCCAAATATGAATCCTAGGTTAAATTATTGCTAGAATAAGCTAAATCAAGTTACCGGAGCTCCAAAAATGTCAAGAACATTGAAAACGAGGCCTGGAATCACTTACTCTAAGCTTGAGAAGTTGAAGAAACCCTAGCTATGGAGACACATGAATTGTCAGCCAACTTGAAGAAGATGGACAACATTTTGCCATCTTTTTCCTTTTTAATCTTTTAATTACCAAATGACCAAAATGCCCTTCATTAAAACTTTAGGTATTTTTATCTATGTATGTCCATTTTTGTCCATGAAAACTTAATGGTCTAATTACCATTTAAGGAACTCTACTTCAATTATGCTCTTCAATTTAATCCCTTCCTATCTAGAACTCATATTTATCATATTTTTTAAACAAGTCCTAATAGGCAAATTAGACGTAATTAATAAAATTTCTATCGATACTCTAACACATGCATCTAATTACTCGGTAAATTATAAAAATTAACCAGAATAAAATTTTCTATCTCGAATTCATGGTTTCACAACCACCAATCTGTTTAGGCCATATTTCAGGATGTTACAGACACCCTCCCAACACCCTGTGCCAGTTTGACTGTTGTCGATTCGGTTTGGGCCTAGTGACAGTCCGATTGGTCTAGTCCAACCACCGATTGAACTATAGGCCCAGTTTCATATACTAATCCTAGTTCGACAAGTTTTTAGGTCTTAGTCTTGGTTTTGGGTTCAGGAGCTCAATTTTCGATGTCAGGTCTAATTTTCAAGTGTAATTACCCATTGTGCCAATTGTTTGACTTGCAAATTAATTTCAAAAAATATCACATTAAGTTGAATTAATTTGATTAACTTAATTTTATTGGATAAAAATTAATTTTTTAAAAAAAATCACTAAGATTTTTCAAATTAAAATTTCAAGAAAATTATTTAATCAAATTCTCTAGTTGAATAATTCTCATTATTGTCCAATTTAATTCTACATCAAATAAATAGACTCAATTAAATTATTTCTAAAGTTGTAAAAATTTTCTTATGAATCAAATGTAGTCTAACTGAGCTTTTGTTGAGCTAGTGGAGGGACCAATCAAGCATATATAATTGGACTCTAGTAATTGCAATTATTTCCAGAAGCATCGTTCCGATAATTCGTAATATACTTAATTATGGAGTCAGTTCACAAGAGGTACCATGATTCAAAACAACTTATTGTATACTCTTTATGAAAGCAATTCATCCAATTGCTTTGTCCAATGATCTTGTCATGTGTGTTACCCTCATATGATATGCTTGAAACCTTTGAGTTAAATTCATTCACTCAATACAATCCTATTTTATCTCATTATCACCATTATGTCTTCTTAGTGATTAATATGATCACTGTCAACAAATGATTATGACAAATTATCAGTTAAGAATAAGCAACATGCGACCACATTTCATATTTATCAATCCGCACAACGCCAATGAGAGGATATGTTAACCCTTTAATCAAGTATTGAATTCCATTGTTGCTAGTAAAGTCATGCCATACACAAGTCATGTGCCTAACATACCGACTATGGGCTCGGTCATCTTTAGAGCATAAGCCTCCACTTATATCAAAACACATGAGTTACATATGCATGGTCAATGACTAACTTAGTATTTAGGTAAATCACACCATGAATGTCACAAGTGAATTAATTCACAAACGGATTCAGAATTAATACAACTTGGGTCCAGTCCAATGTATCAATCTTCCAATGAATACATCTATGTCTCTACTTGTGGAGTCAATTGCTCCGATAGCCAAGATTAGCCATCTTCCCAATTGGAATTGTAGATGACATAATAATCCTTATAACTATTTGGATCAAATGCTAACTTTGATTCTTTTACAGGATTATGAACTCATTTAAATTATCTACTAAAGTAAGTTGTCTTTTTCACAATGTAAACGTTCTTATAGTGCCACTTATCATCAGTTTGAACTTAGACAATCAATGAGCTAATAATTGTTTGTCACAATTTTGCTATGTATGCAAAACATGAAAGACAGAAACACAAAAGACATAATAGTAAAATGTGAAAGTAACTTTATTTATTTATTTATCGTTCAAACACATAGAAAACAATTACATGTTTACTAAAATTTGAGCACATTTCCCAACAATCTCCCACTTGCCTTAGTGAAGTAAATGTGCCATGTTTTGAATTCCCATATTGTAACACCCCTCACCCGTATCCATTGCGGGACTAGGATACGAGGCGTTACCGGACATATACACACAATCGATCAATTTCGTGTCATAAATTTTCGTTCTAATTTAAAAATTTTCATTTTAAATTCATTTTGTCCCTATTACGGGCCTACAAGGCCCAAAACATACTTTAAGAATGGTTTGGGACTAAACCAAGATCTTTGGAACACTTATACAATTTTTCTTCAAAATAGTGTCACACGTCCGTGTGACTTGGGGCACACCCGTGTGGGTAGGCTGTGTGGTCACACATGCCCGTGTCCTAGCCCATGTTAAAAACATCGAGCATTCTGTTTATGGCGTCAGCATACCATTAAGGGCACACGGCCAACTCACACGTCCGTGTGCTAGGTCGTGTCCTCCACATGATTGAGACACACGGCTGTGTGTCTGCCCGTGTGCCCAACACTTAGGCTATTTTCCAAGCCCTTTTTGTGCTCATAACTATTCACACTCATATACATTTCATAGACACATAAAACATATGTAATATACCCAGCTACATTAAAGTATTTCCACGATACATGCTTAAAATAGGATTACATACCCATAACCATTACGAGCCACATCTCATGGCTATATAAAATGAAGTAATATAAACCAATACATTTGGCCATTTCACAATAATACGTACTACCAATAACTAAATCTCTATACATGCCACTGACTTGTATGCAAATAAGAATTGTTATTACTCTATCCTGACAAATTGATTGTGTGATGCTGCCTCCGACGATCTCCAACCCCGAGCCAACCTAACAACACTAAGAGAAATGGAAAGGAGGGTGTGAGCTTTATAGCTTAGTAAGTTGACATATAATAGTAAGCAATTTAATTAACAATATATTTCCATTCCTCCAAAGGTAATCCTAAGAAAATAAAATCATTATTCACATGTTTCCACTTTTTACTCATGTTCATATTAGGCTGTCTTCCTAAGTCACTATTGCTAAATTAATTATATCTTAAGCTATAGAACTCAAAATTAAGTTCTGTAAATTTTCCCTAAAACTATACTCATATATATTCTTGCCATAAAATTTCCAGAATTTTTGGTTTATCCAATTAGTATAGTTTATTCATTAAAGATTCCCCTATTTCGCTGCCCGACAGATCTGACCCCTTTTCACCAAAAATCAATATTCTCATTATACAGAATTTAGATGACCTTTATACAGAATTTAGATGACCTTTCTATTTGTTTCTCTTGAAGTTAAACTCATAGAGGATTTTAAGCATATAAATTACACACCATAAAAATTTTTATACGATTTTTAGTGATTTTCCAAAGTCAGAACAGGGGATTTCTAAATCCATCTATCCCTGTCTCACAACAATACATATATCTCACAAATGAAGAATCATTTGCTTACTCTACTTCTTTTATGTAAAAAGAGACTAAATGGGCTTTAATTTCATATCTAATTAAACTTCTAATTCAATTCCCACAATTTTTTGTGATTTTTCAAAAGCACATAACTGTTGCTGTCCAAAACTGTTTTATTTTTAAGTTTCACTTTCTCATTCTTTCTTTATAGTAGCTTTAATTGTAGCACTTAACCTTACCAAGGTTCGATCGTATAACGAGCATATTGCTCATAATTTACACATACATACCTGCACTTTCTCATAAAATTTCATATTCACACTACACATATAAAAACATCATGGCATGAAACACATTTATACATTAATTCATTTTCACTTTCCATTACACTTTATCATACCATTTCATTACCTGTTGAACCATGCGGAATTCTAAACGATACTAAAAAAAATGCACAAAAGTGCCACACATATATTGTAGCCGAAGCTACCACTGATATGTAGCTGAAGCTACCACTGATATGCTCACTATCGAGCTATTCACGGGCCTACTCACACAAATTGATGGTCAAGTCGAAGCTACTCAGTGCTGCTCACACAAGTTGACAGGTATCCACAACAAATGCATGATTACCTAGCCACTGGTAGTCGAACGAGACCAGCACCCGGAATCACTTATACAATCCATGACATATACAATAGTTCCTAGTGACATGTCACTTGTATCCTAGTCGATTCCTAAGGTTCAATCGGGACTTCTTCACACTTGTTGAAACTTATCAATATAAACTTAATCACATGTCTTATGATGATAACAAATGTCAAAATTTCACACAATAACTGTATTCAATAATAGCACTTTAAACACAAGATTTCAATTCAATTCCATGTATCACAAACATACCTTTATGTTGTTTAATGTACATAGCATCTTAACCATTTAATTCAACATATTCAAATCAACATACTAATTTAGGTTTCAAGCATAAACAACAATAGCATTGCACTATTATTAATACACCAACTTACCTCAAATGCAGAAGCGGCTATTATTTTTTACTAAACTCAAAATCTCGTTCTCCCCCGATCTAAGCCTGAATTTTCATGTTTTATTAATCTAACATATCAAATAACACTCGTTTACCATTCACATTATTCAATTTATTCTAAAAAACACACTTTGAAAATTTTACCTTTTTGCCCCCTAAAGTTTGTCAAAATTACACTTTTGCCCCTAAGCTCGTAAATTATTTTTATTCAATTTTCTTGTATTTTGGTCTTAGTCGAACCATTTTCGTAACTATGGAAGTCCACAATTCCCGTTAATTTACACACTTATGACCAATTTCCTAACTTTTACCATTTAGTCCTTTTAGACGTTTTCGCCGAAAATCACTTAGCAAAAACCATTTCTCTAACCAGAAACATGCATAATCTATCATAATTCATCAAAATGCACAAATTTATAACATGGTTCAAAACTTAAACTTTCACCATATCTTAAATAAAAGGTAGAAATAGGTAGATTATGTTGCAAGGATTTCAAAAATACGAAAAACATTAAAAACAAGGCAAAGACGGACTTACTTTGAAGCTTGGAAGCTTGAAAACCCTAGCCATGGCTTCCCCCATGCTACATTCGGCCAAGCAAGAAGAAATATGGACACTTTTGGCTTTTATTTTGCCTTTTAATACATTTAATTACTAAATGACCAAAATACCCTTCAATAAAACCTTTACTATTTTTACCCTTCCATGTCCATTTTTATCCAAAATTTTAGAATTTGGTCAAATTCCTATTTAAGGACCTCTAATTAATATTCTAATTCAATGTCATACTAAAAGCTTTTAGAACTCAACTTTTACAACTTATTCGATTTAGTCCCTAAAATCAAATTGAACACTTTTCACATAAAATTTCTTCACGAAATTTTCACACAAACATATAAACATATCAAAGACCTTATAACAATCATAAAATAATTACTTCTACCTCGGATTTGTGGTTTCAAAACCACTATTCTGACTACCCTAATTTGGAATGTTCCACATATCCTCGATATGTTTGTTACAATTCCTAGTAGGGGTGAGCAAAACTCGATTCGACTCGAAAAAATTGACAAAAAAAATTTGAATTTTCAGTTAAACGAATTGAGTTATTCAACTTATTTGAGTCAACTTGATTTTTTTTTCAAATTTTGAGTTCAAATCGAGTTGAGTTTTTGAATTTGAATAACTCGAATAATTCGAATAAATCAAATATCAAACTATAATATTTTACATTTTTACCCCAAACTCCCAAACCTATTTACTTTTCCCTCAAAACTTTTACTCCCCTCCCATCCCAACCCCCCATCTACCCCAAATCCCTTTCCCACCAGAATTTTACTCTCCTATTTGCTTTTCCACAAAATTTTACTCCTAAAAACCCTCAAAACATTTTATTTTCCCCCAAAATTTTAACTCCCTCCCACTTTCCCCTTAAAACTTTTACTCCTTTCCCATCCCACCTCCCATCTATCCCAAAGCCATCCTCCACCCCAAAATTTTTTTAAAATATTTTCCCTTCAAAATTTTACTCCCTCATATTTACTGTCCCTCAAACTTTTACTCTCCAAAACCTTTTATTTTCTCCCTAAACCTATACTTCTCACCATTTACTCCTAAATAAAAATCAAAATTATCTAAAAAAACCCTAAACATAAATAGTAATATATTTATATCTACTATTTATATTATTAAATTAAATTTCACATTTTATATTATTTATATTATTGAATTGTTTAGTCATATTGAATATTTATATTAAAATTGAATTATTAATAATGCCATAAAATATTCGTTTTAAAATTTTATATTGGTATCAATTTTACATTTTATCTTTAAAATAACTTTTATTAAAAAAACACACACATTTTTACATTTAATATATTTTTTAATTCCAAAATACAAAGTGACAAGAATCTGAAGATAGTTGAAACAACTAAGCAAGCAAAAAAGCTAACCCCTATATAAAAGATAAATAAATAAATTATGAGGTGATGATAGTTAATAAAAAATTGATTATGGTTGACAAATTTTATTACGATGGGTGACAGTGGTTATAAGGACCCAAAATTATTTTTTAAAATTTAACTCGAACAAATATATTCGATTCGAATTCCATTTCACTTGACTCGATTCAAGAAAATTTCAAATCAAATTAGGATAATAAAAATGATTCGTCAACTAGATTAATTTGAAATCTTTTCATTCGATTCTATTCAGTTCGATCGAACGATCACCCCTAATTCCTAGTTACAATAGTCTTAGTAAATGAATCTGCAAGGTTATCTTCAGAAGCTACTTTAACCAATCTACTATTCGTACGGCTACTACCTCATGTATTAAGTGATACTTTTTATCAATGTGTTTGGTCCTCTTATGACTTATCATTTCAATGGTATTAGCTATTGTAGCATAGTTGTCACAATACAAGATTATAACTTTTTCTATACCAGGAATGACTTCAAGATCAGTTAAGAACTTTCAAAGCCATATCGCTTCTTTCATTGCCTAAGAAGCAGCTACACACCTGACTAGCATAGTATAGTAAGTAGTGCAAGTTTGTTTTACGCTTCTCCATACTATGGCTCTACCACCTTGGACAAATACACTTCCCGATGTCAATTTCGTCGAATCTTTGTAGGTTTGAAAGTCTGAGTCTGTGTATCCAATAAAAGTAAGGTTTTCCCTAGAATACATAAGCATATAATCACTGGTTCTTTTAAGATACCTTAATACATGCTTTATAGCTTGCCAATGCTTGAGACCATGATTCACTTGATATTGACTAATCATTCCCATTACGAAACATATATCTAGATGTGTACAAAGCATCACATAGATAAAGCTTTCAACTATCAAAACATATAGAACATTGCACATATGCCCTCTTTCTTCTCCTATCTTAGGAAAATTATCCAAAGAAAGATGAAAACCTAATGTAGTCGGCTGAGCATTTGGCTTTGTATCGACCATTGCAAATCATTCTAATGCCTTATCAATGTATGAAGCTTGTGATACATTTATCATTTTATTCTTTTGATCATTATTGATTCAAATTCCAAGAATATAACTAGCTTTACACAAGTCCTTTATGTTAAACTGTTGAGATAACTATAGTTTAACTAATGAAAATTCTCCTACATCATTTTTGATAAGTAGAATATCATCGACATACAAAAAGAGGAAGATCACCATTTTTCCCTTTATATGCTTATATACACGAGGTTTATTAGCATTTTGTTCAAACCAAAAAGCCTTGATCGTTTGATCAAATATTTTATTCCATGAGTGAGATGTTTGCTTAAGTCCATAAAGGGATCTTAGCAGTTTGCAAACTTTTTACTCTTTTCATTTGACAACATAGCTAGTGGGTTGAATCAAATATATGGTCTCATTAAGATAGCCATTCAAGAATGTTTTCTTAAAATCCATTACCAATCTCGTAATCGAGATCAGCATTGTCAACATCCTCACGATTGAATTTTGTATTATAAATAATATTATCATAGATGAATAAGTCCAATTTCTTAGAAACTCTCTCACTACGATGAATTCCTCTATATTGTTGATTGTTTGCAGGCTTTTCCACAACTTTATCAGGAATTAAACTTGGTGATTGTTCTACAACTTCTTAAAGTTCCTCAAGTACCACTTTACTTCAAGGGTTAAAGTTATCCATGTAACTTTCCTCAAGGAAAGTAGCATCAGTAGAAGCTTTAATCGTATTATCGTTCAGATTGTAGAATAACTCACCTTTTGTTCTTTTCAGATATCCTACAAACATACAAAATTCTGTTCGTGCACCCAACTTCTTTGCATTCTTATCCAGAACGTGTGCTGGACAACCCCATATTCTAAAGTTATTTAAAGTGAGTTTCTTTCCATGCTACAATTCAAAAGGTGTCTTACAAGCAGACTTGGTAGGCACATTATTTAGAATATAGCAATCTGTTTATATCACATTTCCCCATAAGGAAGTAGAGAGTTGTGAATAGCTTAAAATTGAATGAACCATGTCAAGCAAGGTTCCATTCCTTCTCTCAGCTATGTCGTTCTACTATGGAGTGACTGATGTAAATAATTGGGATAAAATCTCATTCTCTATGAGGTATCCTAAGAACGCGTCAGACAAGTATTCCTCACCTCGGTCAGACAGAAGATTTTTTATGGACAAATCTAATTAGTTTTCCATTTTCACAGGAAACTCTCAAAATTTATCAAAAGTTTTGCTTTGTGGTGCATTAAATACACATATCCATTTCGAGAATAATCTTCAATGAAAGTCACGTAATAATTGTAACCTCCTTTGGCACTGATGTTCCAGGACCACAAACATCAATATGCACAAGTTCTAAGGGTTGGTTGGACCTTGTACCTTTCACATTAAAAGACCTCTTAGTCATTTTACCTTCTAAGCAAGATTCACATTATGGAAAACTAACATCCCTTAGCATATTTAAGGGACCATCTTTCATGATTCTAGTGTATCTTCCTTGGCTAATATGACCAAGTCTTAAGTGCCATAAGTACCCCTCATTAGAGAGAAAAGTTTTAAGCTTCTTATTTACCATTTTAGTTTGAAACATCAAGTGGCTATTTGGTTTGATAAAGTAGAGAATGTTTTCCATCCACCAATTTTAGATTAAAAATCGATTTTTATGAATAGAAATCTCTTTATTGAATGTCACCAAATAACCGTCATAAAATAAACAAGCTAAGAAATTAAATTCCTCTTAAAATAAGGTACATAAAATAGATCCTTTAAAACAATCTTTCTAAAATTATCAAAATGTAAAATAACTTCTCCCATCGCATTGGTTGAAACATAGCTCCCATTTTATGTCCACAATGAGAGGTTCTTGTGTAAAAGGTATGTGGTGTTCAAAACTCACAAAGTTCCTCTGAACTTACTAGTGACATGTTTATGTTTTAGGTATGGTTGTTTAAAAGAATTTGCTACGAGGGACAACGTCATAAATGTGCCAGAGATGCGGTGTATGAGGATACTATGCATACAATGAAAGTTTTGGAAAAATTGGTGTTTAGTAGGACTGCGCCTTAAAAGTCTATGTTTTGTAAGCCGATGTGTTGTAATAATTTGTAACAAGTCTGATGTAATATGTATTAATTTTTAAATACTTTCTTGAATATGGAATGTAACACCTAGTTTTGGCGAGTTTTGAAATTGATGGGTAAATCGAGTAGTACTTTGAAGGGCGTAAAGCTATCCACCCAACCAATGCTCTTGGTGTGTAAAAATAAGCATGTAGTAGGAACTGGATTGTTGTGAGAGATTTTTTTTAGAAATGATGAATTGTTAAGGAAAGGAGCTGGGTAATGCATTATGGAATTTTAGGTAGTTAGGTTATAGTTACAGAGTATGGTCAGCCAACTTTGGTTAGTCAAGGTGTTGGTTACATTCTAACATGGTGGTTAAAAACGAATGATGAAATCACTATATATATGTTGGGTTTTCATACGCATTTATCCACAGTTGTAAACTACTTGTATGGCAGACTGAACAAGATTATGACACATGTCAAGTTTCCATAGGGACAAAGGTTATATATATAGATAATCAGGATTGGAAAAGGAGAGTTTTTATTCTTCATTCCTCAAGAAGTATTTTTATCTAGATTTAAAGAAACATAGAGTATTTCCTTCTTTCACTTAAGCTAAGCTGTATATCTGGATCTTTACCTATGAATGTTCCATGTCAAGTAATGGTTGTTGATATTACAAGGGAAGTCTGGATCTAGAGTTTAGAGCTACTGTGGGTGAGAACCTAGTGAGTCCCTAAGTTGAGTATTGTATGTTGTATACTTGTTTATTCTAGATACTTTTGTGAAGAATTGTATAAACCATGAACTGAGTTTAGAAAAGAATAGTATGATGAGTATGATGATATATGAATGCTAGATGAGATTTGCCTGTATAGAGTGTAAGAATTCAAAAAATGTAGAGTATGTGATAAGAAATTTGGAGTCGAAATTATGACTATAAGAGCATGTTTGGGATGTGTAAGATGAGAGGTATGTTAAGTCTAGTACAAATGCATGAAAGGTCTATTAAGTGAGCCTGTGTTTGTTCACTGTGGGGAGTCTAAAAGGGGTCTGCCAAGATTTTAAACACGTTCTCTGATGGAAAGGCCATGGACATGGAACCATACCATATTAGACCATAGGTAGTGGGCAATGGCATTATAGGAAAGAACTAAAGAGATGTTATTATCTAATGGGGTTCTTTACGTGACCCAAAATGGTGAGGGGCAAACCTCACCGAATGTGAGTCTAGGTGAATCCATGTCGTAAATATGCTAGAAAATGGATGCCTTTGTGGCAATCTAAGAGATGGAAGTCTCTGTTGAAAATCTTGTAAATAAAGCTTTTGTGGCACACTTTAAAGAATGACCTTGGTGGCAACCTTTTGAAGGAAGCGCATCTATGGTGGAGCCCCAAAGAAAGAAATGATTTCCATGACATATTCTAAAGGGATGGAATTCTTGTCGAATAAGGAAGGAACAATAGGAAAGGAAAATTTTAGACTTAGAGACTTCGTGACAAAAATAAAGGATATGCCCTTGTGGCGGGTTAAGAAGGAATATTCTCTATGGCGAATGCTATAGAGAAAGTTTTCAGGACACACAAAGAATAGGCTACTTCTATGGCATGTTTTGGAAAGACTCCTAAGAGTAAACCATGAAGGACATTTCTTGTGGTAGACACTGTACTAAGCAATAGGCATATTTCTTATTATTTTTAATATAAATAGTAAGATCAATAAGTATGAAACTTATCCATAGGTAGTATGGTAAAGTACTTGATATGATTAAGATTTGTGCAGATATGGAAATTTCAAGAGATATAGCGAGGTAATGGTAACATATTTTGGAAAACATAAACATGATACACTCGAAAAGAAGTATCAATCACCTGTGTATGGATTTCTTCTTGAAGTTTGAGGATGTTATGGCTTGGTGAATAGAGAATGAAAGTAAGGTTCCAAAGGCACTGAAGAGGAGGAAATGGTCTCAAAGTAAGGTACAATAATGAACGTGGATAAAGAAATGGAAATGGAGGCAGCTTTTGTTAGAGACCCAATTAAGAATAAGAACAACAATATGGTTCTTGAAACATTAAATGTAGCGTGCAAGTATGATTTTGGTAAATGGTGTTTGCCTCACTAAGTTCCGTTGAACTTATCTCTGCATGTTATGTTTCAGGTGGGTTTTAAGGATTTTCACCTAGAGGGACGATGTTAGAGCTACACCAAAGAAGTGGCGTATTGGGCTATAATGCATATAGAGCAAGCTTGATGGCAGAATTGAGTGTGGCTTGATATATTTATATATGTATATATAGAAACCTTTTAGCGAGATAGCTATATTAGGGTAAGGCCTCAAGTTGGTCGTAGTTGTAACTAATTCCTCGATGTATATTAGTAAGATTTATTCATTACTTATAGTTATGCGTTTTATTAAAGATATTTTAAAGTTGATCAGTTGCATTTGAGTAAAATTTGTATAAGTAGAACTAAGTTTTAATTGTATGAGATCGATAATGCCTAAGATTCAAATCCGATTTATCAGGTTGAGTTTGTATGTTACATGGAGTCTTTAAATAAAATAATAAGAAAAATGTTTTAATTAAGGTACAATTGTTAACTATTTTACAAAATTTGTTAAGTGGTTTACATGGTAACACCCGAGATCCAGACCTGGTGAATCAGGTCGACTAGAGGGCATTACATAACTATGGTCTTACACATTATAAACCCATGTTTAATGTCTTGGCAAACTCCATATCTTGCCATAGCCTAACTATGGTCTTACACATTATAAACCCATGTTTAATGTCTTGGCAAACTCCATATCTTGCCATAGCCTAACTATGGTCTTACACATTATGAACTCATGTTTAATTTCCTAGCAACTCCATTTGTTGCCATAGTCTGGCTACGGTCTTTAACATTATGCACTCATGTTTAATGTCCTAATGGACTTCTGATTTTGAGGAATCAATAAACCTTTTCTAAGTTGTTACCCTGAAGGACCTATAAATTATTTCCATAGTTTCACCCTGAATGACCTATAAATTATATTCGGTGTCACCCCGAAGGACTTATAAACTGCTGTCATGGTGTTGATCTATAGAATTGATAGAACGTTGTCATGGTGTCACTCTAGCAAGCTAGTCAATACCATTTTTATGGTGCCACCCAAACTCCATTGTATACCCATTTCAGTCTACCCAATCCTCCATTTCCCCTATTATTTGTAATTCTATCTACCCTGTCTAAGTAATACCTCTATGCTTCGCATGCGAGGTAGTCATGCATTTCATGCAATCAAGGTACTTGATACATACAAAGTATGCCATATATTCAAAACCATGTGATAACCATTTAACATTCAATGATAATACTGCTAATATTCACATATTTGTACAAGATTATGCCTTCACAGCATGCTCAATCACTATTATTACTCATAACAACAGATTTAAACAACCCAAATTATTCAACACCTCAATTTCATCAACCACCTAAAATAGAGTACAAAAACTCACCTTAAATCCTTTCTCCTTGTTAGCTTAGCTTGTCCCAACACTAGAGCCTCCTTCACCTTAAATATGAACAGTGTCTCTTTCTATAGTAATAGATTTAATGGCTTAGATATATAAGCAAAATCTTTGATAAATCTCTTATAAAACCCAGCATAACCTAGAAAATTTCTTACTCCCCGGAGTGTTGTAGGATTTTGAAGGTTTTTAATAACCTCAATCTTAGCCTTGTCAGCTTCCAAGCCCTTTCTTGGTATTTGATACCTTAAACCAATCCTTCCTTGACCATAAAATGACATATTTCCTAGTTTAATATAAGGTTGGTTTATTCGCAGCTTTGTAAGACTTTTGTAAGATTGTCCAAACATTCTTGAAATGAATCACCATATACTGAGAAGTCATCCATAAATACATCCAACCATTCCTCTAACATGTTAGCAAAAATAGTCCTCGTACATCTCATAAAGGTTATTGAGGCAAAGCCCAAATGGCTTTTGTTTAAAAGCATAATTACGAAAAGGACATGTGAAGGTAGTTTTCTCTTGGTCATCTGAATGTATTGGGATTTGAAGGTATCCGGAGTATTCATCGGGGAAATAGTAATAATATTTTCCTGCTAACCTATTAAGCATTTAATCAATGAAAGGAAGTGGGAAATGTTCTTTTTTGTTGCATCATTTAACTTCCGATAATTGATGCATGCTCTTCAACCAGTAACTATTCTTATTGGAATTGATTCATTCTTGTCATTTTCAACCACTATCAACCTCCCTTTCTTTGGCATACACTATGTAGGACTAACGCATTCACTGTCGGACATAGTGTGAACAATTCCTACATCTAACCACTTAAGTAATTCCTTTTCTACCACTTCCTTCATAGCTGGATTAAGTCGGTGCTGTGCATCCACTGTTGGTTTTTTCTTTCTTCTAATCTAATCTTACGTTGACATAACATAGGATTAATTCTCTTAATATCAGCTATTGTCCATCCTATTACTTTTTTGTATGTCTTTAAAACACTTAATAAAACCTTTTCTTATTCTAAACTTAGCTCGGTAGCCATAATTACTGGAAATGTATTTTTCTCTCCCAGATATCTGTATTTTAAGTGTTTCGACAATAATTTTAAGTTTAATTTTGGATGTTTAATAATGGATGTTATCAATTTTGTTGTGCTTAAAGCAATTTTTTTGTTTGTCTTTTATTTTGTCACCACCAATCTAGTTGAATCGCTGTTTGAGCATTCACTTGTTCACCATAATCCCATTTTTTTCCTTTGATTCATATTAATGATCAGCCAACTCTGTTTTAAAGGTCTCTAGTTTATTGCACTTTGGCTCTTCTTTTTTGATTTTTTGCATTTTCCCTACTTCTAATTCTTGGTGTATTCCCTAGGAAAATTCATTTTCACTAAATCTTTCTAATTTTTCCATTACTTCCTTCTCAAATTTCTTCCAGATGCTTCCCCCAATCAGAATGTCAAACTTTTACCTGTTTTTGACTATTCAATCCATCATAAAAGTGTTGAATTTGTATTGCGAAATGCAAGCCTCCATCTAGCACTGTTCTAACGATGGTTTTAAATCTTTCCCAGGCTTGTCCTAATATTTTAGTCATGTATTGTTTAAATTGAAATAGCTTCTCATAAACACTAAGTACCCGAGACATGAGAAGAACTCGATGAAGAAATAGTTGCACAAAATTAGTCCAAATAGCAATAATATCAGGTGGGAGTGCATCTGACTAGTTTTTCACTTTTCCATCCAATGTGAACGAAATTAGTAAAAGTTTGATAGTGTCCGACGGTACTTTCGTATAAGCGATAGTACTGCACATATATTCACACTATAGGATCTACTGTTTTAGGATCATTAAATTTGACATTGTTAGCAATCCACGTTAGTAAAGAAACATTTAGCTTAAAGTATGAATTATAAATGATGGGACTAGTAATACTAGTTTGCAACCAGTCTATATAAAAAAAAATCCCTAGTGGTTGTATCATGTCTCTTGGATTTTGAAACTAACAAGAAATAATGAAATTTTAGTAACCTAAGTCCTGAAATTTAGTATCTATAATCTAAAAATTTCCTAATTATTCTATTAGTATGAAAAAAATATTAAAACTAATATAGTAACATTGCCTTGTAACATCCCAAAATAGGGCCTAAACAGAATAGTGGCTGCGAATCCACGAATTTGAGATACAAAAATCTATTCTAATTAATTTTTATGATTTACCGAGTGATTAGATGCATGTGTTAGAATATTGATAGAAAATTTCATGAATTGCATGTTTAATTTGCCTATTAGGGCTTAATTGCATAAGTTGATAAGTATGAGTTCTAGATAGGAAAGAATTAAATTGAATAGCATAATTTAATTAGAGGTCCTTAAATGGTAATTATACCATTATGTTTTCATGGACAAAAATGGACATACATAGGTAGAAATAACCAAAGTTTTAATGAAGGGCATTTTAGTCATTTGGTAGTTAAAAGGAATTAAAAGGGAAAAATATGGCAAAATTGCTATCATCTTCTTCAAGTGCTCGAACCTTATGTGTCTCCATAGCTAGGGTTTCTTCAACTTCTCAAGCTCATAGTAGGCGCATCCAAGCCCCATTTTTAATGTTCTTTACGTTTTTGGAGTCCCGGTAACTTGATTTAGCTTATTCTAGCAATGATTTAACCTAGGGTACATATTTGGAAAAATGCCCATAGATGAAATTTGTTTATTTTGATGTTTTATGATAGAATATGAGGTTTTAAATTATGTTAAACAACTTGTGCTACTCGGTTTTAATTAAAAATGAGTAAACCGACATAATCGGTAAAAAATACCTAATGTACATAAGTACATGTTAGAGTGAAAATTTTATGTTGCCATTAAGGGAAAATGATAAACATGTCTTCAAATATAAGAATTAGGGAAAAAGATTACTTTCCGAGCCTTGGGGCAAAAGTGTAAATATGGAAAAGTCTATGGGCAAAATAATAATTTTTCCAAAGTTAGAGTTAAGGAATGTTTTGATAAATGTGAGTATTAAATAAGCTAAATTTGCTAATTATAGATAAAGAAGAATGGAATTTGGGGATAGACCCAGGAAAGAAAAAGGTAGAAGATTAAGTTGTCAAGTTAATCGTATTTTGCTTTGGGGTAAGTTTACGGTAAATAAATGTAATATTTCGATATTTTATATTAACATTGTTAATTTCCAGCATATATACATTTATTTTATGAGAATACTCCAAGTTGAATAAAAGATGAGGTAATAGAGAAAAAGTATCAGAAAGCCCGTTTGAACCTAAGGAATGTATGGGATACGAAATGTCATGACATTTTGGGTTGAGACAGTTGAGGAACATCCCATGTAAGTCCATATTAGATATATGGCATTGGCAGGTTGAGACAGTTGAGGAGCATCCCATGTAAGTCCATGTTAGATATATGGCTTTGGCAGGACAGGGAACATCCCATGTAAGGCCATGCCTAGAGTATGGCATTGGCAGGCTATTATTAGGCAGGAAAACCCAAGTATCCTGAGTATTCCAAACGGGTCACTGGGCTAATATACAGGCTATGTTAGAAGAAAGTTTAGGTAAAAGAATGATAAATAGGAAAGTTAAAAAGTAAGTGGATAAGTAAAATAAATATTTTTTTAGTTGATAGTATAATATGAGTATATTTATACTTGGTGAATGTTGTCATTTATTTACTTGTAAACTTACTAAGCATTGTAGCTTAATCCTTTTCCTTTCTCTCTTTTATAGAGTAGCCAAACCAATTTGGGGATCATAAGGACGTCGGAGTTCGTCTCACACTATCAAAGGCTATCTCGGTATTTTGCAATTTGAAATGTTTTGAGTTATGGCATGTATAGGGACTTGGCTATTTTGTGTGTATGTTCTTATGATATGACTAAAGAATGGCAAGGGAATACTTGATAATGATTAGCTATTGAAATCGCTAATTAAGAACATGTTTTGATGTTATGTATGCCTAAATGATAGTTTATGTAAAAAATTATGAAAGAGTAAAAGTTGGGCATGAAACAGTTTTGGAACAACAACAGTGATGTGAATTTGAAATATCACTAAAAATTGTGAAAATGGAATTAAATGGTGAATAGGATATAGAATTAAAGTTTATTGAGTCTATTTTCATACGTAAGAAACAGAGCAAGCAAAGGAAGTTTATATTCTATGATATTTAAATTCTTGTGAGACCGGTTCATAGGGATTTTTCGATCCCCTGTTCTGATTTTAGAAAGTCACTAAAATTTGTACAAAAATAATTATGAGTCATAATTTATATGCATCAATTCCTTAGTGAGTCTATTTTCATTAGAAGCAAGTGGAAACACTAAATGAGAACTATACTATGAGAGAATTGATTTTTAGTGAAGAGAGGTTAGGTCCGCTGGGCTGTGAAATAGGGGAACCTTTAACAAACAAACTGTACTAATTGGCCATACCAAAAATTCTGGAAAAATTATGGTAGGAAGATATATGAGATTAGTTTTAAGAAAAAATTACGGATTTAAATATTGAGGTTCGTAACTCGAGTTATAATTAATTTAGTGACTGTTACATAGGTGGACAGTTTTCTTATTAACAGTGAAATAAATTGTATTAATTTGTATAAGTAATTGGAAAATTTTTAAATTTTCCCAGTGTGGTCCCGAACCGTTCCAATTACATGTTTAGGGCCTCGAGGTCCCTTTTTAGGGATATTGGATGAATGTGAGCCAATTAATTTTAAAAGCAAATTTTTATGCCCCGAATTAGTAAGATAACTCTAGTAACGCCTCGTGCTCGACTCCGACGACGGTCTCGGGTAAGGGGTGTTACATTTATTGGTATCAGAGCAAGAGTTTAGTCAATTCTTAAAATAGTCAGTATCAGTAAGAGTCTAGCTATACATGCCATACTTATATATTGATGGTGTGACAACTGCTAACGATTTTAAAATACTTTTCTTTTATTGTTATGGATCCCGAAAGAGTTGGTGCAGATGATGTAGAGAGTAATACACCTGCTCATGTAGAAGGGACGGTGCCACCAGATAGTAGTGAAAGGTCCATTACAGTTTGTCAGGGAGGAGGGGCTCGAGAAGCCTTCTTCCAAGCTATGAATAAATGGTTTACCGAGTTCGTTCGTACGAATCCGGTCATTAGACCTCTACACCCTCATGATTCTCAGACTACCCATGTAGCTCCTCCAGTTCCAGATACAGTCAGAAGAGAAAAGCCACCAGTAGATAAAATTAGAAAACAATGGGCCGAAGAGTTTCGGGCTACTAAAGATGATGATACAGAGAAAGCTAAATTTTGGCTTGAGAATACTATCAGAGATTTTGATGAGTTATCTTGCACATTAGAAGAGTGTATAAAGTGTGTGGCGTCACTTCTTAGAGATTCAGCTTACATTGGTGGAAGACACTGTGTCAGTACTATCGAAAGAAAGAGTTACTTGGGATTTCTTTTAGGAAGAGTTCCGTAAGAAGTACATCAGTCATAGGTTTGTCGACCAGAAAAGAAAGGAATTCCTTGAACTAATGTAGGGTAAGATGATAGTGACTGAATATGAATGTGAATTTGTTAGGCTCAGCAATTATGCTCGAAAGTGTGTGTCAACCGAAGCTATTATGTGCAAGAGGTTTAAAGATGGGCTCAATGATGATATTCGACTGTTCCTTGGTGTTCTAGAGATAAAAGAGTTTTTTGTTTTAGTTGATAGAGCCTGTAAGGCAGAGGAGTTGCTGAAAGAAAAAGAAAAAGGCAAAGCTAAAATTGAGATGCAAGATACGAAGAAAAGACAAATGAGCAAGTCATTTCAATCTACATCCAAGAGGTCTAGAGAGTTCTCTACTAGATCAAACTTTCCAGCTGGGTATTCTAGCAAAAATAGAGATAAAAAAATATGGGTTTGAAAGCTCAGACTACCTCGATTGCGAGTATAGGTAGTGTCCAACCGGGCAGACTAGAGAGTCCACAGTGTGGTAGATGTCATTTTGGCCAGTGTCGAGCAGATGAGAGTGGTTGTTACAAGTGTGGTGCTCTAGATCATTTTATATGAGAATGTTCAGAAATGGTTAAAAAGAAAGAATTACAGAGTGCTAGGTCCGGGAATGTTCCAATCCGAGGTAGACCACAGAGAAACCTACAAACAGGGGCAGGTAATAGATGTGTGTCTAGAGATTTAGTAATGAGACCAGATGATAGAACACCCACGAGGACCTATGCCATCCGTGCTCACGAAGAGGCATCCTCCCCTGACATAATTATGGGTACATTTTCTCTTCATAATGTTGATGTTATTACTTTGGTTGATCCGGGTTCCACTCATTCCTATGTTTGCATGAATTGATGCCTAGTATGAACTTGTCCATAGAGTTTACGGGATTTGTGATTAAAGTATCGAACCCATTGGGTCAGCATTTATTAGTAGACAAAGTATGTAAAAATTGCCCTTTGATGATTAGAGGTTACTATTTTTCGGCCAATCTCATGCTATTGCCATTTGATGAGTTTGACGTAATTCTTGGTATGGATTGGTTAACTGTGCATGATGTGATAGTGAATTGTGGAAAGAAATTCATTGAGTTGAAATGTGAAAATGGTGAAATTCTTCAGGTTAATATAGCTCAATTGCCATGATTTCTATTATGTCTGCTCAGAAATGCTTGAGGAAAGGGTATGAAACTTATCTTGCTTTTGTGTTGAATACTAAAGATCCAGAGTTGAAAATTGAATCAGTGCCTATGGTATGTGAGTTTCCTGATGTGTTTTCGGAAGAACAACAAGGTTTGCCTCCTATCAAAGAAGTTCAGTTTGGTATTGAGTTGGTTCCAGGTACAACACCCATTTTTATTTCTCCTTATAGAATAGCTACAATGAAATTGAAAGAATTGAAAGTTCAGTTGCAGGAATGAAAAGATAAAGGCTTTGCAAGACCTAGTTGTTCACCACGAGGTGCACCAGTACTTTTTGTGAAAAAGAAAGATGGTTTGACAAGATTGTGCATAGATTATCGGCAGCTTAACAAGGTAACTATTAAGAATAAGTATCCATTGCCTAGAGTTGACAATTTGTTTGATCAATTGGAAGGAGCTACTGTGTTTTCCAAGATAGATTTGAGTTTCAGATATTATCAGTTACGAGTTAAAGAGTCAAATGTTCGGAAGACTGCTTTCTGAACTAGGTATGGCCATTATGAGTTCTTTGTGATGCCATTTGGCTTAACTAATGCTCCTGCCATTTTCATAGACTTAATGAACTAAATTTTCAGACCTTACTTGGATAAATTTGTAGTTGTGTTCATTGATGATATCTTGATTTATTCTCTTGATGAGACTGAGAATTCAGAGCATTTGAGAACAGTTTTACAAACTTTGAGAGATAATCAACTTTATGCCAAGTTTAGCGAAAGTGAGTTCTGGTTACAGGAAGTCGATTTTCTTGGACATATAGTCTCAGGTGAAGTTATTAGAGTTGAGTCGAGCAAGATTTCAGCCATTGTTGATTGGAAGCCTCCAGGAATGTATCAGAGGTCAGAAGTTTTCTTGGTCTCGATGGTTATTATAGATGATTTGTAGAGGGATTTTCCATTATAGCTACCCTATTAACAAGATTGCTACAGAAAGATGTCAAGTGTGAATGGATTGAAAAGTGTCAACAGAGTTTGACAAGTTAAAGGCATTGTTGACTGAAGCTCCTATCTTAGTACAACTAGAACCGGGTAAAGAGTTTATGATTTATAGTGATGCGTTCTTGAATGGACTAGGCTGTGTACTTATGCAGGAAGGAAAGGTAATTGATTATGCCTCTAGACAGCTAAAGCCACATGAGAAAAATTATCTGACACATGATTTAGAACTAGCCGCCATTGTATTTGCGTTGAAAATCTGGAGACATCACTTGTATGGTGAGAAATGTCGAATATTTACTGATCATAAAAGTTTGAAATACTTGATGACTTAGAAAGATTTGAACTTGAGGCAAATAAGATGGCTAGAGTTGATTAAAGATTATGAACTAGTGATCATAGTTGCAAATGCTTTGAGTAGAAAATCTTGATTTGCATTAAGAGCTTTGAACACTAGTTTAACCTGATTAGATGATGGTTCTATCTTAGCCGAATTAAGAGTTAAGCCAATGTTTCTTGAATAAATTTGGGATGTTTAGAAAGATGACAGTAAGTTGCAAGCTAAAAGAGCTCAGTGTAAGTCGGGTATAAAGTTAGATTTTCAGAGCAATTCTGACGGTTGTTTAATGTTCAGAAATTGATATGTGTACCAAAGAGTGATGAGCTTATTCGAAAGATCTTAGAGGAAGCACATAGCAATTCATTGTCTATTCACCTAGGTAGTACAAAGATGTATAATGATTTGAAGAAAATGTACTGGTGGGTAGGAATGAAGAGAGATATCTCAGAGTTTGTTTCTAGATGCTTGATCTGTCAGCAGGTAAAAGCCAAACATCAGGTACCTTCAGGTTTATTGCAGCTTGTGTTAGTTCCTAAGTGGAAATGGGACCGAGTTGCCATGGATTTTGTGACAGGATTACCGTTGAAACCGAGAAAGAAAGATGAAGTATGGGTTGTGATTGATAAGCTAACGAAGTCGGCTCATTTTATTCCAGTTCGTATGGATTATTCAGTTGACAAGTTGGCTGAGTTGTATATTTTAGAGATAGTTAGACTACATGGAGTGCCATTATCGATTATCTCAGATAGAGACCCGAGAGTCACTTCGCGGTTTTGGAAGAAGTTACAGGAAGCTTTGGGCACAAAATTGAGTTTTAGTATAGCTTTCCATCCTTAAATCGATGGTCAGTCAGAGACAGTTATTATGGTACTTGAGGATGCTCAGATGTTGTGTCTTAGAATTTCAAGGTAGTTGGGAAAAATATTTGTCGTTGGTGGAGTTTGCCTATTAAAATAGTTATCAGTCGAGTTTGAAGATGGCACCTTATGAAGCTTTGAATGGACGTGAATGTCGTACACCTTTCTATTAGACAGAGCTTAAAGAAAATCAGATTTACAGAGTTGATTTAGTTAAAGAAACTGAAGAGAAGGTGAAAGTTATCAGAGATTGCTTGAAAGCAGCTTCAGATAGACAAAAATCTGATACAGATTTGAAAAGAAAAGAGAATGAGTATCAAATTGGTGACAAAGTGTTCTTGAAAGTATCCCCATGGAAGAAAGTCTTTAGATTTGGCAAGAAAGGTTAGCTAAATCCACATTTTATTGGACCATTTGAGTTGACTGAAAGAGTTAGGCCATTAGCATATCAGTTAGCTTTGCCGACAAAATTAGAGAAGATTCATGATGAGTTCCATGTGTCCATGTTACATCGTTGCCGTTTTGATCCGTCACATGTGATTTCACAGATAGAGGTTGAGATTCAGCCAGATATGACTTACAGTGAAGAACCGGTAAAGATTCTAGCTCAAGAGGTCAAGCAACTAAGGAACAAAAGTATTGCACTTGTGAAAGTATTATGGAATAGGCATGGGGTAGATGAGGCTACATGGGAGCCCGAAGAGGCTATGCGAAAACAGTATCCAAACCTATTCATAGGTAAGATTTTCGGGGACAAAAATCCCTAAAGGGGGGAGAAATGTAACATCTCAAAATAGGGCCTAAACGGAATAGTGGTTGCAAAACCACGAATTTGAGATAGAAAAATTTATTTTGATTAATTTTTATGATTTACCGAGTGATTAGATGCATGTGTTAGAATATTGATAGAAAATTTCATGAATTGCATGTTTAATTTACCTATTAGGGCTTAATTGCAAAAGTTGATAATATGAGTTCTAGATAGGAAAGGATTAAATTGAAGAGCATAATTAAAGTAGAGGTCCTTAAATGGTAACTATACCATTCGGTTTTCATGGACAAAAGTGGACATACATAGGTAGAAATAACCAAAGTTTTAATGAAGGGCATTTTAGTCATTTGGTAATTAAAAGGAATTAAAAGGGAAAAAGATGGCAAAATTACTATCATCTTCTTCTAGTGGCCGAACCTTATGTGTCTCCATAGCTAGGGTTTCTTCAACTTTTCAAGCTCATAGTAAGTGCATCCAAGCCCCGTTTTTAATGTTCATTACGGTTTTAGAGTCCCGGTAACTTGATTTAGCTTATTCTAGCAATGATTTAACCTAGGGTTCATATTTGGAAAAATACCTATAGATGAAATGTGTTTATTTTGATGTTTTATAATAGAAAATGAGGTTTTAAATTATGTTAAACAACTTGTGCTACTCGGTTTTAAGTAAGAACGAGTAAAACGACATAATTGGTAAAAAATACCTAATCTTCATAAGTACATGTTAGAGTGAGAATTTGATGTTGCCATTGAGGGAAAATGATAACATAAGAATTAGAGAAAAAGTTTAATTTCCAAGCTTTAGGGCAAAAGTGTAAATATGCAAAAGTTTAGGGGCAAAATAGTAATTTTTCCAAAGTTAGAGTTAAGGATTGTTTTGATAAATGTGAGTATTGAATAAGCTAAATTTTCTAATTATAGATAAAGAAGAACAGAATTTGGGGATAGACCGAGGAAAGAAAAAGGTAGAAAATTAAGTTGTCAAGTTGATCATATTTTGCTCCAAGGTAAGTTTACGGTAAATAAATGCAATATTTTGATATTTTATATTGATGTTGTTAATTTCTAGCATATATACATTTATTTTATGAGAATACTCCCAGTTGAATAAAAGATGAGGTAACAGAGAAAAAGTATCAGAAAGCCCGTTTGAACCCTAGAAATGTATGGGATACGAAATGTCATGACATTTTGGGTTGAGACAGTTGAGGAACATCCCATGTAAGTCCATATTAGACATATGGCATTGGCAGGTTGAGACAGTTGAGGAGCATTCCATGTAAGTGCATGTTAGATATATGGCTTTGGTAGGACAGGGAACATCCCCTGTAAGACCATGCCTAGAGCATGGCATTGGCAGGCTATTATCAGGTAGGAAAACCCAAGTATCCTGAGTATTCCAAACGGGGTCACTGGGCTAATATACAGGCTATGTTAGAAGAAAGTTTAGGTAAAGGAATGATAAATAGGAAAGTTAAAAAGTAAGTGGAGAAGTAAAATAAAGATTTTTTTAGTTGATAGTATAATATGAGTATATTTATACTCGGTGAATGTTGTCATTTATTTACTTGTAAACTTACTAAGCATTGTAGCTTAATCCTTTTCCTTTCTTTCTTTTATAGAGTAGCCAAACCAATTTGGGGATCGTAAGGACGTCGGAGCTCGTCTTACACTATCAAAGGCTATCTCGGTATTTTGTAATTTGAAATGTTTTGAGTTATGGCATGTATAGGGACTTGGCTATTTTGTATGTATGTTCTTATGATATGACTAAAGAATGGTAGGGGAATACTTGATAATCATTAGCTATTGAAATGGCTAATTAAGAACATGTTTTGATGTTATGTATGCCTAAATGATAGTTTATGCAAAAAATTCTAAAGGAGTAAAAGTTAGGCATGAAACAGTTTTGGAATAGCAGTAGTGATGTGAATTTGAAATATCACTAAAAATTGTGAAAATGGAATTAAATGGTGAATAAGATGTAAAATTAAAGCTTATTGAGTCTATTTTCATAGGAAAGAAACAGAGCAAGCAAAGGAAGTCTATATTCTATAATATTTAAATTCTTGTGAGACCAGTTCATAGGGATTTTGTGATCCCCTGTTTTGATTTTAGAAAGTCACTAAAATTTGTACAAAAATAATTATGAGTCATAATTTATAAGCATAGATTCCTTAGTGAGTCTATTTTCATTAGAAACAAGTGGAAACACTAAATGAGAACTGTACTATGAGAGAATTGATTTTTAGTGAAGAGAGGTTAGGTCCGCTGGGCTGTGAAATAGGGGAACCTTTAACTAACAAACTGTACTAATTGGCTGTACCAAAAATTCTAGAAAAATTATGGTAAGAAGATATATGAGTCTAGTTTCAAGAAAAAATTACAGATTTAAATATTGAGGTTCGTAACTCGAGTTATAATTAATTTAGTGACTATTACATAAGTGGACAGTTTTTTTATGAACAGTGAAATAAATTGTATTAATTTTTATAAGTAATTGGAAAATTTTTAAATGTTCCCAGTTTGGTCCCAAACCGTTCTAATTACATGTTTAGGGCCTTGAGGGCCCTTTTTGGGGATATTGGATGAATGTGAGCAAATTAATTTTGAAAGCAAATTTTTATGCCCCGAATTAGTAAGATAAGTGTAGTAACACCTCATGCTCGACTCTGGCGATGGTCTCAGGTAAGGGGTCTTACATGCCTCCTCTACAACGATGCCAACAACTTGACCACCTTTGGACGTACCAATGTCCAGAGTGGAAATCTTGCACAAATGATTTGAAGAAGCAGTATATGCAAGTATATGGGTCAGGTTGTGGTATAGTTACAACAGAGTAGGTAAGAACTGCGAGGATTGTACCCAAGAAAGACGAGCACTAAATTAATTCTATTTTAAACATAAATAGATCTAATTAATACTTTAATCAAATAATAGTTTGAAGAACTAAAAGAAGATTTTTCTGGAAAAATTATAATAAAAGTAATAAGAAAGGAAATAAAAGAAAATTAAAGAAACAAAAAGCAAGAAATCAAATAGAAAATATATATCAAATCTGGGCATGGTGACTAGCTCACTTTGGTAATCATAATCAACTGTTGTCTTGGGTTTTCTTGTACAATCAACTAGTCAATACCTCAGCAGGATCTTCCAATATGACCATTGAAATACTAAGTAAGAACTACTTATCTTCTGACCTCACAGTCCAGACCGATTTAGGGTTAAAGTGTTCACGAATAGGTCATACCAATTTTAGGTTAATTCGCACCTTGATTACTTCCTAGGGTTGTCAGCCTAGGGTTTAGGTTATTCCTTTCTTAAATAGCTAATCCATTAAAAAATCCGTGCAAAAAATTTAATTATTCATACTTCCACTCACTAATCCCCCATAAGAGATTAGTTCCTCATGGATCTAGTAAACAATGCAAACTTGAATGAAAGAATTAACATAAAGAATAATTTCAAGAATAGAGTTTACAAGAAGCCATCTTGTATTGAATTTGAGTGTTGAATCCTCACAGAGTTTGAGAGTAATTTTAGAATCTGATTTCTCCTCAGAAGTAAATAACAAGAACATGAATAAAAATTTAAAACCTAAGAGAAGGGAAAAACTAAAGACTAAACTAAAGAGACAAATTATACAATTGAAAAATGTGTCTATAATATGTGTTATCTGAGCCTATTTATAGACTTAGAATGATCATTGTCCTTAACCTTAGGTCAGCTGATGTTTCCGAGCTTAAAGTTGAATTGTGTAAATCAAAACGCCCTTGCCTTTTATTAATTTCTCGTACAGAGGCAATGTCGCGACACACTAGGTCATGTGTTGTGACATCAAGGGTAGTATGCTCAACTTCCGGGTGTCTTCAGGGGTATGTCACGGCATCGTCATGTTGTGTCGCGACATCGAAGGCAGTCTTGGACTTCTTCAGTTTTTCTCCCTATGTTGCGACATCCAGTGCTCCGTGTTGAAACTTAGCGATTAGTATCGAGTTTAATGCACCCTCTAATGGTCTCATGCACACTCACAAAGTATATTAACTCTCCCTTCGGCCTCATTCAGTCGCTAAGGTTAATGAGAGACTCGAATAACACAATTTATTGAATTTAAGTAAATGTAAGAAACTTAACTAAATTCCAACTAAAATGCTTGTATTCAAGCTCCTCAAATGCAAAAACAAGTTTAATCTTCTACATCAAATTATGAAAGATCAGTGATTTACCTAAATCCTAAGTTAGTCACTAACCATGCGTATGTAGTCATGTGGTTTGATATAAGTGGAGGCTTATTTCGTAAAGATGATTGAGCCCATAACCAGTATGTTGGGTACATGACTTAATAAATATGGAACAATAGAATTCATAGCTCGATTAAAGAGTTAACGATATCCTCTCATTGGCATTGTATGGATTGATAAATATGGAACGTGGTCTCAAGTTGCTTGTTCCCGAACAAGCAATTTATCACAACTATTTGTTGGAAGTGGCAATATTAATCATTACGAAGACACAATGGTGACAATGAGATAAATTATGATTGTATTGAGTGAATGGATTTAACTCAAAGGAATCAATGATACCATATGAGGGTTATATACACATGACAATGTCATTAGACAAGGCAATTGGATGAATTGCTTTTGTAAAAAGTATACAATAAGGAGTTTTCAATCATGGTACTTCTTGTGGACTGACTCCATAATTAAGTAAATTGTTAATCACTCGAATGATGATTTTGGACATAATTGCAATTACTCAAGCCTAATTGTATATATCTTATTGGTCCCTCATTTAACAACCCGTTTTCAAAAGTGTCAGAAAATAGTGGTTTTAGGAACACAAATCTGACTAGATATTTTGTAACTATTATTCAGTTCATATGAGTCAAATATAATATTACATTGAATTTTGATATGATAATTTTTGCTAATTGAGCAAATAGTTAAGTTCAGGTGGTTTGCCCCTAAAGTCAAGTGGTTGTTAAAAATAAGGTATCGAGATCTCGTTTCTATAAACCTAGCCTGTAAATATTTAATAACAAATCTATTATATTGGTATGTGAAGGTTTGGTTCGGGAATTTTAATGTTCGGTTAGTTAATTAAATAAAAAGGACTAAATTATAAAAGATGTAAAACTTAACCGTTATTGAATTTTATTGATTAAATGGTTTAATTAGTGGATGTGTGAGGACTTATATAATAATTAGGCCATCTTGCTATGTTGGTTGATGGTTAAGGCATTTAATTATAGATTTTATATGTTAAGTTTTAAGCTAAATAATAATAAGGTCATAAAAAAGTAAAATAATAATAAAAAATAATACCATCTTCCTTAACACTTCTTCTATAAAAAGTAGAAAAAAGAAACTCCATTAGCAAAGCTTAAGGTTTGGCCAAGCCAAAGTATATGTATGTAACTAATTTTCCTACTCGTTTCTTGTAAATTTTATGTTTTTGAGATCATTATATCTTAATCTAGCTAACCTAGTGACAATTTCATAAAATTGTTAACGGTTTTGAAACTTGCCAATAATGAATTCTAGATGTTCTTGTGATTAAATGATGAATTTGAGAACTTGGTTGTTGTTCAGGACTATTTAGTAAAGGAATTTTTATTAGTTTTGAGTTTAGGACAAATATTAAAATAAGTAAAATTTAGAATGCAAATTTAGAAACATTTCAAGGGTTTGAAAGTTGATTTGGCATTATATTGAATTTGGTTTGGATATATTAGGGTTAATTGTGAAGTTTTTAATAGTTTTGATTTCACGGACTAAATTGAACAAAGTGTAAAAGTTCAGGGAAAATTTTATAAAAATGAAACTTATAGGTCATATGCATAGAAATGAATTTGATAGTTCATTTGAAATTGATAAGGTGAATTTAATCATTATATAGATCAAGAATTGAACCGTACGAAGGATAATCGGGGGAGAGGGAAAATCGTAGATTAGTCCCTACAAATCTTCTCTATAGTTGAATATACCAGGTATATGTATTTCAAACTTGTGCTATTATGATTTGATTCAATTGTATTTATGGTTACTTTTGATAATAATTTGAAATTATAAATTGTTGCAATTAAGTACAGATGAGAAAGTGAATATTTGGCAGTCGTTAAACATTTGGGAAATATGATATTTTTTTTATTTAGAAATGAACTTAGTTATTTAGAAATATGTGTATGAATGTATTTCTAGAAGTGCCTCTAAATTATTAAATATGGTAAACTCTGTTAAAATGCCCGTTTAAACATAGTAAATGATTAGGATACGATTGGTATGCCAATAAATAGGGTTTGAACGCGTGCTTGTTTAGATTTGCACTTCGGTGCCTCTTTTAGCATTTCAATGCTCTTTAGTGTAATATGGTTACCCGAGTATCTGAGTCATGTTACTATAGTTCATCGGGCTATGAAAATTTATGACTAATGTTATAATGATTAATTAATTTCAATGTTTACCCATTAGAAGGTTTGTATCAATGAATGATCATGCAAGATTGTTTCATTATGGTATTGATGTAATGAAATTAGATATATAAAGATGAATGATTTTGATTGAATCGTTGAAGAGCATGAAGTATATGATTAACTATTTCGACACTAATTCTATGTTTTTTTAAATGGTTGTCAGGTTTGAGTAGTCTAAGCATTTTTAGTTTTCAAATGTTTAGTTGAGGTGAGCTGATTTGAATATTAGCTATGAACTTACTATGCTAGTTAAGCTTACTAGGTTTGTTTTTGTTTTCTATAGTTAACGTTTTACGGAACTGGTTGGACGGATCAACTTGAATGCTCAAACTATCACACTCCTGTTTCGATAGCTTTTTATTCATTATTTTTGGCTTTGTGGCATGTATATAGCATTTTGAAGTTGATGAAATTAAAGCTCTAGTTGGAGTTGTAATATGATTAAAAGTTGGTATATAATGTTAAGTTTCATGTGTCATGATCAACTTGTGATAGATGTGGTAAAACTAATTAGGTATATCATATTGGTTCTATTTTGTGGGATAATGATTTGTGCCATTTGAATGGTAAACATGATTTTTGGTATTTTGTATCTTGAAATGGTAACTTGTCATTTGATGTTTTCTATGGAGATTTGTCATTGAGAAGGTTATTTTGTTTTGGTAATCTTTTGGAATTTTGGTTGGAATATATTGGCATTAGAAAGTTTGGTATAAATGTTTGGTTATGACATATATATTTGGAATCTATTTGGTGATTGAATAAGGTTAATTTGTTGGTTATTGCTTATATTGAAAAGTGGTGCCAATGAAGGCACATTGGTTAGGCACTTAGGTTGAATGTGAATTGTAACACCCCTAGACCCGTACCCGTCGCAAGAGAGTCAAGAGGCATCACTTGACCAAATTCAGATCATCAAATGACGTACCGCGACCGAAATTTTCATGTAACTTCATATAGTCCTTGTAAGCATAATCAAAAGGTTACATGCAATATTAATTTCAATCACATTTAAACCTCACACGAATCATAAAACATGGATATTGAGATAATGAGATATTTTGAGCCTATATCACACTATGCATACTTGAACTTCCATTCATATATAACAAAATCAAGTATTAAGCCATGGATAAGGCTGAAAGACATTCGGTAGGCCATTTTCGCATGGCCAACTTAATTACAACATCAAGAACATCTTTGACTTACAACAAAATGCCTGGTCTATACATGCCATTTTCGAGGATTAAGCTACAAAATACTGAAAGATGATTTGATAGTGTGGAGGACTTCGACCCTGGAACTCCCGATACCGTAGCTGACTAAAGAGATCTATAAAACAGAAGATCAAAAGTAGCAGAGTAAGCAATTATGCGCTTAGTAAGTTTTTAAGTAACTAAATCATTTGAAAAAGTAGCCTAAATTTTTCTAAGCTCGTTTATTTAACCTTTGGCCGAATAGGGCATACTATGATAACACTTCTTTCATTCATCTCACAAAGATAAATTCAATGTATCCAACTAAATCAACTTATAACCAAATACATTCATCTCAAGAATCAGGCTAGTATACATTCCATATTCGAATAGTTGAACTCCTCTAGTTCAGAACACATACATCATAATCAAGTCATAGACGTTCGGTAACTTTTCACAAAAATCAAGCATTCCCACCGAATTTCAAAATTACAAAACATAGGCAATAAAGTCCTCGAACAAGGGTAAGATGCATACCTGGCTATCTTACAGTCGGTAACACAATACCTAGGATTGGTTTGACATTTATTTTACATTGTTGGCACGGATGCCCTTCAGGATCGAGCCCGGTTTCAACACTGGCTCATAGCCCTTCGGAACTAAGTCTGGTTATAACACTAGCTTAAAAGCCCTTCGAGACTAAGCTCGGATCATACCACTAGCTCGAAAGCCCTTCGAGACTAAGCTCGAATCATACCACTGGCTCGAAAGCCCTTCGAGACTAAGCTCGGATTTAAATCCTCATTTACGTTCACCATGTTTACGTATATGTACCATATCACATTTAAATCACTAGTCATAAACAAAGGGCACAGTTTCATTTCATAATATAACAAAATTCAAAATTCACATGCCACTTCCAACAATTCGTAAATTATCTTTGCCACAACAACATTCAAGTATAGCTCTTAAGTCTGAATTTATATAATATACATATGTACTAAAATTTCATCATGTCATAAACTAAAGTTTGTTACTCAAAGACTTACCGCGTATCTTCCTAAGAAATTTCGATTTGACTATTCCGTGACCTTGGCCTTCCCTTTATCCGAAGCTGTCCCTATGTGCTCTTGAGCTTAATCAGAACAAAATTTAACTCATTAAAATTCCATGTAAAACCGTTTATGGCCATATAACAACTAGGCTAAACAAGCATTCATTTTAAGACCTTAACACCATAATATCGAATGCACTCCCCCATTAACCACATACACTCACGTGCATTTTTAATCATTTAAGTATGACTCATAGTTCATTTGGCCATTTAACATTCAAAGTCCTACAAGTTTCATATCAAGTGTCCCTATTAAAACACACACACAAGCACATAATGCATAGTAACGTTTTGCCTTAACAAAACTCAATTTAATTTGCAGTAATCACTAACCAGATATCCAAACCGAATTCAATTATTCCACTAAATAGCCGAATGTCTTACTAGCTTAGTAAGTGACATACTTAACAATTTACCAACTCATTTCACTCTCAATTTCCCTTATAGTAAATTCCATTAAACAAAATTCACTAAGAAACATATCAAATTTTCTTAAGATATTTCTCAATTCAAAATCGGCAATTCATGAGTAAAATTTCTCACAAATTAGCTATTTCCAAACTAACATTAAATTCACACGAAAACACATATAATTTAGCTCAAGCACCTTTTTAAACTCCCTACTTTATCAAAATATGAAAAACACCTATATTCAATTCTAAATAGCAGATTGTACAATGCATTTCCTAGCTCAAAGTTCAACTTACTAACCGAACTCATGTTGACCGAAATTTCCAATACCAAATAACGTCCCTTTATGTACCATTCATCAACCTAAGCTTCAACAATATCCCGTACAACTCAAAGCATGGAAACAACCCACATTTCAATATTTATTCACATAGCCGAATGCATATACCATCCCCAAACTTAAAATTTCCATTTGGGTGGTGGTAAGGACACAAAAACGAATCTATTATCACAAATTTACTTAAAACAACATTCAAAACATACCTTAATAGACAATTGAAAGTGCCAAATGCTTTAGGGATATTTTCCCCCCTTTTTCATCAAGTTTCGACTTGGAAGAAGAATGAATGAACACAATCTTTTTTTTCCAAATTGTTTTTCATTATTAAATCACTTTTAATTAAAAATATACATAAAAATAATTAAAGAAATTCATGCTTAGTGCTCCATATCACATCATGGCCGGCCACTCACCTCAAATAGGTATAATTGACATGCAAATCCATGTATTTGACAACATTATGCAATTAGTCTTCTTCAATTTAGCCACACATAAAGTTAATTCTTCCCACCTAAGTCCTTTAATTTAAAAACACATGAAATTTGACAAAAATCATAGCACACAAATTCACACATGTAACATTCACCTATTTAGGACATAAAATATTATAATAAAAAATAATAAATAAAAAAATTTCTTTAACTCAGTTTAATGGTTACGAAACCACTCCCCGACTAGGGTCGAATTAAGGCTGTCACAACTCTCCCCCTTTAGGGATTTTCGTCCCCAAAAATCTTACCCGAAAATAGATTTGGATATCTTTCTTTCATAACATTCTCGGGCTCCCAAGTTGCTTCCTCGGTCCCGTGCTTGAGCCACAGCACTTTTACTAACGGAACCTTTTTATTTCGTAGTTCTTTAACCTCTCGAGCTAAAATTCGAATAGGTTCCTATTCATAACTCAAATCAGGTTGAATTTCAACTTCCGACAGATTAATCACATGCGAAGGATCAGATCTATAACGATGAAGCATTGACACATGAAAAACGTTGTGGATCTTTTCTAGATCAGGGGGCAAACTCAATCTATAAGCAACTCGCCCAATCTGTTCCGATATCTCGTACGGTCCGATGAATCTCGGACTTAATTTACCTTTACGTCCGAATCTGAGCACCTTTTTCCAAGGTGAAACTTTTAAAAATACTTTATCGCCAACTTGATAGTCGATGTCTTTACATTTTAGATCCGCGTACGATTTTTGATGATCGGATGCCATCTTCAAACTGTCACGAATTGTTTTCACTTTCTGTTCTGCTTCTTTGACTAAATCAACCCCGAAAATTTTATTCTCACTAAGCCCAGTCCAAAACAGAGGTGTACGGCATCTTCGACCGTAAAGAGCTTCGTAGGGTGCCATCTAAATACTCGACTGGAAGCTATTATTCTACGCGAATTCAACCAGGGGTAAATATTTTTCCCACGAACCACTGAACTCGAGAATGCAACATCTCAACATGTCTTCGAGTATTTGAATAACCCGTTTAGATTGACCGTCAGTCTACGGATGAAAAGCGGTGCTAAATTGGAGTTTAGTACCCAATGCTTCGTGTAATTTCGTCCAAAATCATGAAGTAAAGCGAGGATCTCAGTCTTAAATAATAGAAGTCGGCACTCCGTACAATCGTACAATCTGAGAGACATATAATTCCGCTAACTTATCAAGTGAAAAGTCTGTACAGACCAGAATGAAATGAGCTGATTTTGTTAGTCTGTCTACAATAACCCAAATGGAGTCTTTCTTGCTCGACGTTAGCGGTAAACCGGACACAAAGTCCATTGTAACTTGATCCCACTTCCATTCAAGTATAAGGATCGGCTGAAGTAATCCCGCAGGGATCTGATGTTCCGCGTTTACTTGCTGACACACCAAACATTTAGATACGAATTCGGAGATGTCACATTTCATACCGTGCCACCAATATTGTCGTTTCAAGTCATTATACATTTTCGTGCTACCCGAATGAACTGACATTCGACTATTGTGAGCTTCATTCAAAATTGTCAAAACTAGCTCAGAATTCTTTGGAACACACAATCGGTCCTTAAATCTCAAGCAATCTTTTTCATCGATTCGAAACTCTGTATCCTTACCCGACATGCATTGACCTCGTTTAGCCAACAAGTCGTCATCGACTTTCTGAGCCTCCTATATTTGCCGTACAAACACTGGCTTTGCTCTTAGTTCAGCTATCAACACATCATCTGCCGACATCGTTAGCTTCACGTTCAACGCTGGCAAGGAAAATAGAGATTTTCGGCTGAGAGCATCTGCAACCACATTAGCTTTTCCCGAGTGATAATCAATAACAAGTTCATAATCTTTAAGCAATTCTAGCCACCGCCTTTGTCTCAAATTCAAATCTCTTTGAGTCATCAAATACTTGAGACTTTTGTGATCGGAGAAGATGTGACATTTCTCACCGAACAGATAGTGTCGCCAAATCTTCAAGGCAAAAACAATAGCGGCTAACTCTAGATCATGAGTCGGATAATTTTGCTCGTGAGGTTTCAACTGTCTCGAAGCATAGGCGACAACTCGGCCTTCTTGCATCAAAACGCAACCTAAACTGTTTAGACTTGCATCGCTATAGACTACAAACTCTTTATCGGACTCTGGTTGAACTAACACTGGAGCTTCCATCAAAAGGGTTCTCAGCTGGTCGAAACTTTGCTGACATTTATCAGACCACTCAAACTTGACATCTTTTTGTAGTAGTCTCGTCAATGGTACCTCGATCATCGAGAAACCTTTGACGAATCGTCGGTAATAACCGGTAAGTCCTAAGAAGCTTCAAATTTCAGAAACATTTCTAGGGGGTTTCCAATCGAGAATAGCTGAAATTTTGTTCGGGTCAACTCGAATACCCGAAGTAGATACTATATGTCCCAAGAAGCCGACCTCACGTAACCAGAATTCGCACTTGCTGAATTTCGCATACAATTGATTTTCACGTAAGGTCTGAAGTACAAGTCCCAAATGCTCGGCATGCTTGATCTCATCGCGAGAGTAAATCAAAATGTCATCGATGAACACTACTACAAAACGGTCCAAAAATGGCCTAAACACCCGGTTCATTAAATCCATGAAAATCGCAGGGGCATTAGTGAGCCCAAACGGCATCACTAAGAATTCGTAGTGTCCGTATCTCGTTCTGAATGCGGTTTTCGGTACATCAGAATCTCTAACCCTCAACTGGTAATAACTAGATCGTAAATCGATCTTCGAAAACACTGAAGCTCCCTTCAACTGATCAAACAAGTCGTCGATTCGAGGCAACAGGTATTTATTCTTTACAGTTGCTTTATTCAGTTGTCGATAGTCGATGCACATTCTCATGGTCCCATCTTTCTTTTTCACAAACAAAACCGGCGCACCCCAAGGTGAGAAACTCGGTCGTGCGAAGCCCTTGTCTGTCAACTCTTGTAGCTGAGATTTCAATTCTTTTAACTCAGTAGGTGCCATATGGTACGGGGCAATCGAAATTGGAGTCGTACCCGGAACCAACTCTATACCAAACTCGACCTCTCTCACTGGCGGCAATCCTGGCAATTCTTCGGGAAACACATCTGAAAATTCACATACTACCGGTACACTCTCAAGTTCTCGCTCGGATACTTTGTCATCTAATACATAAGCCAGATACGCTTCGTAGCCCTTTCTCATGTATCTCTGAGCTGATAGGGTCGTGATTACGGCAGGTAGCCCGTTTAAAACAGTGGACTCAATTCAAATTATTTCGTTATTCGAACATCGTAGATCAATAGTCTTTCGCTTGCAATTCACTATCACGTCGTGGACAGTCAACCAATCCATTCCGAGGATAATATCGAATTCATCAAAAGGTAGTAGCATCAGATCAGCCGGAAAACAGAAATCTCGAACCATTAGGGGACATTTCTTGCTTACTTTATCAATCAGAACACAACGACCCAAAGGATTTGACACTCGAATTACAAACTCAGTAGACTCAACAAGAAGAGTCTTACTGGAAGCTAAGGTTTCACACACAAATGAATGGGTTGAACTAGAATCAATCAGAGCAATAACATCAGTGTTAAAGAGTATGAAAGTACCGGTAATAACATCTAGAGAAGAAGCCTCCTCACGGGCACAAATAGCATACGCTCTGGCAGGTGCTCGAGCCTCGGATCTAACTGCAGTATCTCTAGTCCCCCTCTTACTACCACTATTATTACCCGGTGTAGCTATGCCACTAGGTCTTTGAATCGGATCAGTAGTGCGCTCATCAACTTTCGGACAGTCTTTGATAAAATGATCGGCAGATCCACATCGGAAGCAGGAGCAGTCATGATGCCTATAGCTCCCTGGGTGCCATTTACCACAATATTTACATTCAGATCTGTCCCGACGCTCATTGTCAACACTGGCAATTAAAGTAGTGCGCGAACTCACGGGGGGCCGATGATGCTCATGTCTAGAAAAACCTGATGTATATCTAGATCGGCCCGAGTCATCTCTAGTCTTTTTGGACGATTGCTGAACAGATTTTCCCGCAGATCTTTTACGAAACTCTCTAGCTCCATCTTTGGCTTTTCTTTTTTCATTACCGAGCTCTTCAGCTTTGCAAGCTCGCTCGACTAACACAACAAACTCTTTAATTTCTAGAATTCCCACCAGTAATCTAATATCTTCATTTAATCCATCCTCGAAACGTTTACACATAATAGCCTCGGAGGAAATACATTCACGAGCATATCGGCTGAGACGCACGAACTCTCTCTCATATTCGGTTACTGATATCTGACCTTGTTTAAGCTCAAGAAATTCCTTCAATTTCTGGTCGATGAATCTCTGACTGACGTATTTCTTACGGAACTCGATTTGGAAAAACTCCCAAGTGACCCGCTCTTTCGGAACAACAGAGACCAGAGTATTCCACTATTAGTAGGCAGCGTCGCGTAACAGAGATACCGCACATTTCAGACACTCCTCGGGTGTGCATGTCAGCTCATCGAACACTCGAATTGTATTATCGAGCCAAAACTCGACCCGTTCAGCATCGTCATTATGAGTGGCCCGGAACTCTTTAGCCCTATATTTCTTTATCTTATCAACCGAGGGTCTACTCGATCTCACCGGATCGGTCATATGAAGGGCCACATAAGTTGGAAGCAGAGTATTAGGGGGCAGGGGTTGCGGAACAGTTGGATTTGATCTAAGGAATTGAGCAAACCAATCGCTCATCATCGCGTAAAAGGCTTGTCTTATGTCATCATCTCGATGACTGATATTCAGTTGAGATTCATTTGGTGCTGTCCCTTGGACGGGAGCAGGCGCTACACTCTCAACATCATCTGCTACGGCTTGATTGGGTTCGGGATCCATTTCCATACCAAAAAAATCACATTTCAGATGTCAGAAGTCATCACACTACCTCATTAACACAAAATGGCATGTATAGCTACGCTCAAACCCACTACATTAGTCCGAGAATTGACCAAACCGTAGGTCTGATACCAAATAAATGTAACACCCCTAGACCCATACCCGTCGCAGGAGAGTCAAGAGGCATCACTTGACCAAATTCAAATCATCGAATGACGTACCGTGACCGAAATTGTCATGTAACTTCATATAGTCCTTGTAAGCATAATCAAAAGGTTACATGCAATATTAATTTCAATCACATTTAAACCTCACACGAATCATAAAACATGGATATCAAGATAATGAGATATTTCGAGCCTATATCACACTATGCATACTTGAACTTCCATTCATATATAACAAAATCAAGTATTAAGCCATGGATAAGGATGAAAGACATTCGGTAGGCCATTTTCGCATGGCCAACTTAATTACAACATCAAGAACATCTTTGACTTACAACAAAATGCCTGGTCTATACATGCCATTTTCGAGGATTCAGCTACAAAATACCGAAAGATGATTTGATAGTGTGGAGGACTTCGACCCTGGAACTCCCGATACCGTAGCTGACCAAAGAGATCTATAAAACAGAAGATCAAAAGTAGCAGAGTAAGCAATTATGTGCTTAGTAAGTTTTTAAGTAAATCATTTGAAAAAGTAGCCTAAATTTTTCTAAGCTCGTTTATTTAACCTTTGGCCGAATAGGGCATACTATGAGAACACTTCTTTCATTCATCTCACAAAGATAAATTTAATGTATCCAACTAAAATCAACTTATAACCGAATACATTCATCTCAAGAATCGGGCTAGTATACACTCCATATTCGAATAGTTGAACTCCTCTAGTTCAGAACACATACATCTTAATCAAGTCATAGACGTTTGGTAACTTTTCACAAAAATCAAGCATTCCCACCGAATTTCAAAATTACAAAACATAGGCAATAAAGTCCTCGAACAAGGGTAAGATGCATACCTGGCTATCTTACGGTCGGTAACACAATTGTTAGGATTGGTTCGACTTTAATTTTACATTGTTGGCACGGATGCCTTTCGGGACCGAGCCCGGTTTCAACACTAGCTCATAGCCCTTTGGAACTAAGTCCGGTTATAACACTAGCTTAATAGCCCTTCGAGACTAAGCTCGGATCATACCACTGGCTCGAAAGCCCTTTGAGACTAAGCTCAGATCATACCACTGGCTCGAAAGCCCTTCGAGACTAAGCTCGGATTTAAATCCTCATTCACGTTCACCATGTTTACATATACGTACCATATCACATTTAAATCACTAGTCATAAACAAAGGGCACAGTTTCATTTCATAATATAACAAAATTCAAAATTCACATGCCACTTCCAACAATTCATAAATTATCTATGTCACAACAACATTCAAGTATAGCTCTTAAGTCTGAATTTATATAATATACATATGTACTAAAATTTCATCATGTCATGAACTAAAGTTTGTTACTCAAAGACTTACCGTGTATCTTCCTAAGAAATTTCGATTTGACTATTCTGTGACCTTGGCCTTCCCTTTATCCGAAGCTGTCCCTATGTGCTCTTGAGCTTAATCAGAACAAAATTTAACTCATTAAAATTCCATGTAAAACCGTTTATGGCCATATAATAACAAGGCTCAACAAGCATTCATTTTAAGACCTTAACTCCATAATATCGAATGCACTCCCCCATTAACCACATACACTCACGTACATTTTTAATCATTTAAGTATGGCTCATAGTTCATTTGGCCATTTAACATTCAAAGTCCTACAAGTTTCATATCAAGTGTCCCTATTAAAACACACACACAAGCACATAATGCACAGTAATGTTTTAACTTAACAAAACTTAATTTTATTTGCAGTAATCACTAATCAGATATCCAAACCGAATTCAATTATTCCACTAAATATAGCCGAATGTCTTACTAGATTAGTAAGTCACATACTTAACAATTTACCAAATCATTTCACTTTCAATTTCCCTTATAGTAAATTCCATCAAACAAAATTCACTAAGAAACATATCAAACTTTCTTAAAATATTTCTCAATTCAAAATCGACAATTCATGAGTAAAATTTCTCACAAATTAGCTATTTCCAAACTAACATTAAATTCACACGAAAACACATATAATTTAGCTCAAGCACCTTTTTAAACTCCCTACTTTATCAAAATATGAAAAACACCTATATTCAATTCTAAATAGCCGATTGTACAATGCATTTCCTAGCTCAAAGTTCAACTTACTAACCGAACTCATGTTGACCGAAATTTCCAATACCAAATAACGTCCCTTTATGTACCATTCATCAACCTAAGCTTCAACAATATCTCGTACAACTCAAAGCATGGAAACAACCCACATTTCAATATTTATTCACATAGCCGAATGCATATACCATCCCCAAACTTAAAATTTCCATTTGGGTGGTGGTAAGGACACAAAAACGAATCTATTATCATAAATTTACTTAAAACAACATTCAAAACATACCTTAATAGACAATTGAAAGTGCCGAATGCTTTAGGGATATTTTCCCCCCTTTTTCATCAAGTTTCGGCTTGGAAGAAGAATGAATGAACACAATCTTTTTTTTTTCAATTTGTTTTTCATTATTAAATCATTTTTAATTAAAAATATACATAAAAATAATTAAAGAAATTCATGCTTAGTGCTCTATATCACATCATGGCCGGCCACTCACCTCAAATAGGTATAATTGACATGCAAATCCATGTATTTGACAACATTATGCAATTAGTCTTCTTCAATTTAGCCACACATAAAGTTAATTCTTCCCACCTAAGTCCTTTAATTTATAAACACATGAAATTTGACAAAAATCATAGCACACAAATTCACACATGTAACATTCACCTATTTAGGACATAAAATATTATAATAAAAAATAATAAATAAAAAATTTCTTTAACTCGGTTTAATGATTACGAAACCACTTCCCGACTAGGGTCGAATTAAGGCTGTCACATGAATAGTATATTTTGCCATGTTTTGATACATTTTTAAATAGATTAATGTGGTGGTAAATGCATGGCTTGGTGTCTAAGAAATTTTAGGTGAATTGACTTGTTTTTGTAGGCATTTTTTACACACACGAATATGCGACCCACATGGTTACATAAGACGACCATGTGGCCTCTTTGATTTTTTGTGTAGGTTTGCTTACACGGTCCCAAAGAGTTACGTAGCCTGGACACATAGGTTGAACTCTGTCACATGCCCTGGCCACACAATCATGTGACCCTTGTTTTCACCTTTTACTCAAAAATTTGTAAAAGTGTAACGCCC
Organism: Gossypium stocksii; assembly: GCA_020496765.1. NCBI lineage: Eukaryota > Viridiplantae > Streptophyta > Magnoliopsida > Malvales > Malvaceae > Gossypium > Gossypium stocksii. Next base: position 78,074,609 of record CM035629.1, read on the forward strand.
CGAAAATTTAAATTTTTAATTGTTGAAATCTACAGTAATTAATTTATGTATCTCTGGTTCTGTGCTCTGCTTCTATGTTTAAGGTCTGGAGTTCGAGTTGTTTCATTGAAAGTTTTATTGTTTTAAAACAAACCATAAGCAAGCATTACCTACTTAAGTTCAATTCGGTGTGATATTATGACAAGAACGAGCCTGCTAGTTCACTAGTTAAGCATCTATTCGTATTCTGTCTGGTTCTGAGTTTGAGTCTCATCGTAGACATTAGGACATTATTTTTGCTCAATGTTGGAAATTTTTTTGGAAGTTAAAGAATTAAGTAATGTTAATTCTTATTTTTTCTATTTTCTCCTTCTTCGTTCTTCTTTTTCCTATTCTTCCTTTCTTTTTCTTTTATATTCTTTTATATTTTTACTGATTGTGGTCGAGAGGAATACAGTTTAGTTAAATTTTGTTACAAAAGGGTTTCGAGTAAATAATTACTAACGTGAATGGTTTCACGGTTGTTTTTTCGTTCCTATATGCTTTGAATTGGGTAAATTGCAAGTCGCAATAATTTTTTATAAATAATCATTTGTTTCCCTAATAGGCGGGAATATCATCAGTAAGGAACAACAAAACGGTAGTTTCAGTGACAGTTGCTATGGGTTCAGTAAGTTTGAGTTTCTTGAATTTTTATTGTCAAAACTATCGACATAGGCATTATGTCCCAGTCAAGTAAATCTGTTGATTAAAGGGCTGAATTGTGTGACTGAATTGTGTGACCGAATGGTTGTTTTAAGCTTCGAGGATCCTTGCATTGTTGTTACTTTGAAATTCCAATAGGTGCGTATTGGAATTCTCAAGGTTTTGCAAGTTTTGGTCGCTGGAAATGGTGGTTTTCGACACCACACGGCCAGGCACACGGACATGTGACCAAGCCGTGTGAGCTACACGGGTGTAACAGCCTGATTCTAAGCCTAGTCGGAATAATGGTTTTGGGACCACTAATCTGAGGTTAGAAAAATTATTTCTAATATTATTTTATGTGTTCTAGCATGATTATATTGGTGTATGAAAATTTTGGTGAATTTATTTTAGCGATTGCTTGCCTAATTGTGAGAAAGGACTAAATCGCATAAAGTCTAGAAGTTTTGTTTTAGTAGCTAAAGGTGTTAATTGTCTATGGAACATTAAATTATAGGTTTTGATTGAGTAAATAGACCAATAAAAAGATAGTGCTGAACATGGAGACAAAAATGTTGAAAAGTCAAAGTTGGTGGTGTTAGGTGACTTATTTAGCAATAAAATAAAGTAAATAGGAAAAAACTATCATCTTTTCACGTCTCTTTTCTTCTCCACCGAAAAGTACAGCAAAATATGGGGTTTTGAAGCTCAAAATTTCAGCCAAGAAAATCTCTTACAAGTAAGTCATTTTGGTAGCCATTTTGGATGATTTTTGTACTTTTGTGACCCCTAAAGCTTAATCTAGCTAATGAGGGGATCATTTTGCAACATGGTTAAGAGCTTAGGGTTTTATCATGAGAGCAATTTGTGTAGTTTGCAGAAATATTATGGAATAAAATGAATCATAGTTGTTAACTAAACAACTTTTCTGAAATAATTTCTATGAAAACTTTGAAAAAGGGCCATTTTGTAAAGTTTGTTAAATTAATGGTAATTGTGTGAAATAATGGAAATTGTGAGCTGCCATAAGAGTAAAAGGGGTGCAGATTGGCATAAGAAATAAGGAAATTTGATAGAAATCGATTTTTAGGCCTTGAGGCAAAATCATAATTTTGTGAAAGTTTAGGGGCAAAATTGCAAATTTGCCAAAGTATGTTTTATGGGCAGCTAGTGATGATTATGAAATTTAGCTAAGCTTTGCTTGTGTTTACTTTCATGAAATTGCAATTGTCTATGATAGGGACTAAATTACAAGAATGTGAAACATTAAGGGCAAAGGTGTAAAGTTGCCCTAATTTGAATTTTGGACTAAATTGTATAAATTGACAACTAAATAAGTAAAAGTGATTATTTTTAGATTTGGGGAAATGAGATTTGGACAAAGAACGAGGGAGAACAAAGTATCGGATTAGCCGACTTATTTCATCGTTTCTGCAAACAAGGTAAGTTCATATGGTTATTCTATAGTGATCAATTATTAAATTTTGAAATGAGATGATGTATTATTCTATATTTTTTTCAACTAACCATGATAATATGTAAGTACGAGATCCGATCGAAAGATCAAATCAGAAGAAATATAGGGTTAAGTACGATTGTACTACGACTCGTGATGAATTGACAGAAAAAGACCATGGTTGGACCATGGCAATGTGAGAGCCAGTGTAAGACCATGTCTGGGAAATGGCATCGGCCTCGATACGTGTCATTGTAAGACCATGTCTAGGACATGGCATCGGCACCGATAGATGTGAGCTAGTGTAAGACCATGTCTGGGACATGGGATCGGCCTCGAGATGTGTTAGCGTAAGACCATGTCTAGGACATGGCATCGACATAGATAGATATGAGCCAATGTAAGACCATGTCTGGGACATGGCATCGGTAGATAGTCTCACGTAAGACCATATCTAGGATATGGCAGTGGTACCGTACATACGTGATTCCCGATGCATTCGATGGTGTTCTGAATGACTCAACAGGTAAGACAAACTTTGTGGAATTCATATCTAGTTTTATACATGAGATGTGAAAGGTTTAGGAATTTATGAAATTTATTAATTATGACCTGAGATAACGTGTTGTTATCGATGTGTAAGTGAATCAATGACAAGGTCAAGAAGAGAGTGAAAATGTAATCGAGTTAAGTGATACAAATACGTATGAAATTCATGTGAATATTGAGTGGTGGTAACTTAAGGTCTTGTCATAAGATCATATTGAAATCGCGAGAAAAGTTATGGTTTGACATACGAGATAGTATTTCATGCTTTCGAAATGATTATTGACTTGAATGTGAAATATGTCATACCGTTCACGCATAAGTAATTGTAAATAAATTGATAAATATGTATTTAATTCATACGATTGAAATGAATAAGTTTTCAAAAGCTAAGGTTAACTATATAAGAGAGTAGATGATTATACGGTGAGACCTTATGAACTCTTTATGCTTAAGAAATTATTTGAAGCCTATTTTATATCTATTATAAGTTTAATAATCATATAAGCTTACTAAGCTTTATAGCTTACCTTGTTTACTCTCCTATGTGTATAAGGTTTTAGAAGTTTGCTCAGGTTGGAAGATGACGGAGATCACGACACACTATCTCGCTATGGTTTGGCGTTTAAAGCTCGTAATTACAGTTAAGTGGCATGTATAGGCTAGATAGTGTATTAAGGGTAAACTGAGTTTTAACCATGGTTTCTTTAGTATTTCTTCAGTGATTAACCATGAAATTTGGCTTGTGAATTACGTGTAGTCATTATTTGGTAAATGTAGCATTTGAATGGTATATGTATGCCATTTTTACATATATTTTGTTGTTCATTAATGCCATGTTTTAAGTTGATGAGTTGGTATGAATGGGTGCATGAAAAGGGTGATGGAAAGGCTTGGAAAATAGTCTTACAACCATCCACATAGGTAGACACACGACCATGTGTCTAGGCCGTGTGTGACACGCAGTCCACCCCATGGGCGTGTGGCTCGACCATGCATCCCCTGCACCTTAAGTTAGTTAAGTTTGTGTTGCACACGGGCTGAACACATAGGCGTGTACCTTAACAGTGTGAACCCAAGTTGTTCATGGGGTAAAAGTCAGAGAGTTACAAGGGCAGAAGACACCGGCGCGTCATGGCCATGTGAGGGACATAGGCCATGAACATGGGCTTGTGTCAAGCCATGTGAAAAACCCCTGTAAGTTCGATGTTAGAAAATAAATCCACACAGTAGGGGACATGGGCGTGTCCCAATATGCTTAAGCTGTGTGAGCCACACAGGCCACGAACACGGCCATGTTAGCATATCACACGGGTATGTGCCCTGTTTTCAAGGGCTCTTCCTAAAAGTTTTATAAGTGCTTGAATTAGCCTCAAATCGTGTTTAAAGTGTAATTGGAGCCTTAAAGGCTCGTGTTAGGGGCTTTAAGCTAATGTTTAAAAAGTTTTAAATTGGAACGAAGATTTCATAACTCAGAAATGAAAGTGTGTATGTGTTTGAGTTAGGTAATTCCTCGTACCCTGTTCTGGCGTCGGATATGGGTAAGGGGTGTTACAATGGACATGTGGTAGGTCGTGCAATCAGCCACGTAACTCACTACTCATAAAAAAGGAGCCATAAGAGTTGGCACACGGGCGTGTGTCCAGGCCCTGTGTAGCCATGTTAGTGCAGGGTTCACATGGGCATGGGACATAGGCATGTTTCTAGGCCGTGTAACTCACTGTTTGTCATAGTATGACCACACGGGTAAGCTGTGACAGCCTTAAAACGACCCTAGTCGGTATGTGGTTTCGGGACCACAAAACCGAGGCATAAAAATAATTAAATATTCACTTTGATGCCTATTATATGTGCAAATTCATGTGTGACATCTTAGGTGCTTCAATTTAGTATTATAATTATGAATTGCACCAAAAAGGGCTAAATTAAGAACTTTGGAAATATGCTAGGCAAATGTGAGATGACTAGCTAATGCATGCATGCAAATTGAGGGAGTTGCATGTGAAATTTACCTTTTTATGTGAGTGGATGGTAATGATAATTGTGTTTGGCATTTTGTGCTTTGTATGTTAGTACATAATGATGAAAATAAAATTGTTTTTATTAAATAAAATTTGTTAACATAAAATAGAAATATTATGATTAATAAAATAAGAAAAAGGGTGTAAAAACAATGTTTTGTTCATCTTTCTTTCCCCCATTGCCGAAATTAACTAAGGAAGGAGAGAGCTAGGGCTCAAGCTATCGGCTGGGAGAAACTTTGATTAAGGTACACTTTCTAGGTGATTTTCTTTGAATCTCATGAAATTTTGTTGGTCTTGAAGCTCTCTTCTTTGTCCATGTTTGAATTTCATGAAATTTTTGTGTGATAAGCATTCGGCCATGGATGCATGCTCTCTTTGGTGATGTTTTGAAGGTTTTGTTAAGAGATTTGAGCTTGAGAACATGAAATCTTTGTGTGATAAGCAAGATAGGTGTTCGGCCATACCAAGTTTTGGTTAAGGGACTTGTTTTGAATTTATGAGCTTATTAGAGCTTGTTAAATTTTCTTGTGATTATTTTTGAAGAAGCATTCGGTTATGGGTTCAAGTATTGAGTTGTTGATGTCTTGATGATATTTGTTACTAAGTGAATTTGAGCTTGTTAAATGCACATTTGTGAATTGATTGTTAATAGGGATCAATTAAAGAGCTTAAATATGCCCATGATTGCCGAATATGAAGTTGAAAATAACTATGAAGTAATTGAGTTTTCAAGTTGTTAGAAGAGGGTTTGAAGATGTGCAATAATGCATATGTTTCATATTATGTTTTTGGGTGATTCAAAGGGGTATTCGGCCATTGTAAATTTTGATGGTTGAGGTTGTGATTCATATGTTAGATGGCATTCAGCTAGTGTATTTTTGTGCCAATGAATGTCAATTTTGGACTTAAGCATTTAGTTGTAAATTTGTTAAATGAACTAAGGTAATTGAAGATGCTAAATGCATTATGTGTACATGCATGTATTCGGCTAACTTGGTGAGATTGGTTTGATTGGTAGCTTTAAAAAGGGTCTATTAGGGGATATATGTGCTTGATTAATAAAATGTTAGTCAAAGTTTAGGAGATGGTTTTGAATAAAGTCCATGCTTGGACATATGGCCGAATGGCCTTAGGATGTATGCATTAGAACTAGTAGTTAGACTAATTGATCAAATTGTGCTTGTGGAAACTTCTTGGTTAAAGAAAAATGACCTTTTCGGCCATGGGCATGGACTCTTTGTTTTAAAATGAATGTGAATTATGTTTGTATAAACATGACAAGATCAATGACTTCTCTAAATGATGCCTAGTAATGTTACGTTTCAATTATGTGAATAAGTACATTAAAGAGTGAATTTTGTATAAGCCTGCTTGGTACAGCAGCAGTAACGTGTTTTGGAAAAATCACCATAAATTGTGGGAGATGAATTAGAGGCTGAATAAATTGTGTAATTAAACCTTAATGAGTCTAGTTCCTTATAAAAGAAACCTTACAAGCAATGGACCTTCCAATAAAGAGATTTTTAAAGTTGTGTGAAACAGGGTCAGAATGACCCCGAAATCCCCTGTTCTGTTTTTAGAAAATCACCATAAATTGCATAAAAATTTTTGTGAGACAAAATTTATATGCTTAGACTCTTTAATGAGTCTAGTTTCGAATAAAATTGGTGAGGACATGTTTGGAATTCTGTACAAGGAGAAATTTGGTTCGTAGTATAGGGTAGTCAGTTTAATCAAACAGTGAAATAGGGGAACTTTAAGAAAATTCTGGTATTGATTGGTCAAACCAAAAATTATGAAAATTTTATGGATGGTAGATAAATGAGTCTATTTTCATGCAAAATTAACGGTGCTTCATTTGGAGTTTCGTAGCTCCAGTTATGAGTAAATTATTGAATGCTGCTCAGAAAAATCAGCTTGCTGTGACTTATGATATGTATGTGAAATGACCAAATGTGTATGTTTTTGTTTGCTATGAGAAGTATATGCATTTATTGATTGACTATAAGTGAAGATGGTTAATTGAGATGTTGAATAAGGATTAATAAAATTAAATATTTTATTTAGCTCAAGAGCATAGAGGGACGAGCTCGGATAAAGGGAAGGCTAAAGTGGTCGAATAGCCAACTCCTAAATTCTCGGGAAAGTTCAAGGTAAGTTTTGGGTAATCGAATTTGATCTTTAAGTTAAAATGCCATGATGTACATGCTGATATTGAATGATGTCCCATCGAGAAAGAAACCTTATTCATGTTTGTTATATGGCCGAATGGCTCATAGAAAAAAGGGCCGAAATGGAGTTTTGAAATGCGTTTGCTTATGTATGTTTGATCTTTGGGCCGAAAGTTAGAAAAGAAATATATATGTGTATAAGTTTGAGTTATATGTATATTTATGATATAAAGTCGAGAAGCATGTTACATGTTGGTATGTACATAAATTGATTGAATTGCAAGTGAAATCTTGCTATGTGAAATTTGGCTACATGCGAATATATCTGTGTATGAGAATTAGTAATGTGAATCCGGGATTAATTCCCGCTGACTATATGTGGAGACTATACCCGGGTTAAGACCCGAAGGCTATATGCAGAGATGATGTCTGGGTTAAAACCCGAAGGCTATATGCGGAGATTGCGTCCGGGGTAGAGACCCGATAGCTATATATATAGAGTTTATCCGAGCTAAAGATCTCGATGATGATGAGAATAAAGCCTAAGACTAATGGTCTTCAAGGTAATGATCGCAAATGAATTGCGCTGAAAGTGCTAAGCTATACAGGTATGTACCCTTGGATTATATGCAAGCTGGATTTTGGACCGAATACTAAGGTCATTATGTGATTTCATATGTGTTCATGAAATGAGATTATTAATATGATCAAAGTACAATTGGCCTATGTGAAATGTTATGTGAATTTCTGTTACTTTAATATGTAATGTGAACTTACTATGAGTAGAAGCTATCCATGTTCGTATGAAATGTGTATGTATATGTTGGAAAAAGGGGTGACTTACCCAAAGGAAGAGGGTAACAAAACTACGAAAAACTATGTTAGAATTGAATGCTTTATCAGAGACTTTGTTTAAAACTTACTAAGCATTGTAATGCTTACTCCGTTTCCCTTGTTTCCTCTGTTTTATAGATCTCTTTTTGGAAGCTACGGACTCAGGGATTGAAGCCTTAATCACCTACACTATCGCTGTTATTTTGGTACTTTGTCGGTTATTTTTGGATCAATGGCATGTATAGGCTAATCTCCTTTTTGTTATGTTAAACTACATTTTGAGTTGTAATTATTCTAGCCATGCGAAAATGGCTTGCCTAGTCTTCAAGTTGAATATATATGTGAATGTTACTTGTATGGTTTAAAGTTGTGGCATGTTTTTAGTTAATACCCAATTTGGTAATGAGTTGCTACTAGGGAGTTCGGTTTATGAAGGGTTTGTTTCGGCCAAGTTGCTAGTAGCCACATAGTAGAATTATGCTAGCATACTATGCTTATGAAATGTTTTCTTTTATGAGATATGACTTATTAACCGAACCTATTTGCATGTGTCACCCTCGGTTAAAGAACTAAATAAATCTATGGAATTTTGGTAGGCTATGTCTTGTTATGTAATACCTTAATACCCTATTCCGGCGACGGACGGGGTGTAGGGTGTTACATAAGCACAGGGGCGTGTGCCCAAGCCATGTGCGTCACATGGGTAAGGACACAGCCATGTGTGTCACATGGGTAAGGACATGGCCGTGTGTCCAGGCCTTGTAACTCTCTGTTTGCAGGTTAGAATCACACGAGCTGAGAGCGTCGGCGTGTGTCAAGCCATGTGATCCATACGGACAGGGTACACGGTCATCTGTTGAGGCCCTGTAGAAGTATAAGCAGGCCTAAAAACCCTTTTGAGGCCATAAATGTTATTTGTGACTAATAATGATTCTTTTACTATATGAATGATCTGAACTGGATTGATGTGATCTCTCTATTTCTCTAGCACTGACATTTGTTTATTATGACTGTAAATGTGCTATGAATATTGGTACTCTATATAGGCATGGGTTAGGACATTGACAAGAAGGAAGTAATCTGTTCTGAATTAGTGGTTTAACCACTTTCTGATTAACTTTGATTCTAGCTTATAGCGCATTATGATTCAGTAACTAAGCTGCAACTTTGTAAACGTGTCAAATAGACACATCGCGGTGTGTATGAATTTGATCTGTAATTTATATATATGTGTGTGTGTTGATGAAATTGCATATATGGATGTATACCTAATTAAATATATCTAATCTGTTCTGAATTTGAACTGTAAGCAGCTTTTAACTGAACCAAGTCTCTGAATAAAATCACTTCGTGATTAAATATAATTTGAATATTTTAACTTCTGCTAGGCACTCAGTTCACAACTCATTATGTTTTCCTAGGATTTCAGGTGGTTCGCAGACTTAAACGGGGTCGGTGCTAAGGAAGCTTGGTCAACTTTTTGTCTATTATATTAAGTTTTATTACTAGGGATTTATGTTTTATAGAGTTTATGGAGATTTGAGTTGTAACACCCCTATCCTGTAACCATCACTGGAATAGGTAAGGGGCATTACCGAACTTGCAATTCAAATTGGAATAGTATATTATTAACATAAACCAAAGATTTTCAAACATTCATAATCACATCATGTTTTAATCAGACATATAAAACTCAAAACTATCATAGGGACTAATTTGATAACATATAAAAGATATGAGAAAACTTAAGAAAATTTTCAGATTAGGGTCACACGGCCATGTGCCCAGGCTGTGTGCCTCACATGGGCACTAGACATGCCTGTGTGTCCAGGCCGTGTGAAAACAGGGCATACATACTGACTTGTGCACACGGCCACAAGACACACACATGTGTCTTGGTCATGTAAAAATCTTGAAGGTACTGACTTGCACCCACGGGTATAAGACACGCTCGTGTGTCTATCCCGTGTAGCATCCTGACCACAATAACTAAGGTGCAGGGGTTACACGGGCGAGTCACATGCCCGTGTGCTTTGACCATGTGGCACGAAGTAGGCTTGATTTAAGCCATTTTCAGACCCCATAAGGTCATATACCTAAAACATCAATTACATATACTCAATGCACAACCATATCAGTCAATTCCAAACATAAAATAGACCATTTCATATCAACCTATTCAATGTCAAATAAATAACACAAACATGTATACATTTCAAATATTCATTTCAAGTTCATACCTAAACTTCATATCTCAATTTCATCAATCCCATACATAACATAATATCATCATAATTCACAATTAATCTTATACCAAAAATTATCATTTCAGCGTCTCTTAATCATATATATAGCAAGTCATTCAATACCATAAAACATACCATTTCCACATTCATCAAATTAAGGTCATTTACCAACTTACCATATCAATGCATCCACGTATCATATAAAGTCTTCATAAAAACATCCATTCTATGATCAAGCCATATCACATAGCTTGATTAGGTGCCAAAATCATACCGCATTCATTAACATTGTAACGCCCTAAAATCTGGAATCCTTCATTTGTTCTATCTTAATTGCATGTTAGGTGTGTTGGTTAAGGGAGTTAGAAGTGGATTAGTATGTTTGAAGGGTCCTGGGATGAAACCAAGGCTCTTGTAAAACTTTTGAGTTTTGGCTTAAGTGGACCTTGGCTCGCGGAACTTAAGCCTTTTAAATAAATGCATGTGCTGCAAGACATGAAAGGCACGATGGTAAGGTGGCAAGGTAGCGTGTGATGTGCACCTAGGGGTCTTAGCTTCGAGCTGTTCCATTCGGTAATGGGTATCTATTTGTTTCTCACACAAGGAAGGAGTTTGACCGAAACTCCTTTAGGTGGAATGCTGAATCGGTCTTGGGAAGGAATTGAGGGGATTTGGATGAGATGGTACGGTTGGGAGGAGGATTTTGAGGAGTGGATAAAGGAGATTTTGAATGGGAAGGATGTTGTGCCGAAAATGGGACTCTGGGGTGTCAATTTTGGTCTTAGGCAATTAACTACCGAAATTGCATTCTTAAGGGGAAAGATTTTGCTCTTGTGTTCAAGATTGTTTTCTAGTTTTATTTCTTTTTGTGCATTTTTGGTTGTGGCTGATCTACCTTTGGGGCATTTTTGTTTTACACTCTTCTCTTCTTTGACTAAACTGGTTCTCGCCATATTTTTTTTTTCTCTCATTTCCAACTTCATTTTCTTTGGTTATTGGTTTAGCATGATGCATAATGGCCTTGCTAGCTGGGTGTTGCTTTGAGGTTCTCATTTTCTTTTTCTCTCCTCTTAGTTCTTGCTTGAGCCGAATCTTTTTCCTCTTTCCCTCATTTTATTTCAATCATTTTTCCCTTTAGTCGATTCTATCTTGATCATATAGTGTTGATTGTGGCACTCAATCATTCTTTCTTTTTTCTCAACATCTTGGTTTCTCCTTTCTTATTTGGTCGATTATCTTACCTACTATTCCTTTACTCTTTCTCTTCTACAATCATTTTTTTTTTGTTGCCATTAGCGAACATCTTTTTATTCTTCCTCCCTCACTTGACTAGTTTAGCCGATTTGGCTCTAGTTGAATCACTAAAATATATATCTCTCTTAATCTTTTTGTTCTTCTAGCCTCGACCGAATCATCTTGATCGACTAATATTGAGATTCTTTTAACCTTGGGTAAGGTTGCGTTGTATTGTTTTCCTTTCTTCCACTTACTTTCTCTTGTAGGCTGAATGACGCTCCCCTTTTGGGCATATGATTTCTTTAGATGAGTAGGGTTAACTTCGTTTATTGAACAATGATTTGTGGATTGGGTTCTATGAAATCCTCAGGGAGGTGAAGACATTTGGTGGCAAGCGGCCTAAGAAAAGTGTAAATCGATTGCTATTTGGTCAAACTGAGTTTTGTTATCATTGGGATTTTGTGTTGAGGTTCGTTAACAATTGATTGGACTAACCATATCTCTTGACGGAATATAGGATTGTACTGGCACGAGGGGTGGAATTATTGGATCCGTAAACAGGTGTGTGTTAATCACACTATGAAATTACGAAGGCGAAATACCAAAATGTCAAATGCCAAAAAGCCGACGAATCGAGCGTTTGCCCACATGGACGCGCGAACATACATGTGATCAGCTGAGGCCACAGATTGTGGCCCTAAATTGAAAAATGGCCATCATAAACAGATTCATGAGATGGGCTGAATGAGCGCAATGGGCCTGTGGGCCCGCTAGATGGCCTTTAGCCCTGATATGCGTGATATGAAGTAATAAAATTTATAAAGAACTTGATCACACCCAAACTAACAAATATCACGACGTTTAAGGCAAGCGCACCTATCGAACAGTAGTATAGCTTAGTGGCAAGACTGAGTTATCGTACCCAAGGGAACCAAAAGTACTATTACTTACTTCCTTTCTATTATCTAGCCTAAGAATAAAAGAGGGGTTAGTTTAAACTACTTCTAAAACTAACTAATAAAAGCACAAAGAGTAAATTGGGAAAAATTTTTAGGGAAAAGCTGATTGATATGGACAATACTTAAGGGAGAATCCACCTAGACTTCACTTGTTATTGTTTTCTTGAACTATATGATTTGTTTACTTGACTTGATCCGTAGAGATCCCTAATCTATGCTAAACCTTCCATCGAGGCGTAGAGCAACTAGGCCTAAGTTGTTAATTAAAGTTCCCTTATTAATTAACTCCCTAGGTTGCATTAATTCGATCTATGGTTCCCCATATTAGGTTTGACCCTAATCTGGCAGATTTATATCGCCCTATGTCTAGGGTTGCATGCAACTCCGCTTAATTATGGTAGATCTACTCTTATCACAGGGACTTTTGCTCCTCCGCTCTAAGCACATCCAATTCTTGAAATAATACCTAGGACTATTAAATCAAGAATGAAGAACACATAATTAAGAATAATTTAAGTATTTATCACATAAATCAAGAATAAATAACAAGATCTATCTTAGGTTTCATCCCCCTCAAGTATTTGAGGGGTTTAGTTCATAATAAAGAAAGAAAACATCTCAGAAGATATAAAATAACAAAACATAAAAGAACTTGAAAACCCTTAAAAAAATTTAGGGAGATCCTTTATATTGCTGCAGAATTCTGGCTTCTGGGATGAATCAATTAGCTTCCCTGCGAGTAATCCCTACTTCCACTCTCTATGTTGGCAGCAAAGAATATTTCCCTTTTGGGGGAAATAAGCACACCCTTAGAGTTGCCTCCTAGGGTCTTTATATAGAGCTTTGGGGAGCCTTTATTAGCCTCTAAGTATCTCAATTCGAGTGAAATTCCTCTTTCTCATGACTAAAACACGCCCGTGTGACTTTGACAAAGGCCGTGTGATTTGGCACGGCCGTGTGGCTTGCCCGTGCTTGTCGAGGGCTGGACCGTGTGATCTTCATGTGGCACGGCCGTGTGGTGATTCCTTGGGCCGTGTGTTATGTCATTTTTGGCCCATTTTCCTCATTTTTGGTTCATTTTCTATTCTTTTCTCTTCCATATGCTCTCCTGAGTATAAGATATGAAAAAGAAGGATTAAGAGCACCAATTCTCACTAAATCGATAATAATTCATCCAAAATATAGGCTAAACATGAGGTAAAAATATGTATAATTTATTGTTTATCAAGCCCATATAAGAATTTTTGGGCTGTTGGTTGTATGTGTCGCTAGACGACCATAGGCCTATTGATGGGCCTTCACATACTTAGGCCCATACTGATAAATGACCGAAATACCCCTCAGTGGTAAAATGTCTGTTTTGACCCTGTATGTTGATTGGATGTTTACGTATGCTATGTGATATTATATATATGTGTGTTTATACTCTACATTACGATATGACATGACATTGATTATGTTGCATGGCATGGGAGTTGGGTACATGATTTTGAAGGAAGTGTTTTGTACCGACAGCTTCGCTGCATTACTCTGATGGCTTCTAGCCTAATGTTCTGGCAACACTGCTACATTTTACCGATAGTGCCGCATCGGTGCCACAGTGTGGAGTGTAGGGTTGGGTGGGTTGATTATATCCCTACATGGAGTGATGGGTTGGATGGAGATAGAGTGTAAAAGATGGTTGGGTAGGATTTTGATTGCATGTTATACTATTACTATAATGGGCTTAGGCCCATTGAATGTGATATGCTACTGTAACGGGCCCTGGCCCAGTCTGATTCTATTATACTGTTATTCCTGGAGTTACACACTGAGTTTTCGTAAACTCACCCATCTGCTTATTGTAAAGGTAATCTTCAAGCTTAGATCGTTCGGTGTTGCGGGGGACTTGGACTCGACCACCCTTTTCTTTTTAGTTGCATTAAATTTTAAATTCACCTTTATTATCGATTTATTCTGGGTTGTAATAAGACCATTACCAATTTTATTTTTAAACTTAATTTGGGGTTGTTTATATACCTTTTGAACTTGATAGCTCTAAGGCGTGGACTTATAAAAGATATCTATTTTTTAAAATCGTATGATAACACAATAAATGGTTTTGAAGCAAAGTTTCCGCAATAAACAAGTTTTCTAAAGAGCCTATTCTTTTATATAATCAGACGAAATGAACTAATTAGATTTATTGTTTTACTAAAGTAAGAAAAGGTTTTTGCAACAAAATTGAATAGAGTCACGATTTCAAAATACACTTCAATGTTACTCCACCAGATATGGCCATAACGTCTGGGATGGGTTTGGGGTGTTACATTTAGTGGTATCAGAGCCAGGTTACAAAACTCAGCTGTGGAATGGGATTTTGAAAAATTTTGAGTTTCTATAAATTATTTTCCAGAATTTGTAATATATTTAGGAATACTACTTCTGGAACTGTGGGTCACCGAGTCTCCGGCGCCGAACCTTTAAGTGATCCTAATACTATTATCTATGTAGATACTGAAATACTGAGACTGCTATAGATATGAGACTATGATATGATACTCTAGATAGGGTAGACTGAAACTCTAGGAAACCAAAAACTATAGTGTGATTTCGATCAGTAGAAACAAACTTTAAAATTCTGTTCTCGTAAGACATTGTTAATAATACTGAAACAGTAAGCTAATCTATAAAATTCTTAAATCAGATAATACGAAAATTGATATGAGTACCAGAGGAGGAAGAGCTACATGAGGCCGTGAGAGAGGTCGTGCTAGTGATCAATCACGAACTCATAATCTTTCAGTAATTCAAGTCATCTCCATTGTTGCATATTCAAATCTCTTTGTGACATCAAGTATTTCAGACTTCTATGATCTACGAATATTCGACATTTTTTCACTGTATAAATAGTGACGCCAAATCTTTAATGCAAAGACTAAAGCGGCTAACTTGAGATCATGAGTCGGATAATTCTTCTCGTGAGGTTTCAATTGTCGGGAAGCATAAGCTATATCTTTTCCATCTTGCATCAATACACAACCCAGTCCGTTTAACGATGCATCACTATAAATTACAAACTCTTTACCCGATTCAGGTTGAACTAAAACTGGTGCCTCTGTTAACAATGCTTTCAACTAATTGAAACTCTGTTGACTATTCTCGGTCCATTCAAATTTCACATCTTTTTGAAGCAATCGAGTTAATGGTACTGCAATCATCGAGAATCCTTTAACAAACTTCCGGTAATATCCCGCTAATCCCAAAAAACTTCTAATCTTAGATACATTCTTCGGTAGTTTCCAGTCTAAAATTACAGATATTTTGCTCGAATCAACCCTGATGCCTTCCACTGAAACAATATGACCCAGAAATTTGACTTCTTGAAGCCAAAATTCACATTTGCTAAATTTACCATATAATTGCTTATCTCTTAAGGTCTGTAACATGATTCTAAAATGTTCGATACGCTCCATCTCATCATGAGAATAGATCAGAATATTGTCAATGAACACAACAATAAATCTGTCTAGATACGGTCTAAATATATGATTCATCAAATCCATAAACATCGTAGAAGCGTTAGTCAAACCAAAAGGCATAACTAAGAATTCATAATAACCGTACCATGTTCTGAAAGCAGTTTTCGATATATCAAAATCTTTAACTCGCAACTGGTAGTAACCTAATCTTATATCAATCTTTGAAAATACTGTAACCCCTTTCAACAGATCAAACAAATCGTCTATTCGTGGTAGAGGATACTTATTCTTTACAGTCACTTTATTCAATTGTCGGTAATAGATATACATTCTCATCTACCCATCTTTCTTTTTCACGAATAACACTGGAGCACCCCAAGGTGAGAAGCTTGGCCGTGCAAAACCTCTGTCAGTTAATTCTTGTAATTGTGCTTTTAACTCTTTCAATTCAGTTGGTCCCATTCTGTACAGAGCTATTGATATCGATGTAGTACTCGGTAACAACTCAATACCAAATTCAACCTCTTTGATCAGCGGTAATCCCTGTCATTCTTCTGGAAATACGTCTAGAAATTCACAAAAAACCAGTACAGCTTCAAGCTTCGATTCTAATATTTTAGTATCCAGAGTATATGCTAAATACGCATCACAACCCTTTCTCACACATTTTTGAGCTCGCATAGCAAATATCACAATCGGTAATTCATTCGAATCATTTGATTCAATCCGAAGAATTTCACCATTCTGACATTTCAACTCTATACTCTTTCGTCTGCAATTCACAACTGCTTCGTAGATGTTCAACCAATCCATGCCCAGTATCACATCAAACTCATTAAATGGTAAGAGCATCAAGTCAACTGAAAAATAGTATCCTCGAATCATCAATGGACATTTCTTACATATTTTATCAACTAATACAGCCTTGCCTAACGGGTTCGATACTTTCACTACAAATTCTGTAGACTCTACATGTAAACTCTTTTTAAACACTAGTTCCATATAGATATATGAATGAGTTGGTCCAGTATCTATCAACGCAACTATATAAGTGTTAAAAAGAGAAAAAGTACCAGTAATAACATCAGACGACGAGTCTTCCTCACCTACACGTATATCATAAGCTCAAGCAGGAGCGCGTGTCTCAGATCTAACATTTGAATCTCGTGTAGCACTTAAGTTCCACTCTGATTACCAGTATTCTAGGGTGGTCTACCTCTAGCAACAATATTAGTGACTTTTACAGATTGCTCTTTAACAGCGATAGATCTCTTCGGACAGTATCGGAGGTAATGATCTAGTGACCCACATCTGAAACATGCTCTACTTTTCAATCCGCATTCACCAAAGTGCTTTCTGTTATAATGCCTATATTCAGGTCCTGAATTCCTCACACTACCCACACTAGCAACAGATGTCGTCTGGGGCTTCGGATTAAATGATCTTGCATCTCTATCTCTGATTATTACTATAATGCCCTAATTTTTAGGATTTTTAGGATTTTTGCGATTTTGGTGTGAACTTAAAATTTTGTTGTCTGGTTATGATAATTTATGCTTTGGGTAGGTTAGTGGGCCTTTAGAAGGCCCAAGCCTAAGTTAAAACCAGGTAAAATTTTAAAAATTTAGACTTAAAGAGAAGGGGTCTTAAGTAAGTGGGCTTTTAAAAAAAAGTGGGTAATTTAAGACACAAATGAGCCAATGGTAAGATGGCAGTGTAACGGCACTTAGAGGACAAGGGTGGTGTGTGGAAGTTGTGCAAGGGCTTAGGTTCAAGTCTCTTGGTAAGCAAAGTGCTGTTTTATTTTTAATGCATGTGCAAGGCATGTGATGGACTCCAAGTGAAACTCTGCTGGGAAGAGTTTGAGGTGCTCATGGGATTGAATCAAAGAGGATGAGGAGGAGAAAATTTAGGGATTTCAAATGGAAGCAAGAGTTGGCCTGCCAAGGGACTTTGGAATTGCATTTTCGGCTAGGAGAGCTTAGTGTAGCAATTTCGACATTTTGGTTTTGGGTGTGTACTGATTGCCTTGACGGTTTCTTTCGAGATTTGTTTTGACCTTTTTTCTTGGTTGTCGAATAGGGTATAGGGGGTTAGGTTCTTACATTTTTTTCTTTTCTCCTTTATTATGATCTAAAAGCTGAAAACAACACCCATACTTTCCCCTTGTGCTGATTTGTCCAAGAGCCAAAACTTCTTTCTTTCTTTTGTTTCTCAAAGCCGAATTCCCTTATTCTTTCGTCACCTTTTACTTCATCTTCTTTTCACTTCACCAATTGAAGTAACCCTTGCTCAAACGTTATTGTCTATTTCAACTTGACCAAAACTCATCCCCATTGCTATTTCTTTTCAAGAAGCCGAATCTCAAACCTCTCATCTCTCTCTGCCGATTATTTCTTTTACTTTGTGAACTTCTTCTTCTATTTTTCTTAAAAATCGAATCAAGCATACTCTCGGATAGGTCCAAAAGCCGAAGCCGCTTAGATCTACTTTCTGCTCATATTTTGGTCGAATCTATATCAGATCTAGGATAGGAAGGTAGTTGGCACGTTTCTTTGGCAAGTAGATTTGTGGTAAGTACTCGGAACCCTTTCCATTCAGTAACTTGTGGTTCAAGAAAAGCCAAAAATCCATAACTACATGGGGTGGTTGTCGATTAAGGCTAAAGGTTTTCTTGGTTTTATCATTCAGTTTATTATGTGCTAGCGTGGACTGGAGGCTATCAATCAAAGAGTATTGGAGGCTAGGACTATTGGAGCAACTAGATCTAGATCTAGTCATAGTTTCGGCAAAGGTAAGTATTCGAGGGCCTTAAAGGATGTTGGCCGAATATGGTGATAGTTGTTCCATTAGTTATCATTGGTTCATGGTCTAACATCATAATGGACGATTTTAGGTTAATTGCATGGGAGATCTCGTTGTAGTATATCACAAATCAGGTGTGTAAACGACACCCACTATTAGACTAGATCAGCAAAAGCCAAAAAGCCAAAATGTCAAAATTCTAGCATTTCAAGAGCTTGCAAGCGTGTGAATGCTTGTGGGTCGGTTAAAAGGGTAAAATCAGTAATCGCAAATGGTAAGAGTACTGTGTGCGTGTTTTCGTGCACGTTGGTGATTTTGGGCCTCGAAGGGCCGAATTTGGGCCCAATGGGCTAACGGGCCAATATAGGTGAAAGTGAGTGGTAAGGTTAATCTAATTGTTGGACTATTAATTTTGCTAAAACGGACATAAAATATGGACTTGGTGGGCCGTAGAGCTAATGGACACTATAGGACTCATTAGGGGTTTTAGGGCCCGATAACTCTAAGTTGACAAAATGGGCTAAACAAGTTACCTAAATGACACTTGGGCTGTTAACAACCGTAATGAGCATGAAATCCTAAAAACTAGAAAATTTACTGAAATACCCCTTAAGGGTTAAAAATTACTATTTTACCCCTAGGTTTAAAATGACCATTATACCCATAGGGCTAAATTGACTGAAATGCATGTTAAATTTTATCTGTTTACTGTATGCCATGACATTTTATACTGTTGCATGGGATTGGGTTGTTGATAGAGAAAGTGCTAAGTGGCAATGCCACATTTACTGTTAGGGGCTTTGCCTCGTTTTACTGTTAGTGGCTTAGCCACGTTATCTGATTAAGCAGCTATGCTGCGACTATGGTGTGTAGGGCTGGGTGGGTTGAGTTATTCCCCACATGGGGTGTAGGGCTGGTATGGGTGGTGTGTAGGGATGGATTTGGGCTGGGCTTTGCATACATGCATTAATACTGTTCTGTTACTGTAATGGGCCTAAGGGGTACACTGATTTGTGAATAGGGCTAAAGCCCAGTTCAACACTGATTACTGAATAGGGCTAAGGCCCAGTTAACACTATATCTGGATAGGGCTTAGGCCTAGTTAAGCTTGAACTGATTTGGGCTCTGGTTGGTTTTAGCTTACACACTGAGTTTTCCAAACTCTTAATAACAGTTTTGCAAACTCATTCTACTTGTATTAACTAAAGAATCTGTTTCCAATCCATCGTTGGTGTGACACACCAGACTTGGCCGTAACATCTGGAACGGGTTTGGGGTGTTACAGTTACACCCGTAAAAGCTGTGGAACGAGGAGGAAAATTTTTGGATTTCTTTGATTCGGATTGATGCGACTTACTCGCAAATCTCTTTCTAGACTTTCACGATTCAAAATTAGCTTTTTGTTTTTCTTTAGCAAGTTCCTCGGCTTTACAAGCCCTATCAAACAGAACTACAAACTCTTTTAGCTCGAGAATCATGACTAATAACCGGATATCCTCATTCAATCCATCCTCGAACCTTTTGCCCATAATAGCTTTGGTAGAGACACACTCGCGAGCATACTTACTGAGTCATATGAACCCTCTTTCATATCCAGTTACCGTCATACCACCCTGTTTCAGATCAAAGAACTCTTTTCTTTTCTGGTCGATGAATCGCTAGCTAATATATTTCTTCCGGAATTCCATATGAAAGAAATCCCAGTTAAATCTTTCATGAAGAACAACTGATATTAGAGTATTCCACTATGCTGGATCTTGTAATAAGGAAATAGCATATTTTAAACATTCATCCATTATGCAGGATAGTTCATCGAAGACCCTAATCGTATTTTCAAGCCACAACTTTGCCCTCTCAGCATCATCACTAGCTGTAGCTCTGAATTCTTCGGTCCCGTATTTTCGTATCATATCAACAGGTGGTCTATTAAATCTCAAAGGATTTGTACTTCATGTAATCTCAAGGTTTGGTTGGGGAATCAGAGGGGGTGGAGGTTGTGGAGCAGCCGGGTTTGCTAACACAAATTTAGAAAACCATTCAGACATCATTTGGAAGAAAGCTTGTTTAGCTTCTCCCTGACTGCCCGTAGCAGGGCTCGATTCGGAAGGCAAAACCCCTTGAGCTAAAGCTAGCGCATTACTTTCAACATTGTCAGCTGTTGCTCAATTTGGATCTATTAACTATATAAAACATAATTCAAAAGATGTTAGGAGATATCGCACTATCACAATTACGTATATGGCATGTATAGCTAGGCTCGTATACACTATAGTAGTCCTAGAATCGACTAAATCGTAGCTCTGATACCAATAAATGTAACACCCCTATCCAGTAACCATAGCTGGAATAGGCAAAGGGCATTATCGGACTTGCAATTCAAACTAGAACAGTATATTATTAACATAAACCAAAGATTTTCAAACATTCATAATCACATCATGTTTTAATCAGACATAAAAAACTCAAAACATGTCATAAGGACTAATTTGATAACATATAAAAGATATGAGAAAACTTAAGAAAATTTTTAGATTAGGGTCACACGGCTGTGTGCCCAGGCCGTGTGCCTCACATGAGCACCAGACACACCCGTGTGTCCAGGCCATGCGAAAATAGGGCATACATACTGACTTGTACACACGGCCACAAGACACGCTCGTGTGTCTTGGCCGTGTAAAAATTTTGAAGCTACTGACTTGCACCCACGGGTATAAGACACGCCCATGTTGCTATCCCGTGTAGCATCTTGACCACAATAACGAAGGTGCAGAGGTCACAGAGTCGAGTCACACGCCCGTGTGCTCTGACCGTATGGCACAAAATAAACTTGATTTAAGCCACTTTCACACCCCATAAGGTCATACACCTAAAGCACCAATTACACAACAATTACATATACTCAATGCACAACAATATCAGCCAATTCCAGACATCAAATAGACCATTTCATATCAACCTATTCAATGTCACATAAATAAGACAAACATGTATACATTTTAAATATCCATTTCAAGTTCATACCTACACTTCATATCTCAATTTCATTAATCCCATACATAGCATAGTATCATCATAATTCACAATTAATCTTATACCAAAAATGACCATTTCTACATCTTTGAATCATTCATATAGCAATTCATTTAAGACCATAAATCGTACCATTTCCATATTCATCAAATTAAGGTCATTTACCAACTTACCATATCAATGCATTCACATGTCATATAAAAGACATATCATATAAAGTCTTCATACCAAAACATCCATTTCAAGATCAAGCAATATCACATAGCTTGATTAGGTGCCAAAATCATACCATATTCATTAGCATAGATAGCCAAATACATCAACTTATAAACTAGCCTATACATGCCATATTTACAAAATTTACAAAGATTCAAAAGTACCAAAGGTTAACTTGGATAGTGCAATAGCAATCTCTGACTTCGTCCGAATCGAGCTAGCTTCCGAATCTATAAAACACAGGAAAATAAACAAGGTAAGCTTTAAAAGCTTAGTAAGCCCGTATAATATAGAAACAAACTTACCAAAATATCAATAAGCATTTAAAGCAATATAAACCAACTCATAAGCTCACATTGCCTATTCACATTATTCAACCACATGTTAGTCACATTGCAATCATATATTCATCTATTCAAAAGATGAAAGACATATATAACATCCTTGTACTTATAATTCATGTATCAGTTCATTTATTTAACAAGCACTCATATAGAATAAAATCATATAACCATGTAACCATTTATCAAACATATCACATAGCTCAGAGAACATATAAATCATGTATCATATAACTTGTATTCTTATACTTGTAACATATAATTCATACCATTCATGTAGTTCATATATCATATACCCTGTAATCATGTACCTCTTGTCTCAAATAAACTTATACATCTTGTGTCATTTATAACATGTATTCACTTCGATATAATTCCCGTTGAGCATTTGGAAACATCAAGATATACTCGAGTGATACACATACAATGTATATATAAACATGTAATCTGTCAATTCATCATGTATGCTCTTACAAGCCATGTACGATGTGCTCCTCCTGAGCCAATAACGGTAAGCCCAAAGGCTAAACATGTAAGCCCGAAGGTTGAACGATAAGACCGAAGGTTGAACATGTAAGCTCATGAGCTGTGGTGAGTTCGCAACAAATGCAGGAGCTCAACCAACCTGTAGCCCTAGTGACATGTCACTTGTATCCTACGACTTTCTACGGTTCAAATGGGATTCGGTAAGCATTTTACACATATAACCAACATGAATTTCTATCTTTAATTTCCTATATACACATTTATACAATATATAATTCAAACTTGTATTCAGTAGACAATTAATGTCAAAATTCATTACACATTCATATAACATTAAAATAGCAATTATAAATATAATACAAGTTCGATTCTAATTATACGAACTTACCTCGATTTAGCTTGTATACTCGATATCTACTCGTCTACCTTTCGTTTCCCCGATCAAGTTATGGAATTTGCTTGTCTTGATCTATATTAATTCAAATTTAACTCAATTATACTCTAACACATTCAATTTAGTCCCTAATTCACATATATGGCAATTTACACATTTGCTTCCATAATTTTAACTATTTTGCAATTTAGTCCTTTAAACACAAAATAACAAATTACACATTTTTAACCAAAAATCACTATAGCTGAATTTCATATGGCTTCTATTAAGGCCATATTTTCAACTATTTCACATTTCTAACCACAAAATTTCTCTCTTTTTCAATTTAATCGTAAATACTCAATTTTATCAAAATTCACTTCATAAAACTTGTATATTTATAAACAACCATCATTAATCTATTAAGAAACATCAAAATATCTATGTATTCAACAACGGAACATTTTACAAACATCACCAATTTTAGAAATCAAGGTACAGGTTAGCTATATTGAGCTGCAATGAGCTCAAAAACATAGAAATCATTAAAAACAAATAAAAAATCGTACCTTAATTGCTAGATGAATCTTGGCTGAATGCGAGGTATAAAAATGGTGTTCTTTCTTGTTTTCAAATCATCATGGAGAAGAAATAAATCATAAAATATGGTTTTGTTATTACTAAAACAAATTTTAATATCTAATTACCAAAATAACCATTAAAACCATTATAAAAATCATATAATATATGGACATAAATGTCCACTAGCTTTAATAAAGGAATATTATCAACTTCAAGCCTTCCATTTATAAAGCCATATTCAATTAAGCCATTTTACTAATTAAGCACATATTTATTGCTTTACGTGATTTAGTCTTTTTATCGAATTAGCTACTTAAAGAGTAAAATTTCTTTGCGAAACTTTCACACCAAAATACTATCATGCTGTAAAACTTATAAAAGTAATAAAATAAATATTTTGACCCGGTTAAGTGGTCCCAAAACCACCCGTTCTAATCAAACTCAAAATTAAGTTGTTACATATGTTTTAAGGTATTGTTGTTATGATTGCTATGTATGAATGGATCTTGTCCAACTGTGGCTTTATTGTGTGAACATTAGAACAATCATTGTAACTCTCTAAACTTGGTATGGACGTCTAGACTAGGTCTAGGGTGTTGCATTTAGTGTTACGTTCAGTGCCAACTGCGGTACAAACCCTGGCTTCTAATTCTGTTTAACCTCCGAGAGAGGTTCAGCAGCAATTCCGTGGTCGTGGTACTAGTAAGGGTGTTAATGGGTCTGGGAGAGGTCAGAGGGCACCGGCTAGAGGTGCTGGGTAGGATGAGGCTCGTCAGCCGGCACTGGTTTACACGGCTAGGCGTCACGAGGAAATCGATGATGCTGATGTCATTGTAGGTACCTTTTTTATTCATTCTATTCCATATTCTGCTCTTATTGATATTGGTTCTACGCAGTCGTACATAGCTAGTGTTGTTTTTGCATCTTTGGGTTTGATTGCTGAGAATAGTGTTAGAGAGTTTTCTGTGATTAGTCCATTGGGTCAATTAATTTGAGTTTATAGGGTATACCGATGGGTACCTTTAGAACTTAAGGGTGTGGTGTTTTCAGCTAATTTAATTGAATTACCCTTTAATGAGTTTTATTTAATTCTAGGAATGGATTGGCTCGTTGGGTATTGGGTCAGTCTAGATTGTGCAACCAAGAGGGTTACTTTGAGAACGACTGACTATGAGGAGGTAATCATGCTTGGTGAGCGACGAGATTACCTTTCTAATGTCATCTCCGCTTTTGTAGCAAATAAATTGGTCCGAAAGGGGTGCGAGGCGTATTTCGCTTATGTATCTGATTCTGCTTCCAAAAAGCTGTCAAAAGGAGACATTTGTAATGTGAGGGAATTCCTAGATGTCTTTCCCGAGGAATTGCTTAGAGTACCTCTAGAGAGAGAGGTGGAGTTTGGAATTGATCTGTTACTCGATACTGAACCAGTGCCTATTGCGCCTTATCGCATGGCACCAAAGGAGCTAACCGAATTAAAGGCACAACTCTAGGAACTTCTTAACAGGGTATTTATTCAAACAAGTGTGTCTTCATGGAGGGCATTGGTATTATTTGTTAAGAAGAAAGACGGGTCGATGAGAATGTACATTGATTACAAATAGTTAAAAAAACTGACTGTAACACCCCTTACCCGTATCGGATGTTGGGACAGGGCACGAGGTGTTACCTTACTCAAACACGTGCAGACATTTAGTTCCGATTCATCAAACTTCGTTCCAAATTAAAACTTTTCTAAACTTGTCTTACGACCCTTAATATGGACCTATGAGGCCCAAAACATGGTTTGGAGACAATCCGGGACTATTTCGAGTACTTATGAAAATTTCAAAAAAAATTACTAAAAATAAGGCACACACCCATATGGATACACAACATACGCATATGGCCTCTAGACATGGCTGTGCTAAAGGCTCGTATGGTGCACACGGCCTAAGCACTTAGGGACACGCTTGTGCCCCTTATCCGTGTGAATTTATTTTCTAACATCGAACCTACAGGTGTTTTCACACGGCCTAGCACTTGCCCGTGTGCTAAGCTCGTATCCCTTACACGGCCATAACACGCCCGTGTCGCAACCCGTGAGTAAAAACCTTGACATTCTGTTTGTGACGTCAGCAACCATTTAAGGTTACACGGCCATGGCACACGCCCATGTGCTAAGCCGTGTCTTTCACACGGTTGAGACACACGATCGTGTCTCAGCCCGTGTGTTTACTACTGGGAATTTAGTTTTTGCCAACCTAAGGTGCAGGGAACAGACGATCTAACCACACGCCCGTGGGGTGGACCATGTGTCACGCACGATCCAGACACACACCCGTGTGTCTACCCGTGTGGACTAATATAAGGCTATCTATCAAGCTTTTTGCCACCCTGAAACAAAAGGAAACACATACCAATCCTACCAACACATAATTTGGCATAAATACTCAAGTAAATAACCATAATTTGACATTCTCACATTGGCATATCATATCCTCAACCAAGCAACGTACACAATTATGAAAACATCAACATTTCCATATACCAAAAGTAAGTATTAGCCATCATCCATAGCCTTACACAAAATGAATTACAAGCCAACACATATGGCACCAAAACAATATGACACTTGACAAAAAGAATAAGTCCCTATACATGCCATACTCAAAACATTAAAACTAACTATACCAAGGGCTTCTTTTGATAGTGTGATCGTTGCCTCTAATGTCTTTTGATCCATGAGCTAATTAGGCAGTATTATAAGAAAATAGAAAGAATAGGGAGTAAGCGTAAAGCTTAGTAAGTTGCAAGTAAATAAAAGACAACAATTTACCATGCTATGACATGCTTTCAATACATCACAATTTGTGCATGATACCAAAGAATAGTTACACGCATAACTTACTCATCTTCATCTTTTACTAATTATACAACATAATTTTGAGCTCACATTTCATACATTTCATATAGGTACTTGCACCACTCACAAGGTCATCATAATATCTCTTGATCTTGAAATAAACTTTAAATTCTGTTGAACCATTTAAAATACGAAAGGAAATTCAATAACCCTCAAACATAGGGTATCAAGCTGATCCCATGTCCTGGACATGGTCTTACACTGGCTCACATGTCAAGTCAATGCCATGTCCCAGACATGGTCTTATACTGACACATATCCAAGCTGATGCCATGTCCCAGACATGGTCTTACACTAGCACTCGTATCAAAGCCAATGCCATGTCCCAAACATGGTCTTACACTAGCTAGCACATATCAGTGTCGATGCCATGTCCCAAACATGGTCTTACACTAGCTCTTGTATCGTCGCTAGTATAGTGGCAATAAATATCCAATCTATTATTACGGTTCAACTAGGTTTTATCACATAACTTCTAAACATACAATACTCAATATCATAATTAACCAATTCATGCTAAATCATTAATTTCATGCATAATTATAGAAAAGTTGCATTATTTACCTACAACTTACCTCGGTATACAAAATGGGAACGATTTCTCGGTTTAGTTTGTTTGCTTAGCTTTACCCCGACGTAGATTCAGGTTTCCTACTTGAACTAAAATAACAAAATTTCACTAATTTAATCACCATATTAATCTAAACAATTCAAAATTCATAATTTGGAAAAATGGCCATTTTGCCCCTAGACATTAGCAAAATGACCAGTTTACCACTAGGCTTGGAAATTGATTTTTATCAAGTTTCCTTATTAACCAAGCCTAACAAAATATTTTTCACTCTTATGACAGCACACAATTTCCGTTATATCATGCATTTACAACACCATTTATAACTTTTACAACTAGGTTCATTTTAGGTGTTTTTTCATGAACACCCTTTCACAAAAGTTGTTTATTTAACAACTATGGTTCATTTTGTAACGCCCTGATTTTTAGGATTTTTCGGGTTTTGTGAATTTTAGTGAAGTTTTAAAATTTTGGTGTTCTGAAGGTTGAAAATGTATGTACATGTGTTAGTGGGCCTTTAGAAGGCCCATGCTTAAGTTAAAACCCAGTAAAATATTAAGTTGGATTTTCAAGTGAGAGGGGACTTGGTTAAGTGGGCCTTTAAGAAAAACCATGTAAAATATGTCACATAGGGAGCCTTGGTAGAGTGGCAAGGTGGCACCACTAAGCTCCTAAAAAAGTGGCGCCTAAGTGGGTATTCAAGGACAAGGCTTCGAGTTGCAAGGTAAGCGTAGTGTTTATTTTAATTTTTAAGCATGTGCCGGGATGTGACTAATTTAAGTAGGAATTTCGGCAAGGGCTTTTGGGGACTTGGGCCGATTACTCAAGTGTGATATTAGGGTTATATCTTTTTCTATTTTCTGTCATAAGAATTAGGGCTAGCCACCATAGGTATAATCTTCTCTTTTACTGTCAAAAAAGCCAAAACTTGCCTCCCTAGAAAGCTTCTAGCCGATTTCTTCTTCTTCACCTCTACCATTATTTTCTTTACTTTTCTTTTTCCTCTTTGATCTCTTCCCTAGCCGAACACCCTTCTTACTCAGATCCACTCTTTCTTTTGCTCCCATCCCTCTAAAAAACACCTGTAGCCAAATGTTCAAAGTGTTAGAATCTCGAAAGCTACTTCCTTTTGCTGAATCCTTCCAAGCCGAATTACCCCTGTTCCCTTCATCTGTTGTGGCTGATTACTACATCCCCTTGAGCCACACCATTTTCGACACCATCACCCAAGTCTATAGCCCAAATCGTCATCTTCTTCACCAGTTGAAAAGTTGAAATCACCATAACCATGGGAGCTTTTGTCCGAATTCTTAGATCTCAGAGATTTGGTTTCTGTCTGCGTATAAGGGTTAGATCTACTCAGATCTGAGTTAGAATCAAGGTAAAAGTAGTGGTAAGTGGTTATCAACTCAGATCTTTAAGATATTTCATACTTTGGAAAAGCCAAAAGTCCCTAAAGTTAGGGAGGTTGTCGATCTAGTCTATTAGTGATTTAAAGTAGTATTTTGGTTCTTTTTGGGTGTTAGATAGCAAGGAAGGTGATCAAGCAAGGAGTGGAAGGCATCGGTATCATCAGATCTAGATCTAGTGCATCTAAATCGATAGAGGTAAGTTTTCATGGCCATTAAGGGTGTGGCCGAATGTGGTAAGGGATTTTGGTTGTAGTTTTTCATAGATCTACTGATTAATCACTTAGATAATGGATTGTAGGAACGGACGCATAGGAAATCTCGTCAGTGGAACTGCAAAATAGGTGTGTGTTTCGAACACCCTTTAATGCTCAAATCGACAAAAGCCGAAAAGCCGAAATGCCGAAGTTCCGGCATTTCGAGATCTTGTGAGCATGCGAATGCTCTCAAGTGGGTAGGAGAAGGTTGGTTTTAGAATCGGTACTGTCAGGCGGGCTGACCGCGGAATTTTAGGCGCTATGGTAAGTTGGGCCTCGGTGGGCCGAATATAGGCCCAATGGGCAATTTGGGCCCATTTGGGTAAAAATAGGTTTAAAGGGAATAATATGGATTACAGGCATAAAAACTGTTAAAACAAGATAATGGATTGGAAATTAAGGCTTAAATGGGCCTAATGGGCTAAAATGGCATGGTAGAGCCCATTAGGGGTTTTAGGGCTTAAGGACTAAAACTGATAAACTAAATTAAATGAGTTTCTGTAACAACCACTGTAATAGTAGAGGCTGTAATAATAATAAAAACTGTAATAAGAGAACAAAATTACTGAAATACCCTTAGGGTGGGAAATTACTGATTTACCCTTAAGTATAAAATTACCATTATACCCCTAGGGCCAAAATCGACTGTACTGCTTGATATGACTGTTACTGTTACTGCATACCATGATCTGTATCTGTTGCATGGGTTGGGTTTTATATTGGAGGAAGTGTGAGCGGCACTGCCACGTTACTAAAAGGGGCTATGCCTCGTACTGTTTCTGAAAGGGGTTTTGCCTCGTATACTGTTTATCTGAGTAGCCATGCTGCGATTGTGGTGTGTGGGCTGGGTGGGTCGAGTTATTCCCCACATGGTGTGTTGGCTGGTACGGGTGGTGTGTAGTGGTTGGTGGGTTGAGTAGTCTCCCCAATTGGGTTGCATTCATACTGTTATACTGTACTGTACTGTTATGGGCCTATGGGCCAAACTGTTATCTGAATAGGGCTTCGGGCCAGTATCTGTTATAGGGCTTTGGCCCAGTATCTGTAATCTGGATAGGGCTTCGGCCCAGTATCTGACTGAGACTGGTTAGGGCTCAAGCCCAGTGGGCTCGAGCTGATGTGGGCTTTGGATGGGTTCTGCACACACTGAGTTTTCCCAAACTCACCCTTCTCTTTCCATCATTGCAGGTGAGCCCTAGATCGTGACTTGGTTGCTGGGAGGGATTCAGAGTGGCCACGAGGACTGAGCACGGTTTAAAATAAGTTTTACTACTTTATATTTCTAATTATCGGTTTCTACTTTTAAATTTGTTTGTGGGTTGTAATAAGGCCACTATGACTGTTTTTATTTGGGATTTTCAACTGTTTTATTTCAACCACAACTACACACCGTTTTCGAAAATTTAACAAATGTTTTCCTAACCAACTTGACAATACAAATGGCTAAGTAGGATAATAAAGTTAAAATGAATCGCTTATCAAATGGAATAGAGATTAAGTTGAATAATTATTAAAATGGGAATTTCCAAAAATCAAGCATTGCTTTTCAAAACTCACCATCGGACTTAGTAAATAGGGCAGCGTAAGATAGTCTAGGTGATGTAGCACACCGAACATGGCCATAACGTCTGGGCCGGATTCGGGGTGTTACACATTTCCTCCGTAAAATCCCAACAAACTACATGAACACTTTCATGGGAAAACCCTAAACTCTCAACCATTTTGCAAAATAGTCCCTTCAATAGGTAGCCCATGCTACGAAGGTCCCAAAAGTACAAAAATTATTAAGAAAGACCATTGACTGCACTTACTTGTGAGAGAACTTAATGGATGAGTTTTTAAACTTTAAAATCCTCCACTTTTGCTGATATTTTCGGTGGTGTGAAGGTGGAGAAGGAAAAAGATGAAGCTATTTTATTTTTACCTTATTTTAATGTCTAATAGTCACCTAACACCACCTCTAATTCGACTTTCCAATTTTTCTTATCCTTATGGCTGGCCAAGGCTAATTTATTGGCCTATTTGCACCTTAAAGGCCTCCACATTAAGACTCATAGCTATTTGACACCCTTTTCTAGTAAATCACAACTTTTACCCTTTATGTGATTTAGTCATTTTTCGCGATTAAGCCCCCAATCGCGTAAATTAATTTACCAAAATTTTCATGCACCCTTATAAAAATTCTATAACATATAAAATCATATTAGAAATAATTTCTCTAACCTTGGGTTAGTGGTTTTGAAACCACTTTTTTGACTAAGCCCAAATTGGGGTTGTTATACTGACTATCAAGAACAAGTACCCGTTACTGAGAATTAACGACTTATTCTATCAGTTTCGAGGAGTGTCCATCTTTTCCAAGATTAACCTATACTCTAGTTACCATCTACTCAAATTCAAAGAGACTGATGTGTAGAAAACTACCTTCAGGACTCGTTATGGACATTACGAGTTCTTAGTAATGCCTTTCGGATTAACAAATGCCCCGGTGGCATTTATGGATTTAAAGAATCAGATGTTTCAATCGTACTTGGATCAGTTTGTAGTGGTTTTCATCAATGATATCCTAATTTACTCTAAAACCAAGACGGAACATGATAATCATCTTCGTATTGTACTTCAGATACTCTAAGAAAAACAGTTGTATGCTAAGTTCAATAAATGTGAGTTTTGTTTATAGGAGGTTGGATTTTTGGGTCATGTGGTGACGACAGAAGGGATCTGAGTTGATCCCAAGAAAATTGAAGCTATTTTTGAATGGAAACAACTGAAGAATGTGTCTAAGCTTCGTAGCTTCTTGGGTTTAGCAGGTTACTACCGAAGATTTGTCGAAGGGTTTTCCCTGATTGTATCACATTTGACGAAGTTATTGCGTAAGAATAATCCATTTGTGTTGTCTGAGGCACAACAATCTAGTTTTGATAAACTTAAATACATCCAGACACAAACTCCTATCTTAGTTCAATCGAAATTGGGTTAAGAGTTTGTGGTACACAATGATGCTTCACATGTCGGGTTAGGATGTGTGCTTATGCAAGATGGAAAGGTGGCCGCTTATGCATCGTGATAGCTTAAGGTACACGAGGATAACTATACTACGCACGATCTCAATTTAGCTGAGGTTGTGTTTGCTTTAAAATTTTGGAGACACTATCTGTATGGTAAAAGTTGTATCATTTATACCGATCATAAGAGTCTCAAGTATTTGCTAACCTAGAAGGAGTTAAATCTTCAACAACGATGCTGGGTGGAGTTACTTAAGTATTATGATTGCACAATAGAGTGCCATCCGGGTAAGGCTAATGTAGTGCCTAACGTGTAACACCCCTATCCCATAACTGTCGCCGGAGTAGGTAAGAGGCATTACCGGACTTGTAACATTTATCGGAATAGTAAAAATTTTAAACTTTTTAATCAAGATTCATCACGTATCATCAATCATCAGAGCATGCTTCAATTGATCATAAAAGGATGCATATAACTATTGGAAGTCTAATTGGAAACATGCTAAAAGATAAGAGAAAATTTGCAAAATTTTCAAAGTTAGGGACACACGGCCGTGTCCCTCCAGACACGCCCAAACCTTTCAGCCCGTGGTCGAATCTGACTTACCTCCCACGGCTATCCAACACGCCCGTGGGGTTAGGCCGTGTGTCGCCCACGGCCTAGGCACGCCTATGCCCTTACCCTGTGGTCGAAACTGTCAAACATCACACGGCTACCAGACACGCTCGTGTACAAAAGAGAGTAGACCGTGTGACTATACTGCCAAATTTCACATGGCTACAAGTTACTAGACACGCCCGTGTGTCTAGGCCGTGTACCAAAACTGACCAAAACATTAAGGTGCAGGGGTACTGTGACAGCCTTAATTCGACCCTAGTCGGGAAGTGGTTTCGGAACCACAAAACCGAGTCACTATATTAAATTAATGCTAAATTCCTTGACTAACTTATGAGAAATTGATTGTGTGAATAATTGATTTTTAATTTAGTGCATTCGAATGTGGGAATTATTGATTTGGACTCATGTGTAAAAAGGAGAAAGAAGATGTGGTAAATTGGAAGAGGACCGAATTGATGCATGGGGTAAAGTATGGGAGTTGCATGTCAAACTTCCCAATTGTTATTTTAGTGGACGGCCATGATGATTTCATGGCATTAAAATATGTATTTTATAATCATGATTTAGTAAAAAGACAATAATGGCTTAATTAAATAACAAAAGAAAGTGGGAAAAATAAAATTTTGCTTTTGTTTTCATCTTCCATATTTGCCGATTTTGAATAAGAAGAAGGGGGTGGAGACTTGAGAGATTTTCGGCCATTGTAGTCCAAAATTGAGGTAGGTGTTCATGCTTTTATGCTTGAAGCTTGTGAATCTTAGTTGATGGTTAGACATACGGCAAAACCCATAGGTTGTTTTCTTTGAGATTTTGATTTATACTTCCTTCGGCCATGGCTATGGATTTGAGGTTTTGACTTTCAAATGTTAAAAATAGTTATGGAGAGTTTGAATCTTATTATGGAGAGCAAATTCAAACGTTTTTGTGTTGAAATGCTTGAAATTTGCTTGGTATGACTAAATTTGCTCAAGTGAACTTTCGGCTATGTCAATTTGAAAGCAAATGATTTTGGAAATTTATTTAATTGATGTTTTTGCAGGAAAAGTTGTGTTTAGAAGTAAATATACGTGCTTGAAGGGTTATAAGGTTGAGTTGAAATTACTTGGAACCTTTTGTAACCTTGTGAAATCGGTCATTATAGTTTAATGTACTTTAGTAATGTGTTAAATGGAAATTTAAGATTTGATATGAGCATGCGGTTATGAGTTTGTGTTTCAATTGTGGTGATTAATAATTTCATACCAATTTGTGATGTGTTTTAATTTTAAATGAGCAAGTAGTTGTTAAATGAAATAGAGGACCATTCGGTTAAGAAAATTTATAAATGGAAAAGATTTACGTGTTAGTAAGTTGTGATTTTAGGTATGAGCATTAGAGCACTTTAGATAAAATTTTATATACATATATACATTTAGCCGAATGTGAATTTAGGTAGTGAATGAGGAAATTGTTCTTTGGAAATTAGAAACTTTTCTTTTATGAGCTATGAATTCGGTTAATTAAGAGGTCTTAGCATTACAATTTCATTTAGGCCGAATGTACATGTAGAGTATAGAGAGGATAGTTTGTGTTTCCTGCTTTGATTTAGTAATGAATATGAAAGTTGATACACTCCAATTGGTTGATTTAAGCTCAAGAGCTTAGAGGTGAAGCATCGGATAAGGGAAAAGCAAAGGCTACGGAATAGCCAAGTCCAGACTTCTCAGAAAGATACGAGGTAAGTTTTTGAGTGACAAATTTTAATTCATGACATGACGGGACCATAGTACATATGTATATTTTGTAAATTCAAACCTAAAGAGCTATACTTGAATGTTGTTATGGCAAAGATAAAATTTCAAATTGTTGGAAGTGGCATGTGAACTTTGAATTTTGTTATATTCGAAATGAGATGGTACCCTTTTGTTATTGACTGTTGATTTAAATGTGATATGGTACATATATGTAAACATGGTGAACGTAAGTGGGGATTTTAATCCGAGCTTAGTCTCGAAGGGCTTTCGAGCCAGTGGAATGATCCGAGCTTAGTCTCGAAGGGCTTCCGAGCCAGGGGAACGATCCGAGCTTAGTCTCGAAGGGCTTTCGAGCCAGTGGAATGATCCGAGCTTAGTCTCGAAGGGCTTCCGAGCCAGGGGAACGATCCGAGCTTAGTCTCGAAGGGCTTTCGAGCTAGTGGAATGATCCGAGCTTAGTCTCGAAGGGCTGATAAGCCAATGTTACAACCGGACGTAGTTCCGAAGGGCTATGAGCCAGTGTTGAAACCGGGCTCGATCCCAAAGGGAATCTGTGCCAACGATGTAAAATACGTGTAGAATCAATTCTAATAGTTGTGTTACCAACCGTAAGTTAGCCAGGTATGCATCTCACCTGTGTTCGAGAATTTTATTGCCTATGTTTTGAAATTTTGGGATTCGGTAGGAATGCTTGATTTTCTTTTCTTTTCTTTTCTTTGTAAAAAGTTTCCGAATGTCTATGACTTGATTATGACGTATGTGTTCTGAACTGGAGGAGTTCAACTATTCAAATATGGAATGTATGCTTATATGCTTGAATTTTGCTGGATTTTTGAGATGGATGTATTCGGTTAAGTTGATTTAGTTGGATAATTTGAATTTATCTTTATGATATGAATGAAAGAAGTGTTACCATAGTATGCCCCCATTCGGCCAAAGGTTAAATAAAAGAGTTTAGAAAAATTTAGTGCACTTTCTTTTATGATATAGTTACTTAAAAACTTACTAGGCACATAATTGCTTACTCTGCCACTTTTGATCTTCTGTTTTGTAGACCTCTTTAATCAGCTACGGTCTCGAGAGTTTCGGGGTTGAAGTCATCCACACTATCACAAACACCTTTTGGTATTTTGTAATTAAACCCTAAATATGGCATGTATAGGCTTGACATTTTGTTCTTAAGCAAATATATTTTGAAGTTGTAATTAAGTGTAGCCATGCGAAAATGGTTTCCTCAATGTCTTACTTCTATGTCAATAGTGTTAAACTTGGTTGTGAGGTATGAATGGAGTTTATATGAGATTCATTGAAAGGGGTTCGGTAGTATAAACTTAGAACTAGGAGTGAAGTTGTTTAAATGTTTAAAATTTGCATGGGAGATCAAATATTCATGGAATTATACGAAAAGCAAGCAATAGAATTTGGAACCGCTCGTTTGAGGTTTAACAAGGTGGTATGCTATGTTATACAATAATTCGAGCATGGTAAGCTAGCTTAGTTGATTTCGAATTTACCACTTTTTGCTAATCTTTGACATTCTTTTTACCATATGAATAGTAATGGTCTTATTGTATGCAAAAGCGGTCTTTTCTTTAATGGTCATGTGTAATTGTTGGTCCGATTTTGGTGTGTCAAAATTTTTATTGAATCATGACAGAAATTATGCGAGTGAGTTCACGTTTAGTTAAATGATGGTTGGTGATGCCTCTTGACTCCTGTGATGGGTACGGGTCTAGGGGCGTTACAGGTACACACGGTCGAAGCACACGCCCGTGTTCCCTAGCCGTGTGGCACAAATATAGGCTTGGTTTAAGCCAATTTGCCCACCCAATATGGGTCATTTCTACTAGCCATTAACCAACAACATTTCATGCCATTCTACCAACCTAAAACATACCAATTCAAGCAAAAATGGACCCAAAATCATCTCAATTCATTCACAAATCAAGCACACCAACTCAAAGGCCTAAATGACCATTTCCATGCACTCATCCACACATATATACATATCAATTATGCAAGCTTATAACCTCATCAAAATCACATATCTTTCCATAAGCACATATAGCTAAAGGACAACTCAAGTGCTTGATTATAAACACATATGACCCAAGCCACATCTCATAGCTTGATCATTTACCAAAATATATCATGTTCACAAAAGTACTAGCCTATATATGCCATGACCAAACGTTTGCAAAATACTCAAAAGTACCGAAGCTTTATCGATAGTGTGATAGCTATCCCCGACTCGTTCGATATCCGAGCTAGCTTCCGAATCTAGAAGACAGTGAAAGAAATAAACGGAATAAGCTTCTAAAGCTTAGTAAGTCCATATAACATGAAATGAAGCTTACCATTCCAATGAGGTATCCATAAGTAAGGCCATTACAAACATATGATCTTATAGCCTATTGCACAAGCTCACACTCATTAGTTCATGTAGTTTCATAACATATCATAAATAAAAGCTTATCAAATACTCCATTCCATGTAACATATACAAATCTTATAAATCATTTGGCATAATATGCCTTCATTTGCACTTTTCTCATATAACATGTTGATCATGTAACTAGTATCATTCCATTCATACAAATCATATGACATGTATTTCATATACTTCATTATCTCATGTATAGCATATAACTCTTATAACATGTACCATATCTTTCATGTAATTCATATAACATGTAACTTATACCATTCATGTATTCACATAACATCTCTCTCATATATTCAAATATCAATTAATCTTTCCTGTAACATGTATCGATAATGCCCGTTGAACCTATAAGAACATCGACAGATACTCGGGTGATACACACACAGTGTATATACATATAACCTGTAATCCGTCAATGCGTCATATATGCTCTTTCGAGCCTGTACGGTAAGCCCGGAGGCTAAACATATAATCCCGAAGGATAATCGGTAAGCCCGTAGGTTGAACATGTAATCCCGAAGGATAAACCTGTAGCTCATGAGCACGTGGTGATTCAGCAACAAATGTAGGAGCTCGAACCACCCTGTAGCCCTAGTGACATGTCACTTGTATCCTATCGACTTCTACCGTTCTAACGGGGCTCGGTATTCAATTTATCACTTGTAACAATTTAACATTTCTATTTCAATCTCATATATACTCGTTCCATTAGGCTATTTAATCATCTAGCATTTCATATTTTCAAATAACAATACGTATGAACATATATATACATTAAATTCGTTATACGAACTTACCTAGTAATCCCGTATCTACTCGTCTATTTTTCGTTTTCCCCGATCAAGTTCCGGGATTCGATCGTCTTTATCTATATTAATGCAAAATTCAGCTATTTACTAACTCACATATTCAATTCAATCCAAAAACATATAATTTGACATATTTGCAATTTAGCCCCTATATTTTCAATACTTGCAATTTAGTCCTCTCATCACAAAAATGACAAATTACACAATCAATCCCCCAATTCACTATAGCCGAATATTCAAGGGACTTATACAAGCATATATCTTTTAATTAATCATAAATTTAACCTCAAAAATTATACCTTTTTACAAATAAATCCTTAAACTCATTTTCATCAAAATTTACTTTAAAATTCTTGTATTTTCTCACATAATATACAATAATTCATCAAAATCTATCAATATATCAAGGATTCATCA